>JAHXMQ010000028.1:12278035-12365963 GCA_020466415.1 Ammodramus savannarum pratensis
GGGGGGAAGAGGCAGGGGTAGTCGTATATGCTGCAGGGTACCAAACCAGCGTTAAAAGATGACATTTTCCCCACAGAATTACTAATTTTTACATATTTAACTGTCCCGGCAGCTCTGAGGGCCGCGACCGCTGCGTGAGGGCAGCAGGGGGCGGCCTCCGCCCGCCATGCCGGGCTGGCAGAGCCCGCGCGCGGGGAACGTTCTGGAACGGCCCCAGGGCCGCCTGGAGGGGCCGAGCCGTGTCCGGAGCCCGGGGAGGATCGGGCGGCGTGTCGCTGCCGTGTCCCGGTTAAGCCCAGACGGGCGGGGGAAGCTCACTCGCTCCCGCCTCAGCATGAAGCTCGGACCGCCCCGCTGCCGCCATGCAACCACTCAGCGCTACGATCCCGCCTGCCTCCATTTTCTCTGGGCTCCTCCCGCAGGCAGCCGTCCACAGCCACCGCTCCCGCCGCCCTCAGCCCGCCCTTCCCTGCGGGCCGAGCGGGCTGGCACGGCTGGAAGGCCTCCGGACGGGTGCCGGGCAGCGGGACCCCGGGTGGCGAGGCACAGAGCCCTCTCCGCCGTGAGGGGCAGCACTTTCAGACATCTTCATTTCGATCGCCCCTTCGTGTTCGCTTGGAGGGCCGTGCGTGGAAACACAAACTGGAAGAGTTCGCCGGCTCTCTCTCTTTTTTAAATCTTGGGCTGTCTGGAAGCAGCGCTGAAGGGGCGCGGTGGGCGCAGGGCTCCGTCAGCTCGCATGCCCCTCCGGGGGTTTCTTGGCTCCTCCGCGGCCCCGGATTTAGGCTTGTGCCGCTCCTGGATGTGATCCCAGCCCGTCCTCCGCTGTCCCGTTTAATGCGCTGGAGCGGTGGCTGTGTAAAATGGCGAGGCTGTCTGCGTGGTGCAGGGACCGCCTGCTGCCCCCCCGGGGCTCCTGTCCTTGGATCGAACAAAAATTCCCCTAAATAGAACATCCACAGCGTCCCGGTCTGTCCTTTCCCTCCCGAGTAACCGAGCACGTCACATTCCGGGCCCCCGAAGTGTATTCTAAAGACAAGGTTGCTGAAATCATACTAGCCCTTTTAAGAAAACCATACCGATTGTTCATAATTTTAACATGAGAGCATATCACTACGCCTGATTTTTTTTTTTTTAATATATATATATTTTTTTTTTTTTTTTTTTTTTTTTTAGCCGTTCGTGAAGAGGACCGTGAATCCTGGCATTTAAAACTTTCCCCGGGTGCGATGGTGGATTTTAATTCCCGCATCCAGCTCCCCGGCCGCCATTCACGAGCAGAGGGATAACCGGGGATGTGCCACTGTAAAACAGCCCCGAGGTGTCCGCAGAGAGGGGCACAGGCATATTTTAGCACTGCGGTTTGTCACGCTGCTCGGGATCAGCCGGGGATCGTCCTGATTAATCCGGCTGCTTGAGACTCAGCGCTGTCTGACGCAGGCATAGAGACAAAGCCTGTCAGACAGAGCCGGGGAAAAGCTGCTGCTGTTACTGACTTTGCATTACCTCGAGTCTGAGTTTTTCCCGATGTATTGAAAAAGGCCTGGGGGAGCTTAAATATATATTTATACATGCGCATATAAGCACATAATATGTACATTATATATTTTATAATAAATGCCAATCAGAATATCTCAATACCGGGTTTACCGTTTATTAAGCTGTTTTGGGAGATTCTGCAAGGCCTAGTGCACAGGGTCGGGGTTGCTGCTTTGTACAGAAAAAAGAAGGGACATTGAAGGGGAGAACACAATCAAATAAACAAAAAAACAAACTAAAAACCAAACCAACAACAAGAAAAGGGAGGTTCCTTCCCTCCGTGGTTGGAGCGTCCGGAGGGTAATCCGAGCAGCAGCAGCTCGGTCTCCGGGAGCCAGCCGTGCTGAGCTGCTGCCCGCCTGTCCTAAGCTGGTGTTTGGGGGTGAATTTTTGTTACTTTTAAATTTCCTTTCTTTGCTTTACTGGGATCCCTGCAATATTTCGGCTTTAGGTAGTTAACTCTTTGTGTTGCTAATTTATGGTCAGGGCAGGCAGCGATGTCACAGCCCTGCCGCGGGCCGCTCGCTCCCGGTGGCGGGCTCCGTGTGTCCCTGCGAGCCCGGCTGAGTTCCGAGGGTGCTTTTCTGTCTCAGCGAAGATCTGATGGGTTGGAAAGGCCGGACGTGGATAAAAATAACTGGAGGGAGTCAGGGACACGCTTGGCTCTCGCCTCCGGCCGTTTTGGTTCTCAGCATCCCCCGCGGGTGGGAGCCGGGGCAGCGGCGCTCACAGCCCGGCGGTCGGTGCGCGCTGGCTCTGCTTCCCCACGGAGCGGACGAGTCCTGCTCCAGACTGTCACATATCCCAAAAGTATTTTTCGGTTATGAGAGCCTTTTCTAAAAAAAGAAATTTTTTTTTTTTTAAATTCCTGTTTTTCACAATGTTTCTGTACTGCTGTCATTGTCTACGGCATCCTTTGAGCGTGGTACGGTGAATTTGGGATTGAAAAAACATCGTAGGGTTTATTGCTTGTTAATGTGGGCGCTTCAAGTGAGACTGTTTAAGTCCGTAGTTAGGCCTTTGTCAAAAGATAGCCCGGTTTCTCCTAAGGCTTCGGCACCCAGCACCTGCCAGGGAGATCCACGGGAATAGTAAGGAGGAAAATTTAAAATAAAGGTGCTCAGCAGGGAGGAAAATAATTTTCTTTGTATTAAAAATAAAACTAGTAGCCCCAGTGGCGTCTCTGTCTTGCAGAATGAGGGACTGACTCTGCATTTTTCTCTTTGAGAGCCCTCTTGCTTTCTTCGAGTAGCGCATGTTATGTGGCGAGCAACTGGAAATCGCAAAGAATTTTCAAATAAATCATAACTTTCACGGAGCAGTGGTGAATTAGTAACACTAGTCACAACAGCAGTTAATGGATTATTAGAAAAGTAATTTTTTTGAAGCGTGAGTGGAAGCAAAATATTGTACTTGATAATTCAGTGTAATCCCTTTTCGCTGCTCTTTGGACGGGAATATTTGCAAAGCCCCCGGCTTGGTTCTGGCTCCCGCTGCCGCGCCGATCCTTGGAGCAGGGCAGCAGCCGCCTGGCACTCGTGTGCCCTCCCTGTGATCCGTGGGGACGTGGGGAAGGATCCCGGAGAGTTTCGGGAGCCTCTCCGTGTCCCTTGGGCCGGAGCAGCCCTGCCCCGGCATGGGCGGGTGTGCGGCGTTGTCTCCTCGTCTCTGAGGCTGAGGAGAGAAAGGAAAATACACCTGACTCCTGTCGTGGTTCTCACAGGGCCTCGTTCCCTTCCACCCTAAGTCAATAGAAATTTTGTCTTTCTGTTAATTAAAAAAGTACAGTAAGGCCTTACTCGTCGCCTCCATAGTTATGGGTTTGTTTTTGTTTCTTCTGGAATTTTTAGTAATGGACTAATGTAATAAACACGGATACAAAGTGGATACTGAAAAACAAAAACAAACTATAATAAAAGCTCAACATAAAATAAAATAATATAATAAAATATAACCAGCCAAAAATCCGGCACCTCCTGAACTCTACATTCTTACTGCTTGTGAAGAGGAAGGTCAATACAAGCAAAAACACTGAAGTCTTGTTTTGTGAAGTCACTTTTGTAAAAAAAATCTTTTAAAAACCCATTAATTCTTCATTAGGGGAAATGAATCGCTATCAATGTCCTTTTTACCTAAAATACTTAGTTCTTAAATTGGCAGGGTCATGTTTTAAATGTTCCGTACGTCTGTAACTTACTGAGATCTTTAATGCGGTGTCAGCCAATATTTTAACTACAATAGCAACAATTAAGCGAGCGGGACTTTTAGAAACGTGTTGTGTGTGTCCTCCTAAAAGCGGCGACACTGGGGCTCGGGGGGTGTCCTAGATTTTGTTTGTTCGTTGTGTGTGGGTTTGTTGTAAGTTTGTTTGTTTCGGGATTTTTGTTTGGGTTTTTTTTCTGCCCACTATCAGTCCTTCAGCATCAACAGGCTTCCCTGAAAGGTACTGACAGTTTCGGGAATACTCTGTTGCTTTCCCGTCATTTCCAGGTAAACTCCGATGTGGTCTCAGAATTATTTCCTGTATTTATATGTTTATTATTTTAAACCAATTGCGGCAAAGTAGCCCTTAATAGTAGAATATTTACTGTCTATAATGTTGATTAGCTTCCCACGGGGAGCTGTCGTCTGGATACAGGGTTTTTTGCTCTCCATTTTAAATGCTTCCAAATAATCCCGCATCCTTCCAGCAGAAAAACCGGGGGAGCGTCTTCTAAGATGTTATTTAACGCGAAATAACGGCGCGTTTGAACATCCACAAAGCGCTGATTTCGTGTCTGCTCTCAATCTATTACCTCAAATAACATCCCACGCTGCGTTCAGGGCAGGCGTTTGCTCTCCCGGCTCTTCCTGTGTCCTATTAATAGGACAAATCCGCCCGCGCATGACCCTTCCTACAAGAATTCGGCTACAGTTTGCTTTGACTTATCGCTGCCTGTAAAATGGGTCCTTTAATTAAAAAAATACGAATATTTTTCTCTTTCACAGCACTTCGATGGAGAGCTTGGGGTGCAGGAGCACCATGCGTGTATACCTACAAACCAAGATAGGTGCCGAGCCTTGCCTGCATCTTGACAGAAATCTGCTGGCTTTTACTAAATAAATTGTGTTTAGTTTAGCATTTTTTATCCCAAGGAAGTGTGTCGTGGTTGGTATGCAAAAAGCAGAGCGGCAGTCAGGGACTTGCTGCTAATATCCCCGAACTTTGTCAAGCGTTGTCAGACCAGGACCTGAAATCACTTGCATAAGAAGCTTCCTTTTTAAAAGAGAAAAAAAATAAAAGAAACACGCAAAAACAAACGAACAAAATTTTTTTAAAAAGTAATTAAGAAAAAGAACTAATAGAACAAACTTCTGATTTTTTAAGGTAAATTTGTGCTCAGCTGAGGGAGAAGCCCCGCGGCTGCTGCCCGCACGGAGAGGGTGCCGGGAGGAAGAGCTGCAGCGCAGGGCCGGCTGAATCCCCGCCACCATCCCTGAGATGGGGACATTGTCCCACCTGGGCACCCACCGCGGGACCACCCCCTCTCAAAAAGCGGCTCCTGCCAAAAATCCAAAAATCCCGTCTCCTGGGAGGGGCTGGGAGATACATTTGCTGGAAGATGCTAGGAATGAAGGAAAAACAGCTGGTGAAGATAAGCTGCAAAGCTCTATGTATTTCTCTCCAATCAGCATAAACACCGCGCCTCACCCCCCTTTTAATTTTAGGGGTTAAAATCAGAGTGTATTTCCTCAGCAGGTACCTAAAGGAAGAACCCTGATGTTTGCACTACCGTCTGTCGCTCCCTTTGCATTTAGAAGTGGGCTTTTGTGCATTTGTTTCTCACAAGAAGCTATTATCGCTGTTAATGATTGTAAAAATGTAAAAAAAAGATGTTTAAAAATGTGAATTCATAGCCTGCTAGCAGAGAGTGCTCCTCACTCTCCTGGCAATTAAATTAAGGGTGTCGATTTGGGTTAGGGAGCATCCTTCAATTTTAAGGGAGAGGTGCTTGAAGTCAAGAATGCGTTTTCTGTTTTGTTGTTTGTTGCGCTTTTTTTTCCCCTTTTCTTTCTTTCTTTTTTTTTTTTTTTTTTTTTTTTTTTTTTTTTTTTTTTTTTTTTTTTTTTTTTTTTTTTTTCCCCCGAAGGATTTTCCTTTTTAGTATTTAAGTCGTGTTGAAGAACACATTTCTTCTCCGTGCTCGTTTAGGCTCTCTCTCCCTTGGAAACTCCAGACGGGAGGGAAACGGGCGTGCATGATTTGGGAGGTTTTGCAGGTTTTTAGCATTGTTTGTCATGCTGCAGCCATTATTCCGAGGATCCTGCGAGCTTTTCATTCACCGGCTTTCAGGGCTCCTTTCTTCACATTGCAGCCGGCCCAACTGGAGACTCTGGAGAAGAAATGAAAACCAAGTAAAATTAATAAGAATAAAAATAGAAAGCAGCCTCCCTTCTTTCCTCCCCGTCACCCCAAAACGAAGCTGCGCCCCAAGCCACGCTTCTCTTGGGGGATCAAATTGCCCCTCTTCCTATCGGGACGCTTGAGAGTCATTTTATCTGCCTGAACTTTAGGACAAAGGTGTTTTCCAGAGGAAATTTCCACTCCTGCTGCCGCCTCGCACCAGAGGGCGCCAGGAGCCTTCCCAGGCTTTGCTGCCTCAAGCGCTGCTGGAAATTAACTTTTTGGGCGCTCTCCCTGAATGTTTTTCTAACCTTTCCCTTTTAAAATATACAGCTGGATTCCAACTTTTGTTTTTTTTTTTCCTTATAAAATGCGTGTTGGTTTGTTCTGGTTTGGGTTTGTAAGGTTTTTTTCCCTGTCCTTGTAGTTCCCTTTCCCAGCTCTTCCAGGCCTTCCCTGCAGCAGTCGCCCAGGACTCTCAGGAGATGAACAGCTTTACTCTGTCTATGCTGACTTGATCCTAATGAAGTCACTGGATCACCTCTGTGTGACATTACCGTGCTGTCCCTCATAAATTTCTGGGATGAAAATTGTCTGGCTATGTTTGAGCTTAAAGGGTCACTTAGGGTTCTTCCAGCAGAATAGCAAAGGGTGGCACCAGAGGAGAAATGGGGTGGTGAGGCCCTGGCACAGGTCTCCAACAGAGCTTTTAATTCTAAATAAATTACTAAAAATGAAAAGAAATAATAAGAAAGAGAAGAAGAAAGAATAATCTAATATTAGGATATGTCATTTCCACGTTTCCTGTAAACCTTTATCAAGAAGCTACATATGATTTTGCTTTTCACATCTGAGGATCAGCAGAAATGCAAAATGCATGATCCAAGTAATTATAAAAAAAATCTGAGCATAAAACATAAAAACCAACAAAGAAAAACATTTTCATTCTGGAGGCTGGTGGGAGAGCTCAGTTGATGATAAATATTTGTTCTTGTACTATTTAAATTGTAATATGGACATAAAAATTTATGGGCCTGTTTGTTCATTTGTATAATTTTATTTAGCATCTTTCAATCATAAAAAAAGAAAACGAATCAAAGGTTGCTGACTTTCCTCAAATTACAATCCCTTTAAAGGATCACACTGTATCACTTACTTGTTAGTGTTGATTTTTATCTTTGAAGTATGTCCATAAGATAAGAATCTTTGTCCCAGAGCAAATGGGACAGTGTGTTGGATATTGTGAGAAAATATTTTAGAAGACAACAGATGCCTTCCAATCCTAAGCCTGGAAATACACAGTGTTTCTCTGTGCCCAACATACTGTGTGTGGTGGAACTCTGACATTCAGAGGTCTCGATGGATGTTCATGCCTGGCCATGGCACTGATGGATGCTTGATAACTTCCTTGATTTTTTTTATTCTTCTTTTTTTTTAAGGAGTAGACTTCTTGGAGAGACTTCTTGACTCTTGGAATAAAACAGAAAAAAAATCATGTTAAATTCATCTTGGCCCTTATGCCACTTTCAATGAAGCTGGAAGTAACCCCCTCTTTGACTTCACTGGGAACGAGACTGAGCCATTTGAAATGCTATTTTGTAATTTAAATCTTTTAAGTTCTAAATATTTCCATACAGTGGAGCAAAGAAGTCTCAAACATCATCAGAAAGACTGCTTCTTGTTAGGTGGTTAAAATGTGCCATTTCTGTTCAAAAAACGTTTACAAATAAGAGAGACAAATACATTTGTACAATTTGGCAGTCTGACACTACTACAGTTGGGTGTTTGCAGCTTTTATACATTATGGTATTTCTGACAATAATTTTAACTCTTTGGGTGCATCAAACAAAGCCCAGATGTTTCTCAGCAGCAGCATTTCCTCCTCAGGTTTCTTAGCGGAGCCAACAAAGTCATGATAAAAGTAGAGAAAACAGAAAATAGTTCTACAATGGTACTTGTACATTTGGGCCTGATCTTTAAGAACATCTTAACTAAATATCTCTGAGGTCCATGGTGGTACCACATAGATCAGATCCATCTGCTTGGGTCAAAAGTGGCCCCAGCTGTTAGAGGATAACTATCAGCAGAAACTCAAACTCCTTTAAGCCAATAGCAGCAGAGGAGTGAAAATGCTCTGTAATTATATCCTGAAAGTGTTTAGTGATATTTGCCTTTAATCACTGAAAGCAGTTCATTCCCTTGTGCTGCTGATCCAGAGACTTGCAAGCAGATCTAAAAACAGCTTCACATCAAAACACTGGGAAAGCACAGAGATGGACATGGTGAATACCAGAATAGCTCCCAGGGTTACAGCTCTGCACAGAAATGCAAGCATCAAAGTGCCAACACATAAAGCAGCAGAGCTTGTTGGGCATATTCTAACTGCCCTAGGAAGAGTTATTGTAGTTATTCTTCAAATTAGTGCAGTATGGTCTGTTTTGACTCTAATATCTTCCTTGAAAATAACAAGGGATTCTCTCTGTGGTTAGAGTGAGTAGGATGAAAGTGGAGACCTCAGTGGGATTGTTGGGTAGGGAAGCAGGGTCTGTACACACACACTGGCATCAGCAGAGTCTCTGTGCCTATTTCATTGTTACTTTTGTTTATTTGCCTGTCTGACCATGTTTGTGTGTGCAGGAACCCCAAAGCACTGTCAACATGTGCAATAGGAGACTCAATACAATAAACTTTACATATTATCTGGTTTTCACCCAATATACCTCTAGCATTCCTCTTTTCACTAGGTCACTGTGGCAAAACCCACTTATTTAATGTCAGTCTTATATTCCATTTTATTGTTGGTTTATGGCAAATTTATTTTGGATTAAACTTACAAGGACAAATGCCACCACTTAACAACAGTCCTCTGTCTACATTTGTGATACTTTCCAGTGCACTCTAGAGAAGCAAAACGTTAAAGATATGGTAAAACAGCCTCTTGTTTTGATGAAAAATTGCTAGCAGTCATAATGTAATTAACTTAACCAACAAGGCAATAAAAATTAAGTGCCCAGTTTATAAGTGATCCCATAGTAAGGCTAAATTTCCTAGAAGTTGTACAGCAAAACATTTTCCATTAGGACATTCATAAAATTTTGTACTCAACAACATCATTTCCTTGAGTCCTTTAGAATCCAACAAGAGGGCTGTGGTTGAGGAAGAAACAGTGATGTACATGACCAAAAGGTTGTGTTCCATCAGTGGGAAAGCTTAGGGAAAATGACAGGAGTGTTATAGATTATATTTTTTTCTGACCAGACTTTACTTAAATGCTGAAATGATAGGGTCATTATTTTTTGTATTTCTGAGGAAGTAATATTTTTGCTACTTGTAAGTGACTGTTTGTAATTTTTGCTGTAATAATAAGTACCTATCCAATCAATCTTGATTTTAAAATCTCTTTTAGTCTCTTGAACAAATATGTTTACAAGAAAAGTCCAGTTTGTTAAGAATCATGCAATGATTTAGATTGCAAGGGACTTTGGAAGTCATCTGGTCCAACCTCCTACTCAGAGCAGACCTAACCTATTAAGATGAGTTGGTTTTCTTTCTTCCTTCCTTTCTTTTTTTTTGGTAATAACTTCAGTGGCAGTAGTTCGTGCTGAAGAGCTTGTTCTAAACCACTTTCCATTTACTAAATTTCCTTTTTTGTCTTCTCTGCTATGAACATACCCTGTAGTTACCTTTGGAATCAACAGTCCCTGTTCATTATTTATTCTGCTCTTGCCTCTTGCATTGGAAAAGAACAGAGACTAATCTGAGTATCTAGGGTGAAAAACAGTTTGGAAAATGTTCCTTCTTCCATGTTAAAAAGATTATAAAACCATATTCTGAAGTATGACCATACTTCAAGGTTATTGCCTTGAATCTAAAGGTTATTAAACCATTCTTATGTTCTTGGGCCCAAAAGAAAATTGTTTTCTATATATTTCCAGACATGATGAGCTGTTGATTTATGATTCTTCATAAATTATAGGAGAGCTGAACAAAATATGAAACCTGAAGGCTTGGCTTTGCTCTCAGCTGTTCTGGTATAATTTGAGCTCAGCTTCTCCAGTGTTGATGAATTTATTCCAGTTCTACACTGCTGTGACTAAACCAGAATTTATTGTATAGTTTGCATGAAAGAATTGGAGATTCTTCGTGTGATCTTAGATGATGAGCTTTCTCTTAGTTGATTTTTAGTATGTCTTTCTCACCCTTTCCCTATTTTATAATTTTAAGAAATGTTTCTTTTCAAGAGAAAATGCCAAACTCTACCTGAAAAACTGTATTACATACACAGTCTTGCAAACTGCTGTCTTTTAAAGGGAAGCTCTTTGCAGACTATGAAATTTGGGAAGGATCCTGTGGAGGATTTGGTCATGTTTAGAAACCATCCAGAGTAGCTATGACAACTTCATATTCAGGGGCCAAGATCGTGTCCACATACCAAATATCTGACACTATCCAAGATCCTTATCCAATGTGAAGAGGAAACTGTAAAACTATAATTGCCTAAAACAACCCCTAGAGAGAGTACTGCTGGTTCTTAGGAAGATTTTTTGACATCTTAAACACAGCTTTTTCTTAAGAGGTCTGAAACAGGAAACTCATGGAAGAAAAGAAAATAGTGAAATGAATAAGGTATCTCTAACTCTGGAAAAACAGGTTTCCATCTGTGTCTCTTCTTTGTTACTTGCTGTGATTTCTCAATGACCATTTAGTTAAATGAACTTGGAGTGTTCTAAAAGTCTCCGAAATATATCAATATCATTTGCTTTGATTTATATTTTAAGTGGGAGTGGTACCACTCTGGGTTTCAGCTCACTGTAATCTGGATCAGGTGGGATTAATGCTAAATGCAGTTGAGGAAGGAGCACTGAGAGATGCTGATGTGGCAAAAGTGATGGTCAAGGTCCATTCTATTGCCTGGTCCAGGCAGTTCAGATGCTGACTGTGGTTTTTCGTATTACACATGGAAGTGAAGCTCCTAAAGGATAAAAATCTGCATTTCTATGCAAGAAATATGTTGACTTCAGCATCTTTAGCCTGTTCTTTTTGGTAAAAGCCAGGCTCTGTGATATTTCTCCTAGTTATTGATTGTTGATATAGTTTCTTCTTCCTGTCCCTGCACAGCAGTGAGATTTTTACATCCTGCTGTATTTAATCCCCTTCTAATTTTTTGGATGTGCAACACAGGTTTTTGTAAAGGAAGAGAGTCCTGGAAAATGCATTACTAAAGGTACTGATCTAAAAAAACAGGTGAATAAATGGTGTTTTGGTTTTGGCAGCCAAGATAAGATTTTGCATATGGGTTCAGGTAAAATCAAACTCAAACATTTTAATAATGGCACATTAACATAGCTGTCTTTGGCAAAATATTTCTGGCTACTTTTCATGAAAGTAAAAAGACACTGATATATCTGGATAAATAGGAGCAGATGGTAATTTTCATCATTCTTCCTTTTCCCTGCTTTTACTAGCAGCCCAATGAGGGAGAACTAAAAGACAAAAACTCCTCTTAAGAGAATTTGGATCAGGAACTGCAAAATAGATATCCCAACTTGTGATTTAACCTTTGCCCTCTGGGGTCATGCTCTTGAATGCTCTTCATGTACTTGATTAATAAAGCCAAAGGATTTTCATCACTGAAAAAAAATGTTCAGATGTGTTTGCCAGATTTTACATGAGTTAAGGGCTGCTTTGATTTGTGAAAACTGCATTTTTGGTGAATATGTTCTTATTCAGGAAATGCTCTCCATCGTGATAATGGTTATCTGCAAGTCAATGTTAACTTGGCAGCCTTCATGGTTTGGCAGCAGATTTTAGCTTTACATAACACTGAGTTATTATTATTGTATCATATTACAGCTTTTATGAAGTAATCAAGTTTTCAAATGTTGGAGTTTTTTTAAGTCGGGGAATGCAACAGGCTTTTTACAGGCATGTGACTTTATGCTCTACATATCCTGTACAGTTCATTACATTTCATTTAAAATACAAATCAGATCAATGCAAGTATCTGGTAATCAAAGATATCTATTACACCATCTAAATACAGAGTCTCCTTTTGCGTTTCAAGTCTCCACATTTATAAAATGCCCAGTGTTAATATTGCACTGGCATATTGTTAATATTGTATTGGAGTTTTTTATGTTTGACACAAGACTGAAGATATTGGACTGATCTTGATTCAAGGTATCTGTAATATGAGGGACAGAATTTCTCTCCGTAAAGATGCTTTGTTTTTAAATCAAGTGAATCAGAAAAAAGTACCTGTAAAAGGCTAAAAGGTCCTTAAGGATAGTGGAAGATGCACTTGGTGACAACAGTTCATACAGAGTAAAACCTCCAGCTTACATTGGATCTTCATACAAGGAGGTTTTTTTGTTTAGCAAGGCTAATGAGGTCCTATAGCAAAAAGATACACAATATTAACAAGTAAACAGCTAATCTGGCATAAATGCTTGATGTCTTGATTCCTTTCTAAATGCATATTAATTTTGTGTTACTTTCCTGTCCCTGTATTGGAATTGAAAGTACAACATCTGTAAGCCCAGTTATTAAACCTGTATTTAAAATGAAAAAAACCAAAACAACAAAACAAAACAAAACAAACAAACAAAAAACCAAAACAACCCTTTGCAGGGCAGTGGTCCTATTTCTGTTTTCCAAAGCTGAGGTTGATTCTGCTGTAGTGTGTATCCCAATGCTATGTCTCTCACATGCCAGCAGTAACAAGAAGATTCACCAATTGCCTTGTTAGTGAATAAATCAAATGCATCTTTCACAGAAAACTCATAAACATTTCTGACATTCCTGTGATCCATCAGCATCACCAGTTTTGCCACCTCCTTTTTTTGAGGACACAAGTTAGGTTTTTTTGTAGTTGGAGTTGAGGGACAAGACAGCTCATTGCTACGTGCAGGGGTAATGGAGCTTTTAAATCAGAGATGTTTCTTACAGGCCTATATTAGAAACTTCTCCTCACACACTGATGTTAGCCTGGATCTGAAAATAAATAAATCCCACCTGCCCAGTGGAGCTCAGCCAGCAAAGTTCCTGGTGTGGACACAGCTGTGCTGCCAGGAAAAGGCTGCTGCCAGATTAACCTGTTGGGTTTAGAGCCTGGTGTAACTATGATGGCATAAAACCCATAAAATCTCTTTCAGCTGGCAAACATTGGATTCTGTTGCAGAGCTCTGTAATGCTCACAGGGACTGTACCTGCAGACACAGCCCTGATGTGACAGCAAAGGGGACATAAAGACACCCAGAGTCATTGCCAGGTCTGCTAGTAGATGTCTCTTTGGACTGTGGGAGCCCCTTTGAAAACTTCCCACTCCATAAATACATATTTTCCACCTGGGAGATACATTTCCTGTATGTGCCAGTTCCTGCCCCTGGGTGCAGGAACATCTGCTGATGTGACTATCCGACTTTCTTTGCCTCAAAAACACTGAGTATTTATTGCCCTTGCACTGGCAGCTGAGTGGTAAAGAATCTGACCCAGGAGGATTGCTCTGTGTAGTAGAAAGGAGTTGGGTCTTCAGCCAGATCTTTTGAGTTCCTCTGGTTCTTAGCAGATTCTACAGTAAGAACTCTCTGCTTCGCAGTCACAGCAAGAGGACTGCACAAAACCATAACCCAACACTCTATCAGGTACAAAGTGTTTCTTCTGTCATCACATGCATCTGCCTTAGGTTATCAGAAAACCACAGAAAATTACAGCAGTGAGGAAATATTCAAAGATGAGCTCAGGATCAGTCTGAGTGACAGGTGATGATTGTGTTTTTACTAAGCTTTCTGTCCCTGATACCTGTTGATGTAGGAATGGTTGAGTTCATGGGGGCCAGCAGCTTCAAGTCTCTAGTGTATGTGGACATGTTTGATTACTCTTTCTTCCTCAGATGAATGTGAGAAAGCTTGGATGGGTTGCAGCAGTGGCAGGCAAAGAAACGTGACTGTCATGGTCTTTGACCAAAATTAATTGTTCAAAGCCCTTTAGCATGGAAAAAAATCACTGGACAGTGACACAATAGGAGTTAGTGGAGTGATGAAGCTGAAGAGGGAGTGATTGTTCACTTTTTTTGCAGTATAAAAAGCAGAGGGCATCAAATAGAGTATAAATTACTCAATACTTGGAAAATATCTCTGGTTCCTGAGTAGAGGTGTTTGAGTCTGGTTGAGACAAGTACCAGAGCACTGATCTTAAGCACTTGGCCTTTGTGTGGCAGCTGTTTCTACTGTTATTTTACCCTCATCAGGAAATAAAAACCTAAATTCCCTCCTTCTCTGCCCCATGAGGAAGCTGACAAAGAGCTGCTCTGAAGAGAAAGAGGTGAGACTGCAGACAGGGAGGAGACCAAGAATGGGGAAAGGGGACAACTGCTTCCAGAATTCTGGAGGAACTGTAGCTGCAGCCTAGCACATGTGGAGTCTACAGGCACCCATTTTCCCTTGTATTGAATATTAAACATATTTTTGGTTGAATATTAGGAACTAGTCATGCTAGTTATTGTTATCAAACAGATTTGATAAGGTGGCTATTTAAAATCCATAGAAATGTGAAGTTTCTGACATGATTGAAATGAAAGTGTTAGGGAGTCAAACAGAGTAACTTTTTTACAGCAAGCTTCCAGTTTCCCATTCCAATTGAAGAAAAAAAATTAAAACAATCCCTGTATCAGAATTTCTAAATTAACCTTCTGAAAAATCAGTTGCTTCAAACCCTACTATTAAACCTTGCTAAGATACAGCAATCAAACCCTTCTGTTTGATTGCTCTATCTTATGATTTGGATATTGTAATCCAAATCATAAGATACAGCAATCAAACAGAATATTTTAGTGATTCTCTTATTGGGAGCAACCTGTTTGTTGGCCAGAGACTGACAGGCCAGCAAAATGCCTTTCCCTCACAGTGGTGTTTGGAAATGGGCAGGGAACATGCCTTACACCATGCCTTTCCTACCATGGAGGGAATGCTCTAGCACCAGTCTGGAGTCAACAGCACACCCTAGAAGCTCAGAGGTGGAAGAGTGAACCACAGCAGAACATGAAACACTTTTCCAAACTAGAAAAGCCTTTGCCCCAAGTATTTTTAATACACATATTTCAGAACATGTCAGACAATTGATTAGCAATCTGCTGCTGGAGTGATGTATTTATCTGATGCATGGTTTCACTTAGCAGCTACAACACGTACAGCAAAGAGCTGGAAAAAAATGAACTGGAACTCTATACAACATCTTTTATTCAAAACAGATGTATTACTTGGTATATGTTTAACATTCTCCTCATAATCCCAACTTGATCCTTAACCATCATGCATTAGAATGTTGCTTTTAAAGAAGATGAAAATGGGCTGCTAAAATGCTGCCCATATAATCTGAATTATTTTCAGCCCTGTTGTTAAAGCTTAGAGATAAAATTCTCTTTTGAACTAAGGTTGAAGGCATTGTGTTTGATATATTGGTATAATTCCTGCAATATAAATACTCATAAATTAAGTTAGTGGTATGGTATGATTTCCTGTAATCTGTTTCCAGAATCAATATTTTATTGAATGAACTTCTTATTTTAACTTCTCACTTACTGACCCAGTGGTGCAGCTGTAATGTGTGCTTGATCGCTCACTCTCCTTTATTTTTTTTTTAAACAGACCTGACTCTGCAGCAGTGTAGTTGGGGCAGGTTTTTAGAAGCATTGCATTTAATATTGTGTGGAAAGAGATTGAAAATAACACTATCATGCCCTAATGTGGAGACTCCCATCTTAACATCCTGTAGTAATTTAGAAAATGGCTGTGTAATGTAACCCCCATTCTATGGGCAGGAGGACTGGAGCCATGATTATTTCCTTCTTAAAGGATGCTTAACTTTAAGCACCTCCTATTATATTTACTTTTCTAAATGTGGATTTTATTTTTAAAAATCCCTTATACATAGCAGTTGTCATTTAGTTAACTGCATAAGATTTATTGCAAGCTTCTGCCAATGAGTGTGTGACCTCATGCACAGCAAAAGATGGTTAATTCTGAGCAGGTAGAATTATCTCAGCTTTTGGGAATGTGCTAATGAAGATGCTCAGCAGTGGCTTTGGTGGCTGGGGTCCATTGGCAGTGATAGCTCAGCCTTCTGCTCTGGGTTTCAGCCTTGTGACTTCCTGGGCAAGCCAAATTTCAAGCAGTGGGATTGCCATGTGCTGCTCTGGTTTTAGCCTCTTTCACTTGGCATTACAGGAGCAATTAATTATTTATTATTAGTAATCATATTAGTGGGGTTAACCCTTTTGCTGGATATTCTCCTCAGCAGGCAGGCTTTGATCTGCTCCTGAGGCAGGGGTAGTGACAAAGAGAGGTGGCAGCTTGAAATTGTTTCCTTGGTTGGCTTTTGACAAACCTATGACTGCAGAGAAGCAGATTTGTGCACTTTCTTCCCATCCCTTATACAATTATACAATTCCCATACAACTCTCCACAAATCAGCTGTTTCCTAGAGGCATCTGCCCTTCCTCAGTAAAACCCAAAGAGAAATCAGCTTTCTGGTTAAAAATATAGAGAGGAGGAAACAATGGCATGCATTTCAGAAACATTAAGAGGTTGGTTAAAACAAAATGCAATAAAAATTGAAAACCCTACAACGAACACTTGAAAAAAGCAGCCAAAAATATTCAGTGCTTTTGGTCCTTATGATCTTACATTTGATGGTTTTCTGCATATCCTGTGAAAGAAGCCTTGTTCTGAAAGCAGAATTGCAGCTTTTATCACTTAACCATTCCTGATAATAGAGAGAAACTGGAAATATGGAATCTAACATCTGAGAAAAGAGAGCATAAAAAGATCCCAACACTTTTTTAAAAAAATCTCAAAGTTTCAAATATTATTTTTCCTTCCAGAAAACCCTGTGATTTTTGTAAATTCTTAGGATTAGAATAGTGAAATACTGATTTTTAATAATATTAAGTACTTATTTAATAAATTCTTATATAGCATATTTATATAAAGTAAAAATACCTTGATCAGCTTGGTAGCAATGCATCATTCCTGTGCTGTATCCTTTTCAGGAGCACAAAAATTAGCAGTAATCAGCATCATTCCACACAGACCTCAGGTACTCCAGGTCTGCTGGGAGCTTTGGGTTGCTGCAGCAAAACCTGTTGCTGTCTCTGAGCTGCAGAGCCAATGATTTTATGGTTTCCCTCTCCTCAAACAGATCCTGACTCCCTTTTTTCTTTGCCTTTGCTTGTTCTGTGCCTGTGCTGTATAAGCTACACCATATTTAAGAATGCATTGATCCCACTGTGGGTTTTGGGGGCGGACGGGGGAATGCAGTGGAAGTACTAACAGAAAAATTGCTCTTTCTGTGGTGGCCAGAACAACTGTATTAAACAATACTGCCCTTCTTCTTTTTTTTTTTTTTTTTTAATTTTAATCAGCATTTTAAAAGTATTTTCTGATGTGATAAAATCTGTTATATAGATGGAGTTCAAGAAGGTAATAATTTGTGTTTGTGAGAGCACAAATTATAAAAAGAAAACTGGATTGTTTCATGGTTAGGGGTTCTGTACCTAAAATATCCCCACAGATTAAATTTCCAATTTCTTTGTTCTGGGACATTTTGTTCCAGATGGGCAAACTGAGAATGAACAAGGTTTAGGTTGAAGCCTTAACAGAAGCAGCCTGAATACTCTAACTTGCACATTCTGGTCTGTAGGTTTATGGGGGGATAATGCTGCCATAAAACTCCAAGACAGCACAGATATTGTGCCAACCTGTTTGTAGTCCTGATCCTGAGACTGAGAAATCCCAATCCTGAGAAATCCCTTGAAAACAGTGAATATTGACCTCATGTGAGGAAGATATGAACCTCATCCCTAGTGTCAGTATCCTTCATAGACTTGTCCAGCATCACTCTGGATGTTTCCAAAGAGTGTAAGTTCCATGAAGAGTGCTGTCATTCTCCAGTGGAGATTAAAATGGATTTTGTGAGATCTGATGTTCCAGAGGGCAGCCGTGTAGGGCTACAGCAGGAAGGAAACTGGCCTCCAAAAGATACCACTGTAAGAAAAAAGCAAGGAAAAGCCCAGTCCTGGAAACAAAACAGAACCAAAAAGTGTGGAAGTCTGGTGAAACAATGATTGGGAGCTGAATAATATTATATCAGTTCTGTATGCTTTTAATAAATAGTTGGAAAGTCTTCCATGAGAAGTTTCTGTTCAGTTTTATCTCAGGGACAGAAGTTGCTCTTTCCCTCCATAAAGAGCTGAACTTCCTGAGCTGGCACATGTTGGATTTTTTTTTCCACTGGCATAGGAAGCCTTTTTTAAATTTTTTTTTTTTTGGGTAAAACACTTCATATTTATGTTTTCACTTCCAACAATATTGAAGGCATGGGACCCTGCTCCAGAGCCCTCTGAAGACACTGAGATCTGCACATTCTTTTTTTGTGCTCCTTTTAAAACAATTACTTGCCACTTATATAACAAAAGTCCAAAATTCTGGGGACTCAACGCACACAAAGAATATACAATTCAGGGTGGAAAGGGAAGGAAACTGTGTCCAGCAAAACCAACTACCTCTGTGCTCCCTGCTCCAGGCTGAGTAAGCATGAGGAGTTTTCCAGCCCTGCACTGAGAGCTCACTGCTGCTCCTGGTAAACCACTCTTCATCTGCTCTGCAACCTACAGAATAAAGGAACCAGATAATCAATGACACTCTCGTCTGTCCATATTTAAACATTTATGGGAGAGATGTTGACAGATGATCTCACCATCTAAACTCCCTTTGTAGTTGATGGGAGGACAAAGACACTTCTGTCTCCTGTTTTTCTATGCCCATTTGCAAGTAAACAAATGGGTATACACGTATACAAATGTAAAGGTTATTTTAAATGGTGTCCTGACAAAACTTGAAGAATAGAATTAGGTGCTCTTTCCTGGCCTTGTTTTTCATCTCTTCTGTTTTGCCAGTGCAAAGTGAAGTCAGTGGGTTTTGTGTAGCCAGAAGAATAAATCTTTTGAAACTCCAGCAAAAAATATGTACAGCAGATACAAATAAAATTCAGGAAAAGTGGCAGGCACCTCTCTGGGCTTTGTGTGACTGGATATTCTGTTTAAAACCAGCTGTTACAATAAGGATTTAGGAATATCTACAGTTTACATAGCTGAAACTTTGTTTTGGCCACATTAATGAGGTGTTCAGTGTTCTGCTTCTCTTCTGGGCTTTTGCATCACTGAATCAAAAGCTGCACTGCTGTTAATGCAGAGAGTTAACAGTTGTCTTTTTTGTCCTGTGTCCAGTTGATCAACTTTCCCCCTATGCCTCATCCTGCAGTTTCCCTCTGAGGGAGAGCTGCAACTTGAGGGTCACAGACCCCAAGGAGTGCTTGGTTTACTGAGAAGAGATGAAACTGCTGCTGTATTTGTACAAAACCATTTATCTCAGTATGAAATCAGTACCTTGTTCAGCCCTAGAAACTTTTCTGACAAAGCTTAGCTGAAGTCTCAGCCCTCTTTCAACAGATGTGATTTTGTCCATCATGAAGGTTGCAAAAACATCTGTCCTGGCACACAGGGATCCCTGTCTGGGATCACAAGGAGAATGATTAAAAACCTGGAGGACAGACATTTCCCAGTCTGAGCTTTCGGCCATGGAAACAGGCACTATAATGCAAATCTGACTGATCTGTTGCAGGGGAAAAAAAAAAAAAACCAACAGAAAATGTCTTTGCAGACAGTTGCTGTTCCCTGGTTGTCTCCTGGCCTCAGGGCCCAGCTGGCCTGGAGCATGCAGGGCTATCCTGCCTGTCCCTGCAGGATGCTGTGTCTCTGTGGGTGCAGCTGGGCTCTGCTGCTGCCCATGGTGATCCTCCCCTGGGCAAGGGTGATGGGAGGATCTGAATCCCACAATTTCACTGCACATCTCCTGTGGCACACCAAGTGCTGACTGAATGCTAGGAATTCTCTCCTCTTCCTCATGTTATGATATGGAAAAGATTTCAGCAGTCCTCTCAAAGAAAGAAAATTGATTGGCATAATTAAAAAGTACTAATTTCATACAAAAGTCTGGTATTATCCACAAAAAGCCTTTATCCCATTACTGATGTGTTTGTATTTGTGCTACATAAAGTTCACTGACAAACTATGTCTTTCCTCTTGCATATTTATGTGCTTCATGGTTGAGCACATCTGTGGAATTGTTTGGATATCAACAAAACTAATGCAATAAAAAAAACTCTGATCTCACTGTGGCTTTCTCCCATACTATCTCTGGATACTATGCTTCAATTATTCCTAAAGGTAGGTTTCAGCTCCAGGCTGCTCCCTGCTCTGCTACCTCATCGGGAGAGGACTAACCTGATGAAGATATTTGGGATGTCTTCATCGTGACAATGGCATTTAGGTGTCCTGGTCAGCTGCAGGAACCAATAAATCTACAAACAAGAGGTGGGCAACCTGTTGAGCCCTGCAATTGACACATCCTCATGGAGCTTTATCTTCACAGGATTGCAGAATGTCCTTTTGTAGAGCACTGCCTGAGGATTCCCAGCTAATTGGCATTGTCCTTAATGGGAGATGGGTGTCTCCTGTGCCTCTGAAAAGTCTGACAAGAGAAAGTCACTTTTCTCTATCTTAGCAGCCAGTTCTTTCATCACTTCTTTTTTCACACCTTCTGTGAGAACGTCATGATCCTAATGAGGGAGGAATATAACTCTGGATGGCCCTGGGTGTCACCAGTTTAATGATACTGTTCAGATAAGGAAAGAAATGCTACATGATGGTGCTTATCCATGTATCACACCAGCTGCTGTACAAGCTTCTCTGGAAAATTATCTACAGAGCAGCTTTCATCTTCATAAATGCACACAGGAGATTGGTTAGACTGGTGCAAGCCCTCAAAAAAAAAAAAAAAAAAAAAAGAAAAACTGCTGTATCATGGAAGTAATTCCTAGTTTTTAAATCTTCACAGATGGAGAAGCACAAATTGATCAGGACAAAGTCCTGAATTGAGGAAGAAGAAAAAGGCCCAATAGATATCAGCTGATCAAAGGTGCTTGGGAGCCTCCTGGGCTCTGTTGGCCTGGAACAGTAACATCTGCATTAGTAAACTCCAGGGTGTTTGCATGCAGATTGTCAGGTGTTTGAGCTGCCAGACGTGGCCAGGCTATATTTGGAAGTTTGGCCCAGGCTAAGCAGTGCCAGTGAATGTGGTCATGGCACAGTCAGCCCTGTCCCAGGGCACACACACAAACAGTTCAGGCACTGAATTTATTCACCTGTGTGAAGGTACAAATTTCCATGGCCCCTTGCTTTTCAAACATGCCAAAGCCATGGTGTCACTGTGGCCCTCAGCCACTGCTGGTGGCCTCTCTGGAGAGATGAACCCCCAATTCTTTCCAGAAGGCCATGGATGAGGCTGGACTCAGGTTGTGCAGCCTTCTTGCTCAGAAAATTTCAACTCCCAGCTGGGTGAAGCCCAAGCTGGTGTGGCCACACATCTGTCCCCACGTGGAGCAGGAGGCTGGACTTGGGCCTCTCCCAGCCTGAATTATTCTCTGGAACAGGGTTGATCCTCTGTGATTCACCCCCAGCAAAAGACACCTGAATGCTCAGGCAGTGTCAGAGAGGGGATGGCTGCTTTATAGCACCATCCATAAAGAATGGCTGTGAACTGATAGGAAATATGGGCAGGTTTAAAATGGAAAAACACAAGTAAAATAAATATCTCATTTTTTGTCAGTGAGTTAATGCTGGGAAGGTAGAAATGAGTATCAGATGTTCTGTTTTCTCCCCCCCAAAACCTAGTTAACTTCTTAGACAGATTATCATAGAAGCAGTTTATGGATAACCTTTTTCAACAACAGGATTTGTGGCTTGCATATCATTGTGGTAACACCACTGCAGCTGCTCTTTCAGCAGTTTGGCTTGCACCTATGACCTTCACCCAGCAATTAAAATGCATGTCCTGAGTAATGTGGTGTTTCAACGTGCAGAATTTCCTGGGTAGGCTGCAAATCCTTAAGTATATATTGATGTCATTGATGTTTCTGAAGCTTTTTGCATAATTGTGGTTCTTACTCTCCTTTCTACCTCACAATATCTCAACACAGTGTATTTTTTAGAAAGCCAAGAGCCAGGTGGAGTTCCCTGGGAAAAAGAACAACTGAAAATATTTCTACTCTGTATTCATTCAGTGGCATTGTCCAATGCTATATTACACAAGAATAATGATCTAATGTAGCTTGACATCTTACAAGAACATGAAGCATCAGCCAAAAACTGTCATAAGACATGACACCAGACCTAGAAAGCTCTGCAGAGTGTAACAGGCCAATTAGATGTGTCTGTCTGTGTTACTGGCAGGCAGTGAAAGGCAGCCACTCCATCCTCCCCTCCACATTCACCATCTGAACTTGTTGTGAATGAGGGACCAAAACTGATTTACTCAGCCTGTTTGTCAACAGCAGCAAGGGACAAATTCTGTCCCTTACCCAGCACGAGTCATTATTTATGGACTTAGTAGGAGCTTCTGGACTACTCAGTGTATTCTGATTAGCCTGGTGTCTTCTGAAAATAGCTGCCACTATTCCCATTTTGAGGCTGTATACTGATGAAAGGCAACAATGCTCCTCTGGAGGGGCTATGTAGTTATTAAGAAATATATTAAAAGATAAACCCTGGCAACAAGTTTTAATCACCAGCAGCCTGGGCTAAATATGAAAGATGAGCCTAAAGTTAAAATACCACCAGTTTCATAGGTCTTTCACCAGTTTCATAAAATTTCCTACTTATTTAAACATTGTTTTGTACAGGTCATTCTTTTTTGGGGGTTTTGCACTTAATATGGACATTTTGCCTCATTTTCCCAGCTTTTGACCCCACATTTTCCTGAAGAGGTGTGGTGTGACCCAGCTGTGCCAGGGCCCTGGAGGTGCCAGGGTTGAGTGGGATGAATTCTGCAGACTTTGGTAATGGATTTGAATTTTGAATTTTGCTCTTGTGCAAAATTCACCTGTGACAGGCTGCTCATGACTCTTGCTCTTGGTTCTCTGGTTTTTGTGCAGCCATGTGCTTGAGTACAAATTGATAGGCCACTTGCACCTGATCTAGCATTTGATTTTCCTACTTTCCCCCTTTTCCTGTATTAGGAAATTTAAAACTATTTACTGAAATCATTGTATGGAAGGATGCAAGTAGAGGTAAGCCTGACAGTGATAGCTGATTGTCCCCATCTAGTTATTAAAAAAGAGGGGGAAAAATAATAATTCAGCATATCTTTTCTTTCTCTTCCACACTGTTTTCATCATACATCATATTTCTTGTATCTACTAGCTTTTCAGTAGGAAAAAATTGATTTATCTTCATTGACATCAATCTAACTTAATCATAGGAAAACAAGAGTGCTAAATTAGGTGTACACTTGGGATTTCTGTATCAAAATTCCTGTAATAATAAATCCTTTTCCACACAGGGTTGCCCTTTCAGAACCAGGTACAATTTGTGTAGGCACCTGATCCTTGTGTCCTTTCAGAACACCTCCTGTACAATTACACCCAGGCACACAGCTTTCGTTCTTCCCTCTCTGAAGTCAGGAGCAAATCTCTGCTGTCTGTAATAGAGAAGGAACCAGTGCTACTTAAAAGTACATAGAATTTTTTCTTCTGGTTTTAGAAAATGCTGGGATAAGCCCCTGTTCTCCCCCTGACACGCTGAGTTTGAGCTTTCCCCACAGACATTTCCCTGCATCTGATGTTCAGTTCACAGTGGTTGTGATGTTCTAAATCTTCATTGCTGATTACACAGAGTAGCCTTGCCAGATGAAGAGGCAAAGGAAATGTGGGTGTCTGGTTTTCAGTCCTTCCTCTCAGGATTAAATTAAATATCTTTCTAGTAAAAGAAGGCTTGACCCAAATGCTGCTGAAATGGGTGGAAAGGCAGCCACTGAGAAGGGTTTCTAGTGAGGTGCACCGTTCTGAAGACAGCTAACTCACTGTGCTTTCTCTCATAATATCTCTGGACACACAGCAATTTTTTCCTGATAGAGATTTGCAGCTGGGACTAATAATAATCTTTAATGTTCCTTCTAATAAATCTCCTATCATATGTCCAGCACTTTAAATCAGCAATAAATCTCCTATTGTATGTCCAGTGTTAACTTAGATTTGAAGCACTAAATATGTTTATCTCTATTGGGAGTTATCAGATGTAAACACCTCAAAATGCTGTGATTATTTAACCCTTGCAAACTAAGACAATTCTGTAGAATTCAGCTCTCTGGATAGAATTATTTCCACTTTTAGCGTCTTTTGATGGAAAGAAGTTTATACTGGCCCTTGAAAATAGTCTTTATCAGGTTCCAAGAGACACCATCATTCTAGTTCTTTGTTTTTGCCTTTTTTTTTTTTTCCTGGAGCACCTCTTAATATCATATTATCTGCCAAAATCACATGTAAATGGGAGTTTTGAGCATGTACTATATATTTCACAATGCAAATTTTCCTTAGAAGTAAATTTCTGAGTAAGTTTTCCATTTTGCAGGCTCGCTTCCTATATTCCTCTTGTCTATCTGTTTCTGGCAGAAGCAAAATCCCACTGCTGACGGAGGGACAGGACATAGGGAAGAGGAGGTGGATATGTCACCAGAATCTCTTCCTCCTTGTGAGGAGTCACATTTTGCAGAACTGGTGTCAGCTGTGAAAGCAGAATAGGTTTCCTTTCAAAGACTCCCTGAATTTTGGACTGAGGGAGGGGTTTAACCCTGGCCCTCTCCCAAGCAGGAACACAATCCTGAAAGTCAAACTAAGAGTCTCCATCTGAAGAGTGCGTTGGCATTGGTGAGCACTCTCCTGTCACTGTGGGATGCTGCACTTTAAATCAGCTATTTCATGGTGGAATTTTCCTCCCCTTCCTCAGAGGCTGTGAACTGTTCAAGCTAAGTCAAGCAGAGCATTGGCAATGCTCAGAGTCCACTTGGCAGGCAAGCAGCAAATGACTCTGGGCTGGGATTGTGTCCCAGAACAACTCTCCCTACTGAAAACCTTAGCTCAGATGAGAAGCACCACATCTGTAACCTATACCTTTATTCTGCAGACCTCCTAAAATAAGGACAGATAAATATAGAAACCTGTTGAGGCCAGCACATGGGGGGAAAACTTTTATTTGAAGGGGGAAGAACACACAGATGGCAATGTTCTGGGTTTGAGGTGAATCTCAGCCCTGTTGCTGCAAATCCCAGTCTGCTGTGCAAGCATGGCTGGCATTTGCACCTTGACAACTTTCCCCAGCTCCTCTGGGAGGGTTGCCACAGTGGAGAGGGTGTGACACTAGAAGATAGGTCTGTGTCAGTGTTGTCCATTTTGGTTCATTACCACATCTCTCTGTTGAGGAGCTCACAACACTGAGAGGGAATCCAGGCACTGGAAGTCAGTTTTCTGAAAACCAGAGTCCTGCTTCTGCCACATCCCTTGTTTGTAGTTGTAGGAAAGTTGTTTCTCCATCTGGTATCTCTGTCTGCTCCCTGCCCAGTTGGGTGGAGTGCGGAGGGGGGACTCAACATGCTGCAGCAAGTCTCCACCTCTGTAATCCCATAAAATATCCTACATTAATTTGCAGGAAATGATCTGCTGGGGCAGCTCTGGGCAGCATGTGCTGCTCAGGATGGATCACATGCTCAGGCAGTGCTGTTGGATGCAACCAGCTCTGCTGATGGAGAGAGCAGATGAGAAACACATTCAGTGGAACAGCAAAGCAGCCTGGCCCCTGTACATGCACTGATGGGATAAACCTAACAGAAGGGAAGATCCATGTTTGTCTTTTCATTCCTGTCCTCAACTGCAGCATCAGCCCTCAGATAACTTGACCACAATGCCAGTGTCAGCATCAGAAAGCAGCACAAAACCCAGCTGACCAGTATGAACATTTCCATAGCCTGGAATGTGGCTTTTTACAGCAGGAAAAATCACTCCAAGGGAGTCCCAAAACACCCAGTGATTCTGCATCATGCATGAATTGTCTACTTCATCCAGACAAGTGATAGAAAAAAAAATCTGCATCAGCATGAACGCTTGTAACATGAGGATAAGTAATGCTTTCTGCAGGGTGAGTGCATGTGTGGTTCCTTGTGAGCCCTCTGAAACTGCAGTGGGAAGGCACAGCAAAAGTGCAGCACATTCCCATGTGAAAAACCAGGAGCTGAACAGATAAAATCCTGGAGACAACAGAGCCCTGGGTGTGCAGTATGGCAACTCTAATCTGCTAAAGTGAGACTTGGCACTTGCAGAGATAATCACTGGAGCTGTGGCAGGGTTAAATGCTGAATTAATATACATGATAGGTCATCATCCTTTCGTCTTTCCTCCTCAGAGGAAGTAAATAAATCTGTCAGCTTAATCTAGCACATTAACCTTAATCCTACAATTTACTTACTAGGGGATTTATATAATCTACCCGATAAATAAGGACAGTAATTATTCCTGCTACAGAGGGCTCCGAGAAATATTTGCCATGAAGCTTGAAGCTGGATTTAAAAACCGTTTTGGTTTTATTAGAAACACAAAACTCTGGCCAGGTTTCCTGGAAAATTCCACGGGGCCCAATGCAGGTAGAAGCTAATTTTCTGTGTGTGTGTATGTGTTTGCTTAGCCAAAGTGTAGAGCCAGGGCTGCACGTGGTCCTGGATATGGGGGAGGAAGGACCTCTAGGAATATGTTTGCAATGTTCTGGAGGAACAGCCCTGTGCTTCATGGAGGCCCAGCCACTGCATGATCCCACCAAGAGGTCTCATGTGGAGAACAGCAATGTAGCCCCTGTCTGCTAACAGCCCTTATTGCCTTCTCCTCACCACCCTGGATGCCCATCTGCTGTACCAAAGCTATTCCTTTAACCTCCCTGTTGGGAGATGGAGTTAAAGCGTGACTTGAATGATCAGAAATCTAATTGAGACAATTAGCAGGGCTGCAGGGGAAAGTCCTGGAGGACTTCAGTGACTCCCTTGAAGAGAAAGCCCCGTTCTTCTCACAGCAGTGAGTGATTTTCCATTTCTTCCTGGTGTAGGGGGATACAGTATGGGTAAATGAAGGTGGATAGAATGTAATCTTACCCCCTAAAAGTTGCAGCTGAGTTAATTACTGAAGATTAGGAGCAGGCCTGATGTTAACAGGCCACACCTGTCGCCAATAAGAAGAAGAATGTTATAAAAGAGGGGATTGGTGGGAACTGGAGGCAGTTGCCTGCTGTGAGAACAAGGAAGTCAGTGTCTAGAGGAGGTGCCTATAAGAAACATCAAGGAAGTACAAAACTCTGGCAATATGGAACCCTTGCAATGTAATGACAGTAGAACTGTTGCACTATAATGGCAACATCCTGGAATAGAAAAATGCTTTTCAGAGTTTAGCACAGCGACCTTTGAGGGCTCAGGACATAAAGAGCACCCTTGGCATTCCCCAAAGTTCCTGTTTTCCTGGATTATATGGGAAGAGCAAACTCTTCACTCTTTCCTGAACACTGGATTTCATGGGCATTGACCAGTATCTGCCCCATTGCAAACACAGCTAAGAAATTGAAAATAAACCTGTCCTACTTCCTGAAGAAGTTTTTAATTTTTTTTTTTTTTTTTTGCTATTTCTCATTGCCAAGGTATATTGGTTGATATGAAAGAGACAGAGAAGTCAGGCTTTATATCTGCGATTATCCCTAAATGCACTCACACACAAAGCTTGATTTAGGCACTTGGGGTGAAGGGATATTTGGACAATTCCCATTATTGATGTTGCTCCAGGTGTCTGCTCCTGGCTGCCCATGTCTGTCTGTCTGTCCCCATCTGCTCCAATGGCAGCGTGCCCACACTGACACTGCCTGGGCTCTGCTCCCAGGACACAGGAACTCTGCAGCAGGGGGGCCACACTCTAAACAGTGTCAACACCACCTCTGCAGCAGGACAACCTTCCTGGTGGGTAATTAATTGGGTTTCCAGCAGCGTCTGTCAGCTGTTTGCAGCCACGATGACACTGCTCCTGTTTCCTCTGGGGTTTCAGGGTGGGGATTTGGCTGTGGAAGGTGATGATGTAGGAACAAGGCTTTTGAGGGCTCAGGTCCCACACCCACATGTGAGGCAGACAAGTTTCTGTCAGTGGCATTGTGCTGGTATTTAAGTAATTCTCATTGAAGAGTTAAGGTATTGTGGCGTTGGGGGTGGGAGAGGTGTTGGGTTTGACATACACAGAGCACTAAAAAGCCAGTATGGAATTACTTCTTTTGAGGTTTCGAATTGCGAGATATAGGAAAGATTATGCACCAATTTTAAGAAACGTGTTCAAAAGCCCTAAAAACTTGACATGAATGATGTGACAGTGTTTTTGAGATACTTTTAAGTCATGCACTTGTATGGTTTGTTTACATTCATTTTGAAAGTGAGGTGATGTATTTGGAAGAGGAACAAGCAGCATGGATTATTTTTTTGTATATTACTTACATTGTTCCCGGAAGGGAAAAGACTTTTATTTCAGACTTTCATTCTTCTGAACTTGTGCAACGTGAGCATGACAAATTAACCAACCTGGAATCTGGTAACAGTGCAATACAGCTGGCTTTCTTAACTCCCTATGATCTTGAAAACATAATAGTCAATTGACAAGAGATTGTTGCTCTGGCCTACAGAAGGCCTTACTAATACTTTATTTATAGTAAGGACAGACTTGTAGCCTACAGCTCTGTCCTTGTGCCTTGTCTGTCCCTGAGATGCCAAACCTGCCTAAATGTGAAAAGCGCCAATCACTTGTTTTTAAAATTTTAAAAGCTTAATAGTAATAAAATGGCTAAAGTAATAATAATTTGGACAATTTGTATTAGGGTGCTATGAGACAATAAAAACAGAGTTACAGACAGTCCAGGTACCTTTTTCTGGGCAAAATAAGCCCGAAAAAGGATCCACATTAACAAAGGATTAACCCTTAAAAACAACAGCCTGTTGCATGTTCATACACCTCATACATGCATATCTCATTCATACATCTCATTTATGCATTTTTGATGCATAAATTCCGTTCAAACACAGGATTCTGTCTGGTCAGTGTCAACTTCTTCCTATTAATCCTGACAGTGTCTTCATGGCTGAGTGAGGCAGGATGAAGTTAGTTTCTTCTGATAATGGGGCAATAAATTCTTTTTCTCTGACAGATTTAGGTGTCCTGTGGCTGCTACTTCACTGTGAGTCCTTTCTTTTAAAAAAGTATCTTACACAGTATAGTTTCTATTTTAACATTTGGTTATAACCTAAAATTATATTTAACATGCTACTTAGAATTAATGCAGCATTACTTTCTAACACAACACATGTACTAATTCATTTTAATATTTGCAAAAAGCCAATCATAAAATATGCATTTTTCACACTAAGGCAACTACTCTTTTTAAATTTTATTAAACTAAGAAGCTCTTGAGGGGTATTTGAGTCTGAGACCTCACTTACCTGACCAAGTAAACAGTGCCACGTGTCCCTTGGGAATAGGCTTTTAGGGGAATTGCTGTGTTACAGCCTCTCTAGCTCCTTCCTGAGGCATGGAAGATTGCACAAATTTTCCTTCTTTTGCTGCACAGGTGGAGTGGGCTCTGTGCAGTAACCACAGGTATCTCTTCCTGATGGAGCTCCAGCGTCTCCAAGTTTGACCCCATACCTTCCTGTTTGCTGAATAACTCTGAAGCTTTCGTTTCAATGGAATAATCTTCTTAAACTGCATACTTTAAAAAAGCCTTTTTAAAGCGAGGTTGTTTTTCTGGTTTTGCACAAGATGCTACAGAGTAACACCCTGATTTAGGGTACTGTTGCTATTTTATTTCAATGTAAATGCCTATATCCCTCAGAAGGGAAGGGGATAAAGGGAAGATAATTGTACTTCGAGATGTGTGGCCTGTTCAGTTCAAATCCCATTGTCTAAAAGCAGAGGTGTCCATGCAGAGGCATGGCTAAATTGCAGTAGGAAAAATGCCTGACCATAGATCTTTATGTAAAAAGGCAGCATTTTCATTTAAACTGAGGAAAATCCTTTCTATTGGGGTCATATTTCTGGCTGCACATATTTTACTTTCCCCTTGCTTATTGTAGTGTCCAAATATTTCTCCATAAAATATTTTTACACACTTTTTTACATAAAACATTTTTACTACACCGTGTTGCTTAGGCAAGGAAGTTCCCTTACCTGTGCAGTTTTTGTCCATGCGCTCACGCTTCTCTAGAAAGGAAAATCCCTCCCAGATTAGAGCCTGGATTGGTTAAAAATGTGATTAGAAGTCATCCAAGCAACTGTTCACAATAACAGGAAATCTGGCTTGCTGTCTGAATCTCTTCAGAAAAAAATTGACTTGGAGATCATGCACTGAATTTCTTGTATAATAAACTCCATGCCCTCCTCTTTAGGAGAGTTATTTGAAGTAGCCCTTCATTTAAGGCTGTATGCATAGTGCCTGGTTTTTCTCTCATTCCCCTAAGCTCACAGCCAGTAGATAGCTATAGACAATCCTGTACCCACATTCGTCCCACATCTTTGCTGAAACTTTAATATATGAATAAAGTGCCATACTGCAGTATAATGTATGGCAGCTGTTTGTGAGGAGGTTGTGAAGCACCTTATTACAGCAGAGTGTATTTCACCTGAAAAGCCTCCTGAAAAGTGGTTCTCACTTAACTGCTCAAGTTCTCTGTGCTGGTAGCTCACTCAGTGTGCTGTCTCCAACAAGCAGAGGGAGATGTGCTTGCTGTGGGAAGGCAGCAGCCTTTAGGTCATTTCAAGGTTCATCTTAATAGTGGTGGTGGATTTTTTTTTGTTGACATCATCCACAGAGAAGTTAAATTCTTTCAGAATTTAACTTGGGAGGCCCTGACCAACTTGAAGGTCAATAGAATGTACAAACAGAACTGGTGGTATAGAAGGAAACAAAAGTCTCCATTTCCCAGCAAACTTTAATTGTGCAAGAAGTTGCCTTCAAGAATCCTTGCAGAATGGAAGTGTCATGGTAGAAGAATGCTCTAAATAATGAGTGGGTTTTTTTCTCTTTCAGATCTAGGCTAGTAGTTCAGTGTGCAGACTTTATTTATAACTCAGGGAATGCTGCAGCAGCTAGAGCATGGATGTTACTTCTGAAGTAAAGGAATAATGCTGGGAAGACTCACCTCTTCAATTTCAGTGGGCAGCATGTGCAGTTGGATTGGTTTAGCATTAGTGTAACTCCACAGGATCTCCTGTCTAAGCAGCATTAGATGGCAAGCACATCTAAACTCCTCAATCACAGACACACTTAATTAGCATGGATCAAAGCAAACTAATTTCTTAATACTTTTCCCCTCCCTGTGCAAAGTACCCCAAAGTGCAGCACTGGGCATGTCAGGTGGCAATTTTAGTGTGCATGTGAGGAAAGCTAAGGGCAGTCTTAGTTATTATGCCCAAAAGTTCATTTGGTAGCACAGCATCAAACTGCCAAGTGTTATTGAATAAAAAAAAAAAAAAAACTTGCTGGGTATGTTCTGGTTCAGCTGGGAGTTTCTGAGCTCCAGGCAGGAGCAGTTTGGGCTGATCTGACTGCAAGGGTCCCCTGATGACCTGTACCCCGTGTTACCCTGGGTTCAGCAGCCTGGCCTGGCAGTGGGCCAGAGTGGAAAGTGAATCTGAGTCAGATGTGAGCTCCTCATCACTTTTCTATGGAATTGGGCAGGCAGTAGAATGTGGAGCCTGTGCCACCTCTTGCTTTTGAGCAGCTCCATGCTGGCTGCAGGACAGCAGGCACCAGACCCTGTGTAAGATCAGGATGCTGTGAGCAGGTCACTTCTCTGGCAGCCAAAGCTGAGTTGAGATGTCAACATTTTGAGAACAAATTTGAGCTGGCAAGGTATTCATAGCACAAAAATTCATTATGTCATGTAGACTGGGGCACCTTTTTATTTGACAGAAGGAGCCCAAAGCCAAAATTGCTTTATTGTCAGGTCCTGGGGCAGTGAGTAGAGAGGAAAACTGAGCCTTGATCTCCCATGGTTACCACCTGGAAAATTCCTATGAATTTTCCTTTACTGGGCCTGTCCTGGTCACTAGCAGAGATTCCTTGTGTAGAAAGTCAAAATTGTAACTTGTTCTTGAGCTGTTTACTTCTGTTTGCAGAAGTTCAAGTTCCACCAGAGCTGAGTCTTGGTGGTTCCACCAGAGCTTTATCCTGGAGTACGGAGTGAGATCCAAGTATCCCCAGCCTGTGCACAAATACATAACTCTGTGTTTTCTGGTAGATCCTTCTGGCAAGGACACAAGTGGAAAACAGACTTTGATTTTCAAAGAAGGAAATTTTAATGCAATTTTTTTTTTCTCTAGATTTATCTGAGCTTTTCTAGTAAAGATGCTCATTGACTAGATCAGTGAATAATTCACTCTCGACATTTGGCCAGAAGCTATGGGAATTTGTATGATATTATTATGTTAGACTTATCATGCTCTAATTTTTTTTCCATTGCTTCCAGGAGGAAGGTTTCCAATCCATAAAGTATGAACCAGTAAGTTCACAAATCAGGATTCATCCTGTGCTGTGCTACTGTAAGTTTGTTCCCATAGTTCCAAACATAGTTAATGAGTATCCAATATATTTATGTAACTGTGAACTAAAGACCCAAACAGCAAAACAAAAGTGTTTCAATAGAAAACCCACCAAGATTTAATAAAAATTCTCCCTTCTTGCCTCCTAGATTTCTAGTCCTGCATGTGCAGCTCACATAAGAGAATGAGATAACATTTTATGGATAACATCCAGATTTTCATGGTCTCAGGGCCTTATATATTTCAGGTATACTCAATGATTCTGACAACTCTCTAAATCCTGGTTTGCTTTGTGGTAGTTTTGTCTATTTTTTTTTTTCAAATGGTGCTTGAAACTTAAATTGGTGTTAGAGGCTACAGAGATTTTGGAATTTTTTTCAGATTTTCAGAAAATGAGCATCCATTTTTTCCAGTAAGAAGCCTTCTTAATCTGAATCCTTTGTATATGCAAATTTTTATGAAGTCTCTTCTCATCAAAATATTCCAAAATAAAATGGGAAAGAACATTTTTTTCTGTTCAGAAGAGTTAGTACTGAGTTTTAGAAATCAAAGAAAGAAGTTGGCACCAAAAGTTCATAATATTTTGGGATTACTCCCTGAATACATTCATATTCTACTAACACTGCATTTAGGTTTTCTTTCAAGTTTTGTCCTTCTTCCCCCCTCTTATTGTTGGAGAGAAGCCCCTAGAAGTTAAAGGAGCAGAAGGAGCATGCCAAATAGTAAAAACCACTCTGAACAGAACCTCTGTGATTTTTTTGTGCCAAAAAGCCCATTACAGCTCTGGAATTCCTGGTGAAATAACAATTTATGCTGCACTATTCTCATGCAGCCACTAAAATTCTTGTTCATTTTGAGAGCTTAGCACCTGCTCCACCTTCCATGAGCTTCCAAGATGGTTTGCCAGGCACGTCTGCTCCAGCAGAGGCAAGGATGGACTGACCTGACTGGAGTTTGAAGCATCCATTAAATACCTTTTCTGTCATTCTCCCTGCATAAATTGCTTGTCAAACAACTCCAGGTCTGTGGCAACTTGTGCTGTGTTTGTGCAGCTGGACGGATCACCACATGAAAGACAGGAGGGGGAAGGAGCGAGGAGGTTCAAAGTTAACTGAGAGCAGTTCTTGTGAACATAGATATACAAAGTTGGGCTCCCATGTTGGTCTTGATCAGATCTGATGAATACCTGCTGAGTTTATCAAAATTGTCATTACTTATATTTGAAAAACATGCCTACGCTTTGATGTCGATGGTGTATTTGCTATGAAAACCTGGGCCTGTGTTGCTGCCCTTCCCTGGAAGGTGTCAGCATTAAAAACAGGCTCAGGATGCTGAAAGGAGCTCTGAAGCTCCCTGGGAACAGGGATGTGCTCCTGCTTTTGTGCACATGTGAAATGGGGAATACGGAATGCAGTGTCCAACTGCATTATGGACACCTTGCAAAGAGGGGGCAGGCAGAGATCTTGACAGCAGGAATTAAATCACCTGTTTGATCCCACATATGTCAGGGGTGAACATCTCCAAGGGGATGTCCCATAAGCATCATTAACAGAATATTGCTGTCACTGGTTTTATTCAGTCTCCTGTCCGGTGCTAGATGGAACAAAACGGGAGTGGAATGATTTTCAGCTGGAAACTGGATGTACCCAGGGAGTTCTGCAGTTCCTGGGATGGTGTCTTCAGGTGTATGGCATTGACATAAGAGAATAGGAAGGCTTGGGGTGTATGGCATTGACATTTGCCAGTGTGAATTCACATTTGGCTTGACAGCTATCAACCAACTGCACGAGGTGTCTTGGCATTGTTTTCTTGGGGATAAAACCCCAAAAATGGATATAGAGGAGTGTAAGGTAGAGGAACTGAACTGGCTAAAATACAGAATAAGCTAATGAGTCATAGCAGTGATTGAAACAATGTACCAGCACTTCTGGGAAAAGAACAGAAGGCCTTAAATAGTCATTGGAAAAGCTGAGGTTGGAAAATACCCAGTAGTATAAACATATTGCTCCTATAAATCTGAAGACATGCCACCTTTCAAACTTAGTAGCTCAAGGTGGATGCTGAACTTAGCTTTGATTTAGGAATAAGAATTGCAGATCAAATGCAAAGGAAAAAAATATTGTTCTTAAAAAGATGCCAGGATTTTTATTTTAAGCAGACTTCGGTGGAAGGGGATGAACAAAGCTGTTTTGTTCTGATGGGTGTTTCTTGAAATAAAATGTAGGTGGCAATCAGGTAATGCATCTTAAGGGATGGTGATGTCATGACTTGCTTGTGGAAATTGTGAGGTGTCCATGAGTTCAGCTTAAAGATTGGAATCTTCAGATTGTTCAAAATGAATAAATGAATCCTCATTAACACAATGCCATCCTAAGAACAAACCTTAAACCAGGAGAGGTAATTGCTCCCATTGGTTCAGACGTGCTCTCAGAACTTCTCTGCAGATGCCCACAATGATGCAGGCAGACTGCTGCAAAGTGAAATATTTCCTAAAAGGAGGGGAACACAGAGGTGACCCTCCATTCCCACTGGTGTCCTGACTGCCTTGGGGAACCCTGTGGAGGTTGTGCTGTCATGAAGTTTGAGAAGAGTACAAAACTCACTGGCTAGTTGAATAGTTATGAGAATTATTTACTGGAATGATGGAGTCTCTCTTTTTTTTTCTATTGCAAATGGGATATTTCTATGCTGACACTCATTCCAGGACAGGCTCATCTTAAGGATTCTTGGTAAAATGGACAGTTAAAAGCTTTTATTCATGCTATGGGATTAATAATGGCTGTGCTTGACCATGTGTGCTGTAATTCTTTTAATAGCTTCATTCCATTATCAACTATTTATTAAAAAGATTTCACCACAGATATGGGTTTTATGGAGATTACTGTGCACTATACTTAATTACCAGATGTTCAGTATGTTTATAGTATATCTGGTATTCAAGTAAACTTCTCCGTGTGAAAACCATCTAAAATGAAAAGTTAAAATACCTCTGTAAAGCTTTGTATTATAATAACTGGAAATGGAAATTCCAGCTGGGCAGTGTTATGAAACTAAAACTACAAATTTTCAGTCCTACTCCAAAACAACACTGTTAAACGCCAGTAAAAATGTGTTTCGCTGTCTGAATTTACCTTATGCACTCAGTCCATCAGATAAAACATCCCCCATGTGTTTTTCATATTCTTTTAGTTAGTTTATTGCTTTCTTTCATCAAAACTGTACAAACTCAACTCTATGCTCAACTTTGAAACCAAAATTTGGAGTTTTATGTTTAGGAAGTTCTAAAATTCAGACATGCTAAAGTCCAGGGCAAGTGCTTTGCATTGTCTCACTGCAATCGTGTAGCTTTCTTAAAATTCTGTTTTCCATGCAATTTTTTATTACTCATTAACTCTGATCTCTTTAAATTTATCCCTTTTAGAAACATATAACTAGTGAAGTTACCTAAGCCCAAGGCCAGTCTGATATAAGCTCAACTCACCACCTGGAAAGCAGAAATGCTTTTGTGTCTCAAGAAGTTGGCTGATCCAGAATCTTTCTGATTGTGAGTCTACCTTAATTCCTATTTTACATCGCTCTGTACTGGGCTGACATTGTTTTTCCACTTAAATAATCCTTCTCCTTCCCTATTATTGATTTTGGGCAATTGTAGTATTTTAGACTCCCTGTTGAGTCTTATTTAATCCTAAGCTAAGTAAGTCAAGCTGTTTTCCAGTCTTTCTATTCCTCTGGTAACATGTTTTCTGGTTTTCATCTTTCTATGACCAGAACAGCACACAGATATTCTCATGCACAAAGTCTCATGAGTACCCTTGGAATAAATCTCATAATTCTTTTTCAGGGAAACATTAATGAATTTGAATCCATCTTTCCATAGCTGCATCATATCAGCAATTCATGGGCAACTTGTGGTCAATTAAAGAAACCAGATGGCTCTGTCCTCCTCACTTCTACCTTAAGAATCCCTAGTTTGAATCCAAAATAGTTATCCCTGCAATCTCTGTAGGTGATAGCAGTCTGTATTTCACTGTATTTTCACTGAACACAGCTTTGATTTCCCCCTTCCCAAATGTGCTGCTGTGTCACACTGTTGTTAACATTAAATTAAGTATTTCTGGAATTGCTTTTCTGTTACACTTGCAGCTCTGAAGTTCCAGTGATTTCATGGCAAACACTCTTGTGCTGGGATAACTGAAATATCTACAGTGCTGGTGCTTTCCTCCTATTTTATCTGATGCAGAAAGAGCTGGAATGACCCAATTATTAATACAACCTAATTCTATAGTAACAATGCCATGTATCCCTGCTGTCATTCAGCTCTGTGTTTCTGTCTCTGGGTGCTCCTGGCAGGAACAGAGAGATCCATCCTGCTGCTTCAGTGAAACTTTCCAGTCTGAACCTCACCTGGTTTGATTTTAAACTTCCTCCAAGCCCAACACACGAGCAGTGACCGGTGCTATCTAACATCTCTTTAATTTCTATAAGCTTAGGCCTGGTTCTGCTCTCAGTGGCACAGAGGGAAGTTTTATTGTTGGCACTAAAGAGAATGGAAGCAGGACCCAGGTGAGCACTGATACTCCAAGACAATCCCTTCAGCCCCAGGTCTGATTAGTCCTTCAAGAGCTGCATAATAAGGACATGAGGGTGAGATTTCATCCTCTTCCTCTTGGCTTCTCATCCACAGAATAGGCTTCTCCCCTTGGCACGCTTTATTAAAAGGGATATCACCCTAGACAGAGCATCTAAAGGGATTATCACACAGTAAATGCAATTACCTATTTCTCAGCATGTTGCCATTATTTGCAAGTGAAACATGATAGGTTTGGTCCCTGTGTTGAGCATCCTCCACTGTGATGGCTACAAATTTCAAAGGTTTCAAATAATTTGACATAGAAATTATAAACAAATCAAGCTATAGAGACTCAGATAAATTCTTAGTAGCTTGTGCTTCAAGTATTTTAGCTTAAGGATTTCTATTTGCTTTGCAATGGGTGTGGAAGCAGTGTAACCATGCTTTGGAGGAATTATTTGTCTATATCCCAGTAGGATAACTTTTGGTTGTATATGATTTGTACCAGAACAATTATATCAGGAGTGATGCAATAAAGAAGACCAACAGTGCTATGCACTCCCACCAAAGCTGTTCCATTCAGTTCTTGCCACTATTAAGTGCTTGAGACTAACCTAGGACTTCAGTCTTTTTAAACAGCAGAATCCAAAGTTTTCACAACCCTTTTTTATAATGGAAATGGTGGATCTCACACTCACAGAATTGTTCCTCTAAACTCTGGGGCACTGTTTAACCCCAGTTTAAAGTATGGTGCAAGATATCAAAGAGAGGTGACAATATTGTGGTTGTCAGCATTTGTACTTATTCTGCTGGCAGAACTCAGGTTCTATCCCCACAGAATAAAAAGTAAATTTCTATTTCTGAATTATAATATTTTAAAAGAAATATTATAATATTTATTTTTCACATTAGTATTGGCAATGCCAATAAACACTGTTTGGAGAAAATTAATTACATTTTAAATTAACAAATTAAAGCATTCTGATGCTTCTGTTTTGGAGAAAGTGAAAAATTCAAGATGAGACTCAAGAAAACCCAGGGGGAAAAAAAAAAAAAAGGTTCTACAATGGCTTTTTGTTTGTCTTCTGGAAAACCTCTGTATTCCAGGCTACTATGAGGATTGCTTAATGTCTAGGATTGGCAAGTGTTGTTTGTGAAAGGATGCAGGTGAGCTGTTTGCTGTTGAGAAATGAGGTAGTGTGCCTCTCCTGACAGGGGGGCCAGGCAGGGAGGTGTGGGCATGAAATTCTTGGGGAACTGGCAGGAGCAGTGAGTGGAAGCAGTGTTCTGAGAAATTAGCCAGGATATTATGAGAAACTTGGAAACCCTGCTGGAGGGGAGGGATGGAGACTCATATACATGCTGGGGGAGGTGAAAAGGAAGAAACAAGGTAGAGGACATGACAATGCACAAAAGGAAAATGGAAAAGGGAGGAAACTGAGGAGAGGAAATGCACAAAAGGAAAATGGGAGGAGAGGAAATTGTGAAGGGGAGCTGTCAGGAGATGTGAGGCTGAGGGGAGAGGAGCGTAAGAGAAGTGAACTGGGCAGCTGCTGATTGAGGCTGACCAGGCAGGGGGAGGGCAAACAGCAATACCCAACCCTCAGCCCTGGAAGGCTGAGATGCAGGAGAGCTATATTCATTTATGGCAGCCAGCTGTGTGAATTGATGTGTCACAGAAACACCTTGGGGTTTGTCCTGCACAGTCCCTCTTTGCAGCGCTCTCTCTTGCACACTGTGAAATGTTTTCCACGGGGCAGGAGCTTTTCAAACCAAGAATCTATGTGAGTGCTTCACCTGGAAAGAGACCCCTCTGGGGTCCTCCTTGCCTCCCTGAGGAATTGTGTGAGGCCTGCCCAGCTCTGTGCAGGCTGAGAGGGCTGTGGTGACTCATGTGACACCCAAAGCCAAGCTGCATGTGGCACAAACAGCAGCAGAACGGCCCCTGGAGTGTTTTAGGCTTCAGGAACTGTGAGAGCCCTGACAGTTCTATGCAAGGGTAATTCAGCCTTTGGTTTCCTTCCAAACTGTCAAACCCGCACTTGTATCTACAGCTCTCTGCTCCCAAGGCCTACAGTTGGGGTATTTGAGTTGTATGGCTGCATGGAACAGCAGTTCTTGTGCCTCAGTGGTGCCTCGTGGCTGGTTTTTTCCTACTTGTATCTCTTCTTTTGTCTTCATGTGCTCTGGTTGTCACTCTGAAGATCTGAGACTCCAGCAGCGCTGATGCAGCCTCTAAGAGGAGCCCTGCAGGTTTGGATTCAGGTTTGTCAGCATGTGCTTTGACTCAGCTGGATGTGTGAACACGCTCACCTTGTCATGTCACAGGTCACTGTCCTGAAGCCTCACTCAAAACCAGAATGTCTAGGAACACCAGGAACAAGGCTGCCCATTTCCATCTGCTCTGTTTTGCAGTCTCTTTTCAGCACAGTATCAGGGCAAACTGACCTGGGTCATGCTTTTGTCTCTTTTGGCCTTTTTCCACCTCTGCTGAGTGTGAAGGAGCAGTGAGAGCAGAAGGCAGTCAGCACTGGTGTAGGTGAAAATGCTTTTTCCTAGACCTTTTCCTAGACTTCCCATTTGCTTTCCACAAGTGAATTCTTAGTTTTTCATCGTTATTTCACTCCTTTGAAAAAACAAGCAAGCAAGAATAGGGGCTGGAAGTTGGATTGTATTTGCTGATGGTTTGATGGGGTTTTTCTTTGGAACTTCTGTCCTCTCTCTGTGTTTTAAAGCACTGGCTCTCCAGGACAGTGTGTTTAGGAGTGTTGTACTCAAAGCTGACCTCTGTAGTGCCTGTTAGTTGTGTGACTGTTCCTGTTAGAGGTATTTCTGTTCTGTGGTCAGTGTAATGGGGCTCAGCCAGTGCAGGGCTGCTTCTGCCGTGGCAGAGAACATGAAGTTTTGTTCAGACTTTCCCATGAAATGTTTACAGCTGAAGCCCTGCCTTATGTTTGCAAAAAACATTGAAAAAGTGATGTCTAGCTCTTATTGCTACAATCTGTTTATTTTCTGCCAAGCACCTCACATAGTAACTTGAAATAAAAAAAAGACAAATTTGAGAGTAGAAATGATGGGTATGAAACCCTGAATTCACTGAAATCAATGGAAAATCTGCCTTTGCCTCCTACAGTTGGGCTCTTGCATCAAAAATGTGGTAACAATTAGGAACAACTGTCCTCTGCCACTTTACAGTTCTTCTTTTCAAGAGGAGATCTCAAACTACAAATTTCAGTCTAATGCTAGTCTTATTTAAAATATTATTCAACTATACTGACCTTTAAAAAACCTTCAGGATCCAGTTTTTGTCTTGGGTTTAGTTACTAACAAACCCTATGTCTATTTTTTCCCTGTGGCCTGGAAAGAACAAAGCTTCCAATTACCTTGATAGGCTTGCATATTGAGCAACTCAGTTATTTACATAAAGACATTTCTCCAAAAGGAAATTGTATAAGCTCTGGAACTATTTTTCCACCCTGTGTACAACAAATCTTCCAATTATTCAGTAACTTAAAGGTGTTATTCCTATAGGAATACAAGTGCCCGTGGTCTGATAAAGTGTAGCAAATAAATCTGATTTATCCAGTGACACAGTTTTTTTGAAATATTTTCCTTTTTGTTTTATATGGCAAGATGAAAGAAAACTATGCTAGTAGGTGCCCTGTGAACAGAATTGTTCATGAACATAGTTTAAATGCCTCAAATCCATGCACACATTCAACTCATCAGTCAAGTGTCAAAACAGCTTAATTGCTTTTTTCACAGCTTTGATCATACTTGTGTTTTATTGGACTGTTCACATTTTCTCTTATAATCACTTGTTATCTTTCCATACAGTTCTAACAAGTACTGTCTTCATCAAGATTTTTGTTGTTCAACTTCCCTATTTCATTTTTAATCTGCTAAATGAGCATTTCCTTTCTTTAGAAAAACAAATAAATCAAAAGGGTCAATTTGCTTTTGTGTCTTGAAACAAAGCTCTTTTTGTTTGATTTCTGCTTGGTCATTTATTATCCACAGCATGTTTGATATTTGTGATAACGAATTTTACAAGGAATAAATTACATGCACATCCTGATGAATAAAGCCCCTGTTACTGTGCAGTTAATAATGCTGGTTGCAAACTTTGTTAATGTCTTACAAATATTTTTGGTAATAACACATCAGGCTTTATTTATATTTCCTAGGAGGAAGCTGTCCTTTAACAAACTCAGCAATTTATAAAGAGGCATGGCTGGTGTTATCCAAGGAGATTTTTAATCTTAAACCCTCCTGTTCTCAATTAAAAGGTCTGACACAATTCTTTGTCCAGCTTGCCTCCTGTTTATGGCATTTACATGAAATATGGCACATTATTTAAAGCTAACAGTATAATTGTGTGTGCTTCATCAGGTCAGAGCACAATAATGCATGTGCAGTGCTCAAGACTCAATTTGCTCTCTAGATGCATTATAACCTCTTTGGCATGATTTTTTTCCCAGTGTATATATTAATGGCCAATGATGGCTGTGATCCAGAAAAGCTTTTAAGCATGCACCTAACCTTAAGTAGGTGATCAGATCCCTGAGACTCGCTGCTCTTTGCTGGTTTGTGCTCTAAACAAACAAACACTCCACTGTTTGCTGCCCTGAGCCTTCTCGTTCCTGACATGATCCTCCTTGCTGTAAGGATCAATCCCATTGTGATCCCAATGCTCTTTTTTCCTGCTGTGTCACCTTCCATCCCATCCAGGGCTGGTTTGAGCCTCTCACAAGGACCAGGGCATGTGGATGTGAAGCAGTCGGAAAATGGCTTTCCTTGACCAGGCAGACCCCAGCAAACCCCACCACCTCAGCTCCTGTGCTCATCTGCCCTATAATTATTGACCCCAAAGCTCCCACTGTTCCCTGTCTGTGCCAGGCACAGCTCCTCACATTCCTGCTGCTCTCTCAAGTACTGAGCAGCTCCTCCTCCTCATCCTCCCTGTCCTCACAGAGCCTGATTCCAGCCATTGCCACTCCTGTTTGAGCTGTCCCAAAATGTCTCTGTGATCCCATCCAGACCATGGCCCTGCAATGGCACACACACCATTTCCAATTCCTGTGGCTCATTCCCAATCTGCTCGTGGCAGCTCACAGGCAGATGGTCCACAGATGCATTAAATACCTATAAATAAATATATCTATACATATAAAAAGATCTGGGGGGTGATTTATGAGGTGATGCAAAGTTCCTACTATCTAAATATGACATTTGGGTCTAGAGCTCAATCTAGAAATTTAAACTAAACTAGATTACTGAGGAAAATTAATCCAATACACAATCCCTCAGTGAAGGCGCTGCCACAATTATTTACATTTGCACTGCTCCTTTTATTCTAGATAAAAATTAATCAAAGTTAACCCAAGTGTCCCCAGCAAGGCCTGGTGTCATCTTCTTTTCATATGAATATTTTCCAGTTTCCATCTTTTACATGTACCATTATAGTCACCTTTTACATACGCCATTATAGTCAATTTTTTCAGGCCAGAAGTTATGTTCTCAGGATGCTGGACTTGATGATCCTTATGGATCTCTTCCAACTTGAGATTCTGATACACCCTTTTGCCTTTTGTGTTAACTGTATAGAGACTGTTTATCTGTTTAGTGTTTTACAATTTAAAAAAATTGTTATGGAACAGATAATTTTCAACTTATTTTTTTATTTTTTCAACTTTTTTTTTTTTTACTTTTTTCTCCCCCCCTCAAGTGGAAAATGGAGCTGTAATACCCATGATCTTTTCAGTGTGCAGCGGAGGCAAGACTTGCCTTGACCATATGATGATCATGACCTACCTCAGCTGAAAGGGACAAGGATCAACAATTAGGTGGTCACTTGATTCTTCCTCAGTTTGTTCTCTGTTTCCTCAAAGTTCAGAGGTCACACCTATTTGAGGGAAGCTTTTCTCTTATTTGGAATTGCCTCTGTGTGCTTCTCTGTGATTAAAGTGCCAAGTGGACAAAGGCAAGCATGAGCCCGTTTTGTTTGGCTGCAGAGGGAGCCAAAAAGTTATTCCACGTGAGAGAAATTATGGAAGGAGAAGACAAAAGTGGGTGACCAAAGTCAGGGAAGTGCAGATGCAGAATGCTTTTCTCTTTGATGTATCTTTGCATCATCAGACAGTTCCACCTTTAAACCACTCGGTGAGTGCAGGAATTCAGCTGGTTAGAGGCCAGGTTTGTAAGGTTAGTGTGATCCCAGGCTCAGCTCCCTGTCTGACAATCCAGTTCTAAAATAAACCCATCTTCCATGCTTTTAAATTGGGTAAATACACTTTTAAAAATGATCCTTGAATCTGATCAAACCCTACAGCTGGGTGTTTACAGCAGCACTGAAGACAGCCTCATGACTGTAATAAAACTAAGTGCCCATTTCAACAACCAGATGTGGGAGATAAACATGCATGGAAGGCCTCACACTTAAAAACCTTCCACATGGCAAGTGAGAGCAGCCCATTGTTCCCTATGGGTTTGGGGTTTTTCCCTCTGGAATCCCAGCAGAAAGGGAAGTTAGATTTATGGGGTATTTTTCTTGCACATTTGCTTGATTTCATAATGGCAGGGTGCCTCAATCACTCCCCAAATATCAGAAATCTACAAATTGATTCCTTCTACCCCTGGGTCTATAGGAAATAGGAAGGGTGTTCTCTCTAAGATCCTCTTTATTATTACTCTGCTTCAGTCTGGAGGTTGTGTTTGCACAGTACCAGCCTGGGGCATTTGAAGTCTAAAAATCTGAATTGCTGCAAATACAACTTCTGTGTTCCTTAGGGTAAAGGCTGATTTTTTTTTTATTTTTATTTTTTTTTTTTTTTAATTTTCTCTGAAAATACCTACAGCACTGTACAATTTGAGCAGTGGAACAGGCAAGAACAGCTAGAGAGCATTTATTTGAAAGTTGGCATTTCACAAACTGGACCGACACTTTACTTTTTTGCCAGAAATAAACAGCTCAGCTAAAACAAATGTGGCGGTTTTGTCTGACTTGGGTTTTTCATGATTGAAGTGTATATAGTGGTGTTTCAACAGATCGTATAAGGATGTTACTGAGGCAAACTTTATCCATTAAAATAATATATTTTATTACATCCCAATCAGTACAGTTGGAAAAAACCCAACCAGAAACATTTTCAGGCATAAAGTGCTTTTCCAGATCTGAGGATCTCTAAGAGCCCTTATACCCTCAGCAGGTGAAGACAGGTAGTTATCTGCTGTAAGTCATCCTGTAAGGTTGTATAACCTCTCTAGAGGTGAGGACATACCCTGATTTTGGACAAAATCCTGTTCTCTTCTGCTGAGGCAGCCACGTGGAGGCAGCAGTGGAAATTGCATCCCTCAGATGAACACAGGCCACAAAAGCAGGTGCTCTGGGCTTTGTGCCTTCAGCTACATTGTGCCTTCTGGTCCTGGCAGCTCCTCTGAAGCAAAGGCAGTGGCAACAGAATTAGTCAGTGTGCAAGATGATGATAATGATGTCAGTGGAACTAATCTATTTTAGTCTATTTAATTATTGTGTTTAGCAGTCATACAGCAAAGTCTTCCAGTATCAAAAACAAAGATAAAGGCAGACTGACAATTAATTAAAGTCTACCTGCTCTGGAGTATCACTGTATTTATTTTTAGGTTCAGCAATTAAAGTTGATACACATAAATAGACCACATAAAATATCCACATGCAGAAGCAAGAAGTCAAAGCCCAGAGTAAATCTGGGTTCACAAAAGCCTTTGTTCCAAGTAGGGAACAGACACACCATAAAAAACCCCAAACCAACTATTTCTTGAGGGTCTCTGCAATACCTAATCATGAAGAAAAAGAGCTAAACACAGACTTTTAATTTAGCTCTCCCTATCTCTTAGCTGTTGCAGCCCTAATATTTACATTTTTGTTCGACTGGGTTATTAAAAATTCAAGCAGAGTTAAAATGACTAGAAGTGATTTATAGTGTCAGTCCAGGAGGTTGTTGGTTGTTTTTTGTTTATCCACCTGTTTTCTGACTCCTTGAATAATTTCTCTTTCTTTAATTAAAAAAAAAGAAAAAAAAAAAGAAAAAAAAAAGGCCAGCCTGCTGCTACTGAAACAAATAGGTACTGTAGGGCACTTGAGTCCCAGGCTTTGTTTTGCTGCCTGCATTAGGTGGGTTTAGGGGCCAGATGCACTGAACTTTGCAACAGACAGTGCTGGGACCATCTGTGCAGAGTTGGGGGGTGTCAAAGAAAGGCTGTTTGTGTAAGTCGTGGGAAACATAGTGGCCTGCCTGCCAGTGTGCTCCATGAATTGAACTAATTGAAGATTATACTCTAGAGCTTGCCGTAGCTCAGTGAGAGGATAATCCTTCATCAGCTGCAGTCGCAGCCAGTAATTGGTGCTTATTACAGGGAGGAGTTCCCCCGCAGTGCTGCAGAAACTGAGAGGCTTTAGTGTTTAATTACTGTCTTTCAATAGAGATGGGAGGAAGGGGGGGAAAAAAAAGGCCTGAGTAAGAAAGTCCGGGAATAAGGGGAGGGGCAGCAAGTGTAATGCAATTTCTGATAGTCTAGGCTAGACATTTAACAAGTGAGAGCCCCTTTTGTGTGAGAACACAACGTTCTGGCATGGATAATGAACCTCTGTTGTTTGTAATTAACCCCCGCGTCACCACAAAGTCTTTGTCTGGAATATTGTCTTAAAAGGATTGTTTTCCACACCTCCAGCACAGCTGAAAAGACTTTAAAGGTCTCACTTGCCACATTCAGGACAAACTCACTTTTGAAAAGGTGTTTTGGTGGGTTTGGTTTGGTGGATCTTATTTATTTATTTGTGTAAAGTTTATTGCAACCCTAACTGTAGGTGACACCCCCATTTGTCTCGGGCTCCATATTCATACAGGAAGATGATAAAGAAAAACATATGGCCATACACAAATACTGATTTGAAAAGGCTGTTGAATGATTCTGAACCTATAGAAGTGAAAACGCTGATTTAGCTAAAAAGACACAGTGCTAGGGTTCTACTTTTGGATTTTGGATTTTCATTATATAAAATTCTACCTTAGGTTAAAGCTGATGTAATATGATAGACCTGGAGTCCTCATATGTGCAATTTCTTCCTTTACAGGCACAGTTTTCTCTTACTCCAATTCCTTCAATATTGGTGTTAAATTGATGTGTCTTACTGGGGAGCTAAGATGAGCCACTCTGGGCCATAATCATCTGAATTATGGTTTGTGTGAGAGTTTCTAAATGTTAATGGTATTGAAAAATAAGGATGCAAATGCCCAAGCCCTGGACAGTGCAGCGGTGCTATCATTTATTTGTTATGGCATCCTTGGAACAGGGCAACACTGCTCACTCATTTCAGCACCAGCAGGGGATTTTAAAGTTAACTTCATTTTCCTTTTACTTGTGAAAATTGCACAAATGGAAGTTTGTTTCTTTCACCTAAGTTTTCTAGGAAAAAGTAAAACAGGCTAGCATTGTTTGATATTACAGATGATAAAAAGCATGCCTGCCACTAGAAAAGTCTTGCAAACCTCATTTTGTATGTTTGTCTGTCCCCTCTCTGCTTTTATGTAGAAAGCAAAGAAGAAGGTAAGTCACAAAGGGTAAATAAGGAATTAAATGCAACTATTAAGTAAAAGCAATATCCCTGGTTAAATATGTCCATCTTTCCAGAGATTACACCTGACACTGGGTATTTGAATTTGTTTAAATTTTAAGCTTGCATGCTTTTTATAATTGTATTTTTTCTTCTACACACAGACAAGTACTTAACTGTGCACTAAATCCTATGGACTTCATTAGAATATAAGTATGCTTTGGAATTCATTAGATCTCTACAATATCCATTATTTTCCTTATGGCTGGGAAAAGTCACCATGCCATGAAAAAAACCCCACCTTTATTTTATTAACTGCCATAGGGAGGTATAAAAGCTGCCAAAATAAGGAAATGGATCAAGAATTCACAGTACAAATTTTTGTATCAGAAGCAGAAGCACAACCAGCGACCTTTCTGAAAAGAAAGAAGCTCTTTATTTGTCTCTTGTTGCTGAATACAGGCAACAATAATGACCTAAATGAGACCTGCTGAGTGCAAACAGAAAACAAATGCATGGTGGGTTTCTAGCATCAGCCACTCTCAGATGCTTAATTGCAAATTGTTAAATACACAGAGTTACCAATTCATTTTAACAAAATAGCATTCACAGACTCTTACCAGTTTCAGCCTTGGCACCTGTTGAGTAGCTCCTACCATCAAATTTGGCTTTGACACTGAGTAAATATCAGGGCTCAACCACTTTTTATCAACTGCAAATGTCCAAACCCTTCAGTATTTGGTACACAGTGTGGTATTGGATATGTCTGGGAGATGCTATTCCTTTAGTAGAGTAAGGTAGAAGGAAAGGAAAAGATTCCAGTACACTAGGATCTGTTTCTCTTCAATCTTTCCCCCAAAGCTCCAGGAAAAACACCGTAACAGCTGCAGTTTTTCACTGTCCAGAAGTCTCTGTAGTGGCAATAATCATGTAAAGGTTGGAGGAAATGTGACTTCAAACTGATGCCACAAGGAGACAAAAGAACCAAGCCAAACCCAACCAGAAAAATTTCCTGAGCAACCTGAATCAGTTTAGCCTGGGAAAAGTGAGTAGACAGATAAACCATAACTGGCAAGAAAGGATGAGCAAGAAGGAAACTGAGCTCTGCTCAAACCAAACAGGCTCAGACAATCTCTCACCAGAGACAACCTTCTTGACAGTTTATCCTCCATCTTTTTATCTTTTTACCTTTTTCCTCACACCAGCCAAGAGACTCTGCAAATGTATCTAGATATGTCTGTGGGTGTATGTGACATTTATGTTTATAACAGACATAACTTCAATAGCTTGAGTTTTGGAAATAGTTTAATCTAATTACAGCGATAATGAAGGCTGGAAAAATTAGTCTGTTCTCATACCTAAAAAGCATAAATGGTCTCTCAAAAGTACCCACATAAAGATAAAATAAAATAAGTACTTTTACAAGCTATTTAGAGAGTGTAAGCCTTTGGGAAACAACCTTTTTTATCCTGTTTAACAGAGATTTGCTTTGCAATTTTTAAATACCTAAATGTTTTTGTTCAGAATCCAGGAAACTTGTAATGGGTAGGTATTATATAACTTGCAATGCCTTTTTAGACTTCAAAGTTTTAGGAATTATAAGTTGCTGAATGAAAATAATATTCCAGGTATTAATTTTAAGTATAATAAAGAGCAGTAATGATTCTTGCCTTGCCTCCAGCAGGCCTCAGACCAGTCTTGTTGGAGCAGTTTGTTAAATCCATGACAATTGCACTCATAAGCTGAGTTACACTCAGGTAAGAGCAAACATTAAATGAAGGGCATAATTGGAGTTTGTTCCAGTAAAACTGACTGGAACAGGGCAGAGCTTGACAGATTAGCTCATGTAAACTGCAGTTATTCCCAGCCCTTCCACTGAAGTGACAAGATGGTTGCAGAGAAAAAAGTTGAACCAAATTTTGACTTTTTTCTGAACATAGAGATTGTAAACAAAAAAAAACCTATAAGATGCTAATTTTTGCAAATATAACTATTTTAAAGTCATCCTGTTTTGAAGACTGACTGGCACTTTGGAGTACTCACAGCTGGTAATGCCAGAGAGCTCTGAGGCCATGTGGAGCCACCTCAGGAGGTCAGAAACATGCAGGCTATGATAATATGTCAGCCAGGAAGTTCAGTGTGTGGTAATTGGCTTCCTTGGCTCTCTTCCTCATTGTGAATCCCAGAAGCAGATTCCTTTCTCTGGACACACTCTCATTCCCTGGTCCATGTACTCACAGCTCTCTAGCTAAGAATTGCATTAAATAGGGTTAATGTTACATGATTTTCTTAATATTTTTGTTTTCTTTAAGGCCTTAAAACTGTCTACTGCATCTTCTTTTAGTGGCACCAAAGCTGATGGGTGTTTTCATTCATTTCTGTTCTCTCCCCTGCATTATGTCACACCATACCTGGCCATGAACTGCTGCTGCTTAAGGGGCTTCCACAGCATACAAAGAGAAAGAGCAAATCCCTCAAACCTAGTTTAGAGGTTCATAAGAAGCACAACTGCTCTCTGATCCCTTTGATTCACTTCAAAACTGCAAAAATGCAGTTTAATCTTTTACTGGCAATAGAGCCACAGTTTTGAGAGACTGTCTGACAAATGTAGGGCCTTGTGTGCAAAACCCTTCTATATCAAGGAGCCATCAGTAGTGTCCATAATGTATTAATGACCATCTCTTACTGGTCATAAACTCATTTTCTACAAGAAATCAGAAAACACACAAACAGCATTGCCTTTAATGAAATGCTGATGTGTTGGGGGAATCCGTCACTTCCAATAAAGCACCAGTGTATAGGATCAGTCTACCCAAATTTATTAGTTGTTTTTAAAAGCTTCCTTCACCCTGAAATAATTACTAAAATTGCAAGGAAGTCACTGCTTTCTAATGAATATATTTATTTTCTCATACATGTGTGTGTGTGTGTATATATATATATATATATATGTGTGTATATATATATATGTGTGTATATATATATGTATATATATATTTACTATTGAGACATAATATTTGAAATTACTCTGGCTAACTTAATTCTATAAATTTTCTTGGAACATTGCCCTAATCTTCACATTCCCTTTGACTTACTGACCCCACAGTCAGAGATTTCTGTTTATAGTGACTGCCCTGTTAAAACAATATTCTACTGAGTTTTTGGCCTAATGGTATTTAACAAGGAAGGGTCAGTAAATTACTTTAAATTCTAAAATATCAGGGGAAAAAAAAAGAGAAAAAGGCTTTGGATAACATTTTAGGACTGAACTCTTAGTACAAATTCACCCACAAGGCAGAGAGATATTAATTCCAAGCAGGCTGAAGTCCCTGGCCATGATGGCTTGGTTGAGCATGGATCCAGACTTTGGTTGCATACTTCAGCCCAGCAATACAAAGGAAAGTTATACTGAACTTCAGAGGCTCACAGTTTTGATCTCATTGATTGTTTTGACTGGATAAAAGAATCAAGCATTTGGGATTAGAGCACTTAACTCTTTTAAGATTGGTTAAGAATTTACGGCTTATTAACCAATTAATGTTTCTTTAAGCTCTTAGTGCCTTAGCATGGCTGGGCTACTCTAAATTCCTAAGGGGACTTAAGCATCTACAGTGCCTTGGCATAGTTAAAATTTCTTCCCTCACTAAAAAGACTTAGCCATGTTAAGGTTCCTTAAGCATTTAAAAAGGTTATATGCACTGTAGCTGCTGCCAATTTCCTTCTTAATTTCTAAACAAGCAAAGTCAGTGTAAAGAATTGTGCAATATGAATTTGAGAGATCAAGCTTTTACCTGAGACAGTCAAGACATGAAGTTAGCCTCCAAGTTAGCTCAGGCATGATGACTGATTGAGCATTTCCTTTGTGGAACAGAAACCTTCATCAAGTGGTTCTGGCTATGGTACCAGAGAGAATTCTTCTGCATTGATAAATCATTGCATTGAATTACTGAAGTGCATGACTATAGAACCCCTAATTTTTTAACTTAGGATTTGTTTTTATTGTGTTCATATATGCATCCTGAGTTACTAAAGTATTCATTAGCTTATGAACATATTAATCCTACAGAGTTAAGCAAAAACTAACTTTTACACAGGTCAGTATACCCCTTGTATGAAAGAGATCTAAGTCAGGACAGAGTGCTCAATGGCACCAAGTCCTTTCTCCCTACTTCAGTGTACTTTGTTAAGTCAATAAAAATTAATAATTATTATTATTATAATTATTAATTATTTCAAATTGTTCACATGCAAAAAATAAGACTATGCAATGCTTACATTGTGTAGATCTTTCATGCACTTATATGAGGAGAAAAAAGAATAAAATTAGATTGTTCATTTTGAGCTAGTTGAGCAGGAAAGAAAACCACTTAAACATATTGTTACCTAGTTTATGCTTAACTCTTCTTTTAAGCATCAAGATTGACATGACTGAGAATTGTGCTTGTTCAGATGAAAAATTCTAATTCTACTCCTAATGATTATAACAGAAATGCAGTAACCTGTATGATTCACTGACAGTTCTTCCAGATGAAAAGATAGATGTATCTATCCACAATGCAAAGTAAAATTGGGATGGCTTTTAAAGATGCACTGATATTAAATGCTATTATTGCTGCACAAACTATAAAAAACTCCACTCTCCATTGTATGCAGGGTAGCTTTTGAAGGAAATGAGGACAAGTTATTTTTGAGGCAGCATTAATGGAACATGTAGTAAAGTGGTTTTTCTCCTTTCTTCAGTTTATTATTCTGGTGTGGGTTTTGTGGTTGGGGTTTTTGGTTTTTTTGGTGATATATGCTGTTACTTTAAGAAGATAGATTTTTAAAGGTGTTTCCATTCACTCACACAGTCTAACAGTTTAACATAAACACAAAGACCCAATCTCATACCCAACTAAGACAATGGATGACAGTCATAGATAACAACAGGTATCCCTCCTTTACAACACTCATCCTTCCATGGTCCCCCTTAAACTGGTCAGTCTGTCAAACAACCTGCTTGTCTTTCCTAGGAATTACCTGAGGCTAAAAACATTCACAAATGTCAGAATTTAAGGTTCCTGAGCTTCAAGAGCTCATCACTTTATTACTGCACTTTATATGACTAAGCTACAATTCCCAGTTGCTGCAGCTCCAGCAGCGACAGCTCAGCAATCCCTCAGATTATGATCTTGGATGTCCAGTCAGAAAAGCAGCACACATGCTTAAGTGTGGAAAAGCTCATTATTTTTTTCCTCCACCATACAGAACCTCTACAGCAGAAGCAGATTTAGTCCTTTATCCTCTAATTTCCATCACTTCTCCGCAGTAAGTAAATTCTGTGGCTTTGCCCTGGACTCAAGGCCTACAAACTACCCCTTTCCATTCGCAGTTTTCTTTTACAACACCCCAGACAGCTTCAGTTTCTGAGTACTGTTGGTGATGGCAGCCAGGTATCTGTGACACAGACAACAAAGGTTTTCCATCTGCACCAGAGGCCTTTGAAGGAGAACAGTCATGCTCTGGAATCTGCTGGACTGATTCTGACTGTATGTTGCCCCTGTGAAAACATCATAGGCTGCTAAGAATAAAAAGGATTAAAAAGTTTCTCCTGGTTAAGGGCAAATGTGGGAGAAAACCTCCAAAGGGGTTTCTTTAGAAAGCAGATTCAAGCAGCCCCTACCACAACTGGCTTGGGAAAATATTTCCTTGGAGAAAAGTGGAAAAAAACCTGTTTATTTAACAGGCAAAGCATTCACCAGCACAAAAAAAAAAAAAAAAAACAAAACCAAAAAAACAAAACAAAACAAAACAAAAAAAAAAAAAAAAACCAAAAAACCCACGTTGCAATAAATTCACATAGGCAGCAATTTTTCAAAGGCTTTAGTCCATACTCAGTTGATTTTCACAGGGAAAGTAAAAAAAGTCTATTTCTAAACAAAATTCGCCCCCTACCCAGTAAAACAGAATGTTTTTCCCCAACACTCATTCTTGGAAATCGTTCTATTTATTTTAGATTAAATTTTCCAACACATCTGAGATTGAGACACAGACATGGCATTGCCCAAGCATTTATTGTTTGGCAAAGTTACAACCAACTGGGACTTAAAATGGGAAGAGTTTGGCAATTTAGGATGCACTAACAGCCTTCCTTCTAATGAACATTCTTGTTTAAAGGTTATTAATAGACTCAAGAACAAGTTTGAAATTCAGACCAAAAATAATGCTGGTGTCCTGTCTGAACATTCTAGTCTTTATGGTAAAGTACTTTGAAAAATCATTGGAAAGCAAAGTTGTGTGACTAAAGCCAGTATAAATCTTAACTATAATTTTCTGGTAGGCTTAATAGTTGAAATATTGTCTTTAGGTTCAGTGGTGATATTAACAAAATGCAGTGTAGTGCTAGAAAAGCTACAGAAAAGGAAATTGAGAATGATCTCCAGAGATAAAGAAATGTGCAGGATGGAGTAAATTTGCATAAAAATTGTTACATTGGTATTTAATTTAATTACATTGGATCTTATATTTTTTAGATAATATCAGCTTGAGTTACTATTGTAGGTTATTATAGACTGGTGTATTATTAAAAAATATATATTCTTGAAAATTTTTGACAATGTGCTTACCTGGTAAAGTCACCTGTTTAAAGCACTTGTGTTTTCTAATGTAGTGAAATATGATAGCACTAAATAAAACCTATTAAATTGGTTGTTTCTATCATTCTCATTATAAATCTCTCCCACAGATGCCTGGATTATGTTTGCAGCAGATTCAGCCTAATGCAGCAGGCCAAGGATGGTACAATTTGGTGAGTATTATTGATTGATGCTGTATCATTATAGTACAGTCAGCCCTTTCTTTCCCTGCCCCTGTTCTTGTTGTTCAGCCATTAAAATAATACTTCCAGGTTAAAAATGTCACGTTTTTAAAGCTTATTGCATGTGAGTAACACTGCTGTGGTACATTAAAATGCCACAATGCTAAGAAGAGTGCAAAATAATTGAATAAATATTGCTGTGTTTAGACTGTTCCTGTTTGTGGAGAGAACTCAAAACCTGAAGGTACATTATTTGCCATAGCATCATACAAAATGTGCTTTAGCAAATAAAAAATACTTCTGAAACTCCTCTGATGACTGGTTTAAGCCATGGTGTAGAAGCAAAACTGCCATTATAATACCCATACGTGTATGGTTTTTCAATAAAATTTAAGCAATTTTTTAAATCTAGCTGAAATTCTCTAATTGTGATTTCATAATTTTCCTGTTTGTCGGTGATTTCCTCAAGAACTGAAACTTGTACTTGAGTTGAACCTGTGAGAAATAATATTAATAACTGAGACATTTCAATGTGTGTGTGTGATGAACAACTACTGGCCAGCAGTCACTATATTACCATCTTCTTGCATTAAAAATAAACCCACAGACTGTATGTCTGATTTTAGTCATACTCATGCTTGCTTTTAATCTGGCTCCCCTTGATTCCACAGCAGCACAGATGAAAATCATGCAGATCTTTCTAACTGATGCTGAGCTAGAAAATCTGATGCTTTTGGCATATTTTTAATCTCAGCACTCCCAAATACCAGGTCACAATATTCTGGTCCCTCCCAGAACATGTAGAACATTGAAGTCTATCCCATTATCCCTGCTTTAGTGCTGACTGTTGAGAATCAAGGCAGATATGTAAAAGTTGGTGACTGCAGCAGCCCCAGAACACTGATGCTTCTGATTTTTGTGGAAATCTAGTTTATGGTAAGTTTTTTTAAAAATGTTATTATTTACTTGTTTGCAATGGTAGGGGGGTTTTTTGTTTGTTTGTTTGTTTGTTTTTAATTCAGTTCTGATGTTGTCTCCAAGAATCTTGATATATTGTAAGCTCTACTGAGAAATTTTACTGTGTGGTTCATCCACACCACCAACTTGGACCGATGATTAAAAAATGGGGTTAATTATAAACCTCTGAAGATCTCAGATGGAGATTTGCTGTTATTTGCATTAGTAGATTTCAAAGTGATGCAAGCCTGTGAGGATGAATGAAAGCAGTGCTGGAGAAGTGCAGGTAGTCAGGCTGGAGCTGTGATCCTTGGTCACACAGACCTTCACAGCCTGCTGGAGCCCCTTGGTATTTATTCCATGGGTTTTCTTCAGAGGGATGGAAATCCACCTGCTTGGCTCAGCTTGCCAAAGGCCCTAAGAGAACAGCAAAGTGTACACATAGCTGGAGGAACTCTGAGGAAAGTTAAGGAATTGTATAAACAGGCTGCATTCTGTTCTGCTTGGTCATTTTGGGGATTAGGAACTAATCCTTTCCAAAAATCATAGGTGAGGGTTCTGTTACTACTCCAGAAACTGACAGCAACTCAGAAAAAAAGAGGCAGAAATCCAAAGAATTGTCTGGGCTATTTTAGGTGACATCAGGTCAAGTTCAGTACAAATGCAGAATCTGCCCTGACTGCTGCTTCAGAAATTTGCAGCATTCTGCTTGCTTAAGTTTCCTTGGAAATGCTGGCAGATATGTAGGGAATCAGGGACTCTCTGGAGTAGAAATAGAAAACCCAAGACTGAGAATGACCTCTTAACATGGTGTTTAAGGCTCAGAGAGGGAGCTCTATATTCTAGTTGGTGGTCAGAGAGCAGCTGCTCTTTTTTTAATGAATTTATGATAAAATAATTTCTCTTCAGGATGGAGTTTAAAAAGGTAAAACCTGTTTCTCTCTTAGCTTAGTCCACAGCACTTTCTTTTTTCTTTGAAGGAGAACATCACTGCCCAGACACAAAACCAGTTTGTGACTTTCCTGCTGCCAGCTGTCAGGTGTCTAAATCCTGGGTATAGCACCTCTCCAGTTAGTGTTTCTAATAGCAGCCAGGTGAACAAATTCCTGTTCTCTTGTCCCATTCCAAGCAGTCCTGAATTGTGTATAAACTGAGTTGCTCACCTACAGTCAGAGACTCTTGTGTAGCTAGGTGTCAGAAAAATACAAATGAGGGCCAAATAGCCCAGAAATGCAATACATGATTCCCAATTGCAACAGGAGATGCTGATGTCTGCTTTCACACATTTGCTTTTAATCAACACAAGCTATGTGTCTGTGACGAGAAGCTAATCCTGTATGACATGGAGCACCAGATCTTATTGCTATTATCTATTTTTGCTTTCTATCTGTTGTTTGGATCTGAATTTTCTGTTTAATTTGAAGGAAAAAAAATAGAAAATTATTATAAGCTTCATTCACCTATGTAATTGTCCTTGCCCAAATTACTGCTTTTCAATAGCAAGCTTTCTCTAAGTATGGCAATGCAATTTTGGCATGACACAATGCATAATTCTTATGTTTGTCCTTGTAAAATTCCACTTTGGTCATCATTTCCAGCTGATCCTCCAAAAATTTTGCTCTTGGCTCCTATTTTATAATGAAGGCTGTGCCAGTAGCTTGTGCTTATCTAGCTTGGTTACAACAGTTACAGTCTGGTTTTCCAGCCCTAGGAAACAACTGAAACAATATTGATTTGCTTCAAGCCTGCCAGTTTAACTGGCACCATAATCAAGATTCCAGTAGCTTTCTAAATTTGTTTTTTTTTTTTTTTTCCCCAGTGTATCTGCCATGTATGAAACTTCATTAAAAATAAGGAAAAACGATGCTGGTTTAAGGTTTTGGGTTTTTTTTTAAACATGATTTCAGTCTGGAAGATTTGCTTCTGTCAGTGTCATGAACTTTTCCAATTAATTTTTTAAACAATGCTGTCACATGAGTTCTTGGTGGGAACCTAACACTCCAGCATGGGTTAGGAAGCTACACTTTACTCAAAAAATTCTTTTCTAACTTGAAGTTGTATTTTCTTTCTTGCTGCAGGTTGAAAACAGGTCCTGTTCATTGATCTAACTTAGAGACATAAAAATGCAAACTACTAATGTGCATGATTCAACTAAAGCTATACTGAACTCATTCTTACATTTGAAAAAAAACCACAAACAAATCCTTTATGTTGGATATAAACTCAGAAAATGTCAAGCCTAAAGAAACTTTTAAAAGTAGTGATGAAATGAGAAACAGAACTGAAATCTCATTTTAACCATGTAGTTTTCTATTTGTTGTAATGCATGAATAAACATCTAGAACTGGTATAAAAAAGTAGCAAGAATGTGTGCTCACAGCTTAATATTTTACTATGAAATTCCAACTACACCCTTTGTGTATAAGTAAGTAATTACTCAGCTAAGCCAAGTTTGAATGCTCTAGTTAATTCTTGCTAAAATAGATTGCACTGCTGGAAGGGTGTTAGCAGAATTTTGTTGTTTACCATATGAATTTCTTCAAACAAATGCCTAAAATCTCATTTTTGCAGTCACAAAAAGCCTTCCAGAGGCTTATATACATACTGCTTTCAACAGGCAGAAAGAGGTGTAGACAAATTTTGAATATATGAACGAAGACACTTTTAAGAGTGAGGATGAACATGACTTTAAAATAGCAGGCCTTTCCACAACACATGGCAGAGCATGACTGGTACTGATGTTAAAAAGAGGCAGTGTGGAAATCACACTTATTTGACACTAATGCTTTCAAGCTTCTTCTTTGGCAAGATAAGAGAGTCCTAAAATGTAACAATTGAGTATCTTAGGTTTTCATATTGATGGGCAAGTGGTGACTAATTATTATTTTTTATATGTACACCTAATGTGCATGAGCATCTAATCAGCTGAAAGTAAACACTAGTATCTTTAGCACAAAGCATTTATGATGTCTATAAAATTTCTATTAAAATTAAGCTTAAAAAATCTTTGTTTTTTCAGTATTTTCCAGTCAGAAGTGAAAGCTTTGCTTATACAGTTCTGCCCATATGCAAATACCTAAATCCACTTGAACACTTTTGCCTTGTGAATCAGGAATGAAATTTCCCCTGTACAATGAAGGGTTTTACTCCTAGCATTTGATCACTCCAATATAGATACTGAGAAGTTGAATTAATTACTTAATAAATTAAGTAGGAAATAACATAATTTAACTGAAAACAGAAAGTGAAGTTTGATTACTGAAGACACGAACTACATTTCACCCAGACCATCATGGTTTGGAATACTGCAGGGAGTTACAAGGATATCATACCAGCAAGCTGCAACTGGGCCCCAATTTATGAACTGTAACCTCCAGAGTATTTTAAAGTTTGTTTTTCCTTTATGTTAACTAACTGGTTGCAGGCAAGTTCTTTTAGAAGTTTAGTGTGTGTGAAAGATCACTTAAAAAAACCCAATTTGCTGTTTTAATATTTTTTTCTCTTAGATTACCAAACTGATATTTTGAATAATACTTTTTTTTTTAAATTACTTTTGAGAATTGCTGTATGGGTTTTATTCTAAATCCAAAGATCCTGACTCAAGTTTTTACAGTTTTAGGGGAAACTATTGATAGCTGTGTTGGATTGAAGATGCAAGGTGCATCACTTCACCTCCTCAGGACTGGATGCAAAAAGTGATTGAAATGCACAACAAAATATTATTGCTTGACATCTTTAAGGAGCTTTGAGTAATTTCATTATTTCATTAATCCTTAATGTGATGCACTGAGAACTGAGGTACCAAGTAGTTTCTTGTTTTTTTCTCTTTAAACCCAGTTTTGTTTTTTTTTTTCTTTCCAAATTGGACCAGGGCTGCCTGACCAAACCACTGCGCTCCACCTGGGTAAGGAGTGCGTGTCATTGTCGGGATGTCCCCGCTTATCCCGGAGCGGCTGTTCCCAGGTGGGACGCCCTGAGCCGTGTGCGAGCACCTGGATGGATCCTGGAAATCCCTGCAGTCCGGGAATGGCACCGCAGGACACAGAGCCCGAAGTCAGCACTGTAAACTGCGCTGGGAATAAAGGCACTGCAAAAATACACTGTTCTTTTCAAATGAGTGTCATTGCTTTAATAGGAAATACATTCAAGAGGTTTCCGTGCAAAATACAAAGCAAAACAAAAAACGCGAACAAAACAAAAAAAACACAAAAGGAAAGGGAAAGGGAAAGGGAAAGGGAAAGGGAAAGGGAAGGAAAGGAAAAAGGAAAATTAAAAAGAAAGGAAAAGGAAAAGGAAAAGGAAAAGGAAAAGGAAAAGGAAAAGGAAAAGGAAAAGGAAAAGAAAGAAGGAGTGCTGTGTGGCGGTGACTCCACTCGTCCCCCCTCGCTCCCCCGAGGCCGCGCTGAGGGGGCCGCGCTGCCCGCGGCTCGGCGGGCGCAGAGCGCCGCTCGGGACGGCTCTGCCCGGCGCTGTCTCCCTCCCTCGGGCGGGATCCCGGCTCACCCCGGCCGCTGCTGGTGCCCCTCGGCTCGCTGCCGCCCTGCCGGGGCCGGGCTCAGCCATGCCCGGGCACAAGCGCCCTCCCTCCGCAGGTGCGCGGGGCCGGGCAGGGGCGGCCGGCGGGGCCGCTCCGCCGCGGGCCGGGAGCGCGGAGCCCACGGCGCTGCCCAGGACGGCCGGCGCTCCGAGGTGGGATTCGGTGAGGGGGTCGCCGAGGGTCGGTGCCGGGCGTGAGGGAAGCGCTGTGCTCTGAGGGGGCCGCGGGCGGACCGGGGGTCCCGGGAGCGTGCGAGGGTGACGGCGGCCGCCGAGGCGTGGAAGGGCCGCCCTGTCCGGCTGGAGCCGCCTGAAGCGGGGGATGCCGGCGGAGCGGGGCTGGAGGGATCTCGGAGAGCCCTCTCCGAACCCAAACACAAAATGTCCCCTCAGCCAGGAGCCGGCAAAGCCAAGCAGCAGGTGGGTTTTACCCGGCCCGTGGCTCGGGCAGCGGGCGGGATGTCCCCGTGTGTCCGCTCTCCCGGGAGGGCCATCGGGTGCTCGGGAAGGCGGCTGGGGAAGGTTTCACCGGTGCTAGCTGTGTGTGATTGAGCCAGGTGATGGGATAGAGGTGTGCCATGCTTTACTGTGAAATTAGGGAGTGATAAGGTTGATAGGCAGCACTCATTCTTTCCTTCTGGGTGTACTAGTTGCCTGCTGTGTGAATAAGTTAAGGTTATGTCAGGTGATAGAAGTAGGACCTTCTGTCTGAGCTTTAACCGGGCAGGGAGGAGAGGGAACAAGGAGATGAGTTAATTGTCAATGATACTTCACTTTTTTCATAATTTCTCCCTCTTCAGGCAGCCCTTTGAATTAATAAATCTGAATGCATTTGTAACTCTCTCAAGTAGCTGCCAGCAGTGTAGGAGTGATTACTTTTTGAGTCATTCATTCTTCTTCTTTTTTTTTTTAATTTCTTTACTGGGATTTCACCTTGCAATTTGAAGGCTGATTTTGATCTGTTCTTCCTTCTCATAGAATAGGTTCAACAATAAAAAATGCTCAGTAGTGATATCTCTCCCTAGCTCCTGCTGACACCTGTTGCTGAATTGGCCTTTATGGTTTCTATCCCTCTCTGTCTGACCACTCTATTTACTCATGTGTAATGGAGAAATGGATGTGAAAATAGGACAACTTAGCAGTTTGTAAAACTTCATAAACTTCTGGATATTTGATTCCTTTGTAAAGTGCTGGTGAACCTCTGTTAATATTCACAGTAGTAGCAGCGATGTACATGCTGTGTACATACAGCTTTAAAATGGTTTTGCTGTAGTGCTAAATATTTACAGGCCTTAAATGTGACTCAGAAGTAAGCTGAGGCTGCTTTGCACGTTTTCTGAATCATGGTCAAACATTGCTAGCTCAGTTAATTTTACTTTGTACATTGTCTCTGACTTGGTCACATATAAGCATGTTACTGTCTATAAAGCCTTTAATTTGAGTTGACTGGCCCTGCTACAGCTGCCTCAGCAAAGCCCACATCAGCTCTCCTTTAACAAAACACTGGCACAGGACAGCCTGAATGCTGACCCTCTACTTGTGGGGAGGTGGTGCAATGAAACCTTGTTCTCCATGGAGGATTTTATGGCAAAATGACTCTGAAAAAGGTCAAGTACGTGTCAGTGAAGGTTGACACTGGTGCTTGGGACTGAGACCTGCATGCAGTGCTTCCCTCTCCCATGGCAGCTTGGAGAACAGGGCTGCCTGTTTTGAAATATGTATTTCAAAATATATAATATTATATATATATATATATATATATATATATATATATATATATACTATTAATATATTATTGCTTTTCCAAAAGCAATAGGTAACATTGTAAAATTCAATGACCTGAAAATGACTAATGGTTTTTAAAAATAAACTCGCCTGGTCATTATTCTTTTGACTGGACTTTAAGAATTTTCATCATCATGGCTGATGCTTACTTTTAAATGCTCCAGTTTCCAGTGTGTAAGTAATGTAAAGTTCACAGAAGAAGTGGAAATCATTAGGCTGATGCTGAGTTTCCTTGTTCATAGAAAAAATCAAAATCCAAATACACAGGATATGCTGTATGCTGTTGCCTGCTACATGGCTAAGAGATCCCCTTAAAAAAAAAAAAAAAAATTTTCAAGGATGGAGTTGGGAGAAAATTGCTTGCAGAAAAGCTGTGGAATAAAATATAGGCTAATCACTTCCTATAACTTCATATTCTGCACCAGGAATACATATTTAAATTTTTTTAATGTGAGTCTTAAGGAAGATAAGTAACTTCATGTTACTAAATATTCTAATGGGCAGAGAGGAAGAAGAATCTACCTCTGTATAAAGTGAAATCTTGATAAATTCATAGCATGAAAAAAGGACCTACAGTGTAGTTCCCTCAGAAGGAGCTTACTGCTGCATGTAATTTTACTCTGTTAAGGTGGGGATATTATCATTTACCAATGGGAAGGATTCCCCATTTCATAACCAGACATCTGAAAACATCCCACTCTGCATGGGAAACTTGGCACAGCCAGCCAGACCCTTTTTTCCATTTCAATAAACTAAGCCAGATTTTAGTATGGATGGAGAGCACATTTTCAGATGCTTCATGATTTTCCTAATCCTGTGAGCTGTGTGCCTTAGGGAAATCTTCCAGGAGTGCCCCATGAACCTGCTGTGTGGCTCTATTATATCACCTTTGGGATCTGGATGTTTACTTGGAAACAGCAATGGCTGGAGGAGGGAGACATTATGTTTTCACTAGATCAGGGTAGAACAAAGTAAAGCAGTTTGAAACCTGAGTGTTCTGTAACAAGTGTTTCAATATCTGTGTGATTTCTGGCCCTGACTAACTTCATGCCTCTGTTGTGTGTAGATAGGAAAGTTTATAAGAAAACTTTGAAAAATAGCATGGCCCTGGTGTTTATGACTCCCACCTTTTGAATCTTTCTGTTAGTTCACTGAGAGGTGCACATCAGGTAAGAGAAACACTGGTTTGTGTCCTTATTTTTATAGAAAAAGTCACTTGTTGTCAGATAGAAGCATTATCAGAACCTCCATTGTGGCTTGTTACTGTAATTTTACCAAATAATAGTTTGTCTTTCATAAAACAACTGATTCCCAAGTCCATTTCTTTGGCTCAAATTTGATGAAGTGCATTACTACTAGTGTAAGTTATTTCTGCTAGGGTAGGGAGAAGATGTGTGCAGCTGAGCAAGATTGGAGGACTCTTTTTGTAAACAATTCTTAATTCTAGCCTGCTAATCCTTCTAGTAAAATAAACCTTAAATTTTTCTCCAAGGTACTTGAAAGTGATGAGGGAAGAGGGAAACTTCTAACTAATAAATAAAATTTCAAAATGCAAACAGCTCACATACTTATTTCTCCTTTTATTCCGTAATATAAAATATGCTGATATTTTAACATAGTACACAGAAACTTAGGAGAAAAAAGCTGTCACTACTAAATTTCAAAATGCAAATGCAAACAGCTCACATTCTTATATCTGCTTTTATTCCATAATATAATTTGCTAGTATTTTAACATACTACACAGAAACTTAGGAGAAAAAAGCTGTCAATTGTCTTGGTGAGCTTAAAGGTTTTCAGTAAGACATTTTAAAAGACAGATGGAGTTTGCTGAGTCCTGCCATTATGAAGACTCACAGTGTCCTTATTTTGCAATACTTTGATAGTGAATGGTATTTTAATGTACATTTAAGCCTGAATCCTGTAATGTGTAAATTTATCACTTGTGCAACATTTATCATCTTGTGCAACAACAAAATTATCCTGAAAGTGGAATTTAAATGTGGATGGGAATGTATTGACACTTTTCAGGAGGTAGTTCAGCAAGCAAGACTTGGCTGCACATTTTTGGCAATCTGGAGCCTAAATGTGGCCATGGTGTCACATTATTATTTGCTCAGCCTTTCTGTGTGCAGATACAAACAACAAATACTGCTTGCTTTCCACACAGTACACTAGAAAAAGATGTTCCTACGTTTCAGGATTAAGAGATGAAAAATTGTTTTAAACTTTTTGGAATTGTCACTCTTCTGAGTTTAAAGTAGTTGCTTTCATTGTATATCATGGCTCCATCAGTCCTTGTCCCATCCTTCTCAGTGGAAGTTGACTCCAGTTTCAGTGTTTTAGCTCTTCTTATTTTCTGTAGTACCCTTAAATTTAAAAAATCCTTTCAGTAGGAATGTCATACCTGACAATGAATGATTGCTATACTGATAAAGTTCTGCTGTAATCCAGCTCTCAGTTGTCTTATTTATATGACATTTTTCACTTTGGAGAAGTGAGACAGCTCATGAAGGTTGTAAAAACATCATATTTGAATGCTGTGCCAAGAGTGAAGGCTGCCCTCTGCTTGCACAGCTTGGACACAAATGGAGTTATCTCTACCCTTCTGGTGACACTGGGGAGAAGCACATGAAGAGAGATAAAGTAGGTACAGCTACTCCATTCCCAGGAGCCTTTTTGGCTTTGGAACCACACAAGTGTTGAAGTGTTGAAATAGATATGGAACCCGAGGGTGTGTTGGCTTCTTAGGAATACACTGTGAATACTGGAATACAGCTTCTCTGGTTTTGCTCTGATCCTGTCACCTTTCAGAACTGTTTTAACAACTCTAAGATGCTGAAGTAGCAGATACTTATTTTGCTGGCATTTAAGGAAGGTTAAAACTGAATTTTCTTTAACTGGTCTCTACCCACAAGTTGGTAGAAGAATTAATGAAATAGATACACGAAAGTTCCTGGAGGTGGCAAGAACATCTTTCAGGAGCATGTGCTGGATACCAAATGCTGCATCAAAACATGCACTGCAGCTGCATGGAATAATGCCTACATGTAAACTTGTTTCTCCACTTCCCTGTGATTGTGAAGTGTGGAGGACAAAGGCAGGAAAATGTGAGACACTTTGAGTGGCCTCTAATAAATGTGGCACAGGCTTTCATCAGAAACTGCACACACTGCAATTCCAACAGTGCACTGTAGTGTTTCTCAACATCTTCTATGCTATATTTTTTCAATGTCTGGAAAATTAAGGGATAGTTAAGAAATTTTTTTTTTCTCTTTAGTAAAAAACATGCTGAAATGCTATACTTTTAATTCCAGACACATGATTCTTGTAAGCTGGATTTAATGGCTTTGCCTTCTGAGCTGTGTGTTGGTCATTCCCCTGCATCCAACTCTTTCCCTATGAAATATTTGTATGTCAGTCCTAATTTTTTGCTCCTCCAGGATTGATGTTTGCAATGTATTGTACTTCTCCTAAAATAAATGACAGGAAAATAATATGGTTATTTATCCAACTGGAATGACCATCAGTTATAAAACTGAATGCTTTGCTTTCTCATTTGACTTCTGTATTGTTCAAATTTAAATTCCTCTTCCCCTAAGATTAATTCTGTATGTAAAATGCTGGACTTTGAGAAGACTGAAAAAGTTGGGGTTTTTACCTAAGGGAAGATATTAGGTCTTTGAAGGTTTTTCTACAACATTTGATGCTTTTATGAGGTATGAAATTTAGGTTCTACCTTCTCCATTTTCTCTATAGTTGCTACATCTTCTAATTCTCCAGTTTCTGCACAGTTTTAGTTGTATACATGTTTTATGATGCAGAAGTGATGCCTTAAGGAATCCTCACCTTTATTAGTAGGTATGGACTCAAAAAGATGCTTAATTCTTTTTCCTCCACTAGAAGTGAATTGCTCATGCATCCCTGTTAGTATTCAGCTGCAAATTTGGAAACCCACAGATGGGTTTTATGGGACAGAAAAGGCATTTGGAAAAGTTTCCTGACTGTGGAGCCAGTGCAGTTATCCATTTTTAATTATACATAATGTGTATTACCCTGAATAGGTGGTACTCACTGGCACTCTAGGTTCTGATTTCTGTACCACAGCCAAGCAGATTGTACAAGTTCTTTTGAAATTAATCAATGCTGTCTCACAGAACAAGATTGCAGGTTTAAAAGAAATGCAATCAAGGTATTGTGACTCTATATATAATAGCACAAAACTATTGACTCAATATGAAAAGTACCTTTAAAAGAGTGCTCTGCTGCAGCTAACTAGCAGAATTAATGCTCTAATCCAAATATCAGGTACATTGCACAGGTTCAGTTGCTGTTTTGCACTTGTTACTGTGACCAGACAGATGTGTAAGTCTGAGGAAGGGAGAGAGAAAAAGAAAAATCTGTATACTCTCTGTATATAAAGAGAAATTATAAGTAACAGATAGAAAGTGCTGATTATTAATACAGTTCTTAACCTAATCTTAGGACTCTCTTGATAAGTGCCTTGAAAGTATTCTCTAAGGGAGAATATGAATCTAAATATTCATAATCATCCAGACTCTCTTGCATTTGAGGACATCTTATTTCATTAAAAATATAGAAAAATAGGTAACCATTGCTTTAAAATCTTTGTTGTTGAATTTAACATGGCCTGCCTCATACTTAGCATTAACTCTTACTGTATTTATGTAAAAAGTTTAAAAGAAAATCAAATTTTTGGATGCAGATCTCTGAGGCACTGATTTTTTAAATCAAGTCTAAGTTCTAAGTTAGTTTACTAATTTTTCTACAAAAGTGTTTGTGGAGGGCTTCAGTTATGAGATTTTTATTTTCCAGGGATTTATCACTTTTTCCATAAGCACGTAGACCTGATTATACATTGGCACTGTGGTTTCTGTCTGGGAGTGCTTTTTCCCTGATGAAATAGTGAAAAGTAGGCTTTTAAAAATTACACAAAGAAGCCTTTCAGGCTAGAAGGCCTTAATTTAAGATTTTCTTGACTTTAAAAGTGGAGCAATTAAGCTGTATTAACACTTATTCTTTATTTTTAATATAATCTATTTAAACAGGAAGGTCAGGGACTAGTGCTGCAGGTCCACAAGTCCTAAGGATCCCCAGCTCTGATCAAGGTCAGAATAGACTGTGATCAGTATTTTCCTTGGAGTTCTACTTCAAGGAAAATTAAAATTGCAAAAAAGAGTGTTTCACTCCTCTAAAATCTAATATGTACCAGTGTTGTGGAATTTAAAGGGATTCCCTGCATGGAAATGCCAAAAAAAAAGATGTCTCACCAGAAAAAGGTTCCCACCAAAGAGAATTACATCTTTAAAAGGAAGAACTGAAAACTTCAGGTTTTCATTATAAAAAGAAGCTTACTTGCTCCAGGGTCCCAGTTTCCTAGCTGGATTGCATCTCAGGAAAGCATCCAAAAGTGGATACTTTTCACAAAAAGGAAAAAAAAAGGCTTTATTGAAAACCTGGTTCATTGCTGAGGAGCAGCTTTCATGGAAAAATTTTGACTAGGTCTGTCTCAAGCACAGTAGAACACCAATTTATTCTTGTTTATTCCTGAGGCATCCAGAGTTAGGCATTCTGATATTTCTGAAATCAGCAATATACTCAACTTGAGAGCAGGCAGTAGAATAGATTTCTTGTCCAGAGTCCAGTTGCTGTGTGTTACTCTTGGATCTGTTGGACAACACAAAGTGTGCTTAATCATAAAGCCTGCCAGTTCTCTTCCCTCTGCTCTTCCCCTCTCGGCAGATTACCAGATTTATGTTTGATTTCTTGGATCTTTTTGTTACCTTTTTTTGCCAAAGAATTTGCTCTGACTGAACTTGCTGGAAAGGAGAAAAGCTGAAGAATGAGTTTCTTGCTCCTCTTTGTCATTAACGGTTCTGGTATTCTCTGCTGACAGCAGTAACCAGTCTGCTTGGTTGCTTTACTCCCTCAGAGCATCAGCTATTCCAGAGAGGGGTACAGTGTTCAGAGAATCCTCAGGGACCCACCAGGATCATCCAGTCTAACCCTGGCCCCGCACAGACACCCCTCAATCCCACCCTGTGCCTGAGAGCAGTGTCCAAACACTCCTGGAGCTCTGGCAGCCTTGGGGCCGTGACCATTCCCTGGGGAGCCTGGGCAGGGCCCAAGCACTCTGTGGGGAAACAATCCTTCCCTGAAAACCAACCTAAACCTCCCAAGTCTTCTAGAGACCAATACCAGCTATGGATGACACAGAACATCAGGCTGTAGCATGTTCCAGCTGCAGCAGCATCTTCATCCTGTCTCCTTTTCATGGTTAATTCCAAGTCAAGCATGGTGGTAACACATTCTCTTAGGACAGAATTGGGAAGTGCCCTTTCAGGTAAAGAGTGAATTATTGTTGCCATTATAGTGCAACAGTTCTACTATCATTACATTGCAAAGGTTCCACATTGCCAGAGTTTCATCCCTTCTTGGTGTTTCTTGCAGGCAGCTCCTCTTAGCACTGACTCTTCCTTCTCCTCACAGCAGCCAACTGACTCCAGTTCCCACCAATCCACTCTTTTATAACACTCTTCTTACTGGCTACAGCTGTGGCCTGTTAACATCAGACCTGCTCCTAATCTTTAGTAATTAACTCAGCTGCAACTCTTTAGGGGATAAGATTACATTCTATACCACCTTCATTTACCCATACTGTATCCCCCTACAAATTATCTGCACAAAAACTGGTGCAGTTTTTGAACAAATGCCAGAATCAGAGCTAGTGCATATCTATTTCATTTACCATTCAATTTTGAAGCCTCTTCTAGACTTCCAAACATATATGAAATTTTTGCATATAATAAAATTAAAAAAAAAAAAATTGTGCTGCATGCCTGAGACTGGAAAAAGCAAATGAGATTGCAGACACAGCAGCTTCTCTGCAGGTGTGAATGAAAAGTGCCAGTGTGCCTCAAATGCTATTCCCCTTTCCCAGTTACACCTGGTAGAACTCTTAAGAGTTTCTGCTGATCTCTGGAGGGTTTTCTCTTGTTTCTTCAGCATTGTAACATCACTGCTGTGTGTGGGTACAGCTCCAGCCAGGCCATTGAAATGCTGCAGGAGGTTCCCCAGTCCCCCCTTCTTTGCTTCCTCGAATAGAAACCTCTCCTTGTAAACTCAGCAACAACAGCAGCAGCAGAGCCCAGACAAAAGAGAGCTTTGGAGCAGTCCCAGAGGGCAGTGCCAGCTGCAGGTCACTGCTTTGTGCTGTCTCCAAGAGGGATGCATGGGCTCTGCTCTGCCAGCTTCAGGTTGGGAAGCGTTAGGGTGGTCTGTGCCCCAGTAAGAGCTTGTTTGTCTGTTTTTCCTGTTATGGATAGCAGTGGGTGAGCGTGTTTTGCGTGATTTCAAATCCACTTAAAGTTCATGGGTCTGAAATCAAAACCAGAACTCAAATCTTACGAGGTTTGTGTTCTGTTAGGAGCTGGCCTTTTGCCAGGATGTGTCTGTTCATTTAACTTTTAACCCTGGAATCAAATACATACCAGTTTGCTATACCAGGTCACTTGTATTGCTTTATATTCTCTTCCTTATGTTTTTTAACATCTGTTCCATTGCATGCATTTATGGGTATCAGAAAGTTGCTCACAGAGCTGTTTACTCACTCATTGGTATATGAATTTTGTCTTCCATCTTCATCTTGTTTCACAGTTTCTGGGCTCACAGCAAGTGCCTTCTGCCTGTTCCTCTGTATATCTAAGACAATAAAGAAAGGCTGAAATCTGTCCTCTTTGAGGGCTGTATTTTAGATCCTATATGCTTTGAATATGGACTGAAATAAAGCCCTGAGTGTCTGTGCCCTGTAGTTTGGTTTACCCACCATTGTCTGTTTCTGAGAGGTGACACAGTCACGGCAGCTCTGCAGGGCACTGATGAACAGGATCTTGCCTAGTGCAAGTATGGAATTTTATTTTTTTTTATTTTTCTACACTAAGTCTGTCTTGCCTTCAGTGCCATTCTCTTTTATGCTGCTGGGCTTTTATGTGGGTGCTTGGAACCCCAAGCAACCCTGATGTGGAAGATCAAATTTATTGAAAATCATCTGCAGTGTTGTGTTTTGTAGGTGAACCCAGTAGTAGTCTATTGATTCCATATAGGTTCACTTGCTGATTCTTCTTTTTTTTTCCCCTTGAAATAGTTGTACCTATTAAAAAAATTCAAGTGTGGGTGTTTCTGTGCATCTATAAAGAAGAGATATATGTGTTTTTTGTTACCAGTATATTGTAGTTATGTGTTAGCAGACATTTTTAAGAGGTAATATGTTGATTTAATAAATTATATCCATGCTTTCCTTTGGTGAGCTGGAAAGTGTTTATTTTTCAGTGTTTTATACTGCGAGGTGATTATGGGGACCTGCTGTGATCATAGCTGTTCACTTAAATATAATCTCTTTGATCATGATTATCTGTAAATCAGATGCAATTTTTTTGAGTTTGTTTGGTTTTTTACAGACATGATCAAAAGCCTATAAATAACTTGGTCTGTCACTTCTGACATAATGTGAAATAGGGGTTATTTGAACTGCAGTGTGAATTTTATGGTGTGTATATGTTCTCTAAGTGCAGGAGATAGGATTTTTAACATCAATGCTTGTGGTTATGAACTTTGAATATGTTTTCTGTGTATATTCTGCATTTTAGTTATTGCTGTTGGAATGAATAAACTTGTAATTCACTGGAGTGTCTCAGAAAGCACTGCCTAGCATATCCATGGCAGTACTCTTTTTAATCTAAATATATTTTCAATTTATTCTAAATATATTTTAGTGATTTTATTTTAGATTAAAAGAAGTGTAAAGATTTTAACTTTTTACAGTATCCTCACACTGGATGTTCATTGAGACCATTCTTTGTTTTTCAAAAGACTGTTATGATACACTATTTTATTTTAACCTGAGAAAGTAATATAAAGTAATTTGATGTTTTCTGACAAAAAAACCCAAAAAAACAACAAAAAAAACCAAAACAAAAAAAAACCCAAAAAAACCAAAACCCAAATCAAAGAGAGTTATTAATTTCTAAGGTTGATTATTTCAGCATTAAATATTTCATTTGAATACTTTTTAAAGTAGATTTAAGCAAAACTTTGTCAATTCTGTATACAGTTGCTTGAGAGTTATTTTTGCTGCCATAAGTAGTGTAACCAAAGTACGTGAGGAGCTGAAACTCTGAACAACAGTATTGGTTCATATTCAGATGTTCATTAAAATTTCCACTGGCATTTTCAGTGCCTGTATTGCAGATTAAAAGTGACTAGAAATAATCTTACCAGCTCATTTTGATTTTTCTCAAATCTCAGTCATTTCAGACAGAAATGGTGATGAGAGGTGCAGCTTAAGAAATTACCTTAACAACATTTTGAGATTGATAGTTTTCTGTTCTAGCTGTGAATGTTTCTAAGGTTCTTTTTCTTCTGTTTCTGTCCCACTGGTGATGTACTGCACGAGGTCTGTAATCACAAATTCCACCTTAAATTTTAGAGCAAGGTTAAATTGGGTTTTAAGGAAGATTTCTCCCCGTGCCTGTCCCCCACCTCCCATAATGTTTTAGAATTTCACCATGTTTCCTCTAAGGGCTTTGGATCAACTTTTGGATATAGTTACTGCGTTTAAAGAGCAGACTTCTAATAAGAACTATTGTTCACTGTCCTGCCAGCTGTTCTGTACCACAGTCTGGGCAATGGATCCTAGTCAGTAGATGTTATAAATCATGTTATTTGTCCTTTGCCAACTTTGCCCCTTCTCAAGAAAGAAGCTGCCAGGCTGAATCTTGAAAGACCCACTGTGAAGAGGAGAAAACTTATGGTAGCTTGAAAAAGGGCTTCTTTTTCTCTTGTAAAGGCAAGTGAGGGGATGAGCAAAAGAGTCTATGTAAGATACAGAGTGCAGAGCCACTGCTGAAGCTGTGGCTTTCATCAGCTGCTGTTTATTGTGAGGATGGCTCTTGCTTTATGTGTACATATAAGAATGATGGATATGGACCTGGGATAAGTTCATCTCTTTTTAAATTATGATTAAACAAGCAATTTCAATCCCAAATTATGTGTCACCCTGTCTCTAATCTACCCATTCACTTTACAAAGTAAAGGAGGCAGCTGATTAAATTTAGCCAGCATGTTTTTTTGCCTGCTGTCTAGACAATTGGCTTGGTTCCCACTCCTCTGGTCTTAGCTCTCTTTCTTGCTTGTAGGCCCACTAGGGCACTTAACCATTCTGCTGTCGTGTAACAGTGTGTTCCTCAGGCTGAGAAAGAGCATGTGGGCATGGGCTTTTCTCCTTCTTGGGTTGTTAACAGAGAACATGGTACCAGTAAATAAACACACACAGGGTCTCTGTTAATGCTGAGTGAGTCCTCTTAGAGTGAAAATTATTCAGCTCTAAAATCAGCTCCCTTTGTACTTTGCTGCTCCTGGAATTCAGATGAGCCTTTTCATCTGACGTCACTGCAAAAGCAGTGGACAGATTCCAGTGTGCTCTCCTTCGCACTCGGGTTTGTTCAGACATGAGAAATCAGCAAAACAAAGAAAAAGAACCTGAAAATAAAACCTACAACAAACACTGTTCCCCACCTCACCTGCAGTCAGCACCAAACCCAAACTACCAACAGCCCTGACTTGGGCACTCATCTCCCTCCCGGTTCTTTGGTTATAATCCTCCTTTTGCATTTACAGACCCAAAAGATGCTGATATCACTGGGGCATATTGCCACAATATTGTTCCACTCTAAAATGCCTCAGTGCATCTGCTGTGCTGGGTTTGTAGTGTCCTGAGGAGTCACACTAACTTTGTTATACAAATGGTTGTTATTTCTGGTGTAAGATTTCAGGCTAGAACTACAGACTGACCTCTCATTCAGTCTGTGGGGTAAAGTGGAGTTCAGTTTTGAGTGAAGTTTTGGATTTGACAATTAAAAAAAAATTTAATGCAGAAAGTGCTTGAAAATTTAAACTGCTCTTATGTGCTCTCTTTTATACGAGGGGTCAGCCTTGTGGTTGGAGACAAATGGATGCAAAAGAGTTGGGAATTGCCTCAAATCAGTGCATGTTGGTGACCCCCTACGGGTCCCTTCAGCCAGCCAGCAAGCTGGACTTCCTGTGTAGGATGGATACAAAATGGGCTGGAAATTGAATTTTTACAAGAGACATAATGATTCAGATGAAGTTGCACTTTCTGTTCAGGCCATCCATAATCAAAAACCTAATTTTTCCTCTAGAAACATAGGCATCCTAGTGGGTATGATTTTAACATCTATAATCTTATCTTCCATTGTGGTTTTTTTCTTTTCCTTTTTTTTTTTTTTCCTTTTAGAAGGTCACATTAGTCCACAATGCTGTATGGTCTTTACTCTAGTAATGTTATGTGGTTTCTGATGTGACAGTAAGCAAGATACATCTCTCATGCAAATACTTGCTTATTGAAGCATTCAAATAGGCAAGCTATCATTCATCATTTTAAAATTGCAGGGATTTGGTAAAGAATCTGTGGCAGCCAATGGTTTCATCCTTTCTGGGTTAATTTCCCTGACTGTATGCATGGGGTGTGAAGTTTTTGGGGGGGTTTGTTTTGTTTTGCCTCTTTCTGTTCCCAGGATCAGCAGAAGTTTGTGCAGATGCCATCTGTTTTATGCTTAAATTTACTGTACCTGCTGCATTTTTTTCCCTGAATGGGGCAACCTGAAATACCACAGCCATATAATTTAACTCAGAAGCTGGGTTTTTTTTCCCTTTTACCCTCCATTGCTGATTGTATTAATCCTGCTGGAAGAGCTGTATTTTCCCCAGCTCAGCTTGCTGTGCCATTTTGCCTCACCTGTTTCAAAGTGATCTCATCCCACAGTTCCTCAGAAAACCATCTGTTTCAATTCTTGGTGATTTGATGGTCTTTTCTGTCCTTTTCCTTACAGTCACACACATTTCTAGTGTTTGGCCTCACAGATGCTTTGCAAAAATACTCTGCACCCTGCCAGAAAGTCTAACCTTTTGTCTTCAGCTAACAGTTTAATTGTTTTTAATGCACGTGTCATTGTTATTTTTTCTTTCCTCTCTTTAAAAGGAAAAAGTTAATATTTTTCAGGTGCACTTTGCACTTCCTATTTAAAGGAGCTGGCCTCTGCTCTGCCATTTTTTGGTTTCCAAGCTAGACATGAGCTTCCACAGAGGTAGTTCTTTGACTCTTGTTAATAAATAGAAGGCATTGTGTGGCTTCTGGATATTTTCTGCAAATTATATAGGTTCAATTTTATACGGTGGAAAGGAAACACTGAATAGTTAGCTTCTAATTCCAAACAACGATTAATGCAGCAAGGAAGACAATATCCTCTTTAAAATCTATTTTTGTCTTTCCCTCCAATTTTGCTATACAGTTTCCAGACCTTCCCCCAGACTCATCCTGCCTGGCTTCCTGTTGGAAACGTGAGGAAACATTTGCACGTATCCTCACAAAGAAGCTTTCCTTGTTTGTTGGTCATTGCATATCATTTTCAGAGCTTTATTTGCAGCTCAGACCCTCCAGAAAAGAAAAAAAAAATCATTTTTGCTACAGCAAATGAGATTTTTTTTAAATTAATTGGGACTGTTTTGGCTTAGAGGCTAACACAGGCATGCTTCTAGTGAGAATAATGTCTAAAAATGTGTATCATGAGCTAGGAGGAAAAAAAAAGAGGCTACTCTTGAACCAAATTTCATATTGTGTTGTGTGAGAGATTCCACATGTTGTTAGTTCATACAAATGTTTTCTCCCAAGAAGGAGAACAAAGTAGAATATTCAAAAGAACATAACAATAAAACATATGGATTAAAAAAAAAAATCTGTCATCTTAAATGAGCAATATCATTCTTTAGCTTGCCTCCAGTGGGTCTGAGATGTTTGTAGGCTGTTAAAATATGAGTTCATTCTAGGACAAAGAAGGTTTTTTGTTTTTTTACGTTTTCCTCTGTAAATCATTGGTGGGGGGGGGGAGAGAAAAAAGGGTGGAATTATGCTCTGGACGCTGCTGCCTTTGCATTTTTGGCATTATGCCTTCTTACTGTTTTATTGTCTATTTTGGCTGAACTTGAAGTTCCAACCATGCTCCCTGCCAAAAAGAAAAAAATAAAAAGTCAGGTCCTTTAAGGATACTGGAAAATGAAGCCAGTTTTTGAATCCGCCACGTCCTGTAAGCAAATAAAAATGAATCTCTATGGAGCTCAGACGTTACTTCCTGTTCTCCTTTGGATTCCAAGCAGGAATGGAGCAATTTTTCTCTGAATCCAAGAAAAAAAGGAGGGGAGAGGGGGAGAATTGATGGCTTTAAAGCACCACAGGAGAAAATTTTGAAAGGCTTCTATGTGGCTAACTTTTAAAATATATGTAAAATGTTTTACACCTTAATATATGTCTGTACTTAGAAAAATGTGCAGCAGCTTTCCCCTGCCACTCCAGCCCTCCTATTTTGTAAGAGAGTGGACATAATAAAAATACATATAATTTTTGTTGGGTGTTTCCTTTTCTACTGGTTTTGTAACTTGTGAACTAAGCTTGCAAATGTTTCAGTCTTGATAGCATGAATTGATTGATTAAGGCATGTGAAAGTGTTCAGGAAGATCCTACTTGTGGTTTCCCAAACTGACCAAAATTAGAGGAGAAGCAGGGGGGCAGTGAAGGAGAGACAGAAATGCTTTTTCAGATAAGATAATTGGGATTTGGTTATGGTGATCTGTGTGTTGTGATAACTCCACCAGTAAAGATCTTGGGTTTTAGGTGCTGCTACTTTCCCAATTTTTGAATTACTGGAGAATGTATTCTGACATAGAAGATAAACTGCAAGCACAAAGTAGACTTCTGGATTTTTGCCACTGTAAAATTAGGAGTAACTGTAACCCAGGCAGACTAGCCAAGCTTGAAATTCACTGTGGACAAATGTTCTTTGTGCATAATTCTAGAGGAAACTATTTTTGGTAGTGAATGAATATATGTAATCATTAACACATGACAGGGCTGCTGTAAAGGCATTAGGCTGAAGCATGAACGCTTCCAGCACCCAAGAGGTGCTGCTGTATTTTATTTAATAAACTGTCTGGAATGTTCTATTACTCTGACTTTTTTGTTTTCTTATTTCTGAAGTTTACATTTATAAAGCAACTTTAAAGTTATTTGTAGGAGAAAAGACTTGATTTCTTTTCTTCAAAAGAGGCAAAACGATGTAGCTCAAAAAAAGTCAGTTATGCTGTTGAAAGGAACAGAAAAGAGCACAAAGAAGATTCTCCCAAGATCTCTGAACATACGCTTAGAGGCAGTTTGTAGTGTGTATATTTATTTGTGTTTGTCTGGGAAAGGCAAATTATCTGAGAGGCACTGGATTTCTGGATACAAGTAGAAGTTATTTCTGTTTTTGCAGAAAGTTAAGTCTTAGTGATCCCATTATGGCTTCTTGCCAATGTTGAAAGAGTTCATTTGATTTCTGATGCTGGCATGCAGTGGGACACAGGAGAGCTGTCAGCATCACAGACCTGATTGTAGGAGTTTTCTGAAACTAGCTTTTAACATTGCCATGTCTTGCTGGGTTTGTGGCCTGACTTTGAAGGAAGGTTGAGAAGTGATAGGAAATCCTGGAGTCGCTGAGGCCATGCCCTAAAGATCTCTGGATGGTGTGGGAAGGGATCTGCTTGACTGGGGGAGTCCTGTGGTCCATGGAACTCAGTGTGAATTTTATCTTACTAAAATGGGTGATCTGCAGATCTTGACTGATGGCCTAGGTCTGTGTTCCCTTCTCTTTGACAGGGAGTAAGAAGTTGTTAACTTTCCAATAGATACGGACTTATTTTTTTACTTCCCTCCCCCCTTTTTTTTTACTTTAAGGCTGAACTCTGAAGGGTTATACAAACAGTAACTAGTGGGAATAAGATTTACTTCTAGGTGGAGTATTAAATAGAAGCCTTACATCTGGAAACATTTACTGGATCAGACCCTATCTGGGACTGCAAGTCAACCAAGGAACACAACGGGAAACAAAGAAAATGGCACTAGTAACTCAGAATTATGTTTTAATTAGTAATTCTGAATTTCATTCATGCAGTTTGGTATATATGATTTTGCCTAAAATGCATGCTTTTCCACATTAGGGTTGGTCTAGCACAGTTTTCACCTATAATGTTCATTTTAGCCATTCCAGTGTCTGAGACTTGTCTTTTATATTTAGAAACTTTTTTGGCCAGTGATTCCTGTCTGCTTTCATAAACGCATAAAACCAGAGTTTTACCATGTTTCACCTTCCATGCACCACAGAAACTTTGTGGTAGTTCTCTCTCAGACTTTCAGACTAAAGATTGCCCTGCTGTTGTGTTAAACTTCAGACTTAGATTTCGCAGAGAAAAGGTTTGATAGTATCCCAAACTTTTGCTTCAACTGGATTTCCTAAGGAGATGAGAATGACTCAGTTGTCCCATGTCTGTCTTTGTGACCTCTGAACTATTGCCAGGCCTGACAGGGGTGCCCTGTTAGATACTGTGGTTTCTTACAAGGCTTTCTCTATGGGCTCATCCCATCCCTGTGCAGCCCTGGGGCAGCAGAACTGCAGACAAACCAATGGGTGGTAGTGGGAAGCACAGGGATTGTTGGCAGGATTTGTGGAGTATTATTTGGGGAAGGAGAAGCTTGGTCCATCCCTGATAAAATGAAATTGTCAGAGGATTGTCCACACTCAGCAAGTTTTTAAAAGGAGTTTGCAAAAAGGAAGTGAATAAAGGAAAGAACTGCCTTATCTTCATCAGAGGCAGTACTGCCCTGCCCTAGGAGGGTTTGCATTGTCCTGGTGGTGCCTCTGCTGGGGTGATTGAGTCCTGTCCTGCAGACAGAGGTCATGGCATTGCAGTGCTGTTGTGATATGTTGAGTCTGGAGAGAATTAAAAAAAAAAAAAAAAAATTAGCGATCCAAAGATGAAGGAGAAAATTTTACAGGATCTAGGGAGTGCCCTAAACCACTGCAGCAGGTCCTGTGGAAAAGGTCTTTTAGGAGTACCTGTTGGAAGAGCTGTTTTGTCCCTACTGAGGATGGATGTTTGATGGCAAGCTGAGAGAAAGCAAAGCATGTTTCTGAGTTTGGCCTTCAAAACAGCTGATGATTTATGGCTCCAGCTATGTCTTACACCTTTCAACAGAGAGATCGTATTTCTTGTTGGTGTCACCACTACAAACTCCCTGCTTTCCATGGAAGAGGTCTATTACTAAAACCACTCAGTGGAGCAGCTGCTCGTTTGTACTGCCAGCTCAGACCTGCCTCTGAAAAGATTAATTCTGTACTTTAAATAATCAGAATCTTACATGAAGTAAATGTGTGATGCAATCCAAGAAACAATTGTTGCATAAGATCATGGGCTTTGCTCAGATCTAAATGAGTGAGTGGAATTCCAGACCTCACTGAATACTCAGCTATTCCTGCTTTCATCTCTTGGCTGTAAGGGAATGCAGTAGTGGTATGACCATGTGGAGACATGGAGAATTCAGGCAATGAATTTAGCAAGCAATTTTTTTTCTGTATTTTAGCTGAGAGTAGACATACAGTGTCTCATGTTCTTTCAATGCTAGATGCTTTGTACAAATGGAAATTATTTTTTTTCTATAATGTCCAGCATTTTAGATTTAAAGTTTGGCTGATGCAGTTCTTCTGCTGCATACCTACTGGAACAGTAATGCAGGGATTCACTGGAATTTTTATTGTGGTTAGACAGCAGGTCTGCCATGTTAGCTGTTCCACTAAGGAACAAATTGAGGGAAGGAAATTTTGTTAATTTACGTTGAAGGAATTTCATTTTAAGTTCCTACTCTGGCAGCAATGTGTATGTGTTGGCTGCCATTGACACAATGAACATTTGGGTCCATTGTAAAGTCTCGAGTAGTCTTTGTTTTGCATCATTTTTAACATCATTAATAAGATAATTAATACAATCTGTTAATAATGATGTTCCTTATATTCAGTTCCAATATCTCTTATTGCCTAGGTGGGGACAAAGTAAAACAAAGAATCAATTTATTCAGGAGAGCTGCAGCTCTGAGTTAGAGGATTTTTGTTGAAACAGTAAGTGGATATGTTCATGTGTGAAGGTTTTTAATGGCTGGGATTTTGTGTTATTAGAGTTTAAGTTCTTCAGTGAAACACGGGATGGTGCCTTTGGGAAAGGTCTAAGGGGTGATGTTCAGTGTTCTGTTTCTCTTGTGCCCAAGTGGGAACGTGATACTCTCATAAATCAGGTTAACTGCATCGAGAGGTTTGGAATTAACAATGATGTCATAGTGTCTAGAAAGTGCTAAACTAGAACAAATTACACATAAATACTTATCACAAATCCTACTTGATCCTTTTTATATTGCTTGTTATAAACAGGCACGTATCACCATATACACAGATTATAGCTAATATGTTATTATGTGTATTCCCCTACAGAGAAAGCTCAGTCAGTGGGGGATTCAATGTGGCCTTTGCCACAGGTATTTCTGATTACAGCTGGGTGACCATGACAAGAAGAATCAGCTGGCATTTGCCTAGGTAAAAACTGAGAATTTGCTTTGATGTTTGTGACCATTTATATTCGTTTTCTGATTTTATATGTCTATAAAATCACTGTACTGATGATGAAAAGACTGATGAATGGAAGGAGAAATTTCATTTGTGTTTGGGTTGGCCTGCATTTTGCACAAAAGAATTTGAGATCACAAAGTCTTTTCTTTTGTGTTAAATTGCTTTAGTTCTTAATTGAAATTTGACACAAAATTAAAAAAATAGAGACTATGATGTATTGGAGGTGACTAATCATCACAGTATAACAGCATAATCAAGACCAATAGTTAACAAAACTCAAACCCCAAAAACCCAAGATGAAACAAGGGAAAAGAGCTTGTAGGCAAAGGCAGATTTGAAAATTACTGAAATAACAGGTAAAATGAATGCTTGTAATCACTTACTGTTGCACTAAGTAAATTATAAAGTCAGCTCTAAAGCACAGGGCTTTGTATCCACCCATATCTGAATATGTGCAGAAACCAAAGGACTTAAAGAAGCAAAATTTGCTCTTCTGTCCCCCTGCCTTTTCTTGGGGAGCTCAGCAGCCCAGGTTTTGCCCGAGGTTTGAGGTTAAACTCCAATCAAGTCACTTTACTTTGTTGAACCTATCTGTCAGTGGCTAAAGATGAAATCAAAGATGTGCTGGATATTGAGGTTTATGTACATAGATTGAGAAAATGTACAGTTTATTTATTTTGTGATGATTTCTAAGCCTCAATTAAAAAAACATTGTAAGAGTGAAGCTATCTTAATGTTAGCATCAGAACTAGTGATTCTTATTTCGAGTTTAATGCATCCACTGGTTTTAGTAGAGATATTTACAAAGAGCATATTTGTTCTCTTGCAGTTTGGTATTTTGGGTCAGATTCAGGTCCAGAGTGGGCAGGTTCAGCACCACTAAATTGGTCTCTGTATGGGGCCTCCCCCCTTTAAATAGCTGTCACTCTTTCAATTTGGAATGGAGTCACTATTCCCCCCTTTATGTGTATGGAAGAATGGCACTGAAACAGCACTTAATGAGTCATACCATGTAAATAGTGTTTGAAAAGCCTATTGATGCTGTATTTTAGCACTGTATAGGAAAGCCAGGATTATTATTTTGATCCCAAAGTGATTAACATGTCCAAACGTGCTGCAGGGAGTTAACAAGTCTTCCTAGCCACACACAGACCAAGCACAGCACATGTGCATCTTTACAGCTAATTGGAAGTTAGCTGAGCTCCTTTCTGCTTTGGGCTTTCCTGCTTGATGCCACCAGCAAGATCTGCCATTCCTTGTGTTTCTTCTCCAGTGTTACTGACCTCTGCCTGGGGATTCTGTTCTGCCCACATCTCTCTGGCTTCCTTCAGTGTCATCTTTCCATTGTGTCAGTAAACTTTGAGTTCCTCTCCCTCCCCAAAGAGGATTGACAGAAAATATGTGCATATGTTGCACGTGGGCTTTGATAGAAGAGAAATCCAGAGTAATAGTGGGAATCTGTGCAAATTGTCATGAGGAATTGTTGCTGTAACTAGGTTTGGAATTTGGGTTTGTTTAGGCCATCTCCTTTTACCAGGGTGGGTATTTCTTAGCAGTCTTTAGTACTCATAAAAACATGAGATGAAAAGTAAAGAAAACAAGCAAACGCTGATATCTGATTCTTTGTCCTGGTAGCTAATGTGAAATGAAAGCAAATGTGTGAGATAAGTTATTTTATGATAGAAAAAGGTTTTGTTGTTGTTGCTTTTTTTTTTTTTCTGTAGATGCTATGTTGATTAATGACATAATTCTGAACTTTTTAGATAAGATGCAAACACTTGCCACAAAATTTGAGTACAGAGACTTGTAGCAAAGAACGTTGAAGAAACTTTTATTTCCTTAACTGCAGCATCACAATGTTGGAGTCTGGAAAAGGAAGGGGAATAGATGGTTAGAACAACTTTAAGACTTATGGAAAAAGAAGAATAAAAATAATTAGTAGTGTGGTTCTCTGCACACTGAAAAACAGTCCCATTCCATATGCTGATTTTTGTAGAACATATTTTCTTGTCACTTCCATCTAGGCCTGTTACATTTTTGGGATCTCTGCTTCTGTCTGCAGTAGGTCCTGGAATTGACTATTTCCAGCTGTTGCTTCTCCTTGAGGTATTTGTTGCCTTATTGCAGCTGGTCACTGTGTGGGTTTGGGTTGAGTTTGATTTTTTTTCCCCCCATCCTCTCTCCATATATTTATGCAGTTTTCCAGCGTGTCTGGCACACAGATTTTGGATCCGTACTTTCTTTTGTCCTTCAATAAACAATATTTTTCCATGTGTGAAAGAACACTTCTGGTACTTCAGATGCATGTATATAATTTGGTGCAGCCTTCTTGCATATACAACAAAGATTCCTGATTTCAAAGTTTGTCCTTAATCAAAGTCTGGCATGGCAGGATTTCTGGTTTCTCAAAGGTTATTAGGCTTGTTGTCATGATCATGCAGAGGCACTGTCAGAGTCTTACCTGGCAATATCCCTGAAGGTATTTTTCAAGCCTTCATTAGAAATGGTATTAGTAACCACAGAATGGAGGTGTGGATGTCTGTAGAGTGAGTTTTTGCTTCTATCAGTGGTACATTTAATGGTGTTTGCCAGCTGGGCCTGGGAAAAGCTCTGATTTGCAGTATCAGTAGTCTCAGCCTTTCACTCCATTCCTGTGTATTGTCCACATCTGTACTAATGTATTCATTTTCTCCCTTTTGTCCTGGGTATGAGTGGCCAAAGGTGCCGCATAAAATCTCAAACCCAGGTCATCTCTCACACAGATTTGCAATCACATTTTTGAGAAATGCAGTTCCATTTCAGACCCCCTTTCACAGAGACTCTACCAATGAAATACAGTGCAACCTCAGCACATTTGGAAGGGAGAAGTACAGCATGGAAATAAACCTATGTACAGGCTTGACTTACTGTTATGTTTATGTTAATGAACTTGATTGAACTGGATTGATCTCAAGGGCACAGATTTTATTGTGCCAGTTTGGCAGTGTGCATTTTCTGGTGGACTTCACATGAAACTCACCACTGTGGTATTTTTCATATGTTTTCATTTTTATTCTTTAAATTACTCTATATCTGTTTGTTACTTCATTCCATATTAAGAAAGAATCCTACAGAGCAGTCAAAACCCTCTCATGTGAAAGGGTAGTCTTTCTTTTCATCACTGTTAGAAGTAATTATTATAGTTGGCTATTTTAAGGCTTATCTAGAATCAGTGTAAGTTTTCCACATTGATTGTAAGTTTTCTACATGAAACATCATGTTTCTCTGCCTCATGCTTTCGGCTGGAATGAGTTTTGTTTGGTTTTATTTTTGAATAGTTCAGTCAATGGAATTGCGCATCTGTAAATTTTCCATTCATTTTTCTTTCACTATACATCATCTTATTGTCATGAAATGCAAAGGAAGTTCCTAACTTTAAATAACTACGTGTAGAGAAGTACCAGGAGAAAATACTGCTGCTCACATGCAGTCGCAGTCTTTTGTGGGGAGGAGCTGGGATAGGATTTGATGTGGAAGTGCTTTGGGTTGGATCAATATGTTAAGATTCCCTAATAAAAAGACAAGTTTTCAGGAAACCCAGGTCCCTGAGACACAAAGAGAAGTATGAAGAAGCCAAAGGTCACTCTTGGTGGAGGAGGATCAGGTTAGGGAACAAACTGGAAATCTGTAAGTCCATGGAGCCCAAAGGATCACATCCCTGAGTTCTGTGGGAGCTGGCTGGTGTCATTGCAAGGCTGATCTTGATTATCTCTGAAAAATTCTTGTATTCAGGAGAGGTTTCTGAAGGCTTTGATAAAGCAGATGATTTCAAGAACAGGAACTGTGGGCAGATCAGCCTCACCTCAGGAGGTGAGTTACTGGAACAACTAATCCTAGAAATTATTTCCAGAAGTGTGAGGGACAGGAAGATTATTACAAGTTTTCATCCTGGTTTTATGAAGAGGAAATCATGCTTATGAAGCCTGATGGCTTTCTATAATAAGGTGACAAGTTTGGTGGATGAGGGCAGTGTATTCTGCTTAGTTTGGCTTCAATTAGGCTTTCAACACTACCTGTAATAAACCAGCCAAGGAAGTAAGGGTTGGATAAATGGACACTGAGGGGGGGAGAGGATGGCTGGGCCCAGGCAGTTGTGATGAGTGGCAGAAGTCCAGCCAGAGAAAAGTCACTAGTGTGACGCCTCAGGAGTCTGTACTATAGCCAGCACCAATTAACATCTTCATTAGTGACCTTGATGGGGCAGTGCACACCCTCATCAAGCTGGTAAATGATACAAAGCTGTGAGGAATGGCTGATGTGCCAGCTGTTTGTGCCACCACCCAGAGGGACCTGGACATGCTGGGGAAAGGTCAGAGAAGAACCTCTAGTCTCTGTGAGGGGAAATAAAAAATCCTGCCCTTGGGGAGGAGCGATCCCATGCACCAGTATATGCTTGAAGGCAGCTCTGCAGAGAAGGACCTTGGGATCCTGATGGTCACCAAACCAAAGCAACTTGGTCTGCATTAGGAATAGCATGGACAGTAGGTTGAGCCCTGGTGAGATGATATCAAGGCTGCTGGATACTGTCCTGGGGTTTCAAGTACAAGAAAAGCTTGGACATACTGGCATGAATCCGGCGAGGAGCCAAGAAAATTACCAAGGCACTGGAGTACCTTTCCTCTGGAGAGAGATTAAGAGTTGGGACTCTTCAGCATAGGCAAGGTAATCACAGAAATCACAGAAATCACAGAAATCACAGAAATTCTAGGTTGGAAGAGACCTTTAAGATCATCGTGTCCAACCCATGTTCTAAATCCTCAACTAGATCATGGCACCAAGTGCCACATCCAGTCTTTTTTTAAACTCTTCGAGGGATGGTGACTCTACCACCTCCCTGGGTAGATGATTCCAGTATTTGACCACTCTTTCTGTAAAAAACTTCCTCCTTAATTCTAGCTTGTATCTCCCTTGGTGCAGCTTGAGACTGTGTCGTCTTGTTCTGTCTGTTGTTGCCCGGAGAAAGAAGGTAGAGCCCAGTGACAGGCAAGGAGCGCCAAAAAAAAACCAAAACCAAAACAAAACAGCACAAAATTCCATCTAAGCACAAGAAAAAGAAAGTTTGTTCTTGCAAGGGTAGTCAAAACCCAAAGCAGGCTGCCCAGAGAGGTTGGGGAGAGAATCAGGACAAGACTTGACATGGTGGTGGGTGGCCTGGCTTGGATGATCCTGATTAAGCAGGGGATCTCAAAAGGTCCCTTCCAACTCAAAAGTTCTGTGATATGCCCTGAAAAAGAAAACAGTCACTTGTGAATTGGTCCTTGCTTTGCACTTCTCTTACAGTACACACAGACAGAGTGTATGTGATATGACATCTGCTTGATAATGTTGTGCAGCAATTTAGATTGCCTTTGCCTTCCTCTGCCACATCTACTTGGTCAGAATTTTTGCATCACCTTCTAATGCCCCTTGGTACTTGCACTGTTTTTCCAAGTATTTTTAACCAAGTTAATTTGGACTGAGTCCAAATTTTTGTTTTAGGAATTGCAGACAAGCTGCATAAAATGTAATCTTACCAAATACGTAATTCTGTGATATTTCAGTGACTTAGGAGTCAGTTTTGTTCCTAAAAGACAGTCAGGTACATGAGTTGAAATATATTTTTGGCAAACTTGACAAAACATCTTTTTCTGAGGAAGGTAATGTCCTCTTTGGTGTGTGGAGAATATGTTATATTTCTTAGGGTAAAACAAATAACCTTGAGAATAACAGGCTGATTTATTTCCTCCAGTCAAAGCTGTGAGCTGTAAAAGGGCATATTCAGTAACTTCCTCTTTTTTTCCTGCACTTATGATAAACTTAGCATAGTCCCACTGCTGTGTGCTTTCTAATTAGAGGTGTGAAGGAAAACAAAGAAAGAGGGTGAATTTGGTATTTTTGCATTTCTCCTATCATCAAGAGTAGTGTTTTCTGGTTTGGTTAATGAACTATGCATCAATTTTGCTCTTTAGCAAAAGGTCACTTTGATCTAAGAACTGTGCCAAGTGGCTTTAAGGAGGTGTTAAATAGGAATGATAAATAAAGCAATTTAAAGTACATAAAGTACATTTGGGTCAGAATTCCTCATCACAGATATCTATCATTTCACTACCTATGTATCCTTGTAACTGAAATCCACTGGGAACACATTCCTGGCTAACCTAAACAAATCTGCTTTCTCTTAGCAGCATTTTGGTAACAGATGTAGTCCAGAGACTGAACTTTGCAGATTGTGTGCTGGAATTGAGATGTTTCGGCTTAATTCAATAAATGTTAACAACAGTTAACTAATTGCACAAAAAACATACCCCAAAATTGTGAGAAAGTAAAGTTACTATTTATGGTTTTACATTTTTGTTGGTTTTGACCTGGAACATGTTGGTGTTGTTCACATTTTGAAAGAAGGTGAGGCCATTTGACTTTAATTTTGGTTTTTTTAAATCCAGTTCTTCTAAATCTTGCTGTAGATTGTTAGAAAAAAAGCAGTATACAGATTTGAAGACGGGAATTTTGTTGAATAGAGTTAGGCAGTAACTTTATTTTTTCAGAACTGCAGCATTTGAATAAACAGGTTGAAAATTCATGTTGACATTGCTCCAGGGTGATGTAAATTATATATCCATCACTTAAGCACTTACCCTTTTCTCATTGACCTTGATAGCAATTACAGAGGCTGCATTTCTCTGTAGCAATCTGAATTCTGAGCAATTTTTACACTATATGAGAGGCAAAGAGGCAAGAACCCTACACACACAACTGTGAGTTTTTAGAGCAAAACTTTCTGTGGCCATTGCAAATAAAACCAGTTTTCATTTCTTTTGAGCTCTTCCAAGCCTCAGGAAAGAAAATGCCAGAGCCAAGTTTGTACTTTTTTGTTTTGTCTTTTAACACCATTAAAGTGAATGCTGTTGAAGGCTCCCAATTTTACTTTGTAGAGATTGAAGAGGCTTGGGGTTGGGCATTTTTGGGGTTTTTTAAAAGTTAGCATGTAGGAATAACTCTATTCTGTCATGATTCACATGTGAAAGGTGAAACAGGTCTGAGTGGGCACTGGGCAGAGTATTCCTACTCTGGAATGAATATTAATGAATAATGACAGGGAATGAATTCCAAGCCATCATGGATGTTTGCTGGCTGCTTTGGGCAAGTATGGTGGTGTGGTCATTCATGGTTGGATACTGTAAAGCAAAGGAAGGACCAACCAGGTTTCTGTGTTTTAACATCTGTTAATTTTGTGTTGCTGAACATGCTTTTTAATACACAGATGGCTTTAACTGTTAGTCAACTGATTAACTGATTTAACTGTATAAAAAACTGATACCAGTGCCTCAATCTCCGTAATGAAACAGGCCACATATATTGTCTTTAATTAAGCTAGACACTATCTTGCAATACTATATTTGTGATAATATTCTCTCCTTTTCTATTGTCCTTTCACTTTACCTTCTATCATGTTTGAAGTAACTTCCTTTATTTTGTGTTTTTCACAAAATATAATGTGAGGAAATGGTGACAAGTTTTACAGAGGACTCTTGAAGCTCATTTCTGTGTAAGTGTAGTGATGGATTGTTTTGAGAATCAGAGCATGATTTGTTTTTAGATGAGATGAAAACAAATAGAATTTAACTTTTCCTTTATCTGTTACAATCAGAGCTGCCCAGTGCAGTTTGCATGGCAGCAAGGTGAACCAGTAGTGGGTTTTTACAGTGTAGTGTCTCTTGTAGAGGTGGAAACTCTAAATGCGTGAAAAGAACTTCCTTCCCTTTCTTTAGGGGCCTTTGTGCAGTTTATTCCTCACAAATGTCCAGGCTTTTCTTTCCAAATGGTTTGCAGTCTGTAGGTGCTTCTCTCACAGACCCTCAGGAGATTTTTGAGTATTCTAGCAAAATGGTTTTAGGTAGCATTGAATATCTTTCACAGGCCCGAATTCTTCCTATAATTAGTTTCAACAATTCCTTTGCACTTTATTTTTTATTAAAACCACAAATAAGAGAAATGAGGTGTGGCTTTTTTATCCTGGAGAAGAGACAAATGAGAGGGGATCTTATGAATGCAATAAAGTATCTGAAAGGTGGGTATCAAGAGGATGGGACCAGATTCTCTTCTGTGGTACCCAGAAAGGACAAGGGGCAGTGGACATATAAACTGAAACATGAGATGTTGCATCTGAATATGAGCTGTCAACTCACTCAGGGTTTTTCATTCAGATTTATACAGCATGAGAAACCTAGAATGGATTTCTGGTGATAACCTGGAGCCATTCTAGTTCCATCAGCACTCTCATGGTTTATTCATGATACAGAGATGGCTTTGTATCACATGGATATCAGACAGGGGTGTTTGCCATTACAAAGTGGTTTTGCTTGACAGGTTAAACTATAATAGCTATCAACTTTAGGATTTTCTATTGTGTTGGCCTGCCTAGGAAATAACATTTATTTTCTTTAATTAAATGAAGTGAAATGTAAGCTAGCACTTTCTAATTAACTTTGTGCTGGAGAATGACTGCAAGTGGCAATGAGAGATTCTTAGAGAATTTCAGGAGGGTAAAAATGTATTCCACAACTCCTACTCTGTATGATATAGCATCCAAAAGAGAGGAATTAGTCTGCTGCATTTTAGTGGTTTACACTGAAAAGAACTCATTATCCTGCAAATATCTCACTAGTTTGTACAAAGTTAATACAGGGCATGTATTTTTTATGACTTATAATAGTACAAATATTTACAGAGGGTTTCATTCAGATGTAGTATCATTTTAGTATTAACTGTTAAGTTCTTATATAAGATCAATATTTAAGAATTGGATTTAGATATTTAATTTTACAAGATACATAGCTTTACCAAATATAAAAATATTCCTTCAGTGTATATTTTTCACCTCTAAATTGACTACAAGTTCATTGTCCCTTGGAAGATAAAGTCACATCTTTATTTGGGCTCACAGTACTTTTCACAGGTGGGATCTAAGTGCTTTTTGCCAATTCAAGTATCTCTTCTGTAATCAAAACAGTTTGGTTTTATAAAATAAAAAAAAACTTTCAGCATTTTATTTCAGTAAAATAAAAAAACTTTGAGCAAATACAGCAATCTTATGTGCTCACCCTGTAAATTCAATTTGAGTAGTCTTCCATTATTTTTATTTAAAATTATTTAAATATTGGTTGCACATTGTTTAAATTTCAAGAGTTTCAGGCCAGGTTAAGCAGTGAGCAGTATGTTCAGCAGCAGAGGAAGGAAGGTGTCTGTAGCACATTGGTTCTGTGGCTGTCATGAGCAGATTGTACAAGCCCCAGACATTGCCTTTCCTTCCACTCCATTGTCTGAGAACAACTCTGACTCCTCATCTGAAGCTTTGTCACCACAGATAAATTCTGTGGCATTAGCTTTCATGCCCTAGGTCAGCATTAAATTATAATACATATTATAATGCATACCAAGCTCTTTCAAGTTCTGAGTTTTTATATTCAGGACTGCTTTTCTTTTTAAAAAACTACTTTCAACATATTTTTGTCACCCTGTTCTTCTAAGTTCTTCTAAGCCTTCTGATGTTTACATTCTTATAATGGAGTTTCTCACATACTTTTATATAAATAATGATTGTTTTACATTCTTTTCTGGAGGAGGAGAAA
>JAHXMQ010000028.1:12366063-12460923 GCA_020466415.1 Ammodramus savannarum pratensis
ATTATTATTATTATTATTACTACCTTGGAGTTCTTGTGTCCACGTTGTTTTATTTTGTGTCCTATTGCGACATATCTTCATTTTAAAATATCTTAAACTTTGTATAATTTGCTCTAAACTTTAGAGAGACTTACACTTTTGTGCAACGATTGCTCAATTAGTATTTAATCTCACTTGATAATACCAAGAAGTTATTTTTAGTTTAAATATTCATAAAACTTCAAATGTCATAGTTACAGAACCCCAAATTTATTATTTCTTTGCAAGCGTATTTTGCTTGCCTTATTTGTATGGGATTATTTTCTGTTCCATGACAGAAGGGTGTATTGGCTAGAAATTCTTTCAGGAGTATTACACAAAAATACATGGCAGAACAGAGTGCCAGGGTGTTGGATGGAGTTTGGCAGGATGCTTCAGTCACACCAGGCTTCATTCCTGTTCACAGATCTCAGTGCTGCACTGGGCAGGCCCAGGTGAGGTCTGCATGCTCCTGCCTTTCCTGCTGTGGAACAGCCTGTGACAAAGAGCCCTTAGGGGCAGGGCAGGTCATTGTGGGGTGACAGGGAAGAGACCTCTTTGTGCTCAGACATGGCAGATGTGGATGCTGATGGCTGCTTTTGCTGTTTGTGTTTCTCAGGCCCTGCATGAGGACTGGTCAGTGCCACACCAAGGCAAGGAAGCCGTGCCTGGATTTCACTGTGATTGCAGGTATGTTCCATATCCCACACACCTGTCCCACAGTCTCTTGTCCCCTTACAGCAGCGTGACACCACATTTCTGCCAGAATGTGACAGTCCTGGAGCAGTGTCACCCAGAACTTGTCCCTAATCTGGGACTGAATGGCCTTTACAAGAGCTGATGTGTAAACCTGCTTATATGCAGAATATTCTTGCTATAATGTTATTATTTGTAGGGGGATAGAACGTAAGTAAATAAAGGTAGTGTAGAATGTAATCTTACCTCTAAAGAGTTGCAGCTGGGTTAATTACTAAAGATTAGGAGCAGGCCTGATGTTAACAGGCCACACCTGTAGCCAATAAGAAGTGTGTTATAAAAGAATGGATTGGTGGGAACTGGAGTCAGTTGGCTGCTGTGAGGACAAGGAAGAGTCAGTACCAAGAGGAGCTGCCTACAAGAACCATCAAGGAGGTATGAAACTCTAGCAATAAGGAACTCTTGCAATATATGACAGCAATTATTTGGCTTTGAAAAGAGTTAATTACTTAGAAAACTAAATGAGAATCTAAATTTTTTTTCTGAAAGTAATCCATTATAATTTAATTCAATGGAGACAGGAAATACAAAGGAAAGAAATGTGCCTCAAACACTTGTTTTATTTGTAGAGAAAAAGGGCTCTGCAAATTCAGGCAGATACAAATTTGAGCTAGCTAGAGGAACTGGCTAACACACACATGCCTGCAGACTTTTTCATTGCGTTATTTTCTTCTTTTGCCATGAAATTCATGTCTTGTGCCTTTTCTCTAATTATGCATCAGCTTTTGATGGAGTGGCAGTGAAGTATTATCACTTTTTTCTTTTTTTCAATGCCTCATTTAACAGAACTGTTTTGTATGCAATGTCTTAAAGAATTTATTGTAATATAAAATTTCTGTCATTCTTGTGGTTAATTTCCCTTGTAAAGAAGACGTAAACCATCTTTTTCACAAACTACAGGTTTCTCAGAACTTTTATAGTCATGTTTCTCTCCTAGTTGATTTTTTTTTTTCCATGAATATCCCTTTCTAAAATTATGTGCCTGAACAACAAACCAACAATCTAAAGCTCTACTCAGGCCTTATGAGGTTGCCTACAGAAAGAGGTGGAGTGACTGGCTTGGAGCAGGTGCCTAAGTATAAATGAGAATTTCTGTGCCCAGCTTTTGGGTGATCCACATAATGAATCCTGCTTTGATAATGTTTAGGTTCAGGCTCTCAGTTATGCTTCCACTTGGTTGTTTTAATAAGATTGTTTGCATTGAGGTCAGCTCTTTTAAAGCACATACAGGAACAGATTTTTTGAGTTACAAGAGTCTTGTGTGCCTCTAAATGTCACTAACTCAATTGCTTAGCACTACATGATCAACATATACAGGCATTCCCAGGCTAGCTAACTAAAACATGGAAATGGATTAGCTCTTGTGACTGCAGAACAAATAATGTAACAACCAGACACTAATAATTACACATTTCAGCACAAGAAATGTGAAGAGATGTAGCTAATGGATTGCAAGACTGGGTGTTGGGTTAATAAACATATAAGGAGTGTTGACACCTAGAGACCAGTGAACTGGTAAATTGAAGATGACCTGGTTTTTCCCAATCTCTGGTCATTTTCTCAGCCATGTAGAATTTAATGGGCTGCTGCTGCTGTTTGTAGGCTCTGCCTTTCTAGAGCAGGTGCTAGGTTTTAATTTGTTTGGTTTTTAGGAAGTCAAAAGAAAGACATGATAAAGCATGGTAAAGGCTTTTCCAGGCTGTTGACAGAATGTGATCATAAGCTGTGATGTTGATCCTGTCCCTTGCTGAGAGATTCTTTCTCCTATCTATGTTGTAGTGGCAGGCTCAAAGGCTCCAGGGCTTAGGTGGAATAGCCATGGAACTTAACTTTTGGATAACAGAACTGTTTTGAAAAGCTAAATATCCATAGGACTTAAAAGGCACAGAAGGAAAAAGCTGTGTCTTAGTATCTCTCTGTGATGTTGTTTGCTTATCCCAACATGCACATCAAATAAAGCCCAAGTATTATGTTCTGACAACAGGAACTTGCTCTGTGAGAGCATTGCTTTTCTTTCTTACCAGCATTATTTTAATTGATTAGATTGTGATTGTGAAGGTCAAAAGACAGATACCTGCCTATTTTAAATGGCTGTTGAAATTGATTGACCAGCAACTGGTTAATCTAATTTTAAACTGAACTGAAAAATCCTTATTCATTAGTAATAGGCATTGTTAAATCCTTGCATTCAGTATTAAAATCAGTGTTAGATTTTACTCAATACTAAAAGACAGCATTGCATTTTCTTGTGCATTTCAGTGGCTGGTCTGTGATGAATGAAATCCAGCATGGTATCTTCTTACCTCCACAGGGATCATGAGTTTCAGGTGCAGAGATCTGTGCTCTTAGCTTGCCCAGCAGAAGGGAAATGGTGCCAGCTCTAAAAGTGTGTGGCACCAAGGAGAGCAGCACACTGGGGCCAGTGGATTTTGTGTCACAGCCACCCAGTGTAGCAGAATGAGTGTTAGTCCATACTTCTGTCACAAAGAAGGCTCACCTATCATTTAGTCCAAGTGATCCTTGTTTGATTACACTGAACATTCTGTAGAAGCTGTGAAGGAAACCAAAGCAGGAAACACTTGCTATCTCTTTTTTTTTTTTTTTAAGTGACATAAATATAGATCTGATACAATTTGTGAATGTACACTGTCCTGTAAAAATAGAAGAATAAGTGTTAGCCTTATAATATCTCATTTTGATTTGGGAAGTTTGAAATATTAATGTTTCTTGCTTCATTTGAGGTACCTATTTGAGAATTCCTACCCATGTTGACAACATCTCCATGCAGTAATGGCACTGGGAGCTGTTCTACAGATGTTTCTAACCCATTTAATTCTACATAGCTCCCAATTTGTTAACAGAGAATTTCATAGCTACATAAACATACTATTTGTGGTGTGCAGCCTAATGCAGTTAACCATTTCTTTTTAACTTCACATAAAGACACAACATAAAAAGATTAAATAACAGATACTTAACTGAGTGAAATGAATGTAGATCTTTGCTTGTCCTAGGCTGGAGCATTATGAACTAGAAGTTCAGAATGAAATGAGAAACTATAATGTAACAGAAGTAGTATGTGGTTAAGAGATATAAGGCCAGGCAACTAAAGTATCTGAATTACAGTATTTAATATCCTTTCTTGGCATAACTCCAACACCTGTTGCATGTTTTGGTGCAAATTGTTCACTCCTGATCACTTCAAGTCTATTTCCCTCACTTTTGGAATATTCTTCTCCCATTTAACTAAAAGTTACATGTAAGCACTAAACATGAAACTTAGGACAGCTGGTGATTCAAAAGATAGCACAGCTTTCAAACACTGATGCCCAAGGCTAGAATTTGCAACTAAATCTGCTAATTAGGTGAAGAGCTAAAATACCAGTAAGTGCCTATCTGCATCCTTAGGCACCTAAGTACCTTTAAAATATAGCCCCATAGCCACTTTTCTATTTGTAGCACAGCAATGATAATCATTCTTTACTTTGCAATTATCCCAGGAAGACAAGACCATGAAGTGTCTCAACAGCACTATAAAAGGGGCCAAAAAGGAGAGATCCTTCCTGTCTCAATCTCTTTTGCTCCTGGTAAAGGCAGCCTGTTGTGCTGACTTTCTGCTGTCTGCACTAAGAGCTCTGCTCCTGGCAAAGCCTGTTCCCTTCAGCTTGTCCAGAGAGGAATCCATAGAGCAAGTGGTGGCACCAAGATCCAGGGAAGCTTATGAAGAAGCATGCTGTATTTTGCACTCTGTATTTTAAATGGTCAGTATTTCTTACTCCCTTATAAGCCACCACTTTTACATGAGCTGAGGTGGGAAAATTTGAGATCTATCTGTTGCTCTTAAGCCAGCTGTGGAGAGAAGTGGGTTTGTACCGTGCTGGTTGTGTGGATGATCATTGGGATTTCCTTGTGCTCTGACTATGGCCAGTACTGTGCTTTCTGTCCCATCTCTGTTTCTCTGGCCAGAGACACAGGTTCTGGGTGTTTCATGGCAGAGGAAAGCTGTGAGGAATATCTGCTTTACAGCTGGCTCTCCTTCAGAGACAGAAGGATCTTTTGTCCAGCAATTCACAAGCTCATATGAAAGAAATAGTGCTTAAAATCAAGCTAAATGGGTAATGTCACCTACGTGAACAAAAAGTTAAAGTGTTGTAAGAAGAGCTCCTGAAGGATTTATAAATGTGTCCCTGTCTATGGTTCATATGGGAGCATTGAGTTTATAAAGGAAATGGATTTAGACTGCAGATTTTTATACTGACTGTATGAAATTAATGGGTTATTTTAAGAAGAAATGAAACTAAATTCTTCTTTTATTTTGTTACTGCTCTAGAAGTACTGTTTTGAATATTTTATTTGCCTCAGATTAATTCTAACATAACTAAAATGCATCTGGAAACAGAATATTTTTAATAGCCCAGCTGAAAAGCAGTTGTATTTTAACTATGGGGAATAAATTCTTTTTCTTCCCTAGTCATGGGGGTTTTGTTTTTTTGTTTTTTTTTAATGTTATTTTGATGATGCTTCGTTTAAGTTTTCTACATTTGATCAAACCATTTGAAGGTGGTTGTTAGGTAACTTGCCTTCTTTTGTATTTGGAAGAAGCCATAACTTTATTGAATAATTAGTAATGATTTTAATTACAGCAGTTGTGTTGTAAGTTGTAATAAAGGAGTGGTGCACATTCCCTTATAGATTTACATGCCCACATCTGCATTTTAGAACATACTTCTGCATATGGGTAGTTTGGTTATTATCACTAATAAAAAATGATATTCAAGTTTTTTAAAAGCTGGTTTTAAACTTCAAAGCAGGGGTAAATTTTTAAAAAGTTTTCCAGCAGCAGCTCTATAGTTGAAAGAAATACAACGATTTTTAGTTCACAAAGTCCAAATGAAAATTTAATAAAAAAGAATACTGTGTGAAAAGATGACCAAGATGCCTATTGTTTTCTAATACACCCAGGGAGAAAACCATTTCCCAAAGGTTTGTGGATCTGACAAGTATTTAGTGCAGAGGGATGGACATGAAAAGTAGGATGGGTTCCTGCATGACAGGCTCTACCTTTGAAATATGAGATGACAAATCATTTTGTTAAACTGATGAGTTGGCAAAGCCTGGGAAATAAGTTTAAAAGTACATGTGAAAAAATGCAATGTGGAAGTTCTCCAAGTAAGTTCCTAACTGGAGAGCTTTGGGAGAGGGGGGAGGCAGATGCAATAGGACTTGAGAAATTAAGATATTAATCCCAAATACTGAAATGGAAGACAGCAGTAGAGAGTTGGGGCTAAGGTGGAAATAAGGAAAGGAACATTTTTTTTAATAAGGATTTAAGAAATACTGTGGTTTTCTTTCCTTAATTTGAGTTACGTAATATGTGACATACTCTGTCATAGTAGATACTTTGTCAGAAAAGCTGCCTAGAAAAAGAACACTCTCATTTTAAACATAATATTTTGTAGAAAGTGCAGAGAAGCTCCTAAATGAAGACATATAGGAATGAAAGAAATTAGTTATATGAGGTAGGACACAAAGAAGGACAGACATAATTAAAAATACATAAATTATTAGTGGTGTACAGAAGGTGAACTGGGAGGGTTTTCCCCTTTCTTCAGTATAGAATTTAGCAACATTCACAATGAAGTGAAGTGTTACAAAAAATTTTTTTTTCTTTTTTGAACAATGTCTGCATTTGTCAAAACAACATCTGATTACCTGAAGATGTTCTTGAATTTAGGTGTGCTTCCCAGGACTGGATTCTGGGATAAGTTTGGCCCTTCTGTTTTCCCATTCAGCGTTTCACAGTGAGTTCAGCTTTGGCTACTTCAAGGCCTCTAAAATATCTCTGGAGTTTGGCAGTGGCCCTGGAGAAAGCCCTGGCAGCCAGCTCTCCTCTCTGCTCTGTGCCTTATGATCCTGACCTGTTCCACCCCATGTCTGAGTCTTGGGTTTTTTTCTCACTAAACAGAGGGTAACCAGGCTTAAAGTAACAATTTCCAGGAAAACAGGTCAGAATCAAGGTCAAGGGCAGCCTTCATGTAAATGAATCCAGCTCCATCAATTCCAGAGAGGAATTGCCTCTCCTGGGTGGATCCCCTCACTTTGCTATGATGTTAGGCACATTTGTTATAATCTCCCTTTCTCCCCAGAGAGGATTCTCCCATATACACACATGTGTTCACATAAATAAAATTAGGATTGGTACCTTAAATATCAAGTGACAGTGTACATCCAGTGAGTTCAAGATGTAACTACTTAGAGCAGTCATTAAGGATCAGTGTTTGTCAGGAGTATTACCTGACTGGAACAAGTTTGTTTGGAGAGATTTACAGGGTGATATCTGGTGGGGGACAGATCAGGGCAGGGTTCATATACTGTTTTGAAATATGTGCTTGCCTCTGTGTATCCTTAAAGAGAATAAAGGAATTTCCTTTCCAGGGAAAAAGAAAAGGAAAAAACCCTTTAGCTTCCAGGGAATTCAGAGTAGGAAAATTTTAAATCTGTCAGCAGTGGTGGTATTTGGAGATTTCTCAAGCAATGCATGAAATAGTGTTCACTGAGCTAGAGAACAGCAGTATTGGGTAAAGAACATCCAGCTTGAGCCTTCCAAGTCTTCAGTGCCCTGCTCTCCTTTTCAAAGCACTGCAGCAAGACTTGAATACTGTATGGGAAGCGTTTTTCCATTCTCCATTTGCAGAGTATAGCATCACAGAAAGTAGGATTCAAAGAGCCCCCCAGATGTTATGTTGGCCACTCCTTTGCCTGGAGAGAGGATAAACTGTACTTACTTCATTCCCAGCAGATGTCTGTCTTACCTATTCATAAAAACTTCTAATGAGTGAGAACCCACAGTCTCCTGGGAAAATCCATGGCAATGCTTCACACTATTAATCCTTAATTTTTTCTCCCCCCTGCCCGAGTAGCCAAAACCTCCCCACATCATTCATTTTATGTGATGATCTGGAATGCAATTCTATTTGCTTTTAGAAAACTGCATTTGCCACTTGGCTGCTAGGTAATGCAGTGTGTTTGGCAGTCTCACACTTCAATCCTGCAGTAGGAAGTTCTTGCCAGTTCTTTGTGATTTTCATGTCTGTCTCATGATACTTGGTGTTTTTCCTGAAGCTACAGTTACTGAGCCACAGATCTTCACTTTTATTGCAGAATAGAAAAAAAAATACAAATCAAGTGTTTCCCTACCAGGAAAATGCTTCCAAAGGCTTATTAAAACAAACAGCAAGAAAGAAATTGGCAACCAATATTTTCGAGTTTGCTTTATAAATTTTTAGGCTTTTTAAATGCTTGGACTGCAAAGAACTAGAGGATTTGATCCACAAGTGCATAAAGGTCTGGTTACTTGCATGGATCTGTGCAAGCACAGCAGTCATCTCAGAGAAGTGAATCCTAAACTTGATAATCTGTAACTGCAAAAATATCTTTCTGCTGCTTTCAAAATCATCATAGAGGTGATTACTACAATTGCCCTATAGAATAATGGTTAATAAACTGTTCTTTATACAACCATGGTATTGCAATCACAGCATCATACTGATATCAAACCATAGTAAGGAATTTAGCATTTGCCTTGAAAGAACTCAAGTGGTTTAGAAAGTTTAGTAAACAGGGAACTGCATTCCTGCAAAAAAGGAAGATACTGAGGTAAAATGTTTAGATGTGGGAGATCATTTTCAGGAGGAGTATTGGAGGCGTTTTCTTGGTTTGTCGCATTTGCATAATTATATATATTATATATATGCGCAAAAATTTGTTACATTATTTTCAGACTTTTTCACATAGATGTTACTTTTTATGATCAAACCATAACCTCAGATGCATGTAAGAAATACTAAGTTATAAGGACCTATGTCTTTTGAAAATATTTAGGATTTTACAGATTTGTGTTAAAGTGGAGTTACTTGTTAAGAAGAGTTTTGCAAATTTCTTCAGAAAATAGCACTGAAAAAGGGATTGAAGGGAGAGAAATGCCAACTACCCTCATTTTGTATATTATTAACACATACCAGATGTCTCTTTTACAGAATAGATTATGAGTTGTGACCAATTAAATTTTAGTAACAGACCTGTAACTTTTCAAGTCAGTGAAATATTAAATGCTCTGTATATTTTGTCTTGTAGATTGCTGCAATGCTGAAGATAGGTTTGGAGGTTTTCTCTTCTCCTCTTGCCCCAAATCAGAATACATCTGGTGTTTGTTGTACTTCTGTAAATGATGGTTGGACTTAGTGGTTTTGACCCTGGTTCGTTTTGATTAAGCTTGTTAATATTTTATGGTTTTAGTATCTGTTTTACAACATTTCCATTACTGTGTATTTTATTAAGGTTCAAGTGGTTTGTATTTTTATGGTTGCATCTGGTCTGCATAAACTCTGCTCCAGTTAAAAAAGCTGCTTGTCTCAGTCCTGGGCATGGGGAATTTTGAAGTATAGTGGGATGTGTATGTGTTAATCACCTGTTGGCACCTACAGGACTCTTGCTCCTGGAGTAGCTCACAGTAATCTTACTGCCTGAAGTAGGAAAAGGTTGTGTCCCTGTTCATTCCTTTGTGTTTGTTCATGCTTGTATGGATGTGTTTCATGTTGCCACACCTTCGGTATTTTGCCATGTTTGCCTTCAAAACAAGAGTGGTTTCTCTTGAAAGGTGGTTCAGAGTGCTGTCAGGGTAAGTTACGTGATCCAAATACACTATTGGACTATTATGTATTTTGTTAAGTCTTTAAGAAGAAATCTTATGTCAGAGTCAAGGACTCTTGAGCTTAATTACCCATGAAGTCAATATGATGTTTTCTCTTGATAATCATACAAATTAGTGACTTGCTATAGTGTTCAGCTGGCTGCATGTCATGGAAGTTTTTTCTGCATCTATTGTTTGATTTATGTTTGAAAAGCTGGGGGGGGAGCTTTCTTTTTTTAGTCCCATAGATTATTACATTTCTGAAAAATAAAATAGGCAAGCATCAAAGCAAATTTTAATAGTACTGTATTAAATTACTAGTTTCTGAGACTGTAAATGCAATGAAAAATTGTTTCCCAAGTCTTTCTTGATTTTATTATCATACCCCTTTTAAAGTATTTGTTCTGGAGTCCTTACCTGACTTTCTTTAGAGGCATCTGCTCTGTAAAGCATTTGCTGAAGAACTGAAGTACTAATGCAGTAGGATGAGTTTGCAGGAGTGCACAGACACTGAACACGATGAAACATTCAGTGATCCCTCTTTCAGTTCTTTTCCCTAAAATCTGATCACATACCTGAGGATGCAGTCATGGTTCTGCTGTGAGCTAGGATGTAGACTCCTCATGAGCTGCTGTGTCTGAACTTTGCATCCTTTGCTTGGCTCTATTCTGACTCAAAACCAGCTGTTCTGCTCCAGCATTTCAAAGAGAATATTGTTCAAATCTTGTTCCTGCTAAAGTGCTTTTGAAAATTAAGTCTTACTCTTGGTGTACGTCACAACTCCACTGCAAGTCTGAAGTTTTTATTCAATGGATTTTTTCCTTCTGCTCCTCCAGTACTGACTGCCTATCTCTACCATTAGTCCTACTCACTTTTTCCTACAAGACAAATTTTAATGACTTGAGAGTATTCCAGTGTGCCAGAGGTATATGAACAGTGCATGCAAACTGCAAGGTAGGAGTAAAACATTCATTGGTGCTGATAAAGAAATTAGGCTAACAGGGCTCTCTGGTGGGTTTTAATTTCCACTTTATCTGTTTCTTCATGGCAGTTAGTGATTTCAACATGGCCTGTCAGAAAAATCTCTATCAGCCTCACAACTCAAAAAAGAACGGAATTACAGATTTTCTCTGGTGTCTGTCTGTGGCCTATGGAGTATTACAGAACTCAGTTTCTCATGTGCTTAGCTAGAGCAGTGAGACTGTGAGGGGACTGGTTTAACACCTCAGCAGTGCAAGAGTATTTTTGCAGCACAAGGTATGGCAGTTCATTTATGTGCACCTGTGATTTGAAAAAAATAAGTTAATGTCTGCAAAGTTTCAGTCTTACTGCTACAGAACAGCCCTGCCAATGGAAAAGCAAAATGAAAGCTAAATAAATACATGTTCCTTGAAGTGCTCTGTCAGTGTGATCCAGCCCCAGCTGGATGTGGCTCCATTCCCCAGCACTCCCTGGGCCCAGCCATCCAGCCAGTGTTTTACCCAGTGAACAGAGCATGTCCCTGCCCAAGCCATGAGGAAAATGCTGTGAGAAAGTGTCAGAGGCTTTGCTAAAGTCCAGGCAGACACATCCACTGAGGGGTCCCTCTGTCCTAGGAGATCAGAACCCATCAGCCCTGGCTGGCTGGGCTTGCCCTGACTGCCCTGCATGTGTGCCATGGTGGCACTCGAGAGGATCTGCTCCAAGGCCTTTCCAGCACTGAGGGCAGGCTGGCAGGCCTATGGCTCCCTGGATCCTCCTTGCAGCCCTTCCTACAGGAGTGTCACACTGGCCAGCTTCCCTTCTCCTGGGGCCTCCCTGGTGAGCCAGCACTGCTGGGAAATGATGGAAGTGGCTCCATGAGCACTGCCACCAGCTCCCTCAGTACCCTTTGGGTGGATCCCATCTGGCCCCATGGATTTGTGCAGCACTAACCAAACATTCCCCTCTGGATTATTTGAGCTTCATTCTGTTCTGTGTCCCTGTCTTCCTGCTCAGGTGGTTGGGTGCCCAGAGAACAACTGGTCTTACCATTCTGAGGCAGAAAATGTATTTTCCTTATTCTTTTTCACTATAGGACAGTAAAGGATGAAGCTACTCCTTGGCCCTCCTTTTATTGCTAATGCATTAATAGAAATCATTTTTTGTTGTCTGTGGAAATAAGACATTAAGTTGAAGCTGGGCTTTGGCCCTTCTAATTTTCTCCCTGTACAACCTCACGACATCTTTGTGTTTCTCCTGAGCTGCCTGTCCCTTCTTCCAAAGGCCATGAATTTTCTTCTTGCACTCTGAGTTCCAGACAAAGCTCCCTGTCAGCCATGCTGGTCTTCACTGCTGGCTTTTCTTTGGGCACATGGGGACAGCCTGCTTTAAGATTTCTTTCATGAAAACTGTCCAGCCTTCCTGGACTCCTTTGTCCTTCAGGACTGCCTGCCCAGGGAATCTGTCAGCCCACCTCCTAAGCTGGCCAAAATCTGCCTTCCAGCAGTCCAAGGTGGCAGTTCTGCTAATCTCTTTCCTTTCTTCTCTGAGAATTGAAAACTCCAGGAACCTCCTGGACTGTTTCCCCCTGTGCTGAATTTCCAGCATCTGTTATGTTGAAGGTCTCCGTGAGAGCAATGGTAGTGATCATGAGACTTCTCCCTGTTTTAATTTTAATATTATAATACAATAGAATATTTCATCCAGCTCTTTTTCCTGGTTGGGTGGTCTGTAGCAGACTCGCACCAGGATACCTGCTTTGCTGGCATTTGCTGGTAAAACCATAAACCCTCACCTTTGTCATTGCCATCAATAAGCTGCGGACAATCCAAACTCCCAATCACACAGGGCTACCCCACCACCTCCCCTTCCTTGCCTGAACCTCCTGAAGAGTTTGTAGCCACCTATTGCAGCTGTCCTGGTGTGCCAGTCATCCCACCATTTCTCTGTGTCGGAGTTTTCCTACTGCACAGTGACTTCCAGCTCCTCCTGATTGCTGCTCATGCTGTGTGTGTTGGTGTAAATGACCTCCAGGTAGGCTGTCCATCTCAGGTTTTTGGGGTAGAGCAGCTTGAATTAGAATGTAGCATTAAAGTAAAATGTTAATTAAAAACTAGTTTGTGTAAAGATTCCGCCTACTAAACTTGCTTTGAACCAAGTCATGTTGCATTTTATTTGTTACGCTCTTGGGTCAGCGCGGCCGGCAGGTGGCGGCACAGGGGAGACGAGGCCCGCGGGCAGGGCTGGGATGCGGGGAAATGCCGGGGGGGATCCAGGGGATGCTTGGGATGCAGGGGTGAACCATGCCCTGCATCCAGTGTGAGAAAGGGGTAAGAGGGGTGGAATTCAGAAGGCTTCACTGTGTCGCCGCAAACACCGTGTTCTGTGGGGGTTTTACAGAAAGCTTATATCTGAGTATATTTACACTAGCGTGTGTCTGCAAAGCTTCCCATGTTTGTGGTTGTATGGTATGAAGAATTATGAATTCTTATGTCCTGTGAAAAAAATCACTACAGCAAAATGAAGTATTAATTGCAATTGGGGCTGTCAGCTTGTGTCCAGTTCAGGAAAGAATAAAACCTTAAAGCTGGTTCTCTCTGTACAGACCTTTGTTAACATTTGGTCACCCAGAGTGAGAAATTGCAAATAACTTACATGCTGTGAGCATGTTTGGTATTGCTCTTTTCTTGATGTGTGTGTGTTCCCAGAAGAGGAACAAGGAGGAGTGAATTTAGGAGGTTTAATTTTCATCTTTATCTTAAAATCTGCTTTAGTACCATCTGCAGCTTAGGAAGCATCTGCAGCACTGTCCTTGTTCTACATACTTTATGGTGGTGTTCTGCATACTTTAGGGTGTGCTCTGCCTCGAACTTTTGTTCTTATTAAAGAAGACACAGGATTGAAACCATGAGGAGTGTGTGCCTTTTCATGGGGTGTGCATATGCAGTTATTTATACTGCACTGGTGATTTATGCTGTCGCCACACATGCCATTTCACAGTTCCGTTTAAAAATTGTGAACAGGATTTGAGGCATAGACAAAAAATTACCAGTGACCCATCAAGATGAAGAAGTTAAAAGGAAACATCATTGCTTCTGTGATTCTATTTTCTTTGTCTTTTATTTTATTTTGACATGGATAATTTAAAATGAAAAGAATTCTGTCAGAGGTGAACCAAAGACTCAGCAATTTGTTTAAACCTCAGTCTGCATGTCTAGCCTTCTACTAGTTGGCTGGTGATTTTTCTGTATTGATTTGTGCAAAAAAAAAGTAGGAAATTTAACCTAATTGTATTTATACAGCTATGGATATTTGTATAGCTCTGTGAGTAGTTTATGGATATTTGATTGGTGCAGCACAAGTTTATGCCCTGGTGAATACTGAGTTCAGTGTTAGAAGATTTTAGAAGCTTAGCACGATGTATTTGTGGGGTAAATAGATTGGGACTGGTACCAAACCCCCTCTGTTTCACTTAACACACACTCAGCTTCTGCATGTATCAATTAACACTTGCATTGATTGTGCCACTGTTATTCCAGAGATTTTAAAATGCATGGTATTCTTTTTCACAGGTCAAATCATACAGAACATTTTTTTTTTTTTTCTCAGCTTTATTCAGTTCTAAGGACACGGAATGAAGTTGCTTGATTTTAATTGACCTCAATTTAAAAATGTGTTTATTGAGTCAATTTAAAAATGTGATTATCCTGTGCTTCAGACAGAGCCTATTGTTAAAGCACGTTTAAAAAGGAGTATCCCTTGGTAATTAAAATCCTCCCCTGCAGATGGGTGGCCGTGTTCTGCTGTGGTGACACAGGCAGGGCTTGGCTTTGCCCTCACACAACAGACACAGCACAGTCTCATCCTGCAGTGCATGGTGAGGGTGAGCAGCACTAATCTGTACTCCTTGCAGGCCAGTGCTTTCGTGGTGTTAATTTGAAATGCCATCTATTTGTTTGTTACCCATATGGAACTGGCCCTCCTGAAGTCTAGAAGCGAAGAAACCAGAAGTGGAAGTTGAGAAATTTCACTGACCCAGTTAACTGTAATTGCAGGGTTAGAACTGGGGCCAAGAAGTTTGAGCTCTGCATGTAACGTTTCAGTGCACAGCCCCTTTTGAATGGCATTACCTCATCTCACATCCATTTGGGAAAAGAGTTCCAAATCCCACAAGAACAGCTCTGAGTTATCCAAGGTCATTGTATGACCAGAGTGGGAGGAATTCTTTTGACGTTTTCAGTTACAGGGAATGCTGAAAACTCTGTTTGATGCAGCATTGCATCTGCCACGATGAGTTTGGTTGGGGTAAAATGTATTTGTCAGACAGTTCTTCTGCTTTGCCTTTCCCACGTGCTCCATGTGTCAGCTGGTGAGTGATCACAGTGTCAGGAAGAAGGAAAGTATAAATATTCTAAGGTGCTTTATAAAATAGTAGCTTTCTGTGAGCAAATGGCATCAATTGGAACAAATGACATACTGCTTCCAGTGATGTAATCCAGAAAGTCTGAATTGCTTTTAATGCTTCCAACCCGAATAAATTCCTTTTCTCTTGAGTTCTGCCCAGTAATCAGCTTTTATATGCAAGCAGGAGGCTCGATCTGTGTTTATTCCTTCATTTTGAAAATTTTGTGGTAGAAAAGGCAGGAGGAAAAAAACCTAAACACATTGTAAGGCAGTGTGAGTAGATAAAATCCAAACCTTCAGTTACTTCTTTTTATAACATCACTGAGCGAACTGCAGCAGTGTTCTTTTTTTAATGAGCATGTTTTTATTATGCTGTTAATAGTGACAGGGATAATAGGTTTAGTTATACAGTCAAAAAATTTAAGGAGTGGGTTTGGGGTTTTTTTTAATCCATATCCATTTTGTATATGTAGACATAAACATCAGTGCAATGAAATGAGGCAGTGAAATAATGTATTGAGTAAAATACTCAGGAATATACAAATACAGATTTTTAGTACATTTAACAGGTTACAATGTGATTAGAAATAGAGAACATGGGATTTTTAAGTGCTTGCTAAAGCACTAACTTGATTTTCTTGGATGTTTTTTAGATCTTGAAATAATTCTCATTGCCATTAAGAAAATGTCATAGTTTTGAGATCAGAATTTGGAAGGATCTTTTGTTTCATTTAAAACTTTCCTGAAAATTATATTACATTCTGTTGTTTATTTAATAAATTTCTCTCAGTCTCTGGCACAAGGACTGTGTCTTTTGAAATGAGTCTGTCCAGCAAGGGCTTTGAATGTCTGTGTTGATTAACATTTGTAATTTCTTGATACAATTCAGCAATACTTCCCCATTGTGTGTATCTGATTATTTCTTGAAATTAACAATAAAAATTCCTATAACGACTGCTGTTAACACTCCAAGGGCTTTTCCCACCTCCAGGGGATCAGGTAATTTACACATGCCCATCCTGAGGCCTGTGACCCCTCAGAATTCCATTGACTGTGCTAGAATATCCTGTGGAGATAATTTGTGATTACATATGAGTGAAGGCAGCAGGATACAGCTGGCAAAGTATTTACGGCTTCAGAGAGAGTGTGTATTTTTTGGAGTTTGAAAGCTACCACAACTCTTCTGTTATTTAATCTAAATTAGCAGGATTGGATATTTTTTTCCTCAAATTGAACTGTGTCATTTTTAAGGGGTCAGTCTGCTGTTTTATTTCTGGGGGTTTTTTTGTATGTAATAGTCTCTGGTAGCTTTTTTCAAAATTTGCTGTTATTTCAACAAGTAGTTCCACTTTTAAAAATATGAAAGCATTTTGAAAAGTTTTAACTACACTTCCTATGTCCCATATACATCTACTGAGCATTCTCAATGGCCTCATTGTTCCTTAAGTGTGGTTATGTTTTCATTATTTTTATCAAAACAAAATTAAGATATAAAGTTATTTATTTCTTTGTGTTTATCTTGAAGGCAATTAGTGGTAAAAATGTCAGAAATAATGCAAAAAAAATGCTTATAATTCTGCAGGTGTTATGAAGTGCATTTCTGAAATTATTCCAGTAGATACTGCTTTTGGGAATACTTTCTTTTGAAGAAATTTATCTCAAACCTTTTTGTTTGCACGGTACAGAAGAGCCTTCCAGCGCTCAACTTTTCAATATTTAGACAAGTTGACTTACAGAAAAAGGACTGATTGGTTAGACACATCCTATGATGCCATTTACATTTTTAATACAATGCTTTTTGTTGTACAAGAGATAAAAGAATTTGCTAAGGCAAAATGTAGAAAAACTGTTACATTTTTATAAGAAAAAAGAGCCTCCCTTTATACTCTAAAGAATAAAAAGTGAGAACATTATTTTTGAAAAAAAAAAAAAAAAAGTGGAATTGAATCCCTTACTCATTTTTTTCCTGAGCAGTTCCTTTTGCAGGACCCTGGTGTTCCAGTGCAGTGGTGGCACTCACTCCAGCTGTCAGTGTCTTGAGGAACGTGCTGCCTGTTGTGCTGGCAAGAACAGAGCTTGGCAAATATCTGCATTTTTTATGATTTTAATTTTATGGGTTTTACCAACACATAGATATATGTAACATTAATTTGATAAAAGAAGAGTTCAGCATCTCCTTCCCTCTCAATTGGGTTTCTCCCTGACATTTCCTCCAATTTTACAACTAGAAGTTTCACACAGCCGCCCCTACAGCAGAAAGGGGAGAAAGGGAAAAAAAAATTACTGAAATGTTTTATCCTCCCTCAGTGGAATATGGAATTTCCTGCATTGTTCTCTGGGTGTCTGGGATAGGCAAAAGTCCTGTGTAGTTCCCTAACACATTTTGCATAAATATTTGTGACAGATTTTTAAAACCTCTCTTCCTCCCTTCTCCTCCCCTCCCATTCCATGGCTAGAAACAACCAGGAGCTTTGTGTCAGTGCAGAAGCATTGCTCAGTTCCCTTTGGTTGCAGACCCCACTATATTATATTTTTTAAATGATGAATTTTTCAGCTTAAAGTTTTACATAGGGTGTCTCTACACTGGTTTTACATCTTTTTAATTTGAATGTTTCTTCCTTTTTGATCTGTGTTTGATTAAATCAGCTGTGCCAGTGGTTCTGGTCAGCAGAGCCACTGGTGTGGAGTGCAGTCACTGAGGCTTGGTGGCCCAAATGGTGAACTTGTGTGAGCTTGGAGCCTCTAAAAATGGGCACTCCTAAAACAGGAATTATGGCCTTGGAGTGCTGGTGTGGCACTTGGTGTGTGACCCAGCCCTCAGCTGTGCAGGGATGGACAGGAGGAGTGTCTGGGCTGGTTGCTGGAGTCCCACCCTCTGCTCTGAGCTGCACATGGCTCTCAGGCACTCTGTGAGGAGGGATTGGTTCCTTTGTTATGGGTTTTTGTACCACTCCTGCTGTACTTGGACTTTCTGCTTCCCTGGAGTTGTAGAGGGAACAGTGCATGGAGGAAGGTGGTTGCAGTTGGTATCTTCTTGCTGCTTATGTCTCTGTGACTAACCCAATTGGTAATTGCTTTTGGCTATTAAAAAAAAGGCTTTTAAAATTATATGGGAAAGACAACTTTGCAGAAAACAAAGTATCCTTGAATTAAGCTTTGACCATGTTGAACTTCTGAGCTTTATGTTTTGGAGCAAAAGACCAGATTAAAAAAGAAAAATTAAAGATTTTTCAAGGTATTTATTTTCCTTCTTGCTCCCTCAGTTCTCTTCTTCCTCTCAAGAAATATTGATCTCCTACCTGTCTTTTCTGCTTTGTTTCAAAGTGACACATATACTTTCCCAAAACTAGCAGCCAGTTGCCATGTGCATGAAGCTTTATTGTAACATAGTATTTGGAATTCAGTGTTACCTGATTTTTAGCTAGGATTCTTTTCCCCATCAGTCTCCTAAGAGGTGCTGCAGAAAAATGCCTTATTGCTGAGTAATAGATGCACACAAAGGCAATTGGCACTTGGATACAACTGAGAAGCCCTTACTTGTGTGAAACTGCTGTAATGTGTCACATAATGACAATGACTTCTGCTGCCTGTAAATGAAATACCTGTAGGTAAACATTTCTTCATTAAAGAGTTTGTACCCTTGAAAACAAAATGTTTCAAAACACAGAAAAGCAGCTCTTTGTAAAGCCCTGTTTTAAGCACATGCATCTGATCATCTGGCAGCCTGCCTCATTTGCCTACAAAATACAATTTTGGGTGATGAACCCTGATGTCCAACACAGAATTTTTTTGCCTGGAGCTCTTCCGTCTGCAATTGTTTGCACTGCACTTCTGCCTCAGTTTCTCCAGTCTGGATGTAATTTGCGCTTGAAGTCTCCAGAGAAGAGATAAATTGAACATTGTATCCTCATCCATCTGTCCCCAGTGATGTAATTGAATTTTTGGTTTGGTGCAGTTTGGTCCCACTGGTTGACTTGCATGGCAGCAGTGTCAGTGCTGAGCACACTCCACTGCCTCTGCCATGCTGGCCTACCCCCATGGAAATGTTTTGCAGTGTGTTCTGCATTTTGTCAAAAGCCCTGTGGATTGCATGTAGGTCAGCTGTGTCACACTTAGAGACTGAGCTGCTGTGTTTTCCTTCAGTTCCTGTAATGGCATGGTTCTGTTTCCTGAGCCATCTGATCTCTCTGAACATTACTGGCAAAGGGATTTTGATGTGCCAGAGTGTAGCTCTTGCCTGTAACTCTTGGTTGGACTCTTGAAGAAACCAGTAACTTCTATAACTAGTGGCTTGGGCAACTGGTAAACGCAAAGTTCCTGGGAGGCAGAACTGTTTCCCTGAAACTTCTTTTCAGTGCCTGAGTAGTCAGTGTTGACATCAGCCAACAGCCTGATGGATTTTTGAGACAGAATTCTGCAATAGAAATTGTACACCTGCTGCTTCATAGTCCAGTCCCACCTATGAAGGTGGGAGAATTGAATGCTATAGCAGATCCATAACAGTGCAACACAGTACTGTGTAATGCTTTTATGGAGTTAAGCAGTGGGAGATCATGCAGACAGAGAACTGCTCAAAATGCATCTGGGCCCTGTTTGCCTTGTTCAGGATTTACCTTAAGATCACAGATATTTCAGGGTAGAGTATCTGATGGTGTTGTGAGACAGCTAATAGATATTAAGAACAAGAGGTGGTCCCTCATTGTACTGTCCCCTCTCCTGCCTATTCTGATAAGGTTTCTAGAACAGCAAGTTCTAAGGTTTTAGAACTTGCTGTTCTAGAAACATTTTCCAGCTTGGGAGCAGATGTGTGATAGTTACTGCAGACAGCAGGGCCAAGAAGGCAGGTGTGGGACAAGAATGGGGAAATGTCCCTGTGGTCTTGACCTTCTTTGCTCACCCCCTGAAATGTTCATTTCAGGCTTCAAATGGTGAAGGCTGGAACAGTCTGAGTGTACTGGAAATTGCAGTGATACTGTTAGAGAGACAGTGCCTGTTGAGTGTTTTTTTCAGACAAATATCAGTGTAAAAAGACACTGGAAGGAACATTCTGGCAGGGATCAGCATTCTGTATCTCTGTATCTTGGTAGATCTCAGAAAAGTGGCCATGGGCTGTGGGCTGGAAGAATTATAAGTTCTTCCATTTTTTTAAGTGGCTCATGCCTGTTGACTCCTAAATGTGAACCAGAAACCTTGCCAAAATTTGGGAGTGTCTGAATGCAATATATAATAGCATAATACCTTCTACGTGACACCATAAAATACCTGGAATCATAGCATTGCAAAATATTCTTTACTTTCTCATGGACTCATGCTGATTGCAAAGACCAGCCAGGTGTGGAACACTTTGAAGTTGTGCTACATTCCCTGCATCCATAAAGCAGGCTCAGTAAAACTCTGGGCTGGGTTTACTGTTCCCAGGTAGCAGCAGTGAACAGCCACTCTCTTAATCTCTTGTTACAGTCTTATATGGGGAGATAACTCCCAGTTCACTTGACTGATCCATAATATTCTAATGAAAAAGGATCTACAGAATTGGCACACTGACTTCTCTGGTCAGAAGAAACAGCACAGAGAAAGTTTCCATTTAAATAATGTATTAATTACCCCCTTGAAAAAAGTATTGAGGTGCTGATGTTGATAGCTCTCACTCCTCCCTTAAAGAAAAACATTATTTTACCACCTGTAATAGTTAATTAATTATTTTAAAATTCCCTCTAAAAATATCAAACTGTTTGGGTTTGTGTGTTGGTGGTGGTTTTGTGGAGGGAAGTTGGTGAAACATAGCCTTTGCAAGGATTACCAGTGCCTTCTCTTTACAGAAGAACAGAAGTTATAGTTGGAGCTGACAATAAGTGAAAAGCCTGCCAAAGGCAGGAATAATCATTTTGGGATAGGGGCTTTCCTGTGACAGAACATACATTCTGCTTTATGGCATAGTCCTGATGCTGAAAGATGTAAAGATAAAGATAAAGTTTTTATCAACAGTGGTTTGAAATAACCTGTGTGACTGCCTATCATTTTATTATTTGTGGGTAATACACAAGGCCTGTTCTCTTGCCAGGAGAACTTGCATGGCACCACACAATGTCGTTTCTTTCCTATGCCTCATTTCTAGAAAAGTAGCATTTATTGCTATACCAAAACTCTTCTGGATAACCTGAGATAGTGAATCTCTGATGAGAATGATTGATTGGTTTTCCTCCAAATACAGCAATATGTGAAAATCTGATCAAGCCAAAAGTGCCTCACATTCCTAGGGAAACAGCCTCATCTTTCAAAAACAGAAAATATTTGTTAGAGGTTTCCCCCCATACTCATCTTCTGTGTGTAAGGGCCCGGGACCACGTGAGAGGTGTGGTTAGGGAAGGGAAAGAACTGTGTGGAGATTAGGTCCATGTGCATATGTCAGCAAACTTACAAATTCTAGTGAGGATGAGGAATGCTGTCATTTAAATATGCACACAGGGTGGAGTGGAACAGTTAGATTAGGTAGAAAGTAGTGTACATCCTACCAGGCCTGAGGCACCTGAACTAGAACTCAGAAATTGATAGCAATTTTAATTTAAGTTCTATTTTTAATTTTGCTTCTAAATAGAGTTAATCCAATCCATGTCTGTCTCAGACAGTAAACTGCTTTCTGCTCTATTAGTATGGATTAAATACAAACTAATGCCATTAAATACATCAGAGTAGAACAGAGGAGAAAAAAAATAACTGTAATTTTTAGGTGGTTTTCTTGGTCTTCCTGACTTGCATAAGTTTCACTGTCTTCTGTACATGTAAATTTATAATTATCAGTACCACAAAATACTGGTAGGACATAGCAGCTGTGTATTTGAAAATGGGTGAAGCAATTTTAGGTTCTATAATGTTACCTGGAGTCATGGGTTAGAGACAGACACACAAAACAAAATCAAGAGTCCTCAGCAAACAGAAATGAGTTTAATATGGGTATCCCTTTTATAGGAGCTCTGGATTTCCTGGGCTGAGATAATTGATAATTCAAACAGCCCCAAGTTAATATGGGTGCCCCTTTTTAGGGGCTCTGGATTTCCCAGGCTCAGATAATTGCTTGGATGAGACCTCTCTCCCCTCAGCTCTCTGGCCAGTGGTGTATCAGCATCTAAGCCACAACAGGGTTGGCTGAGGTCTTTGCTTGGGTTTGAATCCAACCTATCCCCTCCTTTTCCAGGGACTTGTTTTCTTCTGGGTTGGTTGAGTTTAGGGGGCAGCTCTAGATCAGCTGCAATGGGACATGATAAGTCTAATGAGCCTGCTTTGTTCAGCCAAAGGTCTTTGGAATAAAAGTGTTGGATTTCTTCAAGGACCAGTTTTACATTTCATTTGATTTGTAGCCAAATTAATTTATGTCTGAGAAGGAAAAAAATAGCTGGCCTGGGGATATGCATATGACCTTCCTGTTCTAAGAGGGAAATTTCTTTTGGCCACAGAAGAAGGGAAGAAAACCCTTTAAAAGGAAATAAAGCATGTAGAAATAATAACAGCCATACCTTATAATCTTGACTCTTCCTGCTCTGACAGAACATGAGTGCCCAATACATCTGTTATTCCTGAGAGATGCTTCTTACCCTGTTTATCAAAAATCCCCTTAATGTGAATTCACGGGCTAATTAGGGAACCTACACATCTCCTCTGTGCTTAGCAAGCTTCTGCAAGGCCAAGCCAAGAAAACATTCCCTTCGCATAAATTGATCCCACTAACCACGCCTGGAGTGACATGGCAAAACTGCCTGAGTGCTGCCCCTTTAGCACCCATCTTCAAACAGATACAGGAATTGTATCTGGCAGTTCCAAGAGTGCCTCCTCAGTCTTCTCTCCACAGCATGAAGGTGCCCCAGTCCCTGACCTTCTCTTGCTCAGCTGTTTTGTGAGGAACTCATCATTCCTTTCTCCTCCTGGATTCTCTGCTCAACTCCATCCATCCTGTGAGCGTGACAAGGTTTGGCATTCTGGACAAAGGAACCGTCCTATGTTGGTGAACCATCCTACAAAGTCAGCTCCAGTTAACTTGGTGCTTTTAGAAACAGAACAGCAACTCTCCCTGTGGTTGCTTAATTGCATCCATGTTCTATGTGATGAATAACATTTCCCACTTAGAGAGCAAAATTAGTAGACAAATGCCCTTCTTCCTCCCAAGCAGGGGGCGGGGAGGGTGTATGAAGATGTTGTATCTATAAAAACAGATGTGTTATTTAAATGCTGCAAGCTAAACAAGGAATAATTAATGTTAACGTGCTGCCATTTGAGTTCTTAAAACCACATATGAGAACAATGTCCTAGACAGAAGGATCTGATTTAAGTTCAATTGTTACTTGCTGAACTTCCCTGACTGAATGGAAAATAATTTGGTTGGTTGTTCTTTGAGGTGGCAGGTTTAAATATCAAAAATATCTTTTATGCCACTTGAGTCTTGCTTTCAGTGCAATTCCTTCAAAATACAGATTCTTGACTGTCTAAATTCTGAAGACTTCTACTGGAGTTGTGTCTATACCATCTGAAACCTTGCCACTGTATATTAATTGCTTTTTCTAGAAGAATCTCATCCAGTTGCAAGTCTTAATCCTGTTTTCTTCGTCTAAGTTACATTTTTTTATTGTCCACAGTGGCTCTAGAAAGTGAACTCTTTGTGAATGCAGTGCACTTGTAAATGCTAGAAGTAGAGTTCCTGAAGCTGCTCTTTCACTGGGGCAGAAATGACTGACAAGTACGACAAGCAATGTGAAAATTGATACTGATCTGTCAATCTTTGCGGCATCCCCTCTTATTTCAAAGGAGTTCATGAAAGCTGATTTTACATTTCTGCTCTCTGTTTAGCATAGGAGGAGATCTAAATATGCAATATGTGGGGTTTTTTTTGGTTTTAGTTCTACTTCATTCATAGAATGTAAATAATAGATATATTTATTACAATACAGTAAAATAATTTATTCCAATGCAGTAGTAAGGAAAAAATTTAAAATATACATGGGAAAATCCACCATCAGGGACAGCTTACTAAAGGTTCTGAAAATGTCAGAAATGTTTATAAATAAAAATACAAAATAAAGTTTCAACTGTACATATATGTACAGTTGAATGTTAATAGTTGATAATTATTAACTATTAACAGCTGGATGTTAACAGTTGATAAATTTTGTCAAATAGCTTTGGAGGTTCACAATTTGGCAGAAGTAGCCAGAAACCCCACAAGCTGCTGGTAAAAAAAGTTAAAATTTGTAATTGTGTATTTGATCTTCAGATTGCAATGACCCTTAGATACCCAAGTTTTCAATTTACTTCCCTGACAAAATTTCAATCTATTTTATACTGACTCTGTGCTGTATAACAAAGGCCAAATTAAATATTGGAAGGGGCTTGAAGCAGTAGAAGGTGTTGTTGCCCATGGCAGGGGATGGAATGAGATAAGTTTTAAGGTCCCTTCCAACCCCAAGTATTCAGTGATTAGGAAAAACTGATAATATTGGTGTATAGTTGTGTAGCCAATGTCTGCATTCAGGTGGTGAATACATAGTTCTCCATTTTCACTAGAATTACCTGTATGTTATGTTTGCTATTCTCTCTGTAAAAGATGAGCCAGAAAATGTAAACCAGGTAAAACTAATATTTAGATGTGCAGTAGTAGTCCTGCATATCTGATGAGAGCCCTGAGACAAAAGGCCTGAGAGTTGTGAACTCAGAGATGGATTGCTGTGAAACCATGGGCCATGTAATAGAAGCAAAGTGTTTTAGCCCATCTAGCCATGCTCTGATGGACAGAGGAACCTGAAGGTCCCTCTCACTTTTTTCTTTCCAAGGACAGGGGAAAAGCAAGATAATTGGGGAATTTCTGGCCTCAGCCTTGAAGAGGTGCCAGAGAATGTTGTATGTACAAGGTGGAAGGAGAAAGAAAAGCAGTGTTGTTCCAAGTGGGTTTATAGAACTGTGAAAATTAGTTGAAAAAGATGCATGATGTGCTGAAGATTTGAGATTGCTTAATAGTTTGTGTCCTGTCTTGAATTAGGTCCTTGAAAGTGAGATTGTGTGTGGCATTGCTGTTCCAAGGCAGTGCTGCTGTATTGTGTTTTGTATGGCACTGGGCTGCATTTATGTTCAAAATAATCTCAAGTTTTGGCTCTTGAATTGTCTGAATATGAGTGTGTAAAAAGAAACTTCTGAAGATTTTCAGCAGGATGAGAACAGAAGGTAGGATCTGTCCATAAAGAACTTGGTGGTCAGGTATTCAGGCAGCTGGAAGTCTTTCTGGAGAATTGGACTGAAGGGAGACTTTCACCTGCATCTCCTGCTTCCTAGGAGATGCAGCCTGGTGAAATGCAGACCAATGAGCATGAAAATAATCAATGAGTGATAAAGTATGCAAACTATAGCATAAACAGAAAGCTGTGGTCATGGAGTCACTTGCTGGAGCTGGTTTGCTTTTTAAGGCAAATTTTTGCTTTTAATGGGTGATATTTCTGCCTTTCCAGCTAGCTCTTTTTTTTTTTTTTTTTTTTTTTTTTTTTTTTTTTTTTTTTTTTTTTTTTTTTTTTTTTTTTTTGTAACTGTAATCTGACTAGGTGCATATTCTCTTCTTGTGTGTTGTGCTAAGGGCCAGAGCACTTTCCTGATGGAACAATCTGTATTTGCCTTGATATCACACTGGTATCCTTGAACCCTGCTTTCTGCCAAGCAAAGAGAAAGGGATAGTACTTACTCAGTCTTTCAGGATAAGTGCCAAAGCTGAAATACCTGCCAAATGAGCCAGTCAACTGAAATGCTTCTCTTCCTTTGTACTGCCCCTAGAAGACATGAGGAAAAAGAAAGTGGAAATGAGAAATAGAATATTGGCAGTGGCCTTTAGTAGCTCATAAAGACAGTTTTTACCCTTAGAACTGCTTGTGGGTGAAGAGTAGAAGCTGTTCTCTTTTAGCTGATGCTGGCCTTGGCAGTGGAAATGGTCAAGGAGAAAGAGAATGAGGACAGAGTGTTATGGGGATTTAAGACTGGATAAGGGCATGATAATAGTATGTAAAATGGCCATCACATCTGGAGAATCCTGGTACACTTTTCATTATAAGTTTGAATGTGTATTATCTAATTAAACATTCATCAAAAGCTTTGTCAGAACTAATTCATTCATGTCTGTCTCCCCCCCAAATTAAAACAATGAAAGAAAACAGCTAATTCAAAGCCTTCTGTAACTGAAGTCCTTAAAAACATTCCACATGTAATTTTTTTCATAAAAGAAAAAAATACAGCAGAGAAATACTTTGCTAGAGTCACTTTCTGTCAGCTAATCTCACATGAAAACAAAATCTGTTATTACTGTGAGGTCACTGTGGAAGGGAGGTTATGACTGCAGTGAAGGAGACCTCAGCATTACATGGGGGCTGCTGGGCAGACAGAAGGCCTATTTATATGGCAAGCAGAGGAGAAAACAAAGGCATTCAGGGATTCCACTGGCAAAATAGATCACCAGAGCACTAAATAGCTAAAATGTCCAATTCCTGAACAATTACAGTGATTCAGTAAGCTTGGGAGCTTTTGGTTTTGCTTTGTAGGAAGCAGAAGTCAGTAGAGGATGAACTTGACTCAAGAGGAAGAAATTGTGCAAGAAGTTTCTGTCTGTGTTCCTGAAAATAGTTTGGGGGGTTTCTTCACTGATGAGTAATACCAAAATGATCTGCTTACAAATCTTAGAATAAAAAGTATACCAGCATTAGAGGAGAAATAAAAACCATGTGTGCCTATTATGTCAGGGCTTTTATTTGGGTGTAAAATTTCATTTCAGTGTGCTTGCCTCTTGTACCATTAGACAAGGGATAGCAGGAAGATGAATAAGATTTGAACATATAATCTGAAAAAAATTTCAAAGAATTTAGGCTCTTAAATCTTGACTTTAGCTTACTCCATGCAAGAGCTTGTTCAGGGTATTGATCCTGGTTTTCAAGAGCACAGAGTGAAGTGTCATGCCTTGATTAAATATGTATGTGTATGTACCAGGATAATAAAAGCCACAAAACTATACAGTGTTTCTGCACAGAGATTTCGTTTTCCCCCCTTTTTGAATATTCTGCCTGGTAAGTCAGATGAGCTTTGTAACTACATTATTGACTTCTGATTCTTTCACACTTTGGCTTTTCTTCCAGAGTCACAACTGCAGTGATCTAGATGGTAAAAGATACAGGCTGATAGTCATGGTTTGAAGGTTGCTTTCAGAGCAGTGACATTTCTGTTAAAATGTAATTGCTCCATTATCCTGTACTCTGTTCCATGAGAAGGATTTTTCCTTCCCAGAAACTGGTGAAGGTTTCAAGGTTCCTTCTTTCATTTCTATTCTTATTCTTCAGCGGGAACTTGTGTGAGAATCAAATCCTTTGTACTAGGAATAAGTGAGTGGTGTGTTGCTGTTAGCTGATAATTGTTGTGGTCTTCACTTCCAAACAACTTCTAATTTGTTGAATCATTCTAACTTCAATTTTTTGCAGTAATTGTTGCACTGACATCCAAGTGGTTTGTTTGGTCAAGCCTCATGGCTAAACAGGGCACCCTGGGAATTGTGTGTCTAATTAATTCCTTTCTTTGTGTCTACCTGCTTTTCTTACTCTGAAAGACTTAGGGATTGCCTTCTGCACAGGTCAGAGAAGTGTTCAGTGTGAGGACCACTGCAGTCACCATAAGAATTCCCAGCTGGAATTCAGTTTGATGCTTGTGACTGATATGCCCAGAAAGACACAGTTCAAGTGATTTCACAGCCTTACTGCTGAAATTCTGGGAAGTTATTAAACTTTGGGAGGTTTTTTATTGTTCTAGAACAAGCAGGTGTGACTCAGCAATGTGTTAGGTTCATATCAAATACAAACTTAGTTATTTTTATGTAATGACCTGGTTTTTGGAACTCAGCCATCACATCTGAAAAGACACAGGTAGGTGCTTCACAGGGAGATGGGTGGGAGGCTCTTTTTCCTGCTCCACTGACTGGGAGTATCCATTAGGCTCTCCTTGAAGGTGATAGATGTCCTACTTTCTCATCAGCCACCCATTCAAATGACTTTTTTTATGCAACAGGTGAACTAAAGTTCACAGTATTAGGTGACCTTGGGTTGTCTCTGTTTTTCAGAGGTGGCACAGGTAACTTCACTGAAGTTCTGTTTTGCTTCAATAATCTGTTACCTTCACCCCATGGTCACGGTTGTGAACAGAGGTATTTGCCCTGTGCAAGGCATCCCCTGTAAACCCTTCCTGTGGAGGGGTAGAATGTAAGAGGATAGTGCAGAAGGCAATCTCACACCTGAGGAGCTGCAGCTGTGCCAATCACCAAGGATTAGGAACAGGCCTGCCCTTCATAGGCCACAGCTGTATCCAATAAGGATGAGTGCTATAAAAGAGGGGGGGTTAGCTGTGTGAGGAGAGAGTTGGGGTTTGGTTGTGCTGTGAGAGTTGGAGTTTGTTCACTGTGCTGTGAGGAAGAAGGAGTCAGTGCTGCAAGGAGATGCCCATGAGAAATCACTGAGAAGGTATGGGACCTTTGCAATAAGAGGACACCTTCCCCTTCTGAATAAGAAAAACAAGCTCTGTTTTCACCTGAGAAAACTTGTGGAGTGTTTTGTGCATCTCAGAACATTTACCTCAGGCAAGAACAGAGTAGCAGCCATGCCCAAGAAGTCATTTTCTCTTTAAATGAGGTGTACATGTAAATATTGTCCCTTGAATTGCTTTGAGATTCCCTAAAAAAATACTTTGCTTTTATTTTTCCCCTTCTTCTCTGAGACTTCACAGAACCTGTAACTTCCATTAGACCTTAACAAAGACTGTATATGATTTTCTGAGGTGTCTCTTTGCTTTCTACTGGGTAGCTGAAATTGAAGTTCCTCACTGATGTTTCTCCAACATCAGCCTCCTCTCATCTGCTGAGGAGCCAGGCACCATCATCCAAATGCATCTGGAAAACAATGCTTTAGTTTGTCCTGATAAACTAAATGGATCCATGATGCAGACAACTCAGACTCTGGGTTTCCATCCCATGGCTTTTAAATTTTAAGAGTGCACTCTAGCACAGTTTGAGTCCATGCAATCTCTCTGCTAAACCAAGTTTGTGAGGATATTTATCCTGCCAATTTCAAGCTTGTGGGCTATAAGACCATCTGTCCTGTATGTAGGAACTTACTGGAGTTCTTCTGCTCCCTGGTTTGCCAAGTTCAGATGTGAAGGGCACCTTTGTTTTCCTCACCCAGCTGCCCCTGTTGGCACAGACCTGAGTTACTTCTCAGTGAATTCTAAAGCCAGTGGAAGATGGTGTCAGGAAGGGGCTCTTCCTCCCACCACTGGTAACTCATGCCAGTCTAAGTGCTGTCTAGCTGCTAATTGCAAAAGTTACATTTCAGAAAAAAAACAATACTGTTTCAATATTTGGATTTACTCCTACTTATCTTCTGAGTAACAAAAGAAAAGGTTTAGAAGTTTAGAAAGTGGCTTCATCTTTGATACACGCCTGGCAGGTGTCCTGACAGGGACAGTCCCATCAGCAAGCAGCAGTACCACCTCCCTTAATGAGGATTCCACAGCAGATGTGTTACCTGACAAAACCAGGGACCTGCCTGCTCCCTGACACTTTTAAACTATTGTGAAATGTATGGGGAGAAAATGAGTGTTGGTCATTTTCATCCTGCAGGACTGTTGCTTTACTAAATGTGGTGGGTTTTTGTGTTGTTTCTGCAATTGTCTGGCTAAGGATCAGGATTAGTCACTGAACCTAACTTTGCTTTTGAACTACATTCATACAGCTTCTTTAGGGTCAAGCTGACTCTAGGCATGCTTTTTGTCCTGGGCCTTTAGGGACAAGAAGTTTGCAAGAGTGTTAATTAAATCTTTACAAGAGCTGAGGCTGTTCCTTTTTCTGAGACTCCAGCTGCTTTTCTGAAGAAAGGCAATAAGTACAAGGTTGGTTCTCAACCCTGCAGGAGAGTACCAATTCTTTCCACCTATACTCTTCACCACCTATGTGCTGGTGGTGTTTGTCTCTCTTAAAGTTTAGAAATTTGTTCTTTGTTGAAGGATTATAAGTTTTCCTGTATGTTTTTCTTTAGTTTGCATTTAGTCTAGGTCACACTATGATTGTAAATTCTATTCTGTATTTGCTGAAACCTTGGAAGATCTGGTTGGTTTTGGAAAGGCAGTACAGTTTGTGTACCACTGCCTTCACAGCTTTGCAGTAATAAAGTTTCACCCTGTGTTTTCCAGGGCTATAACTGAACTTAAAAGGTAATACAAATAGCAGCATTGCAATAACAGGTGCTTTACAGATGTCTGTGTCTTTATCATCCCCTTCCTCTTTCTGATATGCTACCCTGGAAATAACAAAAGCAGTCTTGGAAAGAGTTGTCTGCATGTTGGATTCAGGGAGCCCCCTCAATGTTAAACACGTTGAAATTGGGTTAAATCTGTAAAGGACATCAGAGGTTCAGTAAAGTTCTGCACTGTAAGTGCAACTCAGACAAATCTCTTATAAAGGCACACATCCCCAGGCAGATCTGTGAATTCAGCTGTGTACAGTGCTTTGAGAACTTGTTTCAAACTCCTAACTCCAAACAGGATATATATCAGATATATGCTAAATAAATAATAACTTGAACCAAATATGTAATATTTATCATACAATGAACCAAAACTGTATTCCAGCCAGCGTTGTCAAAGCTCTCTAGAAACATGAGTGAACTTAAAATTCAGGTGGTCATGGCCCAGATTTTAGTTGAGAAAAATGCCAGAACCTAAGAATGGCACATTGTGATTGGGCCAGTAAAGAGGGGAAGAGTTCTACAACAGCATCTCTCAGCATGGTTTTCAGGGTGTTGGGCATTTCCCCATTTCTTTAACCTTATCACTGGTGCTATATCACATAAACACAGTGATGGGGCACCTTGTTTGTGGAACTCCTTGATATTTCTGTAGTTTGAGACCATGTAGGTAAGGCTCACAAAGCAAGTGATCAGCATCTCATATTCTGGTTTCTGCTCTTCCTGGCAGTTGGACATGAATGGTTTCTGTGACATGACTGAATGCCAAAGCAAGTGTTACATTTCACTTCAGAAGTGAGCAGCATGGACTGTGAGTCAGGAGATCCCATGCAAACATCACTCCTTAGTACACAAGTAGTGCTGAGAAAGAGCACAGATCCTGGTGCAGCTGGCATGGCTGTGTCTCACGTGCACTGACTTCTGAAGATGAGCATTTGTTACTTTGGACCCCATCTAAAGGTTTCCTTTGATCTTAGCTGGACATTTGTTGGTGGTTTTCAATAGTCAGTGCAGATGTTTGGGTGAAACAAATCTGCAACTGGGAGTCCATGGTAAATGCTTCTTCAGATAAGGTAAAACTGCCTATTCTTATTTTCCAAACCAATCAAACCAGGCACAGACTCCATCAAATCTTCTGCTTGAGCTCTGCTTTCCATCCATGAGAATGTACAGAAGCTGAACACCTCTGTGACTGCCTTGACACAGGGTCTGTGTGGAGCATTATTTCTGCATATAGGTATGAGATTTGTAAAGATTTAAACTCCTGGCTAGCACAGGAATGCCTGCAGTGCCAATTCAGAGAGAGAGTGAGTGCTGCAAAAGTGGAGAAACAGTGATTGATACCCTGGGGTTGTGGAAAGATGAGATCACTCAGGGATGTGTTGAATGCTAATATTATGTGAATGCTGATGACCACACCTTCCCAGGGGCAGAATCACTCACTCAGCTAAAGGGAAAAGGTTCTGAATATAGCCTCTGAAGCTGCAAGAATAATTTGTCCAGGGACAGGTTCATTCTTGTTTGGCAGAATTTTTCAGTGCTCAGCTTGAAGAGTAAGAGAACCTAGGAGAATCAGCATTTAGAAAAAAAAAAATTGAAAGTACATAAAATTATAAATCTTAGTGGTCTTGTAGAGATGCAAATAGCAATGGGCTTTTTAGAGCTGCAAGCAGGAATTCCAATAAAGAAGATACCTTACAAATGAATATAGGAACAGGAACATTGGTAGGGAAAAAAAAAAAGGGGCATAGTTTTGTTTTCTATTTTACATGGGTATAATAATAAAAGACAAGCAGAAAATTCAAGGTAGTAGTTTTAAGAATTAAGACACTGATTAAAGATGGTTTTTACCCTATGGCGAATTTATTCAGTTGGGCTTGAACCCAACACTAAGTGTAGCCAGAAGATGGAATAGGAAGGACTGAAATCTGACACCTTTACCAGAAGAGAAATTCTGCTGCAGAAAGACAGGCAGAACAATCGTTTTGGACATTTAAATAAAAAATCTCACCAATCAGAAAATAGAATTTTTTTAATTTTAAGAACAGGTTTTAAATAGTTTTATTGTATTTGAAATCAGCCTGCAATTGCAGTTACAGAAACTAGTGTAAGATATTTTTCATATAAATAGTAGTTCATCAAATTTCCTTCACCTTTCATGTAAAGTGATGAGACTTTCTTTGCCTCTTTGGCTCTAAATAGTTTAGCTTTTGAAGTAATTTCTAAGGCATAAACATTAAGGTTTTCTCCAAAATTAATATATTCCTTCTTTTTACCTGTCATTTAATACTTATTTAAAGAGCTATAGGCAGTATGTTTCATGCATTAAATACAATTTATTGACTAGTTTGAAGAAAAAGTACAACTTATCCCATGAAATGTGTTATTTGCCAGTTGCTGTCTCATTAAATACTCTGGCTTGTTTCATGGTAGCTCTTTGCTGCTGAACTTTTGAAAGATAACATGAAACATAACAGGAAGCTAGAGTTTGCCATTTTTTCTTTTTTTCTCCCCTCAGAAGTGGAGCCTGTACTTCTATTGCTCTAATAAAGCAGTGTTTGTGTGGGGTTATTTATAATTTACAAAACACAAAAGTCTATCCAGCTCATCCACATGTGGCCTACGTGACTCAAATAATTACTCAGTTAAATAACATATTTACAGATAAGAGAAAAATGAGTTGTGATTTTGCAATACCTCATCAAGTGGGCTATGTTTTTTAAAAACAAAATGTCTTTCATTTATTCCATGGTTATTTTATCCTGTTCAGTGCAGGAAATGAAAAGGTAATCTTAAGATTCATGTTTGTCAGAGAGTTCCAGGGCTCATCCAGTGCTTTCTGCAATCCCCAAATTGTTTCCTATTTCCTTTTTTCCAGTAAGTCTTTGAGTGAATATTCTTTGTGGAATTGATTTCCTTTATTCATAGAGATGTGAGGGAAGCATCATACTAAAGGTGTGATTATAAAGGGTGAAAGAAAAAATTGTTCAGTTCTACTCTCACACTTGTGTAGGTATATGTGATTCTGCAATACTAAGAGAAAATTAGAATGCATTTTTGAGACAGAAAATTACTTCCAATGTGGGATAGCATTCAAAATACATACTGGTGGAGTTCCTTGTATGTATTGTGCCTGACAAGGTTTGAATATGGAACAGCTGGCAAGCAAACACACAGGTTTAGTACCTTATTGTGCAGCTTATATGTGCTGTAGGAAACCAGCAAGGAAATTATAAGTTAAACTGAGAGCTATGGGATTTCTAACTTTCCTGTGCTTTCAAAGGCTGTGGTTGTAAATGTGTATATTAGAGAATTCTTCAGTTTGATTCAGGCTGATGATGTATGTCACTACCTGATACATGGTTGCAGTAAGAGGAGGCTTAAATTCAGATCAGTGGGAAACCAGTTGAGCTCTGTATACTTACACACTTTTTCTCTCAAATTGAAAATTTTACAGTCACAACTTTCAAAAATATCCAATCAGTTCTTTGTGGTAGCCATTGCCAGGTGAGAGGCACTAAATGAAGCCAGTATTTGAGCTGTTGCAAAAGGGGAGAGGGTTTTTAATGACTAGTTGTGGTGGTTTTGCATGGGAAAAACAGAACACTAGTTTATATCCATTGGAACCCCATGGCTGCAAGTTCCCAGGCAGTTCAGGATGAAATTACAGTATTACATGATGGTTCCCCATGAGCAGAAATGGCTGTCACTAGACCTGCTCACAAAATTTGCTCTAACAAGCAATATATACATATTATCTATATATAATATATATATACCAGCAGTTACCAGGATTTCCAAATCAGTTTGCCTTGTGTTTGTAAACTGTTTCATCCTGTGTGTCATTTTAATCTGTCCACATCTTTTGTACTAAAGCATCTTTTAGCACCTGAGGGGAAATTTTAACAGTCATTGTTATGTTAGAAATTAACTATGTGAGTTAACTTCAGCAGTTGTAGCTGGAAGAGTTGAGACAGGCTGTGAGGTGTTGGATTTTTAAGCAGCACTGGTAATTAATAAAGACACAAAGCAAATTACTGCTTGTGATAAACATCTGTGATTGTGAGAGCAGTGCCCATGCTCAGCTGAAGTGAACATGGCCTGGATGGTTCTCTTTTTAGTGTGGATGAGTTGGGGGGACAAACCTTTTAACTGAGAGCCACTGGGGAGCTAAATTTAAGTACTAAGCATATTATGGTAAAAAGTGGTGAATTAGGGCTATACAGAGATTATGACTTGTCCACCTACCTCATTCATCTTTTCTGTGAGGCTGAAGCCATGTCTCAATACAAAATCACTGCCAAGCTGAAACCATAACCATATCCATAAAATAAGGTTATAAATAGGTTTGCAGCATCAAAATTAATTAACCTTTACGTATTCATAAATAATTGCATTACTGTGACTGTAATTTAAAATGGATTTCAAGACAATTCACTCTCAGATATGGTTTCCCTCAAATCAGGAGAGCAGATACCACAGTGAATGTCCCAAAAAGTAGTCCTTCTAACTTCCCCAGTATTTAAGGGGTGATACAAGTAGGAGAATGAATTATTTTAATTATTTGTTTATCAATGCGACAGTAATTGTATAAATTTAAACTGGAAAAAAGGCAACTCAGAACCTTCTGATAGTGCCAGACACTTGGAAAAGCTTTGTGTGTTTAGTAAGGTCAGCTTTCTCTGGCTTTATACTGCTTTGCCTTGGTATGGTCAGTTTGTCCTTTGTGGCAGCAGCTTTTGTCCTGGTCAGATGTGCTGCAGGAGCCTGTGGAATTTCGTGCTTCTGCTGCCAATTTCCATTATGTTGTGCTGTCTTTAAATACTTCACTGTACTGAGCAAGAGTTTCAATTACCATCTTCATGCCACGACATCCAGATGCTGAGAATTTATTTCTGCTCACGTGAAAGAGGCAGTCTTGGAAAATGCTTATCAGATGGTCTCTATTACAAATTTATACAGCACCTACCAGCAGAAATAAGAATGCAATCTCAAGAGCATGCAGGTATTGACCTTACTAAAAGAAGGTTGAGTGTGTTACTTTTCCTCTTAGGCAACACCCCTCTGTGGAAAAGGGCTGTAGAAATTAATTTGGATTAAAGAAATGCATGGTTTTATTTAGAAATAATTCTAAAAGCATGTACATTTTGTTGCTATGCATTTTAGTTTTGAGAGATTTCATGATTCATCTGTAATGCTGTAGCAGGACCACCACATTCACATTGGTAGTTAACATCATATGTAATGGAATATTTTCCTCAGAGTTGCAGTGTGTATTGTAGTCCTTAGTATATACATGTTAGACTCTGTTAATATTTAGTGTTTTGGAAGTGTTAGGAAATGGTTTATTTTTCTTACTTTTTTTTCCAATTGGATTCATAGTGCAGTAGTATCTTTAAAATACCTCTAAGCAGAATTGACTAAAAGCCTCATGAGTGAATACTGAATTTTGACAAGTGAGGGTGAAAAGCAACTGACAGGTTTATCTTTATGTGCACATCTGTCTTTACATGCACACACTCTCCTTTGTGGCTTGGGCTGAATGTCCTGGCAAATGCAGAGCAGCAGAGCTTTGCACAGTGCAGGTGAGCAGGCTCTGCTTGAGAGGGGAGAGGATTTTGTGCTCTGTGCTGGTTCAGTGACAAAGTGACAGTGACAAAGCCTGGGCTGGTACCTTCTGCATACACCCAGCTTGTGGATATGAGTAAATAATAAAGACATAGCTTGAAGGGAGGAAATGATAGCTGGAAACAATCAGAATGGATTTACCAAGGTTTTACTCCTTGCTTTCTAGGATGAAACAGCTGGATGAAGCTGTGGATGAGGGAGAGCAGTAGATGTCATTTATCTTAACTTCAGCAAGATTTTTTGGACAAGGTCTACAAATTTTCTTGTGTCAAATTCAGAATTTGGGTGGGTGGACAAATAAATGCATAATTAGTGGTTGGCTGGTCTGGCTCAGAGGGTAGTGATTAATGGCTCATACTCTAGCTGAGGCCTGTGGCAGGAGGAACACCACAGGATTTTTTTGTCATTTGTGACACTTTCAGCAGTGCCCCAGAGAAGGTGATAGAGGCATGCTCATGAAGTTTGTAGATGACACTAAATTAGAGAGATAACTGATAGACCTGAGAACATGGCTGCTGCTCAGAGGGACCTAGACAGGATGGAAGGATGGACCAGCAGGAACCCCACAAAATTCTGCAGGAATAAATACAACACCATGTGCTTGGGAGGGAAGAATCTTCCTACAGTGGTGGAGACTGGGGGAGCAGCTGTGCAGGGACAGCCCTGGGGTATTCCCAGAGAGCTGAGTGAGAGCCATCCCCGTGCCATGGCAGTGGCAATGGCCAGCAGCATCCTGGGCTGCTGTGACACAGGCTGCACTGACAGAAGCAGTCAGGAGGCTGAAGGAAGAGATTATCCCTCTTCAAACCTCATCTGGAAAGCTCCAGGAAGTTTAGGGCCCTTCAGTATGAGAAGATATTGATATGCCCGGCAAAGGGCCACCACAGTGGTCAGGGGGCTACAGATTTTTAGGAGGGGAGGCTGAGGGCACTGGTTCTGTTAACCCCAGACAAAAGAAAGCTTTGGAAGAAAGGGAGATTTAATAACAGCCTTCCAGTTTCCAAAGGAGGTTATTGACATGATGGAGTCCCAGCAGTGAAAAATGAGATAATACAGACACAATGATCATAAATTAAAACAAGAGGTTCAGACTGGATGTAAGGAATGAATCTTTCATGAGTTCAGTCAAGCAGGCAATGGAATAGGCTGCTCAGACTAGTTGTGGAATCCCCACCACTGAAGGATTTCAAGACCCACCCAGATGAAGCTGTGGGCAACCTCATCTAAACTAACAGCTGTCCTTGCATTAAGCAGGAGGTGGGAGCTGAGATCTCCTGAGGTCCCTTCCAAACTCAGTTATACTTGGATTCTGTAATAACTGGTTGAAATGTGCACAGCTCTACACAGCTGGAAAGGAATTTTAGTTTATCATTCTTTCTCTGTGCTGGGCAGATGTTGCCTGAAATCTCCTGAGTTGCTGAACTCATGAACATACATGAATTTACCAAGAATGCTGTAACAAAGAGGTTCATGTGGCAGAGAGTTTAAACCTGGAGCCAGTTCCTACACCACAGGGCATGTTCAACACAAATCTGTACCTTGGGCAGTGCTTCAGCACCTTTCCCACAGGGGAGAAAAATGGATCCCATCTTATGGTGAGAACAAAGAGCATCCTTCCCTTCCTCTCTTCCTCTCTCTATCCTTGACTTGCTCTCCTGATTTGTATACTTTAACTTGTGCTTCTTTTTTCTTTTCAAAATCTGCATCTTTTAGTAATTTTAAGTATTTCTAAATTTAGAAATTCGTATCTATATTTTAATCTTTTTAATGGAAAAATGTAGCAAAAAGTGCCCTTTTGCCAATGTAGAATGGAAAATAACAGCATGATTTGTATGTGAGATTGCTGTGATGATTCTAAAATTTAGTAATGTGTATAGAATTTTGATTTAGTTCAGATGTGCTTTCCTTAATTTTAGGTGTATTTTCTTCTATATCTCTAAAAGAAAGGAGGACACCTCTTCTGGAATTCAGCTCCCATCTCTTTATCTGTTCAAGTGCATTGTCAAGTGGCTTTCTGTAACTAAAAGCTGACAGTGTGTTATTTAACTCACAGCTTAGCTTTTTACAAGAAAGGTTGCCCCTCATATATTTCTGGTTTGATATGCCACTTTAGAAGGTCTCTTTGCCTGATCCAGTGCTTACTGAAACATGGAATTTGGGTTTTTTCCCATTGCCTTCAGTAAACACAATCTCAGCAATCCAGAATTAGGCACCTTCAATTTTCCTTATCTGGGAAGCAACACAAAATTCTTTTTGAGCATAAATCAGGATATCCTTGATTTTTTTTTCTAAGAAAATGAAAGCAGCAGAAATCAACCAGATCAGGTTACCTGGGCCAGTGCTGCAAAATTCTTAGCAGGCTTGTACTAGAGATAGGAGTGAACAATGTCCAGGTGACTCATCACAGACTCATCACAAGCTCTGGGAGGGCTGTCTAAGAAAGCATCTGACTGGCTCTTTGGCAACACCAGCAGCCTGCTGAGCCCATTTCACGTTTCTCCAGGTGTCTGTGATTAAGGAAAAGCAGTGATCCCACCGCAGTGTCAATGTCATGTTTCCATCTCTGTGAGTCAGCCATTTAGAGGAGAATGGGGAGCATAAAAAAGCCTGGCAGTCCAAATTTCCATTGAAGAGGAGACAACTTCCATGGGGCTGCATCAGCCCCTGAGATGGAGACCTTTGCTTTAACTGTGGCTTCATCCCTGCACAAAGGTTGGACTCAGAATGTTCCATCCTGTATTCATGTGAGGCAGCAGATTGCCAAGCAGAACACTGAAAATGCCTTTGATGCATCTGCCCAGGTGACTCATCTGTGAGCAGCAGATTGAATCAAAGCATCTCTGAAATGGGTGGGTCACCCTTGTGCAAAACTCAAATCCTTCACATGACCAGCTGCACTGGGAAGATTAAAGGGAGTGCTATAGTTTTTAGATTTTATTTCCACCATTCTATATGAAAAATATTTCCATGAAATCAGGGCAAAAGAGTAAAATACCTAAAATTACAAATTTTGAAAACAATAATTTGAATTTATAGTTCACCTTCTGAGATTTTCATTGTTAAAAGCACACAGAGCTCTGATTTTCCAGATCCAACAAGCAGTTTTATCTTCTGCAGGCAGATCTGGTTATGTAAAACTGGACCAAGAATCCCCTTCAGTGAATCCCTACATAGCAATGCCCTGTACTAGTTTTGAGGTGACAAATGACATGCACTGTGACATCATAAGCAAAGGTTGGCTCAGGGACTGGGGCATCTCAGAAGCCCAAAAGGCTCCTGCTGAAGCCAGTAGGAACCCTGGACCTTTGGCCTTTTTTACTTGGATGAAAATTCTTTCTTTGTAGTTTTATGAACTTAGGAATTTGTGCTCTTAATCCTGTTCCCTTGGAGTTTAGAGACAGGATGTGTTGTAGTTGCAAAACTCAGCAGGTGGAGTCATGAAGCTGAATCTCTAGAGAAATAGAGCTTTTGCAGTTTGATTTGCAAGAAAAATAGGCTCACAAGGAGTCTTGGGCTTAGGTTCAGAAAGAAATTGATACACATACCTTTTGCAAAAAGCTGTTCTGCAGAAGGAGAGGATAAGTGTGCTCCTTCCTTTTTAATGCTTCCCTTGGGAAGCAAAATGGGGAGAGAATCCTCTGTAAACCTTTCCATTAGGCCTACTGATTGTAAAGCACAGCTTTAGCTCGAATTTTCAATTTGGATCAGTTTTCTCTATATTTTGTAGGTTTTTAAACATTTGTGATAATTTATTCTGCTGTAATTTGCATCTGCTTTCAGATAGGAAAAACTTAGTATGGCATCTGGAGGTCCATTTGAAAAAGCAATGTCCTTACCAGGGTAATTACTGGTGCAGAGTGTGGGACCAATTCATCTTCCTTCATTGTTGGTGCCAGTGTTAACAATGAGCTGATGAGTTCAGAGCTGCTCAGGCAGGTTTGGGCTCCACTGGTACTTGCAGTCCTATATGTGTGTCAGACCATCTTATTTTGCATTATTTTCCGCGTTTTTCTCATGGGAGTTCCAGGATGGAACTTTTGCATAGGGTGAAACGGGAGCTCCGGTAACTGATCTCTTCTCTTCCAGGGTTAGTTGGCTCTCTCACTGCTTGTGTTGGCGCTGCTTGGTTTTAAAGCTTCCAATTACAAAATTGTGTCTTTTTGCCTGAAAAAGTGAAGTTCATTTTGAGGTTAATTGAAGCTGTATTACAATGGCAGATATTTCACCTATTGTTATTTTAAACTGTGTTCCAGACTTTGGTCTCAGTACCCTGTGCCATATCTCTCTTATATTAATTGAACTGTATTACACTCTAGTGAGAGAGAGCTTTAATACTTTAATACAAAGAAATGAGTACAGTCAAGGTTGTTTAATATGGTAAAAACTCCAGGATGTCTCCTAATGTTACAGAAGACAGAAACATTGTGTTTGGGAGGAGTCTAACCTTATATAGTTGTACTTTCTTGAAAAAATACTTTAATCTTGTTCTTCTCTCTTTCAAACAGCTACCTTTTGTCAGGACAAAAGTTAACACAGTTCAAGCATGTTTTTGTGATGTCTGACTTTACTGCTCAAAACTTAAAAGATTATATCTCAGTCTTGCAGAAGGGGATGGGGTTTTCTTTGTCTAAGTGGTAAAATACTTTGGTGAATAAGAACAGTGGGTTCTGAAGAAATTTTTTTGCATATGTGGATATAAACTTTTTCCTTTATTTTTCAAGTGAAAAAAAAATTACTAAGTAGCTGGATTTTTTTTCTTTGTCCCAGTTGTAAGCTTAGTATTTCATTTCAGGCATATAACTTTGTCCAACTGCTAGATTTGATGTTTGAGAGTTTCCTGAAGCCTTTCAAGATTTTAAGAGGGACTTTTATACCGTTTTGCTTTCCAGAATGGTATAAAACACTGGTAGCTCTGCCTGGCCCCTCCTTGTCACCCTCCTGATATGGTTTTTAATCCTTCAGTCCCTGGTGAGTCTGTCGGCGGGCGAGCAGGGGGCCGGCTCTGTGGCATTGGCAATGCTGACGAGTCTGTCAACACGGGGTGTGCGATTGTCCCCCGGAGCTTACATCCAAGTTTGTTGTACCAGGCAGAGAATAGAATGTGGGAGAAGTTATTCTGAGTGTGTGTGCATGTGATTGCAGTTTCCAAGGAGACCACCTTCTTTGTCTGAACATGTCCAAAATGATTGCCTAATTGATCTCATCATGTGGGACACTCTGTCTGTCTTTCTGTCTGCTTCTCTCATGCGTTCTCTCCTCCACATTGTTAAGCAGAAAGTAAAAAATGAAAAGTTATGTTCTTGCAAAGAGCCAAACAAAGCCATTAGCCTGTCCAAACGACAGGCTGGGGCTGTCCCTTAGCCAGAACCGATGGCCAGTGTGTCACCAGTGTGGATGTGAGACATGTTGCTGCTGCTATTTCTCCCCGGTCTGTGCTCTAACTCGTGCATAGATGATGCTGAGCGCGTCTTTGAAAGAGACAGCTGTTAATGCTCCTACTGAATTTCCACTAATTATAAAATGAAAGGACTGGCTCTCTTTTTCTTCCCAAAGCTCAATAGTCTAGTTTCACTGATTAAAGAACCAACAACAAAAAAATCCCACAACACACAAAAAGCTCAGGGAAGGAGGAGACGTCAGCCAGTGCCGGTGCTGAAAAGCATGCTGATGTGCTTTTTTTGTTGCTTGTGGTTTTGTTAGTACTGATGATGTGCTAATGAAGGCCAAAGCTCTTTCAAATTTAGTCCCTTGACACTGGAACTGGAAATGAAGAGCTCAAGTTTAAAAACATTCCTGCTAAAGGGAGGAGAAGATTGCACAGGGCAGTAAGAATGAGGTGCTGCAGTAGAACTGGAGGTCACTGCATACTGCAGTTCCTATCACTCAGGACTTTGGCCAATCCCCACTTTCTTGCTAAGCAAAAACTCCAATTAAGCTCTGGAGAAATTTAACCTGAGCTATGGAAACACAATGTTATGGAAACAGAAATTACATCACAGTGCAGTATGTAAAAAAGCTTATTAGAGTATTGAATAAATATAGCAACTACTGGAAGAAATAATTTTTTTAAATCCCCTCTGTGGTTTTATTGATTTATTTATAGTTTTTATTACAATCCTCTTCCATAGAAATGCAGTGCTTAAAGAGGATCATCAATTGCATAGCATGGTTTTGTTTATTTGTAATAAGTGTCTGTAATCTGTGTGAAAGTGGGGAGAGGGCATAGTCTGTGTCAGTTTATCTACAGTGTGTCACAGGGGAGGTAAATACCAGTTGGCACAGGAAATAGGTCCAGGCACACTTAAACCAATGGAATTAAGGGTGGACAGCTTGAGGACAAGAGTCTGAGAAAATATGTGGAGTTTGCAGTAGCCACAGTTCCCAACTTCCCTGCTGGCTTTTACTAGAGAGAATATGATTCATCTGTTACTTTCTGAAAAAGTCTCCATGACTGTCAGAAGCCAGTCCCTCTCTGCCTTTCCTACAAACTGGAAAGGAGAGAATAGTCTCAGAGGCTTTGACTTGCCAGTTCCTGCTGCCTCCCTTCTTTGCTGTGAGCAGAGCTGGTGAGCTGCTGGGTTCAGTCCAACACAGAATCCTTGCCATTGGACATGACCTGAGCATGGAGGTGTTACAGACTGGTCCTTACTGCATTCACACATCTTTGTGACAGAGAATATTTTCTCCGTGTTTCATAAAGATCAAAGTTTAGGCAATAAGCAGCTTGAGGATGACTTAAATGTCTGAGAAATCCAGATAATGTTACAGACTGAGACCATTACTTGGGACAGAGCAGGTTGGTGCAAACTGGGGTGAAGCTACAGTCGTTGTCAGCACCTAGGTGTTAATTTAGTTGCCTGTTTAGGGAATGCTGTGCTGATAAAAAGATACAGTACTGTGGCTGGTAATCTCAAATGTCCATCACAAGCACTCTGATTCTCCCTGTACAACTCTGGGGAAATTCCTGACCTGTATTTAATTAAAGCATGCTAAATGGTCTATTTCAACAAATAAATTTCTTTCCCCCTTCTGTTGCTCCCTTCTGGCCAAAGCCTGGGGCCATTTCATTTCTCTTCTGTTCTGGGAAAGTTATATGAAGAGATGCTCACGACCTTTTAATTTGAATGCCTTATGTTTCAGCTAAGAGAAAGCAAAAGGCTGAGATGTGACAATCAGCTTTAGCATATATTTGAAAAAAATCTCTGTATAGTCTGTAGGAGATTCAACTGCTTTTGAAACAAGGGTCAGGTATTGGACCACTATTGAAGTGAAGGGAGACGACCCATCTTTGTTGATCAGCATCGAGCTCCAATTTATTGATCCATTGTGCACATTTTTATAACCATGTTAATTAAGCTCATACATATTACAAAACTTGAGCTCATTATTGGCTATAGATTATACATTAACCCCTCCTTGTTTTCAATACTAAAAGTTGTTTTTCTCATCTTGTTATTGACTTGTTATTCACTGTTCTCAAGGCCTCCATGTTTTTCATCACTATTTCCCATACCTATTCAAGGACAAGATATTTACCTGTTATTAAAAACCGAGCCTGAGAACAGAGCCTGAGAACTTTGCTGTTTACAGGAATAGGCCTGAGAACTTTGCTGTTTACAGCTATCTATTACTTTTCAGTCAGCTGCATATAATCATAGCTTTTTCTATAAGCCATGTCTGAACAAAATTCTCCAACAGACCACCAAGTCAGAAGTGACAGCAGTGCAGGACACAGTTGCCCTTTCATTTGTGCCCTGAAACACTGAGCTCTCCAGACATCTCTCTCTGCCTGCTTGCTGCCCTTATGTAACAACTGCCAGAAGAGACAGGCTCAAACATTTCCTCCCTCCTGTTCCCTCACCTCTCATCACTATCTTCCCTTTTCTTAGCTCCTCCCACAGCATATTATTGAAAGTTGTTGGAAAAAATTGTACTCTCAAAGGGTGCTCCTCCCTCACAGAAACTGTATTTATTGTTATTTATTATTTAGCCAGAGTCCCAAGTACAAACTTTTTATTTGGCATTTCTACACTTGCCATCTTTAAATTCTTCAGTGCAATATTTTGTGCCAAACTTGGGCAGATCCAGCCCAGGAGAGCCTTTCTTGTGGGAGTGCTTATTAAACTGAAGTTAATGAACAGTTACCATGTAAGAGCTTTCATCTAAGGCAAATTATTTTTTATTGCCATTTTTAAAGTATATTCCATAGTACTTTGACAAAATATGTTTTTAGTAATATTTTTAAGCTAAAGAATGGATTAGAAGAGGTCCTTTCTTCTGACTTTATATATAGCTATTGTACATGTTCTGTCTTTGGCACATACCCTTTCCAGAACACGACTTCGGTTGTGTTTATAATCAAGAAGACTCAACATATTTTTTTCAGTATTAGGAAATATTTTTTAATTTGATTAGGACTAAAGAACAATTTACCACAGTATCAGGCAAGTCAGGAACTCCCAGCATTTGCTGTTCACGTGGTCTGGTATCTCCCATAAGTAAAGCAAGCTGAGTGGAAGCATGTTACACACATGATTGCAGGAAGGCACAGATGGGATTGTTGTTCTTCCTCACTGGAAGTAAGAAACTTTATGAGGAGGTAGATTCAAATTGGGTAACTGTTTTTTTTTTATTTCACCTGAAATCTTTTGTGATTCTTTCTGTAATTGATTTTATTGGTCCTTTCTGGCTCTTTCTTTTCTTCCATGACAGAAAGGTCTATTCTTTTTCAGTGGTTCTAAGGGTATGTGGAGCAGAGAGAACACAGCAAATATGTTTGTTGTTTTACTCAGTTTGAGTATTTTGTCAATTCTTTCTCTCTCGCCCACTATTTTGAGTAGAACATAGCTGTTTGCTTGCATTTCAATGTCGAAGGACTGCATTTTCAACTGGGACAATATCCCAGATGTGTCTCCAGACTTTTTAGGCCCCTCTTAAGGCTGTTTCCCACTGTTCTGAGAGCCTAAGTGCTAGGGACAGGCTCTTGTGATAGCCACACTGCTCCATGGACAGGAATCTACATTAGGGCAGCTTTTTCTCACTCTGTGTAGTATGTAAACATTTCCAATCTTACAGTGGAGTCAAAGGGTGTAACTGTTGAAAAATCAAAATAATACAAGATTTTGATCAGCCTCACAGAGTGCTTGGAGCCAAAAATGTGTTTTAAGGGACCCACTTACAGTGAGTATTGCCACAATAAAATCTGCCCATCTAACAGAAACTGCCATCCCTGATGGTACTGATAATTAATTTAATTATATCACCTGTGGCACCACTTGTTAGATTGCCTTTGAATACAAGGTGTCAGAATAACAGAACTTCATGGATATTTAGGAAGTTATAATTAAAAATTATTCTTAAAACTATCACTTCCATTTCCACTTACATTTTTTAATTTAAACATTTCTAAACAAAAATCAGAAGCAAAACCATTCTTCTTGTTCCATGTATTCTGGTTTTGCTACTCCCACAATTAATGTGCAGAAGCAGAACTTTCCATCTTAGTTCAGAAGGGATTTTAGAGCTATATCTGTACTTGACATACTGATAAGGATCTTAGTGAAGTGTACAGAAATGTTAAGTTAAAAGGCACTTAAGTCAGCAGTTGAAACCATCCAGAAGATAAGAGCATACCAATATTTTAGTTTCCTCAAAAAAAACCAGCTGTGTAGGTAGATTCATTTTGGAACTAAATAGAAGTATGTCTGGAAGTCTGAATATAAAACAATCAAGACAGTGATGTGGAGTACATATGTGGTTTTTGTGCTCTTTTCAGCATTGGCAGTAATTAAATAAATTGATTCTTGGAATAAGGAGGGACATAACTCATATATTTATTTGGGGAATTAATTTGGGTCAGTATGTAAATTCTTTTACTTTGCTCCTGATTTCAGTTGTTTCTAGTGTGATCTGTCACAATCTCAGAAAAAGTAATTTAAATTTATTCTGTATTGTCATCTGCGAGTGAACAGCCTGGAAGTTAAAATGCTTCTCTTAAAAGTGAGGCTGGTTTACAGAAATTTTTATTAGTAGTCCCCTCTGCCAGGGCAATGAGGCATACAAAATGCATCCCCCCTACTAGAGGGGTGTGCTGAGCACACGGTGACAGAGCCTGAGCTCGGGGACATGGAGCAAGGGAGGTGATTTAGCACAGCCCAGGGCAGGCGTGGGAACTGCCCCCACCTCTCAGGCAGGCTCACACTGCCCCTTGCAGAACAATCAGGGGGATTGTGTTGCTTGGCTGTTCAGTGCAGCGTTGGGAGACTTCCTAATGATCCATTCCAAATGGTTTGGCCAGGCAACCCTTTTGTACAACTCAGATATAACCTTGTGTGCTTCCCACTTTGTGCTGTGGCAGTGCTGCTGCTTACACGGGGTTTGACCGTGTTTCTAAAAATAAGAGTCTTTTACCTCAGTCATGAACTTACTTTTGGGAATATTGGAGAAAGCATCAGAACACAAGAAGCATCTTTAATTCATTGACTGAATAATCAGAAAGACTTGTTTCCCTTGTCACAAGTGAGTCTCATAATAATTGTGCAGATATCTTAATGTTTATGTCAAGTTCCTAAAGCTCTGATATATAATTCATGATTTACAGCAGAGACCAAAAATTAAGAGGCTGGATTCTATTTTCATTGAAGCCAACAGCAGACCTTGAACCACTGTCCCTGTAATAGGACAACACACTATTCCTCCAGATCCCTTAGCTTTCTCAGTATAAACCATTTTAGCATCTGCTCTCCCACTGCCATGTGATTCAAGTAGGAACTGGTGGCACCAGTGAAGTGTGAATAGGCAAACACAGTTTTTTACCCTACTGTAATGGGTCTGGGGCTTGTGAGAATCCTGGCTCCAGCACTCACAGGCCTTCATGGCATCATCTTTCCCAAAATTGACCTTTGGGACTGACTAACGAAGGGTCCTGTGTTATAGTTGGCACAAAGTGCAGTCTGGAGGAAGATGCTTGGGATCACCTGTGATTGATGGAAGCAGTGCAGGATTTCTGTGCTGTTGCCCATGCTGTTAAGGCTGGAGATAAGAATGAGATGTACTGCTGTCCTGGGGAGATGCAGCAAATCATTTTTCCAAAGAATTATATTGTCCCCTTTGCCTTACAAAATAAGGACAAATGACCCAAGGGAAATGCTATGTATAATACTATCAAGAATAAATATGTTCTTATAAAAATATTACCAAATGTAACCAAGAAAACACTTTCCTGGAAACTAGTGCACTAAAGTAAACTAAAAAATGAACCAATTTCACTTTTTGTCAAAGAAAACAGTCTGTCACACAGCAGTGTCTGCTGCAAGCTGCAGGGGTTGCATCAAATGCAAAACAAAAAGAAGTCAAACCCAGGATTTTTACTGCAACATGTTAGAACTATCAAAGGTATAAATTTTGATGATCTGTTCAGAAGTGTAAAAATTTATTTTTCCCCTAAAGTTTTGCTGTTTAAATTAATGGGAAAGAACTGCTTTTAAGTTGGCTGCACCTGATAAACTTCTATTTTTTATACAGAGATCCATGCTTTTATATCTTTAACCATGTGTGACTCGATCTGACAGAACTTCATCAATACCTCTTGCTCTAAAATGCCTTCACACCCCAAATCCTGTGGCAAAACCCTTCCATGGCACTCCTCCTGAAAGAATACCTTCTCTCACTGTCCCTTTTAAAATTTACTACTCACTTCTGTCAGGTTCTTGCTTATAATATTCTCAGAAATGCAGTGTCAGTATGAGTTGTCCCTTTTATACAAGAGATTTACCAGGTGTGCACAGGTTTATATGACAGCTGGCCACTCTCCAGAATGGATTGGTACAAATAACCTTCAGTTTTTAGACTGGGGAAGGAAACCAAACTACCTCAGTGGTAACAGTGCAATCCAAAGTGCTCTCCAAATGCTAAGCAATTTCTGAGCCTGAGTTTGGATGAAATCCTGTATAGAGTCCTTGTTTATCTATTTTACTTGTTCTTTGCACCTCCTCTAAACAAGCCTGTCTGCATAGAATTAGTTGCAGAATTCAAATCTTGAATTATTTATAACTTGAACTTTTTATTTCAGAACAAAATACTATGTTGAGGACAAGATTTACTGTCTTTGTCCCAACGTGGGTGTCTTGATTTCAAAGACAGGTGTTTGCCAAGGAAGGCAGGAACCTCTCTTAGAATGGTAAAATATTACTTCCTTTCCTTGGAATTATTATGACTTTGAAATTAAGGAGCTTTCAGGCAAAGATATGGGAAAAGAAGTGTCAGTTCTTTACTAGTGTGTGTGTTTATAACGAGGCAAATGAGCAGAACACAAACCCAGTCCCAACCGCTCCTGGCTGTGGCACTTTCCCTTACCATGCAGTTCTGGGCACAGCCAGCAGGGGCGCTGCTGGCTCCCAGCCGGGCAGGGCTGTGGCATTCACGTTCTCTGGAAAAATCCCTTTGCCCAGGATTTTTCTCCTGGGAAGCGAGAAGCTTCAGAGAAAAAGGAAAACAAATTCTTATCTCATTTGCTTCTCCTGTGTTGTGCTCACATGTGGAATGTGTGTGTATATTGTTCACCCACAGGTGATTGGTTCATTGGTTTCTGGTGTGAGTTGTTTTCACTCATTGGCCAATCAGGGCCAAGCTGTGCTGGGATTCTGGAAAGAGTCATGAGTTTTCATTATTATCTTTTAGCATTCTGTAAGTATCCTTTCTGTATTCTTTAGTATAGTTTAGTTTAGTATTCTTTAATATATTATAGTATCATAAAATAATAAATTAGCCTTCTGAGAACATGGAGTCAGATCCATCATTCCTTCCTGCCATGGGGCACCCCGCAATACAATACAGTGGGGCGCCCCATGGCAATGGCTCCCCCGCAGCTGCAGGGGGCGCTGTGGCGCGAGCGCCTCTCTGCACATGGGCCGTGGCAGGCGGGATGGAAAAGGGGTTTCCTCGGCAAACCTGCAGGGGCAGCGGTCCTGGTGCCCTCATGGCCGCAGCCACAGCGGGAACCTTGAAGCGGCAGCTGGAACGGCAGGGACAAGCAGGCCCTGGAGCAGCAAATGAAATGTAAGAGAAACTCCACAGCTGTAGCAGGAGCCGTGGGTGTCCTGGCAGTGGGGTCACAGTGTAGTGAGAAACCCAGGGCAGCGGCAGAGAAGCGGCTGGGGAGCGGCAGCCGGGCTCACAAACACGGCCCCCTCAGAGGGGTTCCGGGTCCCGGGTTTTCCCCTGAGGCACCCGAGTAGATGGTGAGGGCCCTTTCTAGTGGGGTAATGTGTTAATAAGGTTGTAGTCCAATGGTATAGATGGTGAGGGTCCTTTCTAGTGAGGTAAGGTGTTAATAAGGTCCCAGTCCAATGGTGTAGATGGTGAGGGTCCTTTCTAGTGAGGTAGTTCAGAAGGTCCCAGTCCAATGGTCACTTGTACGAGCAAAGGCTCGCCCACAGTAAGGAAGAAGCAATGCAGGGCTGGGCTCTGGTCATGGCAGTGAATTCTCCCTGTAGTAATCAAGAGCTCAACCTTTCTCCCCCAATGCAGATGGCAAGAGAGTGAGAGGAGCTCAGCCCAGCCCAACCCCTTACCCCTAGGCCAAAATCTCACAGTAACTCTACCCTTCTCAAGAGAAAAGCCCCTAATCAAGAGAGCAGCCAGCTGCACCCTTCTCCCACTTTGGCCAATTTTTGTGTCTCTCTTAAGTACCAGTCATTATTGTTTCTAAGCAGCAGATGGGACAAAATTCCATGAGAGAAAGAAACTAAAGGAAAAATCCTAGCCCCCAACAGCGGGATAATGCACTTCTGTTCAAATAGGGATGAGTTAAACTAAAGCTGAGCAGTGAGTGAATGAGAAAATTTGCCAGCTCACAGGAGCACAGGAACAGGGATGATTCCTCACATTTACTAATCAGACGTGCTTAAACTGTCTGTCAGAGATAATTTTCTTAGTAAAGAAAGGAGACTCCCAAATCCACAGCACAGAAAATTCTAAAAGGAGCATAAAGACGTATGGGCTGGAAGCCCCAGAGGGTGTTAGGCTGTGCATGTACTCCTCATGTGTCAGCAAAGCTGGGGAAGCTCTTGGCAGGCACTTTGTGGGTCAGTAGCTCTGGAATGATTGAGTCCATTCCAGGCTGGAGTTAGTGTCAGCAGGAAGATGGGAACAGAGGCATCCCCAGTTTGGGTCTTTGGGACAGTTCTCTCATGTGCTTGATTTGAGTCAAGGGCAGGCACTGAGTTAAGGTCTCAGGGCTGTTCTGTTGTGTACAACCAAGACATGGTGGTAGTGTTGTAGCTGTGAGTTAGTAAAAGAGGTGTCCAAAGGTATGTGGTTTTGATTTGTTCCTCTGATAACCGTTTGGTTCATTAACCCAAACCAACTTTGGCTTGCCTTGCCAATAACAAATGCAATTCTCCAGAAATGTTCTTTCTCAAGTGTCTGTCCTACAGCATTTCTGCCTCTGCTGGTCCTGTGATTATGGGCCCAGTTTCACCCTTGAGAATGCTGCAGTAGGGAGTGGCAGAAGGAAACCCTGGGCCATCTTCATACAGTGATGGGTGGAAAATCTGTGCTTCCTTTGGGATTCAAAAAAAAGCAACAGCCTGCTAGGAATAGGAAACTACTGGCCAAAAATTTCAGGACAGTGCACCTAAAAGGTGGCTGGTTTTCTGAGTTCATTCTTGAGTTTACCATGTGTGTATCCTGCTTGTGCTGGGTCTGCATTTGTCTCATCTGTGGCCTTCCTAGCTTGCTGATGTTTTCACAGCACTCAGCATTCTGATTAACACCATTCTGTAGTACATTTCACCTCTACTGTTGATGATCTCCCCATCTCATGTGAAGAAATTTAATGAAGAGACCCTTGGACTGAAAAGGCCATTTAGCTGAATTTAAAGTTCAGTTGACCAAAGCACCTACTCAGGTGTTCTTCTTTCAGAGGGGCAAAAGGGATCACTGATAAATTCTTCTGTTTCAAAAAAAATGCTATGAAGGCCTTTTTTGTCCTCACTTTTCAGCTTCATGTAAGACATGACACGTATGTGAAGCATCATGTAAATTCACTCTCCTCTGGCTGGGTGTTCATAGCATCCCCTGTGGGTCCACAGGTAGGAAAGACTAAATGGTTTTGTCATGTCTGTCTTTGGCATTAATAAGAATTTTCAGGGCTTTTAAAAATAACAAGGACACGAAAAATACAATGAAGGGAGCTGTGCTGTTTCCCACTACTTTATTGGCTTTACTTGTAATCAGTCATGGAGCTGTCCAGTGCAGCAGAGCTTTGGGAAATGTGTTCCACCCCCCAGCAAACAGTGCTGTGAATGCCTGGATGGAGGAGGTGATGTGAACTGAGAGCCAGGGGATGCATGGAGCAGTGCCCTGACCCAGGACAGACTGAGGAGGCTTTTCTGTGTCAGGTTTGATTGGTTTGAGTAAACAGAGCCCGTGCATTTCCGAAAGGCTTCTGACAAATGTGTGAGACATCCTGCAGCCCTGTGCTGGAGCAGTGCCACAGCTGGGAGCTCACCTTTCAACTGTGCCTTGCCTGCTTCCATATTTCAAAAGTTAGCAAGGATAAGATGAAAGTTTTAGATAAGTTAATGCTTTTGAAACTTGTGTGACCCTTCAAGTCCTTGGAATTGTAGCAGGAAAAAATTTAAAAAAAGAAGAAATATAGTTGTTTTTCACATTGTGTAGCAAGTCCATAAAAGCTATGCATTTTGAGGTGTGCTTCAGAAGTAAACTCCTTTAATCCACAGAATAAATTTGCTGCATCACATTAAATGTAAAATACACTTTTTACACATATTTATGTTTTTGCAGAACTGTTAGTTGTTTCTAAGCTAGAATAATGGTAATTTGGCTTCATTCTTGATTTCATCACATGGCAGAATATTGTTGACACTCTGCAACACTAACACCTTTACCAAACATGGATTGAAAAAACCAAAGGAAGAGCATGCCTTTCATATTCTCCTATTTGTCTTTCTACAGTCTTTAGCTGCATAATACCTGTAAATGCTGCAAAGCCAGACAAATTAGGATCAATACCAATACCACTGAAAAAAACAAAATACAATTATGCAGAAACACAAGGAAGAGACAACCATCAATGAGTTTCAATGAAATACCTGCTTTTGTTTCACCACTTTCAATTTTAATGTGGTGGAATTTAATTTATTTTTGGGATGTGTTTTTGCTGTATAATGAAAACTTATGGATTGAAAGCTTCAGCCTCTGCATCTTAACTCTTGTCTTTTGAGGTCATCAAGGACATCAAGGATCCTCTTGTAGCCATTGCTCTGGAGGTGGAGAATGCCTTCTGTCACCTCAGAAGACAACTCCTATCATTGTTTCTTGTTCTTCTGGCTGCACAAGCAGCTCAAAAGTCACTCTTGGTTCCAAACAGAGGCAGCTGCTACCCATGGGATGAATTCCAGCCTAAACATCCTGGGGGCTCCTGCAAGCCCATATCTCCTGGGTGTCCAAGAGAGCTGGGGATAGGGATCTCCTTTCATAAGGAACCTGCCAAGATGGCAGGTTAAGTTCATTGCTGGGAATTCCCCACAGATATGTTACTTATGTTGGACATCTTCAGCATCTGGCCCTGCATGTAAGGCAGGGATTCTGAAGTGGTTCCACATGCAGCCACACTCTGCTTTGGACCTCCCAGTGTGCACAGACACTGATGTTTGGTCCAGGAGAGACTTCTCTCTTCCTGTGCAAATTCAGTAACCTCTTACAAGGCTTCTGCCTCACCTTTTTCTCCCAGGTGATGGAAATGTGAGCTCCTTTTTTTTTTCTGGTATCTTTTAAGCTATTCTGGCTGCCAGTTGTCTCTGCTTTTTTTTTTTTTTTTTTTTTAAGAGAGAATGGGGGAATGTTTATGAAATGGTTGTATGTCATATGCACTTTAATGGAAACTTGAGACAAATCTTCTCAGCTTTCCTTAACACTCTGTTCTTAAAAGCCAGATGTTGAAAAAGTTTCAAAAATGTATCTGTCATGCTCAGAATCCAAGCATTTGCACACAATCAATTTTAGACACGCAAGTAGTTTGCTGAATGCACAAAGACTCATGGCATCTGCTCGTAGGGCTGGTGCTCTGAGCTGGATCCTTCCTGCTTTAGGAAGGTGAGAGCTGGGGACTAAATCTCACTTCCAGACCAGGAGTTTGCTCAGTCCAGGCTTCCAGCAGTGAGCTGGTGATCTGAGTGCTCGTCATGAGGTGCTCCTTTTCCTTCATTACTTACATCCACAGCTTCAGGGAATTAGACGGATGAATACCTGAATTAAGGGAGGATAAATTAGACACACAAATTTGTCTGATAAGGTGAAAGTGCTCAGGCTGAAGGAGCCAGACTCCATCCCTAGTTGCTGTGCCTGACTCAGCAGGAGCACTGAGGTAGCATCACGTTCCCACTGCATTCCTGTGCTCTTGTTCAGCCCTTTCCATCTGCACAGGGACTCGGGCTGAAGGTGGACCAAGGGAAGGCTGCTTGGTCCCATTCAGTCACAGACCTGTACTCGGTCAAATTAAAGGATATTGAGGGCATGCCAATAGTTGGGAAGAGAGATGCCCACTTCCCTGTTTTAGCTCCCTCTTGAAGAGAAATTGTTTTACTGATAAATGCCTTGCAGTGGTGCATTGCTTCCTTTCTCTGATTGGAAAAGATTTTGTTGGGTTATTGTATCTTGCAGAGTTGGTTCTTCCTCACCTGAAGGTTTTTTTGCACCTGCCTGGAAGCTGGAGTAGTCAATACCATCAGTTATCTCCCTTCACTGAGTAAAACACAGGAATAGCGATCACCTAAATATCCTGGAATATTTGTAGTCAAGCAGACCTTTTATTATGGGTACACTTTTCCTCTAGTGTAGCTCAGTGCTAACGTGCAATTGGTTAGCATGTGTAGGATATGGGTTCAGAATGATTGGAGTGGTTACGGCTTATGATCAGGAGAAGGTCCCATGGGAAAGGCAGAGCTGGAGGGATGGGAGTTGGATGAGGAGTGAGAGGCCATTGTGGGTGAGGAGAGACTCAGCTGGAAGTGAGGTTGGGATTGGCTGGAGGAATGTGTGGACAGAGTATGAGCAGGAAGCTGATTGGCTGGGAGGATGTGTGGCATGCAGCATGGCAGCTGAGCCAGCCAATGGGTGCCTTCTTTCTGTTGAGCGCTGATAAATCTCAGTTTGGTTTCAGTTATGTCGGGTTAAAATTAAAGGTATAAAAAGGGGCCAATTTTTACAATATAGAGATCTCTTTCTCTCCTTCTGTAGAGGTACATAAGGGGGTCTGTGTTGCTTTGTTACCCACTGCTACAAGCATACAACCATTTTTTAGGTTGTAATTTACTGTAATTTGCTTTTAGGGCATGAAATTTGGTGGCCGAAGCCGATGGGACTTCAGACAGTGTAGTTCCTGATTTTTTCAGCTGCCAATTTCCAGCCTATTTTTAAAACTGTGTGCTCTTCTTTTAATAGTTAGATAACTTTACTCCATATTACTTTATATTGTGGAATTTTAGGTGAAGTATAAAAAAATCAAGATGGCGCTTTTTTTTCTGGCAAAGTCTGCACTTTATGTCTCCGTCAAGTGCTTTTCTAAAGCTGTTTTTCCCAGACTGTGTGTTTTGCATGGGTGGGACAGTGGGTTATTGTTAGCCTGTTAGACACAACTCGGCTTGAATACCCTTCAGTAGTTTGGGAGGCAAGTCAGCTCTATTTGCATTTGTTCCAGTCACAAAGGTTTATAGGTCAGCAAAGGCTGGCTGGAAAAATTCAACATGCCAATGCACCATTCTTCTATGGTTGTCAGGAATTCAAACGTGCTGGTTTTTATATTTCTCCTTGGTCATGAATATATGATCGCACTGTCTGAAGTCGCTTTGTTCCTGCGGAGCTTGGTACCAGCTGGGACTAAGATGGAGGATGTGACTTGATGCCAGCTTTCCCCCCCTCCTTTGCCCACGCTAATCAGCAGCAAATCAAATGTCCATGCGTCTGGAGGCAGTGAGAGGGCACTGCTCACCACTGCACTGGGTGCTGCTGGCTTTTCTCCTCTGTGAAAAAGAGTCCAGCTGAATAAAAGATGACATTTGTCCTTTAGCTGAAAACATTGCATTAGCTTAATCTCCCTTCTGGTTTGGGTTTGGGTGCTCTTTTTTCTTCCTGTTTCTATTTAGGTATGTTTGGGTTGCATCCTGAAATGTTTCCTGCTTAGCTAGATGCAGGGATGGTGTGGAGACCTTCATTTGTGTACAGTCTGACAGAGAGTTGGCATCTTTTAGGATTCAAAAAACTGAAAGCTGTTCATATAGCTTGAATGTACACTCATAAAGATATCTCCTGAAAACTTTGGTATAGCACCAACAGCCTGATCTTTTGAGAGCTTGCAATCAAAGCTTAAAATAAATACATACTAAAAAAGAGTGTCTTTCCCAAAGGAAGCATTTCCTTAGCTTTGTTTTTCATCCTCTAGTTTTAGAGAAGGTATGGCCTTTTGCAGTTCTTGAAATGAAATATAGATTTAGCTGGTGTAATTCGATTCCTTCCAAGCTGCATTTTGAATTTTAAATGGTGTGTCTGAACGCATTGTGCAGGATACTGTTGCAGTTTTGCTGGGAGCTGACATCTCATTTCCAGGCTGCCTCACTGTAGCCCATTTCCCTGAAACCCCTAAGCCCTGCTTGAGCTGGACTGATTTTAACTCAGTTACAAAAACCACTTATCTTTATAGCTGTAGCTTGAGATCTGAGAATTTTCTTATGAAGGAATAAAATAATGCCAGATCTCCTTTTAATATGCTCATTGAAATGCAAACTGTGACCTTTCTTGTTCTGCTGTAAAGAGTCTTTCTGCAAAGTAGGGGCTGTTTGGGGGCATGGCATGTGCAGCCTGGGGAGGCAGCAGCTCCCCCTCCTCCTGCTGCCTCCTCGGGGCAGCCAGGGAGCCCCGTTCCTTTTGAATGCAGGATTGGCTGCCAACTTGGCACCATCGTTCATGTTTATAGATTTAAATTCAGCACATGGCTTTAACTCTTCAGCTGCACTGCCTGCAAACAATCGCCCCAAACCAAACGCAAAGGTATAATCAGCTCATTGTCTCTGCCTTGCCAACTTGCATCTGACCCTTGGAAATCCAGTTGGGAACGTTGTTTTAAATGCCAGCTTGGGTAAGACACATACAGAGAGCAAAAGCATGTTTTACATGGAAATGTTGACAAAATATTAAACCTTTTGGGGAAAAAGCAGCTCCTAAAAGAAACATTTTCAAAACTCACATAAAATAGTGAGGGGAAGATAGTCTGGAATAATTGAAAAAGACTCCATAGTTAGAATACTAGTAAGCACCAAAAAAATAGTTAAGAACCTTCTTTTTCAACTTACACAACTACTAATGTGGTGCAAACAGCATTTTTCTGTTTAATTTTTAATTTTCCAGCAAAATTGCTGGAAATTAGTCTAAGAACATGCCATCATTTGGTTGGGGGTTTTTTGACTTTTTAAAAAACCAGTTTGGTGGGTTTTTTTGTTTTTATTTAGTAAAACAGTTTGTTTTTACTAAATAAATATTTCAGTCAGTTCTAACTATTTTATTAAGCAAAATATTTTACCGCTCATAAAACAATTTTTAAAATGCAGCCATGATTGATTTATTAAGAATGTTTTCCACAATTAGAGACGTACTGCTCTGTGGCTTTAGTACCTAGTAAAGGAACAATGATAGCTGACTGCAAATGTAGTCATGCTCTGAAATCTAATGTGAATCTTAGCTTCAAAATCATCAAATAAATATTTAATACAGTGATTGGATGAGGACCATCCACCCAGTGAAACCACAGGCTGAATCCCACCCTCTCCAGGCACTGCTAAGGTCTGGGTACAGACAAAGATGCAGAGAAATGCAATTTCCAAGGTTTTAGCTGTAGCCTTTTATCTGAATCAAATATTTTTTTTTTAACTTTCTCATGCCCTTCATACTTACAAGCATCTCAGTTATGACTCTTGGATACAAAACCAGGATGGTTTTAGCACCTGCATTCAATCACATTAGAGTTACAACAGGGTTGGGAGGTGGAGGATTTACCTGTTTTTTTTCCCAACAATTTGCAAGGCATAAAGCACTTTGCATGTGACAAAATAGCTCTTTCATTCACAAATTATTTCCTCCAGCATGAAGTTCTGGATGCAGGTGAGCAGTGATCTGACTGTAAAACACTCAGTGTAATCAGAGGGTAATTTGATAAGTCCCTTTCTGGGATTTTAAGTGTCTTCATAATCATGGATGTGATGTATTGGAAGCTCCTTTGTAGCTAGCTCTGAAAAAAGATGAAGAGCAAGAAAGCATCTCAGCTACATTGTAAACATGTTCATTGTAAACATGTATTCTTATTTTAGAATAATAAAAATTTATCTTTTTCTCTCAAGCCCTGCTGAGTGTTTTGGTACAGGATTGCACTCAAAAGAGCTTTCTTTTGGGCAATTTTTTTATTCTTTAAAGTGACTAATTCTTTCATAGTGTATCAGAGATACCACATTAATCATTTCTTGGCATTTTTCTCCTAATTGACGTGTGTGTGTGTGTATACATCCGCATGTGCTCTTCCGTTGTTTCTGGAATTTTAAGGAGGTGAGAAGCACACAAACTGAAGAGTCTCTAATGGTTTGCTTGCTGTAGAAAACAGATTTATTTTTATAAAAATACCCACTGTTTTCTGACCTAGTGTGAAAGATGCTGTATTTATATAAACGCTAATGTCGGCAACGCAGCTGTTACGATACTTTGTGCTTTTGTTGGTGTGGTTTCCACCAGCTCCTAAACCCCTTGGATCGCTCCTAAATGAAAGCAAAAGTTGCAGGCACAGCTAGGATACCCTTGGGTGTCCTGGACTGCAGGGAATTTTTTGGCAGTTGCAGCCATGATCCACCCATGGTGGATTTTTGGGTTTGGTTTAGTTTGGTTTTCTTTTGTGGAATTGGTTTCGAATAGTTGAGGGAAAATACAGAAATTGCATATTGAGATTTCAGTGCCACAGAAAAGGAGCAAGCAGAGCATTGCCATATCACAGTAATTTTGGATGGTGACAAATCCTTTAATTAGGTGTGCAGTGTGAGAGACCCCATGGATAAGGTTGTTTAGAATTTGCCGTTTTCTAGAGAGAAAAAATAATAAATCAGCTGTGGAGAATTGCTTTATTTTAAGGTGGAAAAAAGACATGGGATTTAGTTTTCTTCTACTTGTTCTCTTTTTTTTAAATTTTTTTTCCCCAATACTGATCTTATAATCAGTGACTCTCTCCCCTTGTGTTTTTCAGCACCTGCTAGGTCTGCCCCAGGGCTGATGGCTGTGTTCAGACCCCAGCAACAAACTCTGAAGAGGTAAGATAGATGGGATATTTCAGTATTAGAACAAATGGCCCTTTTCCTCATTGGGTTATTATGCAACTTGCAGACATCCAGAAAAGCCAGGGATTTACAAGTGTTTACATGCCCTGACACTGCCAACAGCCCACTGAGCCTCACCTTCCCAGGGAGGTTATCCCTGGGCCAGGAGAGGCCTTTATCCCAAGGAGCTTGAAAACCTAAACTTCTGTAGAATGTTGTGTAGTACTTCACTGCTTGGTGCCCATCCATGTGGACTAACTGCACCATGAAATGTGGCCTCTAACAACACTATTTGAAATGAATTTAATTATATAAATGCAGAAATCATGGCACTGCTTGATCCTTTTCCATTTCTGCTACATACATGAGTTTAAGGATATTTCTGGTGTGAATACAAGTAGTTCTTTGAGCAAGAGTTCTTTGATGGATTGGGGTTGAGGACAGTCTCCTTTTGATTTATTTGTCCCTTTACTGAAGTTCAAGTTAAAGGCACACACAGGGCAGCTGCACCTGACAAAGGCATTTTGAATTCCTTGGCCCTGCCAGAGGTGGAGGAAAGGAACACAGGAGCCCCAGGCCTGTCCCATATAAGAAATATCTCCCTTGCAAATATTGTTATTGAGCTGTATTTCTCACCAGTTGCCCCCTGTAAGAACAGGATGTTTGTACACTTAACACCAAACCTAACAGAAGTGGGTTTAGTTGTGAGCACGATTCTCCTGTCCCAGTGCACTGTTCTGTGGCACTCCCAGCTGCATTGTGTGCAGGAGCTGAAAGCTGGAAGGGTGCAATGGCATATGGGGGCCTGGAGATGAACCCAGGATAGGAAACTGGTGAGACACAGGAGAAAAATTGTTTCTTTCCTTGTATCAAGATGTAGATCAGCCTGACCCCTCCGTGCCCTTCCTGCTGTCACCACATTAGCACCAGCTTTGACACTTGGAGGTGACCTGTGGGACGGTGCAACCACAGAGTGAGAGAGAGTAAATAGAAGTGTGGCATGGAAATATGTGGGAAAGGCAGTGAGGGGATTCCCGGCCATATAAATTTCATATAAACTGTTTTTCCTTGCAAGGGAGATTTGCACTTGTTGCATTTACTGGATTTGTATTTGCCTGAAATGCAACTGAGTTAGGTGTGGTATATAGTCCCTCTGGGATTTTTCTGACATAACCAAAGGATTTTTACTTTGCAGGCAATGTGAGCCTGGAATGTGGCCAGGTCTGACCACCCTGTGTAAATTTGGGGTGTCTGGAGGGGGAGATGCCATGCTTGTGCCATGTCTCATGGGGAGTGTTCTCTTCCCTGGGTGAGGGCAGAGTGCTGCTGCTGGAGGGAAAGCTCTAGCTGGGCACTTCTTATAGTGTGGAGGGGTCACTCAAAGAATAATTGCCATCAAAATTAATGCTGCAATTTAAACACTTTTAGTGGTGCTGACTCTGGTTCTGCAGCCACTCTTTCTCTGTGTGCATCTCCTGCTAGATGATTTTAAGTTACCCAAGAAATACAGGTGAATAATTTGCTCTGAAATGCATTTTATAATGCTTCACCTAAAAGTAGGTACTTCTAAACAATGCCAGAATGAACCAAAACCAAAAACCAAATGTTGGCTCTTTTCTGATGAACATACTTTCTTTATATAAGCTTCCAGGTGTATATATTGGTGCTGTGTACATGCTATGGATTTATTGTTGCTATCCTGTTTAGCAGCATGGTGATATCAGCTAGAGAAATTGCTTTTCATGCATTTTTTGCATTAATCTAGCTCTTTCATTACTTTCTCTAACCTGCAAAATTTTATGTTTCCTCAGAGGGGCAGGAATCTAACAGAAAAGTATTATCTAGCACAAATAAGATTTTTTTTTTCTAAGTAAAGAATTACAGTAGTTGCAGTATTCAGTCCAGAATCAGTGGCAGAGTTGAGGATCAGGTAATTTGGCAGAATAACAGAGAGTTTTATTCCTCAGGTGGCAAAGTTATAGATTCAAGTCTATGAAAGTGTTGAGATACCAGACTTGGGAAAATTGTAGCATTCCATTGCATAAGAAACATGTAAAATATTTTTAGGGAGTTTAACATTTATTAGCACTCTGATCTTTGCACAGCAAAACCTTTGGTAACCAAAGTAACTGGTGTTAAAATTGAGACTAAAGTAAGTTGTGTCAGCATTTCTGTCAGCATTCCATAACTCAAGGGGACTCATAAATCTGGTTATGCCACCAGTGTCTTGTATTAAATTTACTGTGGGTTTAAGTATCTGGAAGATTATTTCCCAGGTATAATTCCCACTGGCAGTGAGTGAGGGCCTGCTGCACACCTGGAGTTCTGGAATTGGCAGGGAAAAGCTGTGGAGTGTGGGCTCCCATTCCTGCAGGGAAGTTCTGCACCTCCCTTTACAGAAATTGTGTCCACCCAAGTAATTCCCAGCTGCAGGGAGATGCTGTGTTACCTGTGTGACATGGGCTGGTGACAGATGTGTCACACTTCACTGGAGCAGGTCAGGTGTCCAACATTGGTCTGAGTTAGAGTGCCAAAGGTTCTATTCTTATTGTAGTTTATTAGTTCTTGAAAGAATTTTCAAACAGAAAAATGAATTCACTTGCTAACTACTAACACATTTTCTGAGCACTTCTGAATAGCTGCTGGCTACTGTCTTTGGATATAATAATGGATTGCAAGCAAGTTCACCAACAAGTGTATAGGAAACCTTATGGATGTATAAAGAAAGTGTGCTGGCCTTTGCAGCCTTCTGAAAGCAGAAGATGCTTTAGTAATGTCATTTTATAGACAATACACACAATAAATATCCTGTGGCACTTCAAATTTGGTAAATCTACAGCCTGAATGAAAAGTTACAAATGTGCTCTCTGCTTTTAGCCTCCTGATGTGCCTTAAAGCTTCTCTGTCTTGGCTAATTTCTGCCTTCCAGCTAGTAATTGGCAGGGAGGACTGGGAGCTGCTCTTCAAAAGCAATGCTTGATTGATGTGTCACTAGCAGGCTGCTCTGCAAAAGTTCCATGTGAATTGGGCATGCAGGCCTCCATCCCTCAGTGCATCTGAGTCCTGCTGAGCAGGGGACAGGTGGAAGAGGAGTTTGGAATGGCTCAGCTGTAGAGCATCACCTCCAAAGAGGGTTCAGCCTCCAAAGTTAAAGAAACCAGAGGCTTGGGGAACTCTGGTTCTGTGGAGTTTAGGGCATCTCAGCAGGAACTCTGCTGATGTACAATTGTGCAAATAAATGCTGTAAGTAAGTTGCAACCTCAGAAAGACATAATGCATGATAAGGTGATGGGTGGCAGGATGTAGACACAATGACCTGCATAAAAATTGACTTTAGTTCCCTAGTTTGGGGTGCATCAGAGAGCAAGGAGAGTGAGCCTAAGCTGACAAAAAGTGAAGTGGGAGAAAGCTTAGTTAGTAGCCAGGTGGTTTAGGGGGAAATCAGACTGTCCCAGAGCATCATATCCCATTATAATCATTGTAGGGCATTCTGCACTGACAGTCTGATCCTGCTGGCTGAGGATGCTCTGGCCAAGGCCTCAAGGGCTTTCATGGAAGGTGGAGAAAGCTCCAGGACAGACATTCTACATATCCTGTTTATAGGCAGAAAACAGATCTTTGCAGGTTTAACATCATAACTTCCTTGTGTGAAATAATGCTATTTATTTACAATCTTGTATTTTGGGGAGGGAATGTTTGAGGCATAATGTGTTTTTTTCAGACATTCTGTCATTTGGAAAATACTGTAGTACCTTTCAAAAGCTATTTTTGTTCATTTGTAAACTGTTACATTCAGCCCTTGCAGATAAGAAAATCATCTGATATATGAAACAAAACACAGTACTGCATTTTCCTTTCTAAATAATAGATGAGCATTTCTAGATTAGAGCCCCTCCCATTAGTTAAATAATAAATAAAGAGTTGCATGAATTTTCTTTCAAATGAAACATTTTAATTGTTCCTGATCATCCCAAGCAAATGCAACTGTTACAGTGATGGCCCCCAGTATCAGCCTCACACAATCAACATAAAAGGGCATTATTTGCCCAGCTGTGGTGGAAGTACCACACATCATGGTCTTATGATTAGTTTTGACTTATATTTTAGAAAGAAAATCTTTTCATTCTCAGGAAGCACTCTTTGATTAGCTACATGGTTGTTGTAGCTCTGTTTTCTTTCTTCCCCCATTTTTATTTATATTTGCTAATATTTGGTTACCTTAAGGTTGAAATAACAACAGGTAACACTAAATCACACAGCTCTTGAATTGAAGGGACCTCTGAAGTCTGAGATACTACTTTAGTTTCACATTGTGTTACTAAGCTTGCTTTAAAAGCAGCATTTTAATTTATTTCTTAGCCTCTCCTTCTTCCCCAAAGATGCAACACATCCCCCAAACCACTGCTCTTGGCCTGTATTGTATTTCTCCTCATTAATATCTGTATTAACCCAAGTGCACTGTACCACAGCAGTGCCCTAAAATTCAGAAGAGATCTCAAGTACTCCTGTAACACTAATGAATATCATTACCAATTCTGGAGAGCAGGTAACAAATAACTAATAACTAAAATCATCCCAAAAAAGTGACTAGAAGTTGAAAATAATGCACTGTACTTTGCAGTCTTTCATACTTTGACCACTGTCTTGGCCAGGTTTATGTTGAAGCAGAGGATGTTTGCCCCACAACTGATACACACAGACATTGTGAAAAAGGAACTTTTTTCATGCAAAAATGGCTGTGTGTAAGTGTTCAAATATTCCCCACGGAGCTTGGAATAGGTATTGGCCAATGATGACTTAGAAACAAGTATGAGCTTGCAGTCCTGAGCCACAAGCTCTGCTTTCCCATGGCAGATGGTTAAACTGAATGGCAGCTCAAGCCCAGACAGTCTCCCCTGCAGCAAGGTGAGCAGGCTGTGTCAGAGCTGTCCTCAGGGGGTGTTTGCCCCCAGCCTTGTCCCTGCACAGCCCAGGGTGTGTCCTTAGGTGATGTGGAACAGCCTGACCCCCCTTGAGTTACCAGTGTTCACACCAGCCCAGCAAAGGATCTTCTCTGAAATCTGGAAAGAGAAGGGTGGGGGAGCTTCTGTAGTTTGCTTCATATGGATCCTGCTTTGTCATTGTAGTAGCCTTTCCCTCTGCAGCTGAACAAGGGTTTCATTGTGTGAGAAACTGTCATGGTTTAGCCCCAGATGGAAACTCAGCCCCATGCAGCCACTCACTCCCTCATGCTTGTGGGACACAGGAGAGGATTGGGAAAAAAAGTTAAAAAAAAATGAGAAAAGTCAGGGGGTGAGATGAGCAGAGTTTAATAGGGAAAGCAAAAGTGTGTGCACAAACAAAGTAAAACAAGGCATTCCTTCCTCTCTTCCCTTGGACAGGCAGGTGCTCAGCCATCCCAGGAGAGCTGGGCTCCATCACAGCTCACAGTCTCTTGGGGACACAAACACCATCACTCCAACTGTCCCCTCCTTTCTCATCCTCCTTCCCCAGCTTTGTATACAGGAGTGACACTTTATGGGCTGGGGTGTCCCTGTGGCCAGCTGGGCTCAGCTCTCCTGGATGTGCATCCTCCCAAGGCCTTGTGCCCCCCAGTCCTGTCACTGGTGGGGTGGGAGAGGAGCAGAAAAGTCCCTGGCTCTGTGCATGCCTAAACTAAACAATAACTGAAACATCCCTGTGCTATCAGCACTGTCCCAGCCCAAATCCAAAACACAGCCACTACCAGTTACTGGGATGAAATGCAACTCTACCCCAGCCAAATCCAGCACAAATCCTGAATCCTTCCAAGTCCAGAGGAGTGAGGTCTGTGACTGAGAAGATCAGACCTGTGGCCCTGTGCCATTCACATACTGACACACACTTTCCCTGTATCCTCTTGGCTGCTCTGGCAGGGGGCTCCTGGGTAGAGCTGGGGCCAGCCCCTCTCTCATCTCCTGCTGCTGGCACTGGAGTGGGTGGCAGAGGGGACAGAGCCCTTCCTCAGGGGCTGCTTGAGCCACTGAGGCCACTTCAGGTGAAAGAAAACATCCCAAATGTCACACAGCCTATGGAGTGCTGTGAGAGCTCAGTGAGGGGAGGGGAAAGAGAAGGAGGAAGGGACCTGAAACTCCCAAGGAACTCCTCATGACATTGGGTTCTCTTGTGCCCTTTATTAGGGTGGATGCTGGAGGGTGGAAAAGTTTTTAGACTTTTTTATTTTACATTTATTTATGCCTGTTTTCCCCATGTATAACTTTGGGCCTTTTGGTACCAAAGCTCCCATGAAGTGCTGGTCAAGGGAAGAGGTGACTGCACCCTGTTGTAATATTGAAAATATGCTCATGTTCAGCTGAACATTCTCTGAAATATTGGCAAAGCAGCACCTGCACAGTTCAGGCAGTGTGTGAGGCTGTATCCTCTACAGCTCAATAAATCAACAACCCCAGTGCAGCTAATATTCTTTTGCCACTAAAATACACCTCAAAACCAGAAGCTGTTGTTTTAAAGGAATGTGGATTTGCTTACCATGTACTCTGATGTAACTGAATAACTGACCAATAACTGGACTACTTTTATTCAACAAACCTCAAACACATGGATTTTTTTAATCTTAAATCTTTTCTATTTACAAAATTCTGAGCTCAATATGGTGAGCATAAGATTTTTTTTTAATTATCAGGAATTAGCAATGTAAGAAAATACATTTTTAAAGAATTTGATCATTTAAACATTTTCATTGAAGAAAAGGCATACTGAGATTTTCCATTAGAAATAATCATGCACTAACTCAGAACTTTGGGGGAAAAAATCAGATTAAACCATTATATGCATTTGAAGGAAAATGTTTCCTTTACATTAATCAATAAAGTGATGAAGTTAGTGTGGGTTTTTTTAAATTAACACTTGTTAACTGCTCTGCAGAGGAATAACTTTTGCATGCTATTTCTTCAACTAAAATTTGAGATTGTATATTACAAATATGTAAGATTTTTACTCATTTTGTAAAAAGAGCTGTTGCTCAAAAAGCATTAGAATCAAAGTCCTTGTTTTTGCTAAGCATTCAACGCGGTCAGGCCCAAAGTCAGAGTCCCTGTCCACTGCTGCCACCTCAGAGTTCAGGAATTCAGGTAACTCCAGACCACACAGTGTGCTCCAGCTTCCTTAAATGACCAAGGACATGATTTCTAGGAGTTTTTAAACAGGGAGTGGGATTTTATCTGAAGTGAAGAAAGCATGGGATATAAAAGCTTTAATGGATATTTTCAGTTATTGCTCTGGTCTTTCCCAAATAATGGCAATTTTCGGTTCATTTTCTGCTAATTGCATGTGCAGACAGATTTTGTGCCATCTGTGGTGGCTCCAAATCGGAGAATTTCCTGCAAAGCTGTCGAGTTCCAGAGGAACTGGTCTGTGGTTGAAGCATGTCCTGGTTTGAGCTCCCTCCCACCCTGAGATCTGGGTCCCATCTCTACAGAGCTGCCATGTCCTGTGTCCTGCACGTGGCATAAATAACACAGGAATGTATGGAAACTGCAAGGCTTTCTGCTGGGAGGAGCAAGCTGAACACAAATCAGTGTGTCTCCCACTGGTTTTTCTCAGTTAAGAAAAAAATCCTTCCAATTTTATAGCTTCACATCTTGGTTATAAAATGTAAAGGTGGGCAAGGCATTTTTGGGTTCTGCCAAGCCGTGGTTGGTGTATTCCCTCAGACTGTGCTGTGGAAGAGCCAGAATTCTCACTTATCTTCATTCAATGAAATTTAATCATAGAAAATTCTGAATAGGTTTAGGTAGGATGACAGTTTTTGGATTAAAGATAATGCATCTTAAAATAGCAAGGCAGAAATATAAAAGCAAATCTAGAAAAGCCAATAAGGCATGAATCATTCAAAAAAATAAGATCTAATGGTAGGAGTGTACTACAGTAGAGTTCAAGTACTCTTTGATGTACTTTTTTTTCCATCACCTGTTAGATTTTGTATGTAAATTCAATAAGTTAGAGCTCCTGGAAACAGACTTTGATTTGCTAGATCTCTATCTGCATGTGAGAGCTTTAGTCACAAGTGTATTTAGATTGGGAGCAGACCAATACAGATTTCTTTTACAACACACAAAATCCTGGAATCCCCTACAAGCTTGTGCACGAATTCCTGACAGATGTATCTGGATCAAAACAAGCAGGCACAATGTGCTTGGCCACTTTTTCAGATATCAGGATGCCCTCAAAAGTGCAATTGAATAAACCCAGATTTCACTACACTATCTCATTTTTCACTCTTTATTTTGAAATAATTCAAAATTTAATCTATTGAGACTAAAAAAACCACATGGAAGGTATCTTTGAGTGACAGCCTGAATGGTTTATGGGGAGGAAACTAATGACACACGACAAAATGCAGAAACATTGCTTGTCATACACTCCTGTGCTACAAGTAAACTCATCAACCAACATCCACATTTCAGTAACAATGTTGTGACAAAAAGAAACCAAAGCTAGGAAATAACACTTGCATAGGTTGGTTTTAATTTAGGGGTGGTTGATTTTGACTTTTTTAATCCATTGAAAGAGGAATGTCTGGGGATTTATCCCACTTCTTCCTTTATGTTTCTACTTGGGTATCAGCCAATACCCTTTACTTTCTAAGAGTGTATGTCTTGTTCTGGAAGATATGAATACTGCTATTACAACGTTTAGATAAGAAGAACATGACTTTTATACAGAGGTTTACCTGCATCTGAGTGTTGGAAATGACATTAAGAAGGAAGCTCCTGTACTTTCTCATCTCCTAAGCTCCTTTTTTGCCACTTGCCTTTTCACCTTTCAAAGTTAACAGTGTCCATTGAGAACATAGGAAATTTAACTCCTAATTTCCCTACTTTTTCATCAATAAATCACTTACCAGGTTCATTTTTTTTTTTTAGTTATGAGAGTACATGGGATGACTTGTACCTTCTCCAAAGAAACAAACTTTTATAAATTACAAATTTTATAAGAAGTAATCCAGCATTCTGTAGGAAAATGAAAGAGCTGCTTTCCCATTCAAGTTCTTCTGTTGGTTTTTGTTGGGTTTTTTTTCATTGAAAATGCTCACCTCACACATTGGCCAACAGTTGCAGATTATTTAGGACATTTCTTCTACATAGGTCATGTAGGATTCCAGAATGTGATTTTAGCAGATTTTTGTAAGTATATTTCTGGTGAAATATAAGTGCTGAGCTGATGCAAGAATGAAAAAAATACTTTGTTCTGAGGAACTTGAATTTTCATTTCTCCATATCGGAAAAATGCCTTCAAAATAATACTCGAGTCCTTTACAGATTTTGTTTGGACTACTTTAACTGTTTTTCTCCTGGAATAATTTTGTTGGTCAAGCTTGCCCTGAGCAGGGCTGGTTTCAGGTTATAACAGTGTGCCAAGAACATTCCACCCAAAAGGCCACCACCATTCCATTGAGAAGATGCTGTTCTTAGCGCTTGAAATTGCAACATTTTGCCCATATCATCAGAGTTTCAGTAATTTGTGCCTAGCATATATTCAGGCAACTGTTTGCTCTTCACCAGAACATACCATGTGTCCTCCTGGAAGGTGCCACCTGCCCACACTTAGTGCAGGGTCCTTGCTGTTGGCGTCATTATGCTGCAATGTAGAAGCTCATTCTGCCAAAGACTCAGCTGCCTTTTGGGGCTCAAGGTCCCCTGTGCTGTGCAAAAAGGAATTTAGGGTTCCATCTCTTAGTGAGGTTTCTTGCCAAACTTCATTCACCTTGAAAAACTATTTTCTTTCTAAATACTCTCCCATTTAACTGCAGAAGGCATATTGCCTGTGATTTCTGGATTCATCCCATTCAGAGATTTGCTTCTAGGGGTGTCTGAAGGATCCTGTAAAAGTTAGCATAAGCATTCATGTTATTACAGGTTTCTTTGAGTTACAACTTTCAGCTTTAGGTACATTCAAAACACTGAGAGTACTCAAGAAGGATGAAAATTCAGAAAAAAGTGTTAGTGGAACAATAATCCAAAATAACCACAAACTCAGCCAGGCAGTAAGTGCACTGTGGCCTTCCCTGCTGCCCTGCCCTGGATCCTCCTGCCTGGGGCAGTGTGAAAGGAATGTGCATTCCTTGCAGCCTCCCAGGCTTCCTTTTGTGCCAGAGGAAAAGCAAAGCTGACTTTGGCCTGGCAGGTGCTTTTGGTGGTCACTTGGAAGTGCTTGCCCTCAGTTCAGCACACACAGTGAGCCCGTGTGGATCCCAGTTACAGGAGCTGTGGATCTCAGCTAGTGCCACTGTGTCTGCTTGGACACAAACCAGCAAGGACCAGCAGCCCATGACACTCCCCAAAGCATTACTGGAATTGCCAAATGTACAAAATTTAGTCTGTCCTGGCTAAGGGCAAATTTGGGAGAAAACTTCTAAAGGGGTTCTTCTAGAAAGCAGATTCAAGTGGCCCTTTCCCCAGATGGTTCAGGAGAATATTTCCTTGGAGAAAAGTGGAAAAAACTGTTTATTTAACAGGCAAAGTGTTCACCAGCACAGAAAATGAACAATATTAAACAATAACCTCTTGCTGCTCCGAAGAGATGCCAAACTCAGGAAGCCCCTCCATGGGCTGTAGCTCAGCTCACTCAGTCTCTGTCAGTCCCTCCAGTGCTGGAAATGCCACGGCCCAGGCCCCGCCCGGTGCCCACAGCTGGAGCTGCCGCTGCTCTGCTGGGTTTGAACAGGTTCAAGGAAAAGAAAAACAACAGTCCAGGGAACTTCTCTGCCTCAGGTAGCTAAAAACTAACTAAAAGCAAAGGAGAGCTCTGTCCTGCTGTCTGTCCGTCCACAGACAGCACAGTCCAGGAGCAGGAAGGAGTGAGTGCAGTTTCTGATAACAAACTCTACATTTCTTCTCTCTCCCCTTCAATCTCAGAACCAGTCTTTGAGGTGCAAAACTTATTTCTGGGGTAAACAGATCAATGGGGATACAAGCATCATAAAGTCACCCCCAGGACAAACCTTCCCTAATCCTAATACCTACTTAAAAAGAAGATACTAAAGGATAGAAAGTAGTTTTTAAAACTGGTTTTATTTTATATTGTGTTCCAGCACTATAACTCTGAGAAAACCAGTTTTATTAAGCTGGGATAATGGGAAATGCTCCCTAACCTCCTAGTGCCTGGTAGTACTTGCTTCAGAACTGTGCTTTGTATAGAACAAAGGGCATGTAATTCCACAAGGGCAAGTATTTTACATTTTGTTTTTAAAACACTCAAATTATAAATCAGTTAATATTGGCTCCTCATATGGAACTCCTTGGTTGTGAACTCTGGCAAGGCTTTGGCCCTGCCAGGAGGGTCCAGGGGAAAGGTGCTTCCAGCACACAGTGCCAGTATGTGTGGTGTTTTACCAGGAGTTTGGGCTCCCAGGATGGACAGGATGATTGTCCCAAAGTCTTACCCTTAAAATGTGGGCGGTGTCTCTCCTTTAGCTCATGGGGTTTCTGTGAATATCAATTAGAGGATCTCTGAGAAGCGTCCAAGGACCACAGTAGTAAATAGTGCCACAGGAAAACCTTGTAATTCAGGCTCTGATGGGTAGTTTGAGAAGCATCCAGCAAATAAGACATAGAACTGCACCTTGTTAGTGAGGAGAATACAAAATAGGGTAGCCACCAATAATGGCATTGTTTTATTTCACCCAGTTCCTGAAGCTGGGCCCCAGCAGAAAAGATGGAAGGCCTGCAAGTGAGAATTGTGTACAAGAAATGCTGCTTGTTGCACAGCAGATTTTATTCCTGTTTTTCTCTGCTGGATTCTATACACTTTAATCCTCTTTGAACAAGATTAACCATTGTTTCAATATAGCTCTGGCATGTGTATGCATGTGTCTGTGTGTCAGTGCACATGCTTGAGCAAGTAGTTTTTTGCAGGTTAGGTGAGGGGGTCCTGTAGCAGTCTACTAAGATCCAAATGAGTCATCAGGAGGAGTGGAATATTCTGAACCATCCCACAGTGCTACTTGAGCCATCTGATGGCAATGAGAAGATAATTCTCTATTTCAAGCATCTCCACAAACAACACAGTTTTGGTGATTCCCTCTTTTCCCCTGACAGTGCCCTGCCTTGTCAGCACTGTCTGTTCTCTACCTGCCCCCATTTGCTTCCCCAGCCAAGATGCCCAGTTTCTTTTTGCAACTTGTTTTAACTTTCCTGCTCAGACAGAGTCTATTCCCACCTTCTGCAGCCAGCCTGCCTCCCTTGCTCTGCCAGTCTCTGTCACTTTACTGATGCCCTTCTCCCTTCTTTTCCTTGTATTCTGCTTTAATGGTTTCAGTTCTTCCATTCTGAAATCGAGCACCTTGCACTGTCTGAATGCCACAGGAGAGACATTAAGAGCAGAGGATGTTGGTTTCATGGCAGACAGTTCCACCATCCCTTGGAATGACAGAGCTCTGCTGTCAGGCAGGTTTGTCTCCATCTCACCAGCAGCATGCTCTATGAAAGTGAGGGCTTTGTGATTTTCTCTGTCAAACCTCAGGAAGCTCCTGGCCAGTGAACACAAGCTGAGGCTTCCTCACCTTGGCAGCCTTGCCAGGGTGAAGCAGCAAATTCCACCTCCTTACCAGGCCACTCCCATCCTAACCCCTGCTCCAAACAGGGGCAAGCAGGAGCTTCTCCAAGAAGAGCTTTCCCTAATTAGGCAGCATGACCAAACAGTCTTGGATAGGCTCCTTCTCAGAAAGGCCTGAGATGTTTGGTTGAAGATTTTCAAACAAGTCATCCCCGAGGCACACACCTGGTGAGGGCTGTTTGCAGCCAAACAGTTGGAGTTTGGCAAAGTCTTTAACCAACTGAAAATGCAGTCTTCAAATAGGAGGCATCTGGCAGTTATGCCAGCCCCACCTCTCATTTTTTGGATCATTTAATAAAGCAGTGAAGAATTTTAAGGGAGTGTTTTTTCCATTAGAATTTTGTAATCTACAACCATGCTGCTTCCTCATACCCCTTTGAGCTACAAACTGTAGAGAGAGAATTTGAAACCAGCATGTGGAGTTTGGAATGACTAGCCAATTCCCATAAGCTTCATAATACTGGGAAGTTTGTAATTGAACATGTAGAAAAAAGACGAGAAAAAATTACTAAAATTGTCACTTACTTTTCCATCTTGAATACCCTCAGTATACCTTTAATTACTTTAAAAGCATGTTTTTACATGTTCTAAAAATTATTTTATATAGAGAAATTGAAGTCCTACTGCTGTGTTCCATCCTTGAGTTTGACTGTGTATTGTATTAGTTCTGACAATACCTTGCTACTTTTAAACCAGAGAAAAGCAGTAAAGGACATGAAAATGAAGAACATTTTGGTATGTGTAACTTCTGCTTTACTAATTATTTGGTATTTGCTCTTGTGACAACACTGAGCAAACTTTGTAAGAAAAGAAGAAAGGCTTTTACTCACTTTGATGTATTTATTAGTATTTTTGTGTAATTCTCTAGCCTCTAAAGCCAAACACGTATCTAAAGAACTGGGCCTGCTTTTCTAAGTCTTTATGGGCTGTGGTTTGCTTGGTCTGCACTTTGCTGCTTTGTTGGATTCAACTCAAACGCAAAACCTTCAGGTGTAACAAGTTGCTCTTCATATTGCACAGCAGAATATGCTTTATTCTGATCTGAGAAGGAATTAAAATGTTCCTGACAGTGGTAGTCACAGCATGACTTCATTGAGTTGCCCAGTGTGGCAACTCACCTATTACAAGGATAAACAGATTATAGCCAGTAAAAACTTTTCTAGAATGTCAGCAGTAGGAAGAAAAACACAAAACTTTACCATCCCTGATCAGCCCACTGGTGTTTCAGCTCTCTCCAAGTCACCAAATGCTTTAGAGGAAATGGGAGGACTCTGACACATCTCTTAATAAGGAGATGGGGAAAGTTGCTAATACAAGTTAATATATTATCTAGCAGGTCCTAAAAAGTGGAGCTCTCTAAAGGAATTTGTGTCAGTTGGCAGCCTGTCCTTTTTTGTCATTGGGCAGAACGTGGATGGATGTGCTGAATAGTGCCAGTGGGATTAGAGCTGCTCAGGATGAATTTGGTACCCCACTGCAGACTGAGCATGCTGAGGAGATGGAGCATACCTGGCCTCATTTGTGCCTGGGTGAATTCTGCTTGCTGGAGCCACCCAGCAGGTGACAGCCAGAATTCATACTCTGCAAAAAGAAGGGGGGTCAATAAATCAAATGAATGTGTGCCTGCCTTCACAAAAGAAAGTGCTTTAGTTTAGTGCACAGTCCATCTATTTCACACACCCCCCAGCCAAATAAAGAGCCCGTCTGCAGAGGGCTGTAAGTTGTGCTCAGTAATAACCAAGGGAATTAAAGATTAAATGGGAATAAATGGCCAGAGAGTCACAGGTGGAATTCTGGAGCAACTGGATGTAAAACCAAGGGAAAGATTACAAATGGAAAAGGGAAGGGAAGGGAAGGGAGCGTTGCGGCCGTGAGTTTTTCCCCTGTGCGGGGGCAGCGCCACCAGAGCGCGGGTCCAGCGCGCGCGTGCGTGTCTTTGTGCGCGCCCCCGGGCCCCGCGTGCGTGCGTGAGCGCGCCCGCGCCCCGCTCGGCCCCGCCGCGCGCGTGCCCCGAGGCAGGGCCCCCTCGGCCCCGGGCGCGGCCCCGCCGAGCGGCGGTGGCGGTGCCGTGCGAGCGCTTCGCGGCTTCACTTCCCGGTGAGCGCCTCCGGGAGCGCTCAGGCAATCCCGAGACAAACCCCGGCCCTGTGACAGGGGGAGCCGGGTGACCGAGTCCTCGGGGTGGGGACAGAACCGTGTGAAGTTGGAGCGCTCTGGAAAATGGTTGTTCTGTATTTTGATTACTGTAGAGAGCGTATTTATTACTCCCATTTCTGTCTGAGGAGCTGCGATTCCGCCTATGAGTTAATCACAGTAATGCAGTGGGAAATGTTTTCATTATTTGGAGCACTCGGATGAGTTTAAATTACACATTTTGTAGGATTTTAATTGTAATATCTCTCTATATAAATAGCCTTGTAAATACTCTTTCAGCCTCATTGCATGAGATTTAGGATTTTTTTTTCGGTAGGGTTTTTTTCCCAAATGAAAAGCTGATGATGAGCGGATTGCAGGAAATTCTGTTCATTAGTCGTCGGCTCTGGAGAGCCTGTGCCAGAGGCCTCACGTGGTCGCCTACCGACACGCGAACAGCAGCATTAATTAATATTCCCGGCGAGTTCCCGGGCGGCGGGCGCGAAGGGGTTAACGCGGCCGGGTCCGCGCGGGCCTCCCTCACTCGCCCCTTTCTTTTTTCCCTCCTTAATTAATCATGCGCTGCTCCGCAATTTCAATATGGAGATGGCGAGCAATTATTAATGAGCCCGCGGGCTGTCCCGCGGCGCCTCTGGACGAGCCGCGGCCGCTGCGCCCCTGTGGGTGTGAAACCTGCGCGCACAAAGGCTCCTCCTCACCGGGAACACGCCCCAAATCCATAAATAAATAACGAGGGAAGGGCTTTTGTTCGTCGGGCCGATGGCACATGACCTTGTTGCTGAGCCGCCGTGCCCCTGCGCTTGCCCGGAGAGGGGAAAGCAGGGGGTGCGGGCGAAGCCTCCGAGCCGGCGTTCCCTGGCAGGAGGCGGAGGAGGGGGGATGGATTTAGTGGGAAATAATACAAATAACCCCCAGATCCAGCTCTGCCGGGCAGGAATGTGCAGGGGGGTGGGGGCGGAGGATTTAGCAGGGAAATAACAGGAGTCGCCCGCAGATGCAGCGCTCCGCCGCACAGCTCAGTGCCCCGCGCTGACCCCGCGCACAACATGGCCGTGTTCGCCCGGCCCCGCTCCCGCTCCTCCCCAGCCGGAGGGGCGGCTCGGGAGCTCCAGCGGCACCATCCCGCTCGCTCTCCTTATGTATTTATTTTTTATTTATTTTTACTCCACCCACCCCCCACCCTTCTTTTTTTCCTTTTTTTTTTTTTTTTTTTAATCTCCTTTCCTCCTCCTGCCGGTATGCCCGCTATCCACACCATGCAGTGCACGACTAGGTAAAAACCCCTAACGCGCAGCTACTTCAGTTAGTCGGGTTGCTTTTCTTACGGAGCCTTGATGAACGAGGAGCAGCGCAAGGTGGGAGGAGGAAGCGCGGAGCGGAAGGGACCGGGGATGAGCGATGAGGGATAACAAAGAGTCAGGTGCAGCGCCGTGCGGCGCCCTCACGGCCGCTCCTGCATGGCTCTGGTCTTTAAGCACTCCCCTCACAAATAAGAAAACGGGAAAGCCGCGGAGGCAAAAGCCGCGTTTGTGCCGGCAGCTGCAGCGCTGAGAGAGAGAGGCGAGTGCATTGTGCGGGGAGCGGGTGGGTCCCAGCCCATTCCACCCCATGCCATGCTATGCCGTGCCGTGCCGTGCCATGCCGTGCCATGCCGCGGGAGGGAAGGTGCGCCCGGCGGGGCACGGCCGCAGGCGCGCTCGCACCGCGCCCTGCAGTGCAGGCTCGCCTTGGCGCATCGGAGCGGGACTCCCAGGGCCGGACAGACCGCGAGCAGAGATGGGGAATTCAGCAATGGCGAGGGGGGGGTGGCGGGAGGAGGGGGGTAAGAAAAAAAGGGGATCAGGATATGATAAACAGCACTGAAAAATGGCAGGAGGATAATGTTTACTTTTGAATCCCTGGCCCGCTGCCAGGCTGGCGCTGGTTTTTAGGTTAGCAGAGGTTGGAGGAAGGGCCAGACTGAGGCGGAGCTTGCTGCTGTCAAGGAAAAAAAAAAAAAAAAAAGGGGGCTGCAAATTGCTGTTCTCAGCTTTTTTCTCTCCTCTCCTCCACCCCCGCCCTCCCCCGAAAAAAGGCAGTGCTTTCTCTTAGGCTCTTAAAAATGATGCAGAATTTTAACCATCTGCTGCACCCGAAGCTCTTCGCTGGTGCTGCACAGCTGAATGTTTGCAAAGGAAAGAATTTGTAAAGCTTTCTGAAATAGACAACTGTTTGTAAGCATGTAAAATATTTTAGGGGATCCTTTCTTTAAAGAAAGATTCTATTTAATTGCAGACTGAGAAGTGAGTATTCACAGAACTGAAACGTTTTTAGCCTACTGTGGATTTTTTCTAGAAGGGACACAGGTGTACTGCTCCATCACAGCTTTGCCAGCGTAGCGTGAGCAGTCGGAGACTCGGGAAGTGCACGGTGATGAGAGCTGAGCATTTTTATAACGCTCTGATTTTTTATTTCGAGGCTCACTCTGGAGCCTTTGCTCACTGAATGCAGCAAAGCCAGCCCTTTACCAGCTGTGTGTGTATATATGGCAGTAAAATTATTTAATGAGCATTATGGGGACTGGCAAAGGAGCCATGTAACTGGCACAGCCTCCTGAACTGCCATAGTATGTCCAGTGCACAAAGGGAGACTGTTGCTAAATAATAAGGGATGGGGAAAAGGCTTTTGAAGTGGTGAAGCTTAAAGGAGAAAGTAGAAGGAGTCTTTAATGTGGAATCCTTACTTGCCATAAATTAGATTAACTGTTTAAATGCCATGAACAGCAAATTAAATATTTCAGTTGTTCATAAATCACAATATAGTGTTTATCTGGAGTAAGAGCTAAGAAAATTGGATGTTATTGACTCATAATTCATCTACATATTTAAGATCAATTAGCAAGTTATAGAAAAAAGAGATCATCGAGAAATATTTGAGGCACGCAGTTCCTTTGAAAATGCAGTTTGGGTTTTCTCTTATGATCTGTCAACACCAGATTGTTACCTCAAGTCACTAGTTATTTTTTGTAACTGGGAGGACAGTATTTTCTTTAAATAAAACCTCTACAAAAAAATATTAAGAAAAGCATTTACTTTCTGAAGCCAATGTAGAGGCCTGGCTAAGTTTCTTCATTTAATTTAAATTTATTTTAGAAGGCTGTATTGTAGTGCAGATGTCTCATAGTCTACATACATTTTCTTATTTGTAAAGCTGAAGATTGGGGCTGTATTTTGTCACCTGTTGCCTACACAGGTCAAAAAGGGCAGAGGGGAAGAAGATTTACTGATCATGCAAGCTTTTGCAGGGAACTTGTTCGTTATTTCATTACCTATTGGTGAAAAGCAGCCACTTTTTTCCCTCTGCTTTTGTGTGCCCCAGAAAATCGTACAATATGTGTGCTCCTAACAGTGCCAGAGAAGCATAATGAGGTGTTTAGTCACAGTTTGGATGTGGTGTTTGTAGCAAACAGTGCAGGAACTGTGGGCTGGATTTTCAAGGGTATAGTCCTTGTAATCCAAGGCTGCCTAAATCCCAAACTGGTATCCAGGCAATAGCGACACTAAATTCTCAGTTTGCTTTTTGTTAGGCTCTTGTCTGCTGAACATTTTCCTTTTCTTGCAAGGACTGCAGCGTGGCTGGGCATTTTGGTGGTGGGGTTTGTTGGTTTGGTTTTGTTTCTTCTGTTAACCCTTGGATTGCTGTTGGCTCCCTTTATTACAGAGCATCTCCGTAAATAGGAATGCAGACAGTCTGGAGTGAGTGTGCTTTTCTGATATGGAATACATGGATGGGAGGGCTTGGAATGGGGAATCTTTGTTTTGTGGACCAGTCAAATACAAATCTGCTAGCATTTTCCCTTATTGTGTATTTGGATTTAAAAGTCAGTGGTGTAGTGGAGCACTCCGGTATCAATGGCAGTCTTAGGTAATATTCTGCAGGTTAGAGAACAAAGATTGCTTTGGGAATAACCATGTCTGAAAGACTTCAGTATTGATGTATTTTGCAAGTCAATTATACATGTGTTACTGTATGTGCAAATATAGCATTGTACAGGCTTTGAGAATTCAGAGTTGTATATTGGAAACCTGTTAGGATGCAGGACTGTATGGAGCTGCAAACACCTCGACTGGTAGTGAAGTGCATCACTTGCTTAGAGCAGTGTTTTTCTGTGGGTGTACAATTGTACATGAATAAATATGTAGAAGATGCTGGCCTTACAAAATAATTTTGGATTTGGCATTATTTAGTATACTGCCTGTAAGGTATGTTGTCATCCCCTAACAGACCTCTCAACATACTCTCTGTTCTTGTTTTATACTAATTTGTTCTTTCAGCAAGCATAATACCCTAAATCCACAGATTCATGCTATAAATTTAGTTCTAAATTTAAATAGACAAGCAGCTAATTTTAATATTAATTTCACAGTCCTAACGATCAAAACCAAAAGAAAACCAAAAGTATCTTGGTGCAGTTATTTAAAAAAAAAAATTGAGCTCAAGTTGCTGAACCCTAAATATTGTAATTCTGCTTTGTTGTTGAATGCTGGAGCTGGTCATTTGAAAATAAGTTTTTTTTTTTTGAGATGTGTGAGAAGTTTGCCTTTTCACTTTGAATTTGTACTGACTCTTTCCTGGTTAACTAGAATACGAAATGTGGTATTGTGGTATAATTACAGTGTTGTTTAAATAATGAATTAAAGCCAGCAGATGACACAATGTGCAAAACAGTTTATAGCAGCAATCAGTTTCCAGATAGTTCTGTCTACTGCCAAACTATGGATAAAAGAAATGGTATGAAATATTATAAGAGAAAGGACACATTGTCTGATACTTGCTATGCAGCAGCATTATTACCTGGGATTGTTTGAGTCATACATGAGCCAGGAAAGTATTCCTTTTTTTTTTTTTTTTTTCTTTTCTTTTTTTTTTTTTTTTTTAATATGAAGTCATAGATCTGCCTGAGTGTCAAATCCATAGAATCCCTGAAGAGACAAGTTCTGGGATGTCTCTCTCAGCTTGTGGTGTGCTGGCATCTATTACTGCTACAGAACATATAGGTTCATCTGAAGATTCTCTGAAAAGCTCCTGTTCTGTGAATTTTTCCAGAACCAATGGACAATGTGTCATATAAAACTCTAAAAAGAGATAGCCAGAGGGCTCAGCTCTGCTGTCAGCACAGAACACGTTTTCATTATTTTTTTCCTGTGGTTTGAATAGAGATTCAAATCAGGCCTACCAAATTTGTTTGAAATGAAACAGAAAATACAAATATGTGTGTGTGTGCAAATATATTTATTTGTTTCTAATCTCCCTAATTAAATCAGCAATATGGTATCTGATGTCCATTAAAAATGTGGGTTTTGTTTTGGGTTATTTTTTTCAGTGCCTGACTTGCAAATTATTTAATGGTCAGTGGAAAAAAATGAGGAAGAGGAGGGTGTGGCTGCTGCTGGGAGGCTCTGGCCCTGCAAAGGGTCCCTGGCTCGTGGGGATGTGATCCTGCATCGGCACAAAACGAAGACTTCTTTTAGGTAAAACTGAATTATTCTTTTTTTGTTATTGTTATTAATCAGAAAACCAGCGAGCATGTAATCCTGCTATTTCTCATGTCTGTTTCTGAAGGCTGCTCAGTGGCCCTCACTCGAGTTTGGTAGCTTTATTCACATCTTGTTTTGCTCCAGGTTTATCAGTTCTTTCCCTAATCAGTCATGACAAGAGCAACAAAAAAGAGTTCAAGCTCTGCAGAGTAATAAGAAAAGTAGTTTGATGTTTTGTTTATTCTGAATAGCCAGCGAGGGACTGATCCTGTATGTGCTGGAGTGGATCTGTACCCACATCTGAATTTTCATTTCCACTCTGCATCGTGCCTTTAGTTCCTGAGCTGGCACATGTACACACAGATACTTCTGGCTGTAGTTCTTTATATTATGGCCACAATTACAGCATCATAAAGTCTTGAAATGAGAATGACAATATTTTGAGGTTACAATTCTTGTGGGACAAAATTTTAACAGTATTTTTAACAAAACTGGATGCTGGTTTGTTGGGTTTTTTTGAGACATAGGCCCCACTTGTTACAGGGGTAATTTGTTCAGAGTGCTGATTTACAATTTCAGTTTTGACCAGTTGATGTTAAAACTATTTTTATGCAGTGGTACAGTTTTAGCATTTCTTTTTTTTCACTTTGCTGCTGCAAATATAGTTTGAGACCGTGTGAGTTCCACTGACAGCTGCTGAAACTTCAGTAGTAAAACCACTCACCGGTGTGGTTAAAAATCTGCTCCCACATCTCATGTCTTATATTTGAGCTCATCATCTCTTAATTATGTATCCTTGTCTTCCTTTGAAGAGCAGCAGTGTGTGGGTTGTGGTGAGGTATTCTCACAGCTTGGGTGAATTGTTAGCCACAAGACCAAAGACTGAGTGTAGCAAACCACTGTGTGAGTGGCAATATCCCAGGATCTGACACACAACTTGGACTGGCTTATAATTATTAAATGGGTTTTGCAAATAATGATGCATGCATGGGAAAAAATACAGTAAGATAAAAAAAGGAAATGTATTTATATGTTACCAAGCAGAGTGCTATGTGCAACGTTTGTATAGTAGAACAAAATCTTACAAGTGAGGTTCTTGCTAATGATTTGTGGTGGCAGGGGGAGAGCAGGTGGCAAAGTAAACATCCATGTTTTTCCATGTTTTTGTGACGTGTAGATGATGCACTGACAGCGTTGTGTCAGGCACCATAGCCAGCTTAGAGGATGAGGCATTTTGCTGTGGATAAAGTGAACTCGTCCATTTCCTTGCAGCTTCTTTTGGTCACAGAGAACAAAAGTAGGAATTACTGCACTGGAGCAGGCCATGGTGTAATTAATACCAAGTCTACCCTGACATTTTGTACAAAATTGAGTAATTGGGAAGAGAGTGAAGTTGAGCAGCATCAGATCCTTTTGGAATACCCTATCCTTGTCACAAAGTGCAGCAGGCAGGTCCCTTGTCTATGCACAAAGGTCTGTGTGGTCTTTCCAGCAAACAATCCCATCCAACCCTCTATTTTTCTAATTTTTTAGTCTATGGATAGAATAATTCTTGCCTATTCCTGCTGATGTCCCTTAACAAGGCATTGATTTTCCTATACTCAGGCTGCACATTGAAAAATAATAAATTCCTCTAGTTTGAATTTAGTGCTTGTTTAATTCAGCTGAATGATTTCCCTTTCAAGACTGGAGGGAGGTGAGAAAGTCGGACTACAGATCCTGACTTTGAGTCTGTGCATCTCTGTTGTGTTCCCTGTTGCTGATGTGCTCACTAACACAAACAGTTTGATCACTATAGGGTTTCATATATGGCAGTCTCTTATAAGTGACATTGTGGTAGACACCTGCCCTTGCACTCCTGTTACTTGTGGAGCTTTAATGAGGAAAGGCTCATTAGCATTCTCCAGGAAGCTCTTTCCCTGGCAGGCAGATATTAGCAGGATAATGTTTTCAGCACAGAACTCTTTTGCTGCTTGACTTACCTGACATTATTGCATATCCCTGAAAGTTTCCCTTGATTTGTTGTGGTGGCACCCAGGTCCTCCCCGTGGACAATGCTGCAATATGATCTCCTTAGCAATTATAAAAAAAGAATATTTATTGTGTTTGGCATTCACTCAGCTTGGTTAAACCCTTCGGTAACTCCAGTATTCTCCCTTTCTTTGTCATTTTTGCCACTCTTAATTTTACAGCTGATCTTTCTAGACATGAACTAAAGTTAAAAACTGATACCAGCATGGCCTCTGCATTCAACAGCTCTTAACATTTATCTTGTCAAAGTGTCTTTTCATTTGTACATTTTACTTTTGGCTCCTTAGCTAGTTTTTAATCAATACTCCAACTTCCAGTCGTGACTATTTTGTTTTCTTTATAGTCTTCATGAGTCACATTGTCAAAGCCCTTTTGAAAGGCCAGAGAAATAATAATGAATTCTGTGGATGCACTCAAAGTTTAAAAAGACATATTTTTTGCTATTTTATCAATGTTGTTTTTCTCCCCATTATGTAATCCCTGCTCAGGCATTAAAGTTATAATCTTTTAAAGTAGCCTTGCAGACGGTTTACTGAATCACAGAATTCATTGGCATGTCATCTGGATCATCATTTGTGGCTATTTTTGAGGACTGCTGTCCCTTCATTCCTGATAGAAAAGTGCAGGTTTTTGTTGGAAGCCCTGCCTCTAACCTTGGGCTGCTTCTGAAATGCTGTGTGTGTCCTCAGAATTGCTTGCCTTTAATTTATCCCTTTATTTCAGCACTTTCTGTTTTGCTATCTGCAGTTCTTTCACCCTTAACTTGCAAAAAAATTGATTAATGGGATTTGCTATTTGAAAGGGCCAGAGGAGACAATTTTGTGACTTGAATATCATAGCTTTTTCAATCTGTATTAAGCCTAAAACCTTTTTTTTTTTAGCCTAAAAGGTACCTTTTGGTCTGCCTGGATTTCTGGGCATCAGGAGATAGAGAGGTAGAATATTTTAGAATATGAGGTGGGGTCAAGATTGCTCCACCCCCCAAAAAAATTGTCACAGAATTATGTTTCCTGTTTAAGAGAGGGGACATCATCTTCCCTCACTTTCCTGAGTGTTGTTTTTGCCCCCCATCTTGGAGGGAGAGTGCTGTTGGCTGGTGTGAAAGAGAACTGAAAAAGAAAAGACTAGGAATTTCCACTGGAAGAAGTAGTGGGTATCTTTTATGAATATCCCAAATTAGGAACCCAGCTAACAAGAAATGTTAGTATGGTGATACAGGGTGAGAAAAGGCAAGGTTCCTCTTGTGCATAACTAAGTAGCTCAAGGTCATAATCAGCCATTATTTTTTCTGTGGTGTTTTTTGTCCTCTTTCTTCACTCCCTTTGTTTCCCAGTACTATTTCAGACTTGCCAGACAATTGTTGTGCAGTCTTCCTGCTTCTAATGTATGTCAATAAATTGTCCTTATGCCACTGGTTCAGTCCTTATGCTCCCAGTCTCCATTTTTAAATCTTAATGTGTAAGAATATTCTTTGTTCTGGTTGTTTCAGTCCAGTGCTTTTTGGAAAAGGTGCCCCTTTGCCTCAGCCTGATACAAAGCTTTGCTCAGTACTCACATTGCTCTTGCCCACCTGCTCCTTCTGTGTCTGGAGATTTTGTTACCCTTTTTTCCTGATGGATATACTATGCCTGCATAATCTTTTGTGCCAAAAAGCAGAGGGTTATCCTTGAAATTGATGGGAAGATCTGATGAACATATGACATTATTTTAAATACCTGCTGTACATTTTTGCTTTGTCCTGGACACAGCCTTGTCTAAACCTGTTGCCAAGGCTTTCTGACTCCACTTTCTCTCCTTGGTTCCTGGTGTATAAGAAAAAGCCCAATACTGTCACATCAGATTTGAGGGAACAGCAGCCACAGGAAAGTGTGTTATTTGATTTGGTTGTTTCAGGCACAGCACTGGGCAGGTGAGAGTTACTCTGAGTGTGAGTTGTTCACCCCCTGCAGTGGAATGATGCCCATCACAGTGCAGACATGTGGTTTGCTGATTTCTTCTTTACTCTTGGCTGTGTGGGAATCTGCAGTAAGTTTGTGATTCCTTCTCCTAGGGTGAGAAAAGATCAGAAACCAGAGGAGCAGGAACTGCAGTGGTGGGTGAGGAAGGGCCAGAGCAGGCTGGGTGTAAGGAGATCCCAGCTTGCCACACCTCTTGCATTAATTCATTCTGCTAGAAACTAAAAAGGTGAACATATTGTTATTGATCCAAAAGTAGCCATTTGGCACAAAGTATCTGAGAATGGAAGGACACTGTCTGAGGGCGTCCAGTTCATGTTGTTTTGTGGGACTCTAGGACCTTGAGTTTTGGAGTTTTGGCAACTCTTGGTCCTCTTCTCAGTGTTACTGGTGTTGGGTGATCTCATGCTGAATCCAAATCATTTACCCTATGTGGGGTTTGTCTGTGGTGCTGAGCTCCCTGCACCAAAGACTTTCATCTAAAGCTTGCCCCCCTTGACTGGCCTGATTCCTATTGATTTCTTCTGGAAGCTCTAACGTAACGTTCAGCTTTATCAGAGGTGCCTCTGCCTAAGGATAAAAAAGGGGAAATATCTTAGTCTGGACCACTCTCTTCTGTGTGCACTTTTCCTCCTGTTGTGGCCATCTAACTGCTGGTAACATCTGCATCCCAGTGAGCCATATCATCACAGGTGAGGAAACCAAGGTGCAGGCAAACTTGGGATCATTCAGCAGGCCAGTGGATTAGAGTGAGAATGGAAAGGAGCCACTCCAACACTGCCTAGCTGTATGTTACCAATGCAGCATTAATTTAGCTGTTCCAGGAGATGTTTGCCTCAATACTCATGTTAATAATGATGTTCTAAGATCTTATGAGAAGTTGGTAAGAGAAATCTTAACAGCCAAAAGAAGTGCTTATTTAGCCTGATAAAGTTTAGCAATCAGCATACATGAAATTATATAGGCAGCTTATTTTCAATTTATTTTCCTTGTTCTCTTTGCAAGTGAACCATCATGGAGTTAGCAATTGTCTACAGGAACAGGCAACTTCTCTGCCCATCCACAGACTCAAGGATATTTTAAGAATTTAATTTACAATAGTTACTTGCACTTTTTGATAACCACTTTAAGACCCAATCAATTTTATGAATCAACTCAGAATTTTTCAAAAGGCAATACAAATAAAATATTGTAACACGATGATAAGTTTTCACTTAAAATAAATTGATAACCTTAAAAATAACTTCCAAGCAGCTGACTAGCTCTGCAGAAATTAACCTGGTTCTGAAACATGAATTTGTAGAGAATTTTGCTCTGAAAATAATGTGGCACTGAGCCATGACAGCTGAAGGTGTCTCTTTTTTGAAGGGGGGGTGGATGGGGAAGTCCAGTGATTTAGTGACTGAAGAGAGTTGCCACTTGCGTGAGCTCCATCCCTAGGGATATGACCTTTTTAATCCTCTTTAGTTAATGTATTGGTGATCTTTACTTAGGCAGAGTAAACAGTGCTGTTCTGAACAAAGGGGAGGTCATGCTTCCTGCATTACACTCTGACCCCGGGGTCACGGCCTTTGTTCACTTCTCAATGGGAATTGCTCTCCGAGGGCCACCACAAAACGGAGAACTAATTTCGGCACGTGCTGCCGCAGAATGGCAGAGTATCAGGTTTGCCTCAGCCCAACCTCCGAGGGCGACCAGCTCGCAGCCAGAGGAAAAGTCAAACTATTTCAAAGGGGACGTATTAGCCCCTTAATTACCAGTGGCCGTGGCACTTAATCCCTCGTTGAACTAAATATATTGCTTGGGTCTTCCCCCTGTAATTCAATTGCTCACTTTTCAGCCTTTAATTTATTTATTTTTTTACCCCTGACTGGATTCTTCCAAAGGAGGGAGCCCAGACTAGTGAAAAATAGCGATTTCTTCCCTTAAAAAAAAAGTGAGAAAGCACATTGCAATTGCAGCATCAAACTTGGGCCTCTGAGGTGTCAGAATGAGCCTTGTTTCTCAGCCTGTAAGGAGATGTGGTGCTGAGTCCCAGAAGATTGGATTCAGCACCTTTTCCATAACTTTGTCTGTGTGGTGCAGCAGTGCACGCACGCACAGGGCCCTGTGAGGCCAAGCATGGCAAGCCCGGGGTACTGAGCCAGACAGAACCAGAACTTCCTCGGTTTTATCACTGATTTTATGCAAAAAGGCTGGGATTTTTTTTCTTTTCTTTTTTTTTTTTTCTTGGCTTTGAAAGTAACTGGTGGCAGAATGTGATGCATCTCATTTTTAGGTGCTGTGACTAGGGAACGTATATAAACATGGAAGCTGAGATAAATTATCTGGAAGACTTGCATACAGAAAACCACCACCTTTTACTGAAAGTTGGTTCTTTTTCATCTGTATGCTCTTTTTGCTCAGCAGTAAAATCTGTGAAATACAATTTTTGATCATAAAATAAGTAAGCTATAAACACATAACTTCAGCCAGCATATGGCTTTTCCACATTTATCCTTCTATCAAAAAAAAAAAACCCCTAACCAAAAAAACCCTAATTGCTGATGACAGCCAAGTTGTGTAAAACACAGCAGGGTTAGAACTGAGCACAAGGAATCTGAGTGAATTGGGGGGAGCTTATTATGTTGCCATCACAAAAAAAAAATAACACTACAATAGTAAATTTTGGAACTTCTGTGGCTGTCAGCATGAATAGAATTAAGGTAAAAATGTGTCTTTGCATTCCAGTCATCTCAAGTAAAACATGATGTCCCTCTTTAAGTTTTCTTGCAGCTGAATTATTTAAACAAACACTTGTAATAATCTACTCTTAGACTTGAAAGTACATTCTGTAATACAGCAGAATGAGCTCTTTTAACAAAAGCAGTGGCTGAGCAGCTGAGCTATGGCACCCTTGGAGGGAAAACTTGCATTCAGAGCTGAACCAAACGGGAGCAGCAAGTGATGCTGACTGCAGCAATACTGAAACCAACCCTTCTGCCTCCCTTATTTGTTGCTGCAAATTCCCAAAGTCCACTAGTTTAGATTTTTTTATTGGAAGATAGAGTGGAAATGTATATTTACCTGTTTTCCACTAAAAATAATATTGTCAGGTTGACATAAGTCTATTTCTCGCTTGTGCTGCTTAGTTAAAATTAATATGTTTACTAACAAATAAGTCCATCTCCTTTTATCATTTTTTTCAGTACTGGCATTGCTTTTCTGTTATCTGTGGTATTTCAGAGACTAAAAAGACTCTCAAGGCAATGCTATTTGCATTATTTTGGGAATTTTTTCTTGCCTTGAAGCACTGATATGGTTGTGCTTTCTTTGGAGTTAATGAGCTGTAGTAGAATTTTAAAATGTGGATAGCAGCTTGGAGTTTAAAAGAAAAAAAAGTTAAGAAAATACTCAGCCAGTATTCAGATTTTAAAAAACTTCTTTTTCTTTAGAAAGATATTGGAACCTTACAATAACTATAGGATGCCTGATGAAAGAGAAAACTAATTTTTTTCAGAATGTATTAAACATTTCAGCATGCAATATGATAATTTAGGATGTCATTGTAGAAGTGCCTCTTCTAAAAGATCCTCAGTGAAGGGAACCTTTTGAGAGCTTTTGCTTTGAACGTTCCTGACTCAAACCTCTCAGGATTTTTTTTTGTTTAGGTTTATTTTACTGTTTAAAAAAAAGAGCTTTATCTGTGGCAAGGTTTAGATTAATAGAATGAGCAGAGAATAGTCTATGTTACTGTGTGAACTTGGTTCCTCAGCATTACTATTTCTGGCACTGATTTTTCCAGCTAGTGTACCTGGTAAAGCTTAATGGTGGGTAAGATTTCTCTCATTTCCTAGACAAAGATGTTGCTGAAATTAAAACATGAGCTTCTAATTTTGGTATCAAAATTGTTTCCAAATGTGACCCCTGCGGTGAAAACCACGTAGGAACCGTTCATATTTAATAGCCTTCTCTCTTTAGCAACTGGTGTACACTTGTCTGTACTGCTTTTAATATGAAACCATTTCTGTTTCCCTGTTGATTTCTTTGATTCTCTGGACCATTGAAATATATAATGAAAAATTTTAAAAATAGTTCTGTAGAACATGGGGTTTGGTCAGGCTTTAGGTGTGCTATGGAAATTACAAAGCCTATTCTTTACATTTTGAAGATGAACATTTTTCTAAACACTAGGATGTATATTCAGGCCTAGTGTAATTCAGCAAAATTAATTTGTTATGAATGCTTATTTTCCTTATTTATCTTGTGTCAAAATCTGTTCTTGTGCCTCCTTCCATTAAATACTTGAGGAAAAAGAAGTGTGTGAAAGTGTAAAAAAGCTACCTGGATGCAGATAGCTGCATATCATACGTTCATGTGTGTGTGGTTTTTAAATTAATACTTGGGTGAGCAGAAAATACAAGACAGACGTCAGTTGCACCTGTAAAAATAAAAAGGCAGCTTCTCTGGGAAACTGCATTGCTCAGTTTTTCTGTGGTAAGAGGATCCTTGCCTTTTCCACTGACGTTAACCCCTTTGGAAGGAAAAATGCATGACAGCCTCAAAATGGTGCTCTCTGTTAGGGAAAGGCAAAGATGAGCTGGAGCTGTGCAGTGGTTCAGTCACAAAAGGGCCTTTTCTAACAGATTGCCAATAATTTTCTCAGTGAATGTGTTCCTCCTGTAGAAATGTGTCCCATGAGCGTGGGATCCCTGTTTGCTGCCCAAACAGTCGTGTAAGTGCAGTTTTAAAGCAAAACTGTTTTTTCAAGTCCCCACAATGAGTCTGAAGTACCTGTTTTGCTTTCCCCTCTGAGCTGAACACTCAGGGCATGCCAGCTGAAGGCTGGAACATTCTGCTCTACACATGCAGTGCTTTGTTCAGTGAAATGCCTCATGTTTGTGTCAGTCTCCCTCTGGCTCCCAGGTGTGGGAGCAAGGTCCTGCATCCAGGCAGTCCCAGAGCAGGGAGCCTCCTTCCTTCTCTGGGAGGGATGAGTTGTTACGGTAACACTGAGGATAAAATTCCTGCTGCTGTAGCATCAACTTCTTTTATGTAGTTCTTACTCTGTATTTAAGTTGTCTTAAGCTTTTTAAAATGTTGCATTTGTTTATATAACTAGAAAAACAATGCTCCTGAACCGTGCCTTCCATTGATTTCCCTGTTGTAATTCAAATGTAATCCTTCATTAGTAATCTTTAGACTGCATTATAAAAATGTTATAATTTCTATTGTGCAGAATTACATAAACAACGTTGATTTAGAGTCTTATTCTAGTAGTATTCACACTTACTGGACTGTGCTAGCATGAGGCTGTAACTGCATACATACACATACATCCTGTATCCACGTGTCCCATACTGCACCCACGTACAGAAGGGACAGACTATGTGAATTTATTGAAATTTTTACTGGGATGAGGTGAAATTGTTTAATTTAATTACAGATAAATGACAGAAGTAATATGAGCTTCAGACATCAACTTTAATTTTGGTATTTGGCTTCAAAATTTTTTGAAAAGCAGCTGTATTTCTAATTGAGTCAGGGAGACTTCTCCACGTCAAACCCAGTCACATTCTCCTGTTTCCAAGAGACAAAAGGTCTGGGTTTTTCTCCCTGTACAGTTTTCTTACTAAGTTACTTGTTTGCATTAGAAAAAATACCGTACAGTTTTCTTGAAATTTTTGGTGCATCAAAAAAAAAGTCATTGCATTATATTTCTGTTGGTAACTTTTTCTGGGAATATACATTTACGAGTTGACCTTTTAATATTTCATTGCTTTGATCAGCCATCTAAAATATTCAGTAAAATGATTTAAGGCCCTAAGAAGAAAATTTCTAAATTTGAAACTTAAAATTACCATGGATTAGTCACAGATATCCCCTGGGATGAATTGGAAATACAATTTGTTGAATAAGTCTGGAAGCAGGTTTTCACAATTTTGCTCCCCCCTCCCCTCCCTTTTTTTTTTTTTTTCAGTGCCAGTTTTAGTATTCATGCTGCACTTTATTAGTGTAGACAACATAGCAGAAACTTAATTTAGTCTTTTCCTTATAAAGGCTTTTGTGTTGTTAATAAACTTCAGTAAAATCACCTTTATTAAATTATGGCACGCATTTAATCGTGTGGATGATGATTCGTCTTTGAAACAGCAAAACGGGAAATTAGGGGGAAAAAAAGAGAAACTTTTTCCACTGAATTTCTGCTTTGCTGACAACACCAAAATGACCCTCCTTTCTAAAACCCATTTTACACACCAGTGTGGAGTGACAGCCCAGGAGGAGCACGGCCTCATCCCAAGCCTTGGAACTGGCCCTTTCTGTTTTACCACCTGTGCCTCTGTGCAGGACATTTTGTTCACTGCAACTGAAATGTAGCAGAATCACGATTTTATAACTTCAGGCAGCCCTTTGAAATTCATGAAACTTAATAATGCACATGTGACAACTCCAGTAAGTGAAACACGACAGACAGAAAGACTAAAGACTCAAATGACACCATTATTGGAACACAAATTCTATAAAGTACTGTCATTTTTTCACAAAAAGGACATATATTGTATATTATACCTGCAGCTGATACCAGGAGTGTAAAAGCCTGTATTTATCTGGCTGGATAAATACATGAATACTTCCAGTAGGTTCATTATTCTCTTGACATTATATTTTATTATAATAATAATAATGTGTCGATATCGTTCATGTTAGGAGAGGTTGGTTTTTTTTCAAGGAGAGGAATTTAAATTTACCAGTGCCAATATATTGTTACTGTGTTTAGGTTCCAGTTATCCTTTAGATAGCCAACCTAAGGTGCACCTTATGTACCCTGTATTTTACCTTTAATGGGCTCAAAAGAAATGGTAACTTGAACTGGACACCTGAATTTGGCCACATAAATACATCTGATACTAACACTCAACTCACAAACAGAATTCTCTATCTACAACCATTTTGGATTGTCTCTATGTGTAGTAAGTAATTGCAGTTATGCTAGGAAAGTGATCCTGTAATGGAAGTCCCTTTTTATTTTCTTACAGTTCATGCAAATTTTTCAGCTTTGCTAATATTTCACTACCAAAAAAACCACAAAGGAATTTGTGCTGTATGTAAATTCCACGTGCATTGCAATTCACTTTGTACAGGATTATTGCACTCTGGTGTAATTAACACATAGATAGTTAATACAAGAGAACTTGGTCACTGGAGTAGTTAAAAAACCTGTAAGTATTTTATGAGATAAAGGAATTTTAAGCCCTTTTAGACACGAGAAATTGCAAGTTTTCAATGATGATTTCATCGTGTGTATTTGCTTACTTTTTGCAGCTTACCATTTTCTAAAATCAAACTTTTTTTTCCCCCAGTGTTTTAGTTTTCCTTTCTTTTTCTTCCCTTCTTTTTTTCCTAGATATTTTTTTTTGTTTGAATCTCCAGCAGCCCTTTGTGGGAGCAGAGGCTCCCATGAGCAGAGGGAGCGGAGGTTTGAGCGCGGTGCCCCGGGCAGAGCTGGGTGCCCGCTCGCAGTCCGGGCGGTGCAGCCGGGAGCGCCGCCGGGACGGACGGACAGACGGACGGACAGAGCGGGCTGCCCGTGCGGGGCTGCCAAGGCACCGCCGCTCACCTGCGCCCGCCCGTCCCGAGGCGAGAGTAGAGCAAAAAAACCGGGGGGAAAAAAGCTGCAAGATAAACATTATGTCGGCAGCACCCTTACAAACCTGCTCGTGCAACCACCCCTTTTAATGACTCCTTTCTTCGAGGAAAAAAAAAATTAAAAAATAAATCACTCGTGCTAGTGCCAGAGCTTCACTTATGTTGATACCGGTTTAATGCCAAGTTTTCTGTACAACACTATTGTTAAAGTTTATACAATACAACAGTATTGTTAAAGTACAGTGTACTGGAGGAAGTGTTTTTGCAAAATGCTTCATTATGTTTTGAAGGGAAGGGTGTAGAAATACATCCTCATTCAGCTTGCTTTTACAGTTTAGATCATTTCAGAATTGCCTGTTTGGTATTTCAGTGTTTTCCCCCTATAATTTAGTAGGCCACTGATCCATTGGAATTAATGCAAGTTATCCAGCAGTAAATAGAACTTTCCTAAGTGACCTGCACAATGGCACTGTGTGTAATTGCTGTCCTTTCTCTGAAGTGTGCACCCCTGTAATCCCCACACTGGTCCTTTCAGAGAATGGCTGCTTTGCTTTTCTAGATAGATTTTAATTATTTTTATTTTCAATTCCTAGATAGTACCACTAAAAACAAAAGCTGTCTAAATGTTAAGTAAAATTATTCTTGCTGATTTTTCTTTTATAATCTGCACTGGAGATATTTTAATGATACAATAAAATAAAAAATGAGGAATTTACACTTTTCTGGATAACTTAATCATAAAAACTGGAAATATGTTTGTTGGATGATTTTAAAAAAAAGCAACCTAAAACTGCACCTGATCATCTTATATTAAATATTTCTGAGGCTGTTAGATTACAAACCACCCCATATTGCAAATGAGCTGTATTATCTGGAGAGCAAAAAATCATGATCTATTTAGAGGTGACCTCAGTGTGGATGTCTCTGTCATACCAAACTGAGAGCAAAGAACAAGAGATGCCACTCTGAGTTAAAATACAAGGAAATTAATTAGTGTTCAGCAGGAGTATTTATAATGAGTTTCCAATCGACAGAACTTAAGATAAAGGAAAAGAAAGAGATATAAAATTCAGTAATAGTATAATCTGTGGTATGAAAATAGTGGCTTACTACTATTTGCATAATTTGAATTTATTCAGGCATGATGAATCTTAAAATAATTCTTCCACCTCCCTTTCTGGAATTCCATTTCTTTTAAGTAAAGCTTACAAGTTGGACTTGAGGTGATTGTTTTCCTGTTTCCTGAATCCCTAATTTTTTAGTTCTGTGGTAACCTAAAATTAGACAACTTTCAACCTTACTTCACAACTGTGGTGACAGACAGAATGCATTTATGTGCCTCCTTGAGGAAGGGTAGCTAAGGGTGGATGAATTCGAGCCATAATTGTGTAAAGGCAAGGCACTTTTAACCCTCCAAATGCACCAGAATTATCCCCATTAGAAGCAGGCAAAAGAAGGGATGAACCTCAGCTGTTTTCACATTAACAAAAAATGAGAAAGGAAGGGGCAGGTATGGAGAGTAAAAAATAAGAGGACCTATGTTTTATACAGAAAGTAGAAAAATAAATAGGGAGCTAAAAATCATGTCTGAGAAACAAGGGGGAAAGTCATCCAGAAAGCTGATTAAATACAAGTAAAACACTCTGAACTAAGCAATTTGTCTATGTAAGTCTGATCCTTCTCTAAAATATAGGTCTATCTTTTATATTTCATGGACATTAAAAGTTGTTCACTGCACTATTACGTGTAATCTCTTTTTTACTGTGCAGGGTTAACATTCTCATTTGTGGATGTTCTGTTAAAATAAATACTATCAGGAATGTCTTGCCATTATTTTAAAACAAAAATTGTAAGAGTTTTAGCTGGATGTGCTGGCTATCTGCTGCTAAGGCTGAAATTTTGCTTGCTTTCACTTTTTAACCACCCAGAATTTATGCACATCCTCTGCATCCACAGTCTATGTGCAATAGAGACCAGTTATTAGAAGAGGTCAGAATTACTAGGTGTCATTTTACCGAAATAAATATTTGTGGGAAAGTTACTGTTTAAATATCTTGTCAACTGTGTCCTGATAATCTCTAGTATGCTTTTACTATAATTCCCTAGAAATAAATATTAGAAACATTTTGTGGTTTCACACCATTAAAAAAAAAAAAAGTTGGTAAGGGAAAACCATAAAACATATATTTTGCTTACAGAAGAAATGTGTATTCTCCTCAGAATGCTGGTGGTTGAGCATTTTCTGGAGATCTGAGGCTGGATGGAAATGGGTAACAGAGGTTCTCTACATTCACTGCGGCAGGGGCTCGGAGAAAGGCACATGTGGCACCCGTGCCCTGTGGCTGGGACTGAGCACTGAGAGCAGGGCTGGCTGCTGGCAGGCCTGGGCAGGAGCTGGGGCTGGGGCTGGAGCTGGGGCTGGGGCTGGCGCTGGGCTCCAGGGCCAGGCTGCTGCTGCTGCTGCTGCAGCCCGGGCAGGGCTGGCCGTGCCAGGCACAGCGCCCGCGGCTCTGCCGCTGCCTCTGAGCCGGGGTACCTGGGCCTGGGACAGAGCCTTTGTCACCATCTCCACCACAGCTGGGCCTGTGAGGGTATGGAAGGAGGAAATGCTCTTTGGAAAGAGCCTCGAGTGTGAAACCCTCCGCTCCATTTTGCAGGATAGTGCGTTGGAGAACAGCCGCTTTGGATGGGATAGAGACAGATGTATGTCTATGGGTTTTCTTTTCACATTGCAGTTTTTTCTATCACCTCATGATCAATACTTAGTGGAATTAAATATAAATTAATATATTGTTTTTCCTGAAGAATATTTTACGAACTTCAGTGTACACATGGTATTGACTTTTTTAATCAGCTGAAGCTGCCTAGCTGCTTTAAAAGTACATCAGGAAAGCAATGTATGGCATAAGCAAAATGAATAGTAAGTGAGAGGGTCAACTATGACTTTCTTTAAGTAACTATCTGATCCTTTTTTTCTTACGGTAACATATTTTCCACAAAGAAGATTCTTCAAGGTTGAATCTTGTACAGTCTCCTCCCCCTCTCCACCCTCCCCCCCCTCCACCCCCCCCAGTGCAGGGCAAATCAAATGCTTGACAACGTTTTTTGTTAGGAAAGCACATGAAAAAAAATTTTGAATATACCAATAACAGAAAAAGTCTATATATTTTTATTGCAAGAAGGAGATTTCATTGGCTGAATGAAATGGCGAGATGTGACGCAAAAGGACACTTGGACGGTGGAAATGCTGATGTATGCCAAAGCAGGCGCACCAAGAAATGCTGTTGCTATGAGAGAAACAGAGGGAGAGGGAGGGAGGGAGGGAGAGACCGTGAGAGAGCAACTTGTGGAGGCCTTAGTTTTCCTTTTTGGCTTCTAGCAGAGAGACTGCAACGTCTCCCGTTTCTAGCAGGGAGGGTTCAGGAGCTTCCAGTGGGTATTTTCATGAGGCTGAGCATTTAGAGGAGAGGAGGGAGATGAGAGAGATGCAGGTCACCTTAGAGCACAAAAGCAATTGGAAAGTAGGAGGCTGTATGTACTGAGCCAATGATCTGTGCTATGATAGATATACAAATTAGTACGGCAGATGAAGCAGCTTAGCTCATTATCCACCTGATGGTACTGAGACTTAACAATTCAAAATGACAGAATTAAAATGCAGGCACACACAGACACACACAGACATATATTTATAATGACCCCACCTTTTCATCTTATGAATTATCCAGCTGGGATACCGACGTCTCTTGTGTGATATTCTTAAAGAGCTGCAATAAATTCACCTTGTGAGTCCATGAGCCAGAAAAGGGGGAAAATAATTTGCAGGAATTTTTTTTTGTCTATCTTCTTCAGCAAGGGGGAAAAAAGTTTGTGCTATGAACTTAGCCTAGCAGCTTCTGGAACGTGAGCCAAAAGGGGCAGGAAGTTGTTTTACAATAGCGTTACAGTGATCTGCCACAAATGGAAAAAGCCAAATGTTGGACTCGGCAAAGAGAAAAAACATCCTTCTCCCCCTCGCTTCCCTCCTCTTGCCCCTTAAGAGAGAAAGAGGGAAGGGAACGCTGAGCTAGAAGTTCTTTTTTAATTACTTCTTGTAAGTAATTGAAAGATTATCTTACTTGCAATATTCCATGGCAAGCAGGAGGGGAAGAAGTATCAAAGGGACGTTTAAAAAAATGCACTTGGTAACTAGCAACGGGACTTTTGGCACAATTCCTTGAGTTTGCTTGAGGTTATGGAGGGGGATGGGAAGAAGAAAAGCAAGTCGACGCAGCACGTTTTCTTTAAAGAAGGGGAGGGTGTTTGGAGGCAAAACTATATAATTTTTTTTCTTTTTTTTTTTTAAGGAAATGTATGTTGATCTTCTGAAGCTGAATCCTCAGGCATTTGTGGCCCGTCCTTGCAGCCTGGTATGTTTTTTGTGAGTGTGTGCGAGCGCTCTCAATCAAACAGCAATCATGGCAGCTGTTTTTCTTCCAGCACAGCAGTTGAGCTGTCTCGCCCAAATGCTTATCAGCTTTTGACTCGGTGCCAAGAGAGTTATAAGGGCCAAGCAGCCTGAGCTTGGCTGTGCAGCTGGTTTGGAAGTAAGGGCATGAGAAAACAAAATCGCAAAGTTTTTCTGTCACATACAGTATTTACTTTTTCAAATAGCCATTTTCAGCTCGATACGTTGGGGTTGGTTTTGTGAGTGTGTGTGTGTGTGTGTGTGTGTGCTGTAGTTCGTGGTCCTTGCGGACTGCTGTGTTACGCAGAGCGGTGTAGGTGTGTGACTGCAGAGAGGAGCCTCTTCTCTCCGTTTAATCCCAGGAGATATTTCCGTAGAAACCACCCCCCCCCCACACACACACACCCACCTCCCCCAATTAAAAG
>JAHXMQ010000028.1:12461023-12553449 GCA_020466415.1 Ammodramus savannarum pratensis
CCCCCCCCCCCCCCCCCCCCCCCCGCTTCTTCTTTTCCCTCCTTTCTGCTGAATTATTCATATTGTCAGTGGTGAAGCCAGGACTATTAGCATGCATCAGACATGCTGTTTGTCTGTTTGCTAACATTCTTCATTCAAGACTTGTTAACTACCAGACAAGCTTAACACGCTTCTCTTTTTTCCCCTCCTCTCCTCTTTCCCTCTGTCTCTCCCCCCTCGCTCCCTCCCTCGCTCCCTCCCTCCCCTCTCTTCTCCCTTCCCTTCTGCCTGCTCTGCTCCCTTCCCTTCGCCGCCGTCCCTGCCACCCCTCGCTCGCAGCCGCCCATTGTTGCCGGCGGGCCCGGTGCGGGCGCGGGGCGAGGCCGCCTCCCGGGCCTGCCCGGCCGCGCAGATGCGCCGCCTCGCCCGGAGCCTCCCGCCCGCCTTGCCGGGGACTGCGGAGCCGCCGGGGGAACACCCAGCGCCGCATCCATCGGCGGCTCGCGGGCCGCCGTCCCGCCCTGCCAGGGTAAGCTGCTCCCGCCGGAGCGCAGGGGATGCCAAGTGGGAAAATCAAGTTTCGGGAACTACGTGGGGATCGGCACATTGGCTCGCGTCTGCCTGATAATTTATGATTAACCAGGAGTGCGTTATCAGCCCGGCGAGGTCCAGGCTCATTCGGGAGGATGGCTTTGCTGCCTATTAAGGATGTGATAGACTAATATTTGCTATTGTTGCTGTTTTTTAGGTTCTCTTCTCCCTCTCTATCGAGTCTGCCCCTCCCTTCGCTAGCCTGTTTAAAACCAGCAAGCTTCATTTTCTTAGCAGACAAAGGTCGATCACAGCTTTTATTTCTGAATGCAAATGTTCTAGGACTTGTGCCAGTCCTGCCTTCATTGAGCACAATATAACTGCTTTCCTGAATGGCGCTTCCCCCTTCCCTTCTAAAAAATAAAAATAGAAGGGGAGCTTGAGAGAAGAAACAAAGTTGGGCGGTGCAAGTTTTTTACATTTATTTTATATTTCAGTCTGTGTGAAGCATTATTAAGCATCCCTGTGCAGAGCAGCTGTAACGTAGCCACCAGCCAGTGCATGGGGTTTATTTGTAGGGACACATACGAGAGAAGGGACCTGGTGGCATTGCTCAACTCCTGGCTTTGCAGGTAACTATCTGATGCTCTTCAATGATTGTATCTCATCACAATTACATTTCCTGATTTTCTTAGCGACGTGAATTTGAACGTAAATATTTGCATCATTCATATTTAAATTTTTTGATACCTGGAATTGTTCATGATTAGTTTCTAATTGCCATTTTAATAATATATTTTAAAAAAATGTTTTTCAAGGCCTTTAAAGGTCCATAAGTGCCAAAAGTGTATTTTCTTTTTATCTTTTACGTATGCGACCTGGCACATGCTCATGCACACTCCCACTCTCTTTCTCTTCGGGTGTTAATGAAGGAATTTATTTTAAGTAGAATACTTAAATATTAGAGTAATGCCATTTATAGACCAAAGTAGCATGTGGATAGAGATGTACTGAGTTAGGCGCAATTTGACAGATAGTTAAACACTTAGGATTTATTACCACTGTGAAATTGCCAGACTTACAATAATAGGTATTTTCAATTCTTTATATAGAGTAATCTATGTGGAAATTAAAGTATCTGAAAATAAATATATTGTAGGGCACTTTATGAGGAAAACTAGTCCTTTCATATGTATTTCTAAACTAAAATGCTTTTTCTGCAAACTGGAAAAAATGGGAGGCTTGTGTAAAATATTGTAATCTTTTCCTGTTAATTTTATTTATGTCTAGGATTTAAAGTAAATAACAGACCAAATACAAATAAGTTCAGGGATTTCTCTGGAAAAAACCAAACAAAAAAACCCAACTAAATAACCCCCCCCCCCCCCCCCCCCCAAAAAAAAACCCCAAAATAATTTGAAAATACATAGTGACTTATACAAAAATAATTTTAAAGTCAGGCCATTGACAGCATTGTATCAAAACCATGTCCGTATTGGCATTGCATTAGAAGTGTTTTATGGCAACATAAACTGAAATACAACTCATAACTTTAAGTAGTAAAGCAGTATTTATTGGCTGATCATGCTCAAAGTAACTAGAGAATATTTTAGTGAACTGTGTAGATTAAGAAAGGAATTTAGGAGCATATGGCTTGGTGAAAGCTAAAATTAATTTCTTCAAAGGAGTTTTTAGAGGCCTGTGGCAGCTACATGGTACAATGCAAATAAAATGTTAGTTGAGGGTTCACAAACTGCTGAACACTCCTCACTGAGAAATTTCAGAGTACTCGGCAGTATTGCTGCTAATGATGCTATTTATCTAAAGAAGGTTTTTTTTTTATATCCTTAGCTTGTAATACTTGGGGGCTGCTTTGTTGATGAGGACTAGCTTAAAGGAATATAAAATTGTTTCTCACATATTAGTTCATTATTTTGTGGAGTCTTGCTAGAAATTAACTCTGCAAGTAAAAGAAGCAGAATTGCCTGGTTTATTTCACAGTGAGGGTTTCTATAAGTGTGCTGATCATAGCAGTGTATAAAGACCACGTGCATGTTAATTGAAGAGGGATTAAAATCTGTTCATTAGATGGCAATTTCCAGGGTTTAAATTTAAAATTATTTTTAGTCTGTAACTTGAAATATAACTGCTGATAGAACTATTCAGCCCCTCAGATGAATGTGTGCAGAAATTATGCATGTGAGCTGGAGCATTTACATTTTGAAAGTGTTTTGTGTTGGAGTGCCAAGATTCTCGTACAAAATGTTTGGTGCATGTAATGTAAAATGAAAAGCATAGACAATACTTTGCTTAATTAAAAGATTTATTTTATAGCTGGCTAGGATGAAGTTTGGCATATTTTCAGATAATAATTACGAAGTTTTGCATATTTTCAGGTAATAATTGAGTGAAACAGAATTAAAATAATCTATGATAGAGCAAGTTGAGGGCAAAATGAGTGTTTCTCCCTCATCTCAATCCTCAAAATGCAATTTTGTCCTCTGAAAGGAAATTTAAGGAGTTGCTGATAAATGAATTGTGTCTTGTTAACCTCCCACCTATCTTGACTGAAAATCTGGCTTTTACCTGCTGGTGTGGAGAGCGAGGGGAACACAAGGGTAAGGTCCACGCGCTCTAGGCCTGAGCAGAGTGCTGGGCAGAGCCGAGCTCCGTGTGTGGCACAGCAGTGATCCCACAGGAACAGGATCTGCAGGCAGGCAGGCTACCCTGGGATCTCACTGCCAGAGATAGCAACTGGGCCATCTGGCTAAACTTTTTCAAATTAATTGTAATTTCGTCCGGATGAACGTTGCCAGGTTTGGATCAGGTTAAGAGAGATTTTATTGTGGGTAAAGGAGAGGGAAAAGGGAGGAGGAGAAAGGGAAAGAGAATGGAGCAGAAGTTAGCTCTTCTAGATGTGAGTACAGTCCGGGGTTCTTGCCTTTGTTGAATGTGTGAGGTGAGTAGGACTGTGAGGCTGGATTGTATTTTGTGTGGGTACAGCACTGTCTTCTCAGAGTGCATGCCAAGTATTCATAAACCTTCGGTGGCAGCTAAGGAGGAGTAAAAGGAGTGGAAGGAATACCTTTTCTCATCCAGTATTCTTTGAGAAAAAAAAAACAACTGATTTTTTTTTTTTTTTTTTTTCGGAGGGTGGGGGATGTAATTCACATCCACTCAGTGCTTCATCAGCTCCCGTGCGAGCAGAATGGGTTCTGTGCTGCACTCGGCCTCCATCCGTGTGCCACATGTTCCATAAAGCTTGGCAGGGCCTTGGTGCTCAGAGTCTGCCATGCACATGGGTGCTCAGGGCAGGGGCAGGCCCGTGATGGTGACACCTTCCCTCAGGAAAATGGAAATGTGCTCTAATTAGGCATTTTTCCTGCTAACTGCATCAGTCCCTCGCAGCTTGAAGCAGGTGCCGTAATCAGCCCTCCCTCCTCCCCCCGCAGTGGTGGTGCTTGTGCAGGTCTGACATGCACAACAAAGCCACGCTGCCACAGTTCTAATGCTGGTTTATGGTGCCTGTACCTGTCTGAGAAGAGGGAAAAATAATTTAAAAATATGATTGCATATGTTTTGTTTCTCAAAGAAGACACAGTGTGGAGCGAGTTCCTTCGTAGCTGCATGCGTGTTCGTGCAGTGTGTGCTCGCCCAGCGCGTTTGATGGTCGCAGAGATAAGTGTTCATTTATTCAGTGTGTGTGCAGCTAGACTCACGTTTGCAGGCAGAAGACAAAAAGTTGGAATCCCTGTAGCCAGCACAACAGGCGTTCCCCAGCAGTGATCCCAGCAGATAGCAAATGGACGGGTAGGTGTTTGGAAGTGCACACGCACTCCTGCAAGTCCTGAGTTTATCTGCTGTGTTCTGGGCTGTGCAGATCTGTGCTTGTTCATGCATCTGGCTCCATACCTGAGCCACAATGCATTGAATTCTGTTGAGCTGAGTTTGATGGGCTTTGGAGCAGTCCCCCTCCACCAGATATTCACTTGCATAGTCTGTGTGCACATTTGTGGAATCACTAATGATTCTGGCCTGTAACTTCTCACTAGAGAACAAACCAGCCCGTGATTCTCTCAGCAATGGTGCAGAAATCTGTCCACAGGTATTCCTCTGCACTCACAGAGAATATTTTAAATCTCCAGTTCTAGAAGGGTTTTATTTAAATTTGACTTATGATCTCCAAAATAGAATGTAATTCTGTTCAAGACACCTTCATTTGTAGGGGGATATGTAGGAATAAAATACTCCAGATCAGGCCTTTTTCAGCCTGTCTTTTAAAAAAATACACCATCAAATATGAGATCTCATAATTTTGAGTTGCCCTTTATAAAAACTGTCTTTTTTCACAGATTAGTGTTACCATTTATTTAGTAGTTGTATACTCCTCGTTCTTGCATACGTTTGAAATTTGCTGTTCTGTACCTCTGGAAACAAAGGATCTGATCCAAAGGCCTCTGAAGGCGACAGGGTTTTTTCACTGACTTGAAATGGGATTTAGATTAAGACTATATACATAATAGTTTCAAATAAAGATCTGACTGCTACAGCTAAAGTTATTCACTTAACTTTTCAAAACTCTCATAAAAATTGTCTAGGCGTGATGCTCCAAAATACACATCTAAGCATGAATCCTGTTTTGTTGTTTTGCTTTAAAAAAAAAGGAAGGGGGGGAGGTGGTGCTCCAAAGAGCTTTATCTCACTGGTGCTCCAAATGAGTGTTTTCTATGAATAAAAAAGAGGGAATGCTGGGTCAATATTTGGTATGTAGCTGATGCATTACCTTATGCATTCTTTATTTAAATTAGGGCAGCCTTTTTGGAAGCAGTCTATGGATCTGAGATGGCAATGTACTGCCTATTTATTTTTACACACGTAAATTTAAATTAACCTCAACCGTCGTATCCTGTTGTCTGCCAAGGAAAACATTTAGCTCCTGTCCAATCTGTGTGGAGTTTCAAAGTGATTTGCTCTTTTCAAACTTGTTAAAGCGCAAATAGAAAAGTAAATTGCTTTGCATACCGATCGAACATTTTGCAAAGGGGAGGGAAGAAGAGCTAAGGAAAAACGAATTTACTATTATAATAACCAATATACCTTTATCAAATATTAATTAAGTCATCATTTTCTACAGCCCTTGATTGATTGCATTTGAATTGCTGACTGATATTTTGCCATACTTTAAATCTGAAGGACACTTAGCATGTTGCCCATTTATTCAGATACCTTCACACAGATATGTTTGCTGTGGCATTTGTTCAGCTCCTGAAGTTCTTTTGTCAATGTAAGCAGACATTTCCAGAGGAGAGGCCAGCTACAATTTCAATAATAAAAGAGTTCACATGGTTTTATAACTACAGAGGCAAATATTTTTGAAGTGCCGAATTAGAAAAAATAGTACTATTTAGACTGGTGTTGTTTTCTTTATTTTTCTCTGATTTTTTTTCCTTATTTTACATAGTTTCAAAAGTAGAAAAATATCCTGCAAACAGGAGCTAGAAGACAAGGAGCAGCACCATCAAGTCTATTTATTTTAGTGCTGGGGGGACAGGCCGCTGAGCTGAGTAGCTTAGAGAAATATGTGAGAGCAGTTTTTGTTTTTCACAGCCCTGCTAGGCCAAGGTGTTTTACACTGAGGTTTATTCCTCAGAGAGAGGAGTCAGTTTAAGGGGCCTGTAAAAGTGATCACCTAATGCTGTTTTTTTTTTCACAAGTTAGGTTGTTATTTCTGAAGCACTGCTCACAGTGACTGGTCTCAGGGAATGGCAGTGGCATAGGTGATCGAGGAGGGGCTGTTCTGTGGGAGAGTTCATTTGCATTTTCATCTGCAGGGTGCAATAACCATAAAGCAGCTACAAATATTGACAGTGTCTCAGATGGACAGTTGTTTCAGTTCAGGCAGTTCTGTGTTGGTGAACACGAAGCTTTGACATGGACTTCTGAATGCATTGGCAATCTTTTCAGAGCTGCTCTTGCTTTTTATTGGAATGCAGTCTGCAAAAGGCTAGGAAGGCTGTTTTGTTGCATCCAAGAGATTTTGATCGCTGTATTTGTTTTGCTACCCAAACACAAAGAGCTCTGGTATATTTACTTCTACATTTGTATATACAGCAAGTATCATTTTCAAAAAAGATTTTCCTCTTTGATAAATCATTCTTTATTTTCTTCTTTTTTATGTATATATTTATTTTTCTCTCTGGTTGCAGATTTTTTTTTTAAGAAAGGAGAGTTCTCATGATCATTTTGTTACCTTTGGCAGATAAGATGTATTGTCTGATTTGTCTATAGGAAACAAAATAGTATATCCAGTCCTGAGTCAGTGGAAAGTCTCCCACAGATATCAGAGGGTTTTGGATTGTACTCTCAAGCCCAACTAACACTAATTTAAAAACCTGATGCAGGAAGCCTGAACTCGAATGACTCTTAAAGTGCATTTAAAGAATGCTACATTCTGCACAGCCTTCAGACTTGAGCAGGGAGCTTTTGTACCTCCTTGCTTTACCCAGTTTAACCCAGGAGTGTCAGAATCCTGCTGTCTGCCTTTAAGGGATACGGCATCAGCGTTCTTCCTAATCCACCACGCTTTGTCAATTGCAGGGTGCACGGAAGGAATTGATCACATCCCAAAATGGATGGAAACTCTGTTACAGGCCCAAAGGACAGATACAATTTTGCTGCAGGGGTTCATCGGGAGGTTTAGTTTTGGTTTTAAAGCAGTGTGACACATAGGGGTTTTTTGATTACTTAGTTATTATGTGAATAAATAATTAGCATTTTAAAATTTATTTTTATTAGTAAGCATTTTATAAAAACAGTTTTTCAACTCGATCTGTTATGAAGATAGCTAGTTACCAGTTTTTAATTGAAGGTTATACGTTTCTCATTCTATAATTATTATAGAAGGAGGAATTAACATGATCACATGGAAATTTTGTTTCTTAAATGGAGATTTACATTGATGGATTGAAGGTTTAAGGTGCAGATTTACATTTAAATTACATATTACATGACATTTACATTTTAAATTATACTAAAACAATTATTTCTACTGTCTTATTGGTACCTTTGAATGTCTCTATAAAATTATTTCATTTAAAGTATAACCTACATTACCATGTATATGTCTCACGTATGAGATCTGAGTATTTTTTGCATGAGTGTGCTCCTATTTGGTGTAAATAAAAGTGAAGTTGCATGTACAGTATTCACATGTACACATTCAAGATGCTGTTTAGCACTTGAAGTGATTACTTCTCTATAATACAAAATGTTTTGGGGGTGGTATTTAACAGCATAAAAATGGTATCTATCTGGTGCTTGCATTTTGTTTTCCCCAAAATGCTTTCAGGAATCAAAGCTCAGCAGTGTTGCTTAAGAGAAGAAAAAGGATTTCTATCTAATTAATTAATTAAAATCTATTAAGGACTGGCACATGGCTGCAGGTGCAGCCAGCTGGGCACGAGGTAGTCTGGAGGAGTGGGTTGATTTGGGACAGGAAAGCCAAATGGAAGGTGGTTGTGACTATGTAAGGAGCAGGCCAGAGTGGAAGTCCCTGAACACAGAATAAGTGTAATTTTCTAAGGAGACTTTCAATGTTTGTGGAAGGTGCCATACATGTGTGTGTGTCCTTGCTGTGCAGGTCCCTTTGCTCCAGGACACTGCAGGCCTTGTTCTACAATCGGTTTTATCAAGTTGGAAGGAACTTAAAGTATGAGCATAATTCTCTTCCCAAAATAGGTTTTTTACAGTGTCAGCTGGATATGGCTGGTTTGCACCCATATAAGGTTCTGGGCTGGACACAGAAGCACTGAAATTGTGTTATTGTTGAAATAATTGCTGCAAGCTTTTTAACTTTTGATGCCTGCTGAGCTGAATATGCCAAAGAATCCACACAGGTCTGGTGGTGGGTTGGATTTCACCTGGAGAAGGGGTGTGGGTGCACCTATTTCCAGTCCCTGCGTTTTGTAACTTTTCTCGTTCAGTATGTTCCTTCTGAGATACAATCTAACTTCAACATTAAATGGAAGAGCAATTGAAGGTTCAGCAGGAAGAGCTAACAAGCTCTCCTGAACCTTAATCTGTGAAAAACTAGGTCTACACCTTAACTGTGTCTATTTTATGGTTGCAAGTAGTGGAAGAACAAATAGAAAAATCTTACAATTCAATTAACACCAGGAGATCAAACTGCAAAACCACTTTGCCAGTGTGCTTGCAGCCTCAGTTTTGGCTCTGTATGAGCATTTCTATAGAGTGCTCAGGACAGAAAAGTTTCCACGAGTCACCAGTAGCTGTTGGGTGAGTCTGGTTCTAAGGGCAATTAAAAAAAAAAAATAAAATAAAGCCACTCTTCAGAGAGTGAATTTCAGCTTCGTGCTGATGGCTATTTCAAGGCCTACATAAAGTTTAAGCCCCACTCATATTAGTTCAGATAGTCCCCAGCTTTTTTATGTCTGTTGTGTACCATGAGCTACTACTGTAGAGGCCACTGGAAGAAATAACAGGTACAAAGAATAATTAACACTTCTGGGACTGCAGATTATTTTGATCACAGACTTTATTTAGTCATTCTTCTATCTTTTTTATAATATCCCTTAATTTGTAAAATATGCATCTAGACATGCTATTGTCCAGAAATTAAGCCTTGATGAATTGGGAATTGTGATGCCATTGTTTGGAAAAGTGAGTGAGAAGTTGAGAGATTCTTTTTCACTCATCCTTGGGTATAAGAACCTCTTGAAGTTTCCTCCTCTTTCTGTGTGCCTCAGCACCTCCCCTTGTAAGTTGGAGATAAATCTGGTGCTGCCCATGAGATTTCTGGTGTGAGAAGCAGCTGATGTGTGAGTAAACCACATACAGCCAGCACACAGCACAGAACCCTGCTCTGGGGAGGGAGAGTTGCTCAGAATGCAGAGCCTGCAGAATTTGAGGGCTCCAGTGCTGCCCTTGCACAAGGGGCATCTCACAGTTTTCATCTGGAGTGTAGCTGCTGTTCTAGGCTTGGCTGCCTTTGAATGGAGGCTTTTTCCCATAGCTTTGGGAGGTCTTGCCTCCCAAAATTCCCCAGTATTCCTGACCAAAGTGGAAAGGTTATGTATTGCTTGCCATGAAGTTTCTTTCATCACCACTATCTTGTAAATTAGTCACTCTGTTTTATGCATTAATGAGTAATAGGAGAGACTAACAAACTCAGCATCTGCATCAGTATACCTGAAGTCAGAGTCCAGGTCGGGTCTGAACAGCTTGGGAGAAGGATGCTGTGAAATTGCCTGGTCTCTTATCCTTCCAGTGTAGGATTCTGCTGTGCAAGTAATTAAAATCTGGTGTGTTGATAGCGTTTTAAGGTTATATGGGGAGGTTAGGTAGATCATTGCATGAAAAAATTAAAAATTAAAAAAAAGACAATCCCCCAAACCTTTACAGAATACTAAACAACAACCATGCAAACTAGAAGTTACAAATCATAACATTTTATGTGCTCCCTGCAGAACAGAAAGCTGTGAGGCAACTTTTAAAAATAAAGACATAAACACATTTTACATGTTTTGTTTGCTGGATTTTTTTTTTTTCTCTCTGACAATTCTATTCTTTTTATCCTCCTGCTTGCCTAAATGTAACTGAGTTTAGGATTCCTTTCTTTTTGCAGCAGGAGGAGCTTGGCTTCTGGGAGGCAGGAGGCAGGTTTGTCTACAGTGGCACTGTGGCACTGCCATGGCTGGAACAGCAGGTGTCTGGGTCACTCTGTGCCAGTGTCCCTTCCCCAAGAGTGTGGCCACCCTGGAGTGCCCCAGACACACACGGGGTGCTCAGTGAGGAGCAGCTGAGTGCACAGAGCCACGCTGGTTCCACCGTGTGGACAGCTCCAGCAGGCCAGGGTGTTTCAGAAACACTGGAAAAACTGTTTGGGTTTAGTTTTTCCCTGCATTTTTAATAAATGTGCTGTGAAAACCAAGTCCTGCAGGTGCTTATGCATAGGACTGACCTGTGCACCTGCATGTAGTCCTGGACTGGGACTCTCTGTGTCCTCTTTCCATGTCCTCTCTGCCTCTCCAGCACGTCCCCTCTGCCCTCATCCCCAGCTGCTTGGTGCTGACTGGCAAACCAGTGCTTTGAACCAAAGGCAGGAATAGAGGAGTCCTGCAGCCAGACTTCTCTGAAACATTTCCTAGTATTCCTCTGCCCACTTTGGCAGCTTTATAATTTGATTATTAATGGCACTGAAAATCTTTGGGTGAGGGCTGCTGGGCCCCTGAATTGAGGTGCTGGTGTTTATTTTGGTGTCTCCAGCTGGCTCAGGAGTGCTTTGTTAGCTATTGGTCCTGGACTCTCATTCCCACTCCCAGGCCCAGCTGCATATGGATGTCCTGAGCACCAGGGGTGTACAAGCTGGCCAGGACAGGCAGCTCCCCTCCCTTGTTTGCAGTATCAGCTGAGATCAAATGGGACAAATTAATGTGATAAACAGAAAAAGAGAAGGTGTAGATGTTCCAGTCTGGGCTGTGGAGTTGGGCAGGGTTTGAAGCTATCTACATCAAGTGAGTGCTCTGGGATTTTTTCATGCTCTTTGCACAAGACTTCCAAACTTCTGTGTTTGATTTTTTGGGTTTTTCCCACTCTTTCTTTCTTCACCCTTTAGGTCAATTGAAATCCAGTCTTTCCAACATTCCTGGTAGGCAAAGCTGTGTTTGCAGGCATTGTTTTGCTCGTGCACCTCCTGTGTGGTGGGTGCCTGCCTTGGACTGATAGGGAGATGAGAGGAAAGCAGAAGCAGCTCCCTGTTGTCCTCAGTGAAAGGTGTGCTCAAAGGGATGAGCAAAGGCCTGGGAGCTCCTGGTGCCACAGCCACTGACGTGGTTTCAGTGCACTTTTTGAGAAACAGGTGTGTCAATTGCTGCAGGAGTTCATTGTCAGAGATAATGAGAGTTGCAAGTACGTGAGAGATCTTAGTTAGGAAGAAAATCAATGGTAAAACAATGTTTCAATCTATAGCCTGAGTAAGTCATTTACTTTTGAAATCTAGTTGTGCTCAGAGGTGAAACCATTTCCATTCAGATTTTGTTGAATCACAGTATTGGAGTTGTAAGTCAGTGTTGGGAAGATTTTGGTTTTTTGCTGTAAGAAGCCCTTCCAATAAGTCCTCAAACTCCTCACAACTGTTGTCTTTGTGTCTGATTTTAAAAAGTGGCATTTTTTACAAGATACATTTTATTTTGCAATCAGTAAAAGGCTCCTCTTTAGCATGGAATATACATGTTGTGGACTATTTAACTGGAAGCCAATTTTTTTTTTGAGCATATATTTTATGAATAAGTTACTAGTATCACCTATTCTTATTGTAGATATACTGCTGTAGATAATGTGATGACTTGTATGACTTGTACCTCTGTAGGAGTTTTGCAAAGACTAACACCATGAGATATAAAACCTCTCCCTAAAATACTTGAAAAAAAAAGAAATTACATAAAAATTTTTCTTTGAGAAACAGAGACAGAGAAAAAAAAAATAAAGACAGCTGGGTGAAACATGTTTCTGTTGATTTGAGAATTCATGTTTTATTTTGTCTAGCAATCAATATGCATTTTTTTATTTTTAGAAAATAAAAACACATCATTTGATTTCCAATTTGAAAAAAACCAGAAAACCTATGTTTCCATATTCCACACGGTTTCATTTTGCACTCCTGATTTTGAGTTTGTGTGTCCTGTTTTCAATGCAAACATCAGTGTTGAAATCCACTACTTTTGTAAATTTTTCTTTTAAAAGGAGAAAGATGCTCCTGGTGAAGGAAGAGGCATGGTAGCTTCTGGAATGGCAGCATCAGCCTCTGAGTAGTGTTCTCTGCAGTAGCCCTGTGCTGGGCAGGCTCATCCTCCACAGCACATGGTGCTCTCCCATTTGCTGTACCTCTGTTTAATTTGTCTCATCTGTGGCACAGCCTCCTCTAAAGAACTCGAGCTTCAGATGAAAATGTAGTTCCCAGGCAGAAAGGAACTGCAGTAAAAGTAGTTGTACTACTAGTTTGCCCCATGATTAATAGCAAGACTTGCTTAGAAGTTAGTCTTTGATTTCCTCTGTTTAATTGTAGCCCTAAGTGAAATGGGTTTTTGATTTATAGAAAATGCAAAATTAGGTACAGAAAGTTTTAAATTACAGTAACAGTAAAAAATTTCCCACAATAATCATCCCATATTGTTTCAATTCAAAAGAGCTAGGGCTTGATTTGTGTGGGAAAGAATCCATAGCAGCCAAGTTCCACATTTGAAACAAGGGAGAGGGGAGGATCAATTACCCTCTTTTGTGAGTATAAAAATATGCCTGAACTTCACTATGGAATACTTTTATCATATACTCCCTCTTTGGAAGGGTGTGTGTTGATTAATTAATTTAGAATAGCTCTTTTCTTACATGGATACCCTGTGTAAAAGCAAGTAGAAAAATTGTGTTCAAACATACAAGAACATCAGTTAAAAAAGCAAAAGCTTTAGGAACAGCGCTGGCTTGTAATTATGATGGAAAACTGATCTATTCTGTTTTATAATATTTGCATTATGCAGAATTGTTCTATAAACTGTGAAAGCTCTAATATAGTTCAATAACAGTAGCTTTAATAATAGTAGTTTAATTCCTAAGCCACTTTTTGGAAGTTCTGCATGGCTGATCTCACTTTTGCTGCACTATATTTGTGTTGGCTTTTTCTTTCATTAGACTGCAATGCCTATGTGTGTTTGCAGCACTAATCCTAGATGTTGAGATTCTGGGTAGTTAAAATATATTCAGTATCATTGAAGCTATTCTGGAGTAAATGACTTTGCTTTAATGGAGGAGACCAAATTCTGCTCTGTTTACAGGGAGTAATGCTGAAAAACACTGATCTGACCCATGCAAGTTTGCATGCGAGTTCCTGAGAACAGGAGTTTGGGCCCTTTATATTTGTTTTTTTGTTTACCACAACACAGTTAAAAATAATTCTGAGAATAATAATGCAGTTGTTATCCTGTTGGCCAGCTTGGTGATTTTTAAAATCCTACTTCACAGTCTCCCCTCACGTGCAGTTTTATTTGGAGCACACTGAGTTTACAGTTTGAATGTAAAGTGCTGCTTCTATTCCATTTGATTTGGCATGACCGAGATGTAAAATCTAAACGTAAAGCATAGTATTGTTCCATTTATAGGCATTTTCAAATTGTACTGCACTTTTGGATAATTTATTGTTGTAGGATTTTAAAGTCAGGTGAGCTCTGCATTTGTGCTGTAGCCTGACAGTTTAATCAAGATACAAATTTAGAAACAAATCAGCACTGTCTTTTATACAGTGCCTCTAAATCCTTGGTAATTTGTACCAGACCTCGGTAACAGGAAAGGATCGCCGTTTCATGCTACCAATACCAGTGGGTGTTGCTCCCCAGCTGCATCTTATAAGAGAAGATGCAAGAGAAATTAAAGGATCCCCACATGCATTTTTCTGTAATGTACCTTTTGCAGAGTACAAGGCTGATGGAAAATTCCCTTGAATCCAGTGTGCAAGCCAGCTGTAAATAGTGCCATATGTTCTGCACGCTGTAACTCCTACCTTTTGAGAGCACTGGGCAGTTTTTAAATCAGCTTTCTTTACTTTGTAGTTTTGGAACGTTTTACAAAACGTAAGCGCTTGTAGTCTGCAAGCTCAGAGCAGGGAGGGGAGAGCTCAAGTGCTGCTGGTGCCTACCCTGGCTGCCTCAGGACTCTCCCAGAGGCCTGTTTCGGGGAGCTCTGCTGTGCCAGGATGTCCCTTGCAGCATGAGCTCGTCCCTGCACGCTCAGCTCCAGCGTCTCCGAGCTATAGGCTGAGGCTGTGTGCACTGGCAGCACAGATGGAGTGTGCTCTCATTAGGACTGTTTGTTGCCTGTTGGAACACACAGCATATTTCTACCGTGGCATCAACAGTTTCTAAGAACTGAGGTCAAAATAAACAGGTTGCAGTTGGATTCAGAAACAGTCTGGGAAACAACTTAAAATTCCCTGCTTAGGCATAACCATATTCCTAGATAGGTGGGTAAAAAGGCATTCTCATAGCAAGGGCTCGTCTGAGTTGATGCAGTGTGGAGTTGCAGAGGCACAGCCAGTGAATTTTCTACAGCTATTGGCACAGATACTGGCAAAATCGACCTTATTTTAAATAAATGAGCAAATTTAAGCCCAGCACTCCTGCAGTGTTTCTCCTGGGTTTTGTAGTGCTCGAGCAAAGTGAAAGCAATGTCCTGGTGCCCATTTGGAAGGTGCCTGTTCTCACCAGGCCTCAGCCTCCTGTGCAGGCGCAGGCGTTGCCGAAGGCCTTGGCGTGCTCAGGCTCTGCGCAGGAGCAGAGCTGGCAGACAACCTCTGGCAAGGCTCCTGGAGGCTGCTTGGAGCTGTTACTACCCCAAACTCCCCACCCCACCCTTTCCCTGGGGATTAGTGCTTCCTCAGCAGAACCTGCACCTGAGCTGCCTCATTGCAAACCCGCAGGTCCTGCTCTGGCCCTTGGAAAGGCATCGCTGGCTGCGGAGCTGCTGCAGCACGCCCGAGGTCTGAGCCCGTGGATTCAGCATGGAGCCCTCATCTCCAGCAGCCACTGAGGCCCGTGGATTCAGCATGGAGAGCCCTCATCTCCAGCAGCCAGGTGGAGCAGAACACTGGGAGTTTGGTGTGTGACAGCGAGATTCACCAGCGCCTCTTCCACAGCTGTAAGTATTCACAGGATCAGCCCATACACACACTCACAGTCCAGGTGACAGCCTGGCCCCACAGGCATGAAGGAGTTTTAGCCAGCAATATCGGTGAATGCAGGGTTTCATTTGTACTGTTTAAAAAGCCTGTAAAATTTTCTGAAACAGGACAAATACTTGTGATGATTTTGGCTTGAGTGGAGATGTAAATAGATTTGCTTCCTGACAGAATCAGCAACTTGTAAGAGTTTACTCATGTTAACCTGGTCACAGTTCATTTGCAGCCAAAGGAACTATCCTGTTTGTTGAGCTGCAAACACACAAAAGTGCAGCAATCTGCTAGATGTTAGAAAATGTTCTCATGGGTTTGGTTAGCAAATGTTCTCATGGGATTTGGGGTTTTTTGGGCAGGGAGGTTTAATTCTAACTCTAGTTTCAGTGGTTAAAATTTAAAAAAATATAATTTTTTTCCTGTTCAGAAATGAAACATTTTTGAGCTGTATGGTGTGCATAACAGTAGGTGGCTAATACAGATATGTGTAGTGGAGTAGTGAAAAGAGGAGTCAAAAGAATTATGAAAATTTTGAAGACTGATATGGAAAGATGTGTATAATTCTCTAAAAGAAAGGGTAAAAAAGAAAGCCTTCCCATACTCTTTGCTGCTACCAGTTTACTGCTGTTGCTCTTCTTACTTTCCATGGCACGAGGTGTTCAGTGGTCCGTATTACAATCACATAATAATATTATCATCCCTTACTTTTCTGTAGTGACAGAGAAGCAGCACTCCTAGAATACCTTGTTTATAGGATGATCTTACTGTCTCCACGAGGTTTTCTTGGTTCCTGCTGCTGTTCTCCATATGCTTCTCCACACAGTTTGTGTGTAACAACGTGCCTTTCCATCCTTGACCCTGGCAGGTCTTGTGCAGCCTCATTCACCCTGACCCACCACCTCTTCCCTGCTCACAGACAGCTGCTGAGCCTCAAGCTCTTCACTGCCTGTGAATGCAGTTGGGAACACTCTCCTCCCCCCCACTTTTAAGTTGGCTCTCAAAGCCCATCGCAGATGGTCTGTACCTCATACATAATAAAGATTTTTTTTTTCTTCTGAGGCGGGTTTGTGTGAATGTGAGAGGCAGACAGTCTGGCAAGCTTAGACCTGTGTTTTTATTTTTTTTTTTTCTAAGTGAGCCTTGAGGGATTTGTTTGCCATAATTTGAAACCCCTTAATAGCTTATGGAGCTCAGTAATATCTTGGTTCCAGAGGCTGGAACCTGATTTGTCCATTTGATATTTTCTAAGGGGAAGTTATACACATTGGCAAAATGGCGTTAGGGCCCAGCTGGACAAGACAAAGAAATTAAGCAGAAGTATTCCAGGAGCTAAAGCAGTTGCTTTAGGCAGGTGGTCTTTTAATAAGAGTATGGTAGGTTTGTGCTCACTGTGTGTGTGAGTGCTTTGGGGTCACCTGTTACAGCTGTGTATTTCAAACTGCTTGTAAGACTTGTTTCAGTGAGTTCTGTCCCATTTTCTGACTTGAGCAGTAAAGTCTGTGTACCAAAATGTCCTCAGAACCTCATGTAAGAGCCTAAGGAGCATTTTCAAATTTCAGATAATTTGGGTTCTAGGTAGCTCAGCATGCTGCTTGCTAGTTCCTTTGTGTATGGTTGTATTGGTGGTGTAATGCTTAGCATTCCAGTGGCCATAAAAACAGGTCCATGTGTGGAAATCTGCTTCATGGGCCAGGCTGCCAGTGGGTTCTGGGTTTCTGTTCTGCATGGAAGCTGCCATAGGGCTCTTCCTGAGCTCTGCACTATGCTTTGGGAGCTGAAAATGTAGAACATATGCAGGAGGAAAGTAATGGAAGTACATTTATACCAGCAGTTTCAGCAGTGATTTTAACCTCAGTGAGAAAAGATATGTCAAGGTGAGATATGGAATTGTATGTTTTAAAAGATAAGGAGAAAATGTCCTAAACTAAATTGGATTTTGTTCATGATGGAGAAAAAAATTAACAGGTATTTCACTCCTCTTGTGCATGTTAAATGCTCTGTGTGTGTGTGTGTGTTGTTACTCACTGTATAGAACAGTAATGTCCAAAACCAACCTGTGAGCTGTAGAGAATTTGCTGAAATACTTTGGGGTTCAGCTGTCTGAAGCTCTTGGCTCTCAGAGGGAAAAGTGCCATGGGTGTCAGATAAGACACTTTTCCAGGGCCTGAAGGGTGTCAAGAGTAAGGGTCTGTGAGAAGTGAGCAGAGCAAATGAAATCTTTTGAGAAGGGATGAGCTCCAGAGAACATTCCAGTTGGGCAGCAATGGTCAGCAGCACAGGGGAGTCATAGGCTCTTCCTTCAGAGTGGAAGGACCTTGGGAGGCGTCTGGTCCAGCCTCCTGCTCAAAGCTGGGCCAGCTGAGACCAGGTGGTTCAAGGCTTTGTTCAGTTAGGTCATGAAAGCCTCTGAGTATGCGTTCTGCTCAGCCTCTGTGCAGCCCCTTCCTGCTTGCCTGACTTGATGGCAGAAAGGTTTTCCATTGTTTCTAACCTGAACCTTTCATATTTCAGATCCTGGCTGTTGTCCCTTGTTCTCCCACCACACCCCACTGTGAATAACCTGGCTCTGGCTTCTCCTGGCCTCCTGTTGGGTGTGGAGGGGCTGTCACCAAAGCCTACTCAGGTCCCTTAGCCCTTTCTCACAGGGCTAGTGGTCATTGTGGGGGTCTCTGTCATTCTGCCTACCCTGCAGTATTGCTCAGCAGGCTGAGGGCTGGCACAGGAGCCTCTCAGGACAGTGCTGGGGCTGACCCATGCTGTCCCATGGATGCTGGCACCAGGACAGGCACAGTGGCTCCCTGTGAGCTGCATCACTCCTGACCAGCCCCTTTAAAGGGTATGGGTGTTTTTGCTGACCATCTGCTGGAAGCAGTGCCAGGAGCTGATGCTGTTGGCTGGCCTTGGCCTTCACAGCAGATTCCTGGGTTAATAGTGTGGTGTTACTAATTTCAGGTATTAATAGAGAAAAATATTATTTTGGATTCGAAAATCATGTCATAGTTAAAATGCTAGAAGATGTTAGAGCAGTGCAGAGTTTCTTTGCAGTGTGGTTTTTGAGCTGCTGAGTACAGGTTTTAAGCATTGAACACAACAGTTAGAGATATACTTAGTCTTAAAAATTGTTAGGTGTCATGTAATTGCATAACTGCAGAACCCAAGGCTTTAAGAACAATACTGAGTATCATGAAAATGTGATTTGATTTTAAAATAAAGCAGCATCGATAAGATCAAGAATCTGCTGCTTTTGTAAAGCAAATGTTCATCTAAGAGGGGTTTTTTCAAATAGTGAACCACGTCTGTAAAGTTCTGAAATGATAGCTGCTATTATGTGCTCATCTGCTTGGCACAGTAATTAAAGTATACATTAATGCTGTGAGACGTGTTTAGAAGTATGGATTGAAATTAATCACCCTGCCCCTATAGAAATTGCTTTATGAGTCCAACAGCATATGTGTTGCTATAGAAAGCTGTGAGTTAGTGTATTGTACATGGGTACAGTTACATTTAGTATTTCATATGTTTTATTCAATATAAATACAAAAATACATTCAGTTTTATTAAAGCTACTGAGCAGAGCTATTTACGTATTTTTCCAGTGTGGGAGAGGAATTTTTACAGGTAAAACTTGCACCATAATATCCCCTAAAGACAGAATTGCCAAGCAGCTCAAATACTGCTCAAGGAGTCTTTGAGGTGTCTGCAAGCATTGTGTGAGCAGGGCAGCAGGAATTCCTGCCTCTCTGAGGTGGGGCTCACCCAGGGCCAGTGGGTTTCTCATGGAGCACCAGCGTGCTGAGATGAGCTGTGTGAGGGAGGCCCTTGGCTGCTGACAGAGAGTGATAATTCTGCATCCACTGATGAGTTTTATCTTAGATTTAAGCTTGCAATGTTAATTCCATCTCCAGCTTCCTGGGCATAGGACAGGAAGCTGGAGAAGTCTCCAGTGTGAGTTTACAGCCTGTGCAATTATAAGTGAAGTGCCACCTCAGCCTGTACCATGGTTATTACTCTGCCTGCCAGAAAAGCTTGGTGCTAAATATTCCACAAGATGCTTGAGAGGCTGTGATTCCCTGGGTCAGGTTTGCTCTGTTACTTTGTGAGGTGGAAGTGGAGGAGCAGGCGCGGCTCCTTCCCCCAGCGCTGCAATGCACGTGGTGAGCTCTCAGAGCACTGCTCCTGCATCAGTGCAGGGAGCTGCTCTGCTTCCCCAGCCTGTGCAGGGAGCAGCTGGAGAGCTGCTGCTTCTCCTGGTGGCACAGTGCAGTCCCAGCAAAGGGCACAGCTCCGTGCAGTGCCCATGGAGCTCCTGGATTGAGAGAGGGGAGCAGCGAGCAGCAGGCTGAGGACACAGAAAGAGCAGAATCCTTGTCTGGGACATTGTGTGAGAATCACCACCCTTGCAAACTTGAAATGTGTGCACAAAATATGTCTTGTTCTTCCCTGCTTACAACTCCAACATATGACCCAGTTCAAAAAGTGGTTGTTTTTGCAAAACTCTGACTTTATACTCTCACTGGTCTACATACCTCTTTGTGTGTTCAAGATCTAAATGCAGCATGCAGGCAGCCTTTCTCTTACAGCTAATACTGGTATCCTGCCCCAGAGTTACAAAAGCAGAGAAAAGAGAACCCTTATGGACATTTACTGCCTCAGTTCATACATATTTGCCTGTTTCTGGGTGGTGAAAGTTGTTATTTTTATTATTTTTGCAGCATATCAGCCTGGAGGTATTCACCCTGTCAGGAGTGTAAAATTTACAGCAGAAATTATTTTAATGCTGGAAAAGCTCTTACTCATCTGAACCATCATTCAAAATGCACAGTGAAAGTCACCAAGCAGAAGTTTTCCATCCCACTGTCTGCAGGACTCCTGCAGGTCTTCTGATGCTTAAGGTAAGATTAAAAATAAAGAACAACTTAGTTGCAAAGTAGAAGCTGGTGCAAAGCATGGAGGTATAATTCTAAGGCAGAGAGGATCCTCTTTGTGCCTTGACCCCTGTCTGTAGGAGCAACGGCATTGTTAGAAAATTTCAGTGCAATATTTGTTTAAATAATCAAAGCAGAAAGAACAATAAGCCCAAGTTTACTACCAGAATTACATATATATAAATATATATATGCATATATATATATAAGAAATTGCTTAGCATTAAAAAATAAAAGGATGTATTTTCTTTATTCTTTTGAAAATATGTGTCAAAGCACAGAAGTGTTCAACTATGAAAAATAAATTAGCATTAGATGGGAAAGTAGGAGCCACAGGGTAGGACAATGTATTTTGTTTTGCTTAGCTCCTGAGAAATAACTGAAATATAGAAATAGCTACATAACCTATGTACAGGTTGTGCCATTGTTTGTCCTTAGTGCTTTTGGTTTGTGTTCTGTAGTGGTGTCCATTACATTCAGTGAATTAAACTCTTCCAGTGGATTTCCTTATTTCTCTGTCAATGTAGTACAGGCAGCTGGGGTGTCATCAGGATCCCTTCTCTATGACTGTAGCCACAGGATTTTATATAAAGAGCATTTTCCAGAGGCTATCACTATATTCTCTTATACATTACTTTTTTTCTATGGTTTGTTTTAGGTTATATATATAACTAAAACACATTCCAGAAACTTTGTTTTCTAAATGTGTGTTGAGCACAGTTGCTGATGTTGCAGGTGTTCACATTCAGGGCAATATAAAATGCTGCTTATGACAAATGAAAAATAATGGAATGCTCACTTCATAGCCCTAGGAGTTTGGCTTGGGCCTACAAGCAGACATGATTTTCCATTTGTTTATAGACAGACAAGTTTATAATTAAGACAGTAATGGGCATAAGCATTCTTGCAGCCTTTGTAGCTCATCTTTCTTGTAAGCATCAAAGAGAATATTTGTGGTAGAACACACAGTAATAAGTGTGGGGGAATCAACAGCATGCAGATCCATTTTTTAATTTATTTATTGAATCTGGTTATCCCCTATCCTCCCATCATCTGTGCCTCTGCAATAAAGGCAAAGCATTCCTATTTTCTCTCATTGCTATCACTCCAAATGCTGTAGATAAGAATGATAGCTGGACACAAGTACCACACTGTGCAGCCCAGAACAGCAGAGGTATTAATGAACACAGGCAAAGACTTGTGTAACCATTACATCAGTGTCCTGTTTCTGGAAATGACTCTGTAAATTACCATTTGGCTGAGGAATCCATCGTGCTGATCTGGAGCCTGCATGGCCCAACTGTGGATTACATCAAGCACATGAAAAAGCTGCCCAGGAATCCTGGCACAGAATGAGATTATTTTGTTTTGCATAGGAAACCTGTGTGTTCGTGCATACATGTATATAATAAATATGTAAAGTGGTTTGGATTGCCTGTGTCTGAGGGCAGAGCCCTGTGTGGGGCAGATCTTCTAACTTCAGGGGTTGTACATCTTTTATGTCAGCTCTGAGGCAGTTGAGATGAGCTGGAATATCAGTCTTGGGGGGGTCACTGGTGTGTGAGAGTTGCTACAACACAGTTTCTTTAAGAGCCCTTAGAGAATCTGTGATTTGATTCCTCTCCCAGCTTGGTCCAAACCAGCTTGTGTTTATTGGCTGTGAAGCCCATTTATGTCTGCGTCACCTGGGGACAGCACTTGGGGGCTGTGTTAGAAAATTTCAGTGCAATATTTGTTTAAATAATCAAAGCAGAAAGAACAATAAGCCCAAGTTTACTACAGAATTACATATCTATAAATATATATATGTATATATAAAGAAATTGCTTAGCATTAAAAAATAAAATGTACTTGATGAAAATGTACTTGAGGGTCAGGAGATTTGAGGCTTTTAATAATGATCTAGAGAAATTACTTTTATTGAGGAAGTGTTACCAGTTTGATGATTTTTGTCATGTCTTCAGTTAGTGCCAGCAGTGTTAAAAAGCTGAGATTTCTGTGTCCATATATTTTACACTGAATTTAAAACACAGATATCTCATCATAAGAATCTTCTTTTTAAAAATGGAGAGAAAGAAAAAATATCAGTCTGGTTAAGAGGTGGTTGTTCTTATTAAGAAAACAGTGAGTTCTTACTGCTACCTCTGATGTATCTAAGTCTAGTAATACATGTATCTCTTTAGGACTAGACCTCAGAATAAATTGCAACATCAGAAACTAAATTAAAATCTTCTAAAACTTGATCCTCATGTATTTTTAAGGAAGTGGTCTATTCCAAGCACTCTAATGTATGAAGTCTTGTTAAGATTAAAGTCTCTGGAGACTGAAGTTCATTTTTTGAGGAAGAAACCCAGTTAACAATAAAATCAGGTAATGCCAAATTAAATTGTCACAAATAATTAAAATACATTTGTATTCAGGACATCATCAGTGTATACAATAAGTAATAGGTGGGAGAAAAGGGTGACCCCATGCTTGTTAAATTGCTTGAAAGTTAATTTGGATGTGTTCAGATGAATAAAGAGGTTCAGTTGTGTGGGATTTTTTTTCCCTTAGCTGCAGTTTTCTTTGTAATTCCACAAGAAATGGAATAATTTGAGCTTGTCAGACCCACCTGTGAAAAGCAGATGCCCTTGTACACAACTGATCCTCATTCAGCTGGTGAGCAATGAATACAGAGAATGGACAGTGCAGTTGCTCCAATATTAAATTGCCCTTGTGAGTCTTTCAAGCTGGATTTCTTTCCAACCCACAGGAAATGACTGATAATCCTTTTTTCTTTTTTTTTTTTTTCCAGAGAAGGAATGTGCTACAGTAGAAATACAGTGTGCAACATAAAGATTAATACATGTCCTTAAGTTAGATAATTGCAAAGGTATTGACTTTCTCCAACTGAAATGAGGGTAGTGAAACAAGGGAAGTTAATTGTCATTGTTATCTGTTCCTTAGAGTAGATAAAGTTCCTTAAAACTTAAAATATTAGGGGTGAACTTTCAGTGCTGAGTGTATTATTCAGATGTGCTGCCATAGGCAAGTTCAATCATAACAGTTCACTTCTCCTGAGCAGAGGGCAGCCTTTCCTTTGGCATCTTTTAAATTTTGAGAACTTTGTGCTTTAACCTTTTTCTTCTCTAAAGAAAATCTTCATTTGTGCAGTCAGCTGGCTGATTCAATGTGCAGCTGAAAAATGATCACGAGATGAGTTTGTGTTCAGTCCTGTTCCTGATGGGTTTTAAAAAGCGCCGACAGCTTGAGTTAAACACAGCAGTGGTTTTCAGTATGTGGTTCTTTGTCTCTGTACAGCATTCCTGTGCAGGAGGTCCTGTGAGAAAAAGCTCTATCAACCATTGGAAAGAAAAGAAATTTTATTTTAAGATTTTAAGGAACAAAAAGATCTTGCAAGAAATAGCATAAGAGGGTGCTTAAATTCTCTGGGTAACCAGGAGAAAGGTAGAACAGGAGTAATGTTAATGTAAAGTATTTTGGGCAAGTCATGATCTTTCTCAAAGATTTTGGTAGAAGTAATGTTCTTAATTTTTCTTAAATATCATATTTTTTTAATTACCAAACAAGTTACCAAGTACTTTCATAGTCTTATAATATTGTTTTTCAATTATTTTCCAATTTCAACTATTTCCAATAACTTGCTTGTATTAGTAATCAGTTAAAGCAAAATTTTAAATAAACAATGATTAGCATATGTGAATTCTTATCCCTGGAAACTCCATACCCAACAAAAGCAAAATGTGAGATAGATATACATCAAATAAGTTGATATTCCTGTATTTAAAGCACCCAGAAGCATCATTTCTCTGTAGGTAAAATGAGATGGGCGAGTTTCCCCACCTACTTTACAGACCTGCTCTGGATGGAGAGGAGGTTTCTGGAAATGCTTTATCCTCATCAGGTATGGTGAGTGCCCACTCCTGGGCATCCCGTGGCCAGCAGGTTGAAGTCCCAGGAGATAATCCCCACACCCACATTGCTTGGAAATGGAACCTGTGCCTGTTAAACTGGCTGGGAAAAGGTGCTGCTTTTAACAGCACAATTTCAGGACACCTCTGGTCTCTAATTTTTCCTTTACATTGAACCACAGGATCACAGAACCATGGAATGGATTGGGTTGGAAGGGACCTTAAAGCCCATCCAGTTCCACTCCCTGCCATGGGCAAGGACACCTTCCACTATCCCAGGTTGCTCCAAGCCCTGTCCAGCCTGGCCTTGGGCACTTACAGGGCTGGGGCAGCCACAGCTTCTCTGGGCACCCTGTGCCAGGGTCTCACCACCCTCACAGGGAACAATTTCTTCCCAATATCCCAACTCACCCTGCCCTTTATCAGTGTGAAGCCATTCCCCCTTTTCCTGTCACTTCTCTGTCTTCCCATCCTGAGATGGGAGATACTGGCTTTTAAGAAACCCAGTTCAGATGCTGGGTAAAACCCCAGCAGTTCTGAGGTCATTGTCTCCCCTGTCTCACATTTTCAAAGACTTCAGGCACCTCCACCTCCAATGCCAGGGGATTGTAGCAATTCTTGAGACAGGTAGCAGAATAGGAAAAGGTGGAATGCTAAAGGAAGGAATGCTAAAGGAGCCCTTATGCAGGTATATCTGGTATTCTGTGATTAAACCTAGGCTTGTGATTCTCCAGATATAATTCTTATATTTTGTTGAAGGTTTTCAATTTTTTTTTTGTTTTGTTTTTATGAGAGGGAGCTGTGTCTGCTCTGTGAAAACTCCAAAGTGCACACTGTTGTTGAAAAGTAAGTTTTAAGAACATGTTGTTTTCAGTGTGAATGTGGAGCTGCTGGTCACAGGCACACAGACTGCCTGAAATTCACAAGTTCATGCAGCACTACTACAAATACTCCTTACAGGACAGTAGTTTAAAGAAAGTGCCCTGTATCTTTCTTCCATTTCCAGATATGGTTCAGCAGCCTGATATGATCAGTCAATACCATGAGACCACTCAGCTGTGTTTGGAAGAGCTTCACAAATCACAGGCAAGTTTAGGGCTCTTGAGCTGGCTGATGTAATCAGGACATGCATCTATAAAACTGATTTCATACAGCCTGGATTCAAGCAATTACCAGGCCTCTGCTCTTTTTATTTTTTTTAATTTCAGTATTATTGGACAAGGAAATAGTGTGTCCACAAAATTCAGATTTAGTAAACTGGCTACAATAAACAGTCATTTAAAAAAGACATGAAAGACTAAAGAATTTTGTGTGTGTGTAGATTTAATTGTAATGACTGTGCCATGTATTATTTTCAGACTCTGGAATGAGGCACAGGGACTGACAGAACTTGCTCTGAGCATTCCCTGAATTAAAAATTCTTGCTGTTTGTATTCTGTCATGAAATGGTTGGCATCCCAACAGTCGTGACAAGTGTGTATGTTGGCAAGCAATTAAAAATGGTGGTGCCTCTGAAGTTTAGCAGGAGGTTTCCTGCTTGGGGATGGCAGGCAATTGTAGCTGTTACAAATGCCATTCCCTTGTCTGCATTGCAGCTCATTTCTGAAACAAAGCAAGCTTGGGAACATGTTCCACTTTGTAATAGGAACTGCTACATTTGGTTTTCTTTGAGTCGTCTCTGACACTGGAGTCTTCATGTGCCCACTTCTCTTTTTTTTTTCTTTTTGTTTTGTTAATAAATCAAATCTGACTACAATATCTCTCTGCCTCGAAACCACAGTAAGGGCTGCTTGAAAAAGCGTGAGCCTCCCAAATTTTTTACCCTCCAGAGGAAATAACTGATTTTTTTGTTTGTCTTTGATCCAGTCTCATCAATGCAATTTTCCTTCTTCAAACAATTGAGCCTGCAGTTCATTATAGTGCAAGACCGGAACCCTTCTATTACCTTATTTTTAGCAACAATTAAATCGAGCCTTAAAATTGAATTTGCCAAAAGAAAGGCCCGTGCCAGTCCCAAATCTTAGAACTCAGCTCTTAAAAAATGAATGTCAGCACTTTGCTCTCCTGGCTGTGTCACTTGGTGGTGTGGCTTAGTGGTGCTTGTGGCCAAATGAAGCGTGCGGTGACCCCGCAGATCAATTTAAATTCTGACATCCTCATTTTCAGAATTTCCACTTGCTCTGATAAAGCACTTTAAAGGAGTTTTTACTGCTTTGGTTGTGCTGGTGTCCATGACCTGTGCCTCTGTGGGTGTGGCAGCCCACTGGGCCCACCTGGATGTGCCACCTGTCCTGGCAATCCCTTGTGGCCTCCTCCAGCCCCGAGCTGAGGGTGCAGGGTCAGGGAGCACCAGGATGCCCCAGGCAGGTGCATCTGTGCTGGAGACTCACTGGAGCTTCTCAGCCTGGGACAGTGAGGAGCTCCCACCTTCCAAGGCCCCTCCCAGCATCAGGGACACGGGGTGCTCTGCTCCTGTGGGGTTGAGCATCTTCCCAGAGCACAGCCTCTGACTGTTTACCAGAGCTTATGCACCTGATTAAAACATAACTTCCCTTCAGCTTATGGAGCTTAGAAGCTTTAGAGGCATGAATTAATGGAGAGGCAGGTTGTGTCTGCTGTGGAGTCAAGGAGCTGTGCTGCAGAAGAGAGAAGTTGTTCTGCCAGGTGATTTGTTAGGGACAAGCCTTGCCTCCAGAATTTTTCAAGAAAGAAGGTTTATCTGCAGTTGGGACTGACTGACACCATCACTTCTTCGTAGGACACTTGCCATTAGAGAATGTTGTAGTTTTCCTAAAGATGGCTGTTAGAAGTCTAGGAAAAGAAATTTGCTGCTTGGGCAGGACAGAGATGAGGAGATTTGGAAGTGTCTGCCAAACATGTGAGAGCAAACTCCTGTCACAGTGACTGTGGGAGCCCAGCTGGAACTTAGAAAGGGGAGCATAGTCTGAAACACTGGATATTTTACTGTTGTACCAGACTGAGATGTTATGGGTAATAAAGCTCTCTGAATAATGGAATTTGCTGCAAAATGTGCAGCCCTCATGTTATGTACCTAGCATGGTGTGCATGGAAGCATGGCTAGCATCAGGCAGGCTGAGAGATCCACAAAGAGAAAAAAATCTGATTAATGGCACCTAGAGAGGGCAGAGTAACCCCCTGCAAGGAACCAGACCCCTCAGAATGTGAAACTGCTGGACCAAGATTTCAGGCCCATGTGGAAGAGCTGTGTCTGTGTATGAGCCTGACAAAGGGGATAAAAATGACAAAATGAAGGTAGAGCTTTCTTACACTTTTGCCAGACAAAATGAAAGAGTGAAATAAAATTTCCAGGAATTGAATACACAATTCAATGTTTTCCCAGAACAGCTGGGAAAAATATTTGAGGAAAATGTACAGGAGATAGCAGACGGGTACTTTTCTCTAAATCCCAAAAGCAAGAAGCAGAGAAGAGGATAGATGCTTGCATTGTGTGGTGGAAAATTCTGGCATGCACATGTACATTGGAGACATAAAAGATCTCCTAATTAGAGACAGGATCATTTGTGGGACATGTGATTCCAGTTTACAGGAGAATTGCTGAGAAAAAAACCATCTAACCCTAAAGGAATGAATCAAAGAATAAGAGCAGCTGAACTATCCAGGAAAAGCAACAAGACAATGGCCACTTCTGCAGGACACAGCAGAGTCCAGGAGAGGGGGAAGAGGGGGATGAACCTGTGAGCAATACACAAAAGTGAAGATTTGGGACTGGTGGGAAGGGAGTCACAAGGATTGATTTAGTTCAGCAGTGGGCAGTGGTGCTGTGTCTGGCTGAGCAGACTCTCCCCTCCTCAGCAGGGAGGCAGAAGGAAACCACAGGGCAGTGAGCTGGACGAGGCAACAGGCTGTTCTGGAGCTCAGCATGCCTGAAGGAAAATGGAATCAGAGTCAGCTTTTAGGGGTCTCTGGGTGAGCAATCTCTAGTTAGCCACCAAGTGTTTGCATGGAAAGCACAACTGTCAAAAGGAAAGTTGGGGGATCCATTTGCATTTCCGAGAGAGGAGAAGGAGGAAGATAAGGTTTGAAAGAGGCACCAGGAAGTCAATCTGTCTGAGCGTGACCTGAATGTTACCCCGGTTTTTTGTGTTTCTCTATGCCGTTCTCTAAAGAAAAGCCAATTATATTTCAGAAGAATAGGGGCCTCTCATGTTGTTATTCATCATGTGGCACATGAAACACCAACACTAACTCTGAAACTGTGAGTTAACCTTGTCCTTTCATCACGTATGGTCATCTCATCACCAGGCTGGTGACTGCTCAAAGCTGCCTGAAAGTGGTTGAACCCCAGACAACTAAACTTTTATACATCAGTACAAAAGCAGCAAAGAAGATGAGAAGGAAAACTGATTGTCCCCAGGGACGCAGCATAGTGGTTTGGGTAGTCCTGCTTAGAAAGTCACTTGTGGCTTTTATAATGAGGAACTTAAGGTTTGAATTTTCAGACCTATTAGCTGTACATTTGTTTGTTTTTTATTAACTTAATATACTACGTGCCACATTTTCCTTGGGGTATTGAGGCAAGTGATGGATTCATCCAGTTTAGCTCTAAATGCATGAGCTCTCTTTTTCATAAAACTTGGAAAAGATTTGAGTCTCATATTTCCTGAAGGATTTTATGCCTGTATATTTTGGTACAGCAGGTAATGTTTTCTGTCCTGTTTCTTTTCTGACAATATGTGCTTCTGGCTAATGTAGAGAGGGAATGTAGATTTTGTTTGTTCTCTTTCTTGACCCGTGAGAATTAGAGTTGTCTTCTTATATGAGCAGGCAGAGTTAAACCACTTTAGTCTACAAAAGAATCACTGGAAGTTTCCAATCCCCTCACTCTCTGCTTCAATGGAAAGAAAAACAGGTTTTAAAAAGTCTGAGAAAGATATGGCTATTAAGCTAATCCAGTATACTTCATCTAGCTGCTAAAAATCTTGACTCTTAACAGTGATTAAATATAATTGCATCAGTAAAGGTGGTGTAAAAAAACCCCTGGCTTTCATTAGAAGCTATCTTTAGGAAACCATGGTTCCTTGACTTAAAAAGTTACATGTAACATTGCTGTTTTATTTTGGGAGTACTTTGAAGGTTTCTTAAACACAGAGTCATGTAGAAAAAATAAATAAACCCCAGCAGAACAAACACACAATTCTGAAGTATTCTTCTGTATTTCAATATATATCTGCAGTGCATGCTATTTATTAAAAAAGAAAATGGGGCATAAAACTGAAAAATTAGTGGATAAATATTGAACCATCCTAAAGATCCAATCACATAGGAAGGATATTCCAAAGAAAAATACAAATTAACAAACCACCATGTATTTGTGGCATAAAATTGTCATAGGATGGAATGGAAGGACTCCTAGTAATTTTAATTAAATTAATTATTTTTTTTTTACTACTCTTCAGTTTGGAAGGGAATCTGTTCACTATTTTAAGAGCTGAAAAACAATGTTGCTAAACTTTTTCCTTATTTTCATAAATTTAAAATATGAGCTGTGTCAGAGCCTTAACACTGCACAATCTTTATAGAGAATTTTAAATTTCTCCAAGTTATGTGATCTGAAAAAGCTCTTCCTAGACAGTCAGATGTTAAAAAATTCAGCAGTTTTGGTATAATGCAGAACACCACATGCTGCTCTGTATCCTTGGGCTGAACTGGATATTTGCACTTTTGTGTTTGTTTTGTAGATTATGAAAAATTGTGTAAACTGAAAGAGGACTGTAAAAGCTCCTATACTGAAAAACTGAAAAATATAAAATAATCTCGTTCTTACATAGCTTTGTCATTGCCAGTGTTAAATGTTACTGCAGGTATTTATGGCAATAACCTGAATTACTGCAAAGACAAAAGTACAACAGTGAGCCTTATTTGCTCAGAGAAACAATATACTCCCAATGTGTTTGAGGGGAATAATCATCCACTTTTGTGGGTGTTCAGGTGATAATTCTGAAGCAGAATATGCTATTGATAATGTTTCCACTGGGATGCTCACTAAAAATGTATTTAGCTGTTTCCATAAACAGAGTATAAGCAAAGTTTAAGTCCAGATTGTGACTGAGATGCTGAACTAAATGATGATGTGTCTTCTCCACATACTTTTTATTTTTAAGTTATTTGAGATATTAAAACAATAAAAATATGTCAGTATTTTAATATTAGGACATTTAATGAAATATTCCAAACATGAGCATATATAGGTAGATATGCACTATACAGCAAAAGATAGTGTGGATGATGAAAAATGAGCCCCTTGTGAATTCATTATTTCTATTCTGTTTAACTATTTGCCTCTTATTTAAGAATCCCAGTGTGGAAAAATATTTCTATAATTTGTGTTTGGCATTTTTGCCCTTGTGCAGTTTTGATTCACAAGTTAAAATCCTGTTTCCATGGAAATTAGCTGAATTTTTGATAAGCTTTGAATTTCTCCCACAAATTAAGGCAACTGGGGAACATCATTTGGGCTGATTCTGTCCTTAATGTCAGCTGTAATATTTTCCCTTTTATTCCATGTGAATGGGGGCTGTATTTTGATGATGATTTAAGTCAAGATTCCCAAATGTTTCTGCAACAAGTTCTCTTTTATCAAGGGAAACGAGGGTATTTGATAACATGGAGTGAGTTTTTGTGTGACAGCCATCCACAAGTTCCTCAGCAGGAGCAGCAGATCTGCCCCTGCCCCCCACCATCAACACCAGCAATCCGTGTTGCTTTTCTCTGATTACTTTCAGAACAGCTGAAATAGAAATGAACATTATTTTTTAGGAAGTAAAAATAAAACCTATAATACAAGCTTGATAGATAGCTTGAGAGGAGGGATTAGGCTAAAATTATTTTATTAGAATAGTCAGAAGTGAAACTCCAAGCATAGCTTGCTTGTTTTTCTAGCTCTAATTTGCAGCTGGAAGAGGTGGATGGGATAGGAATTGGCTGCTATGGGCAGGGTGGGACAAGAATGCCATCGTGTGCTACTCTGCAAATATCTGTCCCAGGCCCTCAGATGGGAGCGTGGCAGTGAAAGCAGACCCTTCCCTGCCCTGGAAATGCCAGGTGATGGACTTGAGCAGTATTCACATTCTGAGTGTATTTCTGGCTTTCCTAAGCTTTGATCCTGCCATTGAATCCGTGGGGGTGCAAAAATCCACCCACACAGATCCGATGTCAAAATCCTGGCCTTAATTATTTATGGTTTGGTTTGGGCAAATTATTGTTCCCTGTGCAATAACCACAGTTATTACCAGAAATGCTGGACAGTGTAAAGCATACATATATACATTGTGTAGGTATGAGTATTTATTTTTTTATTAAGGTCATACCTTTATTAATGTATTTTGACTCTTAAATGAAGTTCTCATTTCTGAGTCTTGCATTGTGATTCTTTTCACCTGACCAGACTGACCTGGATCTATGGCAGTTAATTCTCAGAAAAAAGGAGTTCATAATTTTTATAATCTGAAAGCCAGCCTAGAACAAAAAGAACATCTAGCTTTATACACCTTGCACTCAGATCCTACTGATTTGTTAAACTGCAGATGGACTGTACTAGTTTTCTGCACTAAAGAGGCCTCCCCTTTTCCTTTTTCTATTCATTATTCCAGCCATCTCAAGTTAGATCATTTTCATCTGCATATAAACAGAAGAGGAATCTCATAGGAAGAAAACCTTTTTAAACAGGAACAGTAAATTTCACAAAGAAAACTAAAATCAGAATTTTCTAGCAAAATCAGACATGCCAGAGCCACTGCAGAGCTTGGCAATGCCAGCTGGCACCATACTTTAATTAAGTAAGGAAAAATTTATGAGTTTTATGTGTTTCCCAAAGTCTTTCTTTCCTTCTTTTCATCTTACTTTTTCCTGAATTTTTAATCATAAGTTAAAGCTGATATAATTGCTGACATAATGCTTTCAAATAGGTTCCCAGCAGTTGAGTATTGCTTTAAATTTGGATTTTTGTCTTTCGTTTTTTCCTTACTAGAACTGTGTATAAAAAATAAGCTCCCTTCAAAAGTTCATGGGTAGGACAAGGCAGGACTGGTCATTTCACTTCTTGCCTGTTCTCAGTTGGAAGTCAACTGAAAATCAGCAGAAGCTCCCAGGCAATTCCTGTGCCTGCTTAGAATTGTTCAAAACTGACTTTTGTTTGAAGTTAAAAATCTGTACCCCATTTTTCAATGAGGTGCCAGCCAGGTGCTCTAAAATGTGTTCCTAATTTTTTGCTTTTGATCTGATGAGAGAGTAGCACTAGTTTTGATTTTCAAGTTCATCTATGCTTTTAGATCCATGATATCAGTGGAGTGTATTATGGATATGGGTTGCAGTTCCAGTCTCAGTGTCTGAAGCTGTTCCTAGAGTCAGGAAATATTTGTTTTACACATGTTATTATTGAGGAAAACCTAATGGCAATAAAAGTATTCCAGAATGGAAAAAAACTTTCTAGTAAAAATCACATTTGTGTGAGTGGCCTATCTGAAAATGCTGGAACCTCACAAAGCACAGCATATCTGTCTCACTCACAAGCAGTATACTTGCTTTTCACTCAAGAGTGTTTGCAGTTTTCAAGAATTAAATACAGCATTAGCATTTTTCCAGGTAATTAAATAACTCAAAAGACCTTTTCCAGTTGCGTATGGTTTGTATTTCCAAGTCAAGATTGTGTCTGGTGCTTCTTCAAAAAAAAGGTTCTCAAGCTTTCAGAATTACACCTTTCAGAGCTTTGCTTCTCTGCAGTTGGTGTTGGAATGAATTGTTTTCTAAGCCTGAACTAAACCTTTTGAGGGGTTCCTCTGTCTCCTCCTGGTTGAATGGAATTGTAAGCTAAGGCTGAGGGTCCACATAAGGCTTTAGTGATGAGAAGCCAGTTTCATAACAGGGAAGAATTTTACATTTAATACATTTGTACAGTTTTTTCTGGGTGTTTTTTTTCCCCTGCAGAGTTACCAGATTCTAGCATGGATATTATGATTTTTTTTAAAGATTTTGAGTCAAGGTTCAAAAATCAGTGGTCGTTCTGGAAATTACAGTGTTGAGGAGCCAATCTAGAAAACTGGCTGATAGCCCTTTCAAAGGTTTCAAAGCATTCAGCTTTGTGCAGGAGATCCACCTATTGAAGTGTCTCAGGCTGGGATACAAAAGCCCAAACTTACTTTCTTTCAGTCTTTGACCAACTTCAGTTTTTATAAGAAATTGCTGTAAATATCTACTTGCCAATTAATACAAAGCAATATCTGGTGGTTTCCCACAGTAAAAATTGTCTGCACATATATATCCATATAGGAAGAATGGATGTGATACAAACAAGAATTGTATTTCATCTTTCAAGCTATAATTAGATTGTGGCTTTTTAAAATCTGCAGATTTTCTCTGTAAATTAATCTTCCAGTGTCTTTTGTTGCTGTCTTTCAAGTTCTATCGGCTCCCAGCTAGAAAGCTAATGATAAAGCATCAGAATTGCACCCTTTTAAAGAAGAAAAGCAGGGTAGGCATCTGTAATAGTAGTGTAATGACACCAAATCTGCATGTACAGTTTAGGATTATTTGCCTCCATGCTCGTTCATTGGCACACAGACGTTTTCCTTAGCGCTTTATCTGCGTGTGATGTTTTGCAGCACCAGTCTGGCATCATTAGACATCCAGCCGCCAGCATTTCAGAGATTTTTCCACAGAGCCATAAAATTGCACCTTCCTCATTGAATCTAAAATCCAGCCCACCTGTAATAACAGAGCAGTGGAACAGTATGGATCTCTGCTGGATGTCTGCAGTGCAGTGAGCTGGGGTGCCTTGCCTTCACTCTGAAGGAAAGGTTGTGTCCTAATGTTATGCCTTCCTGTTTAAAATGAATGGCTTGTAAATGTTTATCTCAGCTAGAAGTGAGAACGTGGGCTACATCTGTGCTCTGCAATTCCCCTTGGAGAAACCCTGTGCAGTGAAACAGCTGCGTATCCCTTCACGTCCTTCCCTTGTGTTAAACATGCACATCTCTGGCTCCAGCTCTTTGCCAGGTTTCCCCCTGCTCATGTTTGGATTCCAGGTTGAAGCTTGAGGTAGTGTTGTCTGGATTTATAGTGGGTTACATTGTTTTCTCCAGGAAAGAGCGAGCAAGGGGATCAGCCCGGTGCAGACAGACCCACAGTCCCTGCAGTGTCATGCAGGGTAGAGTTTCTTTGGTTCTGCCAATAGGTATTGCAGTGTAAAATGTCTGGAGGCCAGTTGGGGCTGCTTCTCTAGAGACAGGACCAAAGTATACAGCATACTGGCTTTCATTTTGCTGTTTTTGGACAGTCAGGGCTGCTTTCCATTTCCTACAATGTTCCAATATAACCAAGGCACATGTGCTCAGTAATGGAGGCTTCTGAGACCTGGGGCTTCTATAAAAAGGAAAAGAGCAAAGTAGTATTTATACAGTATAATATTTGGATTCGCTAATGGGCTGTGAGGTAGGTGTTATCACGAACTACTGTGTGGCAAGAAAGGTTCCTAAAACACAGATCAGCTTACTCCATCTCCAAAAGGTTGCTGATAACCCAGTGTTTAGTTTCTAATTAGACTTGTGTTGTGCTAATTCTCGTGAGCAGTGCAAGTGATTGACATGCTGCATTTCAGTGGCAAGGAGCAGAGCAGCTGATGGAGCTCAGTGATGAAGCCAGCATCCAGCTGCTGAGGAAGGCACACTGCTCCCAGAGGCTGATTTCAGGATGAGCACACGCTGATTGGTGTGGCCTTGCTCCGAGGGGAAGGAGGAAATAAAGGCACATAGTCTTCAATTACACTAATGATATTCTGGTCCTAAAAGGATTAGGAAATAAACATCAGACTGAAAATAAAAGTCCAATGTGTAATAGTTCACAAATCATCTGTTTACTTTGGATATTATTTTTCACTGTTTCTTAGGAGAGGATGGACATTATTCTTTTTCCATGCCTCAGTGCCCTGTATTTAAAACACAAATGGCTCATCCTAAGAGCTGGTTTCTGTACATGTAAGTAATAAGTGTAAGCTTCAAGGCAGAGCCTTGTGAACTGTTTCTGGATGGAACATGCCAGAGCAGCACAGGCATTTTATGTAACTAAAATTATTTCAGAATCATTTTTGCCAGCACTTTCCTTTATGGCCAGCTCAAGTCAATATGTTTGGTAGTGCAGTTCCACTGTGGATATAAAAATAAAAATATGGATTTGATATAGACAGTCTCATTGAGCTAGATTGGATTATTGTAAGGAGTATCTCTGCGCTTAAACCCTCTAGTCAGGTCCAAATCTCTTCTTGATGTAAAGTTTGGCTTTTTCAAATCATCATCATCATTGCATTCAGCACTAACAAAGGCTGTGCCTGTGACTCTTGGATGTTGTTCATGTAGCATTTGATTTTTTCACAGCCTTTAAAGCCCCTGTGAGGCCAAGCAGGGCTGTTCCTTTGCTTTAGGGGCTTTTTGGGCCCCCATACATGTGTTAAAGGAGAGGGCCTGGCTAAGGAGTGGCATTTTCTCAGGATGATCAAGCTGTGGCTTGCTGCAAGTCCCATCTGCCCTCTCCACATGCAGCATTCGAGGCCCTTCCTGGAACAAGCTCCTCGGGGATTTACCTGCGTAGGATTTACCAGTACGGGGTCACTGGAGAGGCAGATGGGACACATGATGACAGACTTGGACCACTTGCATTTGGCAGAGAAAACACCTATGGAGTAGGATAGTGACTTTATGGGTCACAATTTCTTTTTAAGTGATATTCTTTGTGGATCTCATCCCCCAGTCAAACAGCAGATATTGTGGTACAAATAGCAGTGGTACCATGCAGGGTTTAGATTTTCAGAATTGCCAGGTGGGCACTGCAGGCTGCAAAGAGTGTGTGTGTGTGCAAACCTGGAACAGATAAAGGTATTTGTTCCTGTCTGTGTGCTTCAGCCTACCAGGGATACATTTTTGCAGGCTGTGTAAGAAAAGGTCAGATTTTGCTTTGTCAGTTGATGATGGGGTGAATTAAATTAGACTTGAAAGCCACAACAATATCCCAGGTAATAAAACTTAATCTTGAAGGAAGAATGACACATTTGTCTTCTGCTTGAGAAAGGAAGGTGCAGGGCAGCCCAGACTTCTCATACTGTTTTGGCTCTCTCAGAAAATGCAAAAAGAAGGCTCTGGACTTTGTGAGAGCTTTAGGAAACTTGGGGGGAAAAAAATCACGTGGCATAAATGTTCACTTGACCCAATTACGGGCAACATGTTTTAAATATATGAGCTTGTAAAGTGCTCATGCTTTTTCATGAGTAAAAATGAGTAAAAAAATTTTTACTGAGTAAAAATGTTCTGCTGCTTGCTGTGAAGATGAAACTTATCTTGGACTTCACTGGCAGTGAAACCAGGCTTGCTGCAGATCTGTGTGGCAGATTAGGTTGTTTACTCATATTTCAGTTATGTTTCTTCCAGTTTTTCTTCCTCCACTGCTCTGTTAAAGTACTGCAGCTGCCTGGAGGGCCATAGCCATTGAAAGGGCTTGAAGCACTAAAAAGAGAAATTTTGGGTCCTTTTTCTTAGTCAAACAGTTTTTATGTACCAAGTACTGTATTTTATGCTGCTCAAGGACATGGATATCATTTTCTGTACTTTAAAATAACACAAAAGCCAGTCTGGCTCTCCTTGAAGCCAGAGAGAGCATTCCACTTGCTTTCAATGGGAATTTGTAAGCAACCCATGGTGCAATTTCTGTCAGAGCAGGAGAAAGCTGAGAGTCCATAGTACCATGTAAATGTAAAATGAATTTGGTGTCGTATCATCTGCATATTTCAGAGAAAAACTGTCTTGGGTTTGGAGAAAGAGTCACATAAACTTATTATTCAGGCACTCTCACATTCAGAGAAATCCAGAGGAAGAGTCCAGAGCAAGAAGTGTGCAGCTGGCCTCCAGCCTGCTGGTGCTTTGTCTGAGTGTGTGTTAGAGCATGGGGAAGGAGTGAGCACCTTCTTGTCCTGGGGGTTCCCTTCAGTCTGCAGGGTGAAGTGCCAGCTGCTGTTTGAGTGTGTGATAATCACCAGTAAATCCTAAATCTAGAATAGTTGTTTGTGCAAAGCAGAGCACTGGGCTGTGTGTGAAGGGGAGTGTGTGGGTAAATGCACCTTCCAGACACCTGCCTCAGCAGCATGGCAGCAAAAAGAAATGGCTCATGTTCCCTCCACATGAGATCAGCCTTAAAATTCTCCAGAACAATGAGATGTCTCTGCAGCTGGGGAGAGCCTGGGGCCTTGTCTGGCATTCTTGCATTTCTCAGCTTATTCTTGTTGCACCTTGATAGAAGTAAGACTTAATTATTAGATCTTCAACTTTAGACTCCCTGCAGTTACTCAGTGCACAGTTTACTTTATCTATAATTTTCCACTCTAGCCTTACAGTTTTCTATAGGGAGATTATATACTTGCAGCTACTGGTAGAATTTGCCTACCAGGAAAAGACATGGTTTTGAGCTCCGTGGGATGTTACTGATGTGTAAATCATTTAATCTCATCCAAATTGTGGCCACTCCATCCTTTTTCACACTATGCCTTGCCTTAATGTTTGAAAACAATGGGTGGTTTTGGGTGATCAGGTTCAGCAATCTTCAGAGGAACCCAAAATCTTTAGAAATTGCTAAAGAGAAAACAATTCTCTGGAGTTCATTCTGATGAATTTAGAAGAATTTCACAGGGCATTTTCCCAATTTCTCTGCTTGTATGAAATGTTGCAGCATCACTTTACTCAATGCAAGTTTATGGCAGTTTTTGTGGCAGGTGATATGGTCTTGATGACAAATCATTTGTCCCCAGTTCCTGAGTAACCAAGAGATGGAAAGTTTTGTTAGGTTTGGATTGTAGCTTTCCTATAATGTGCTCACTGCAGGTGAGTTGGCCTAAGCCAGTGAGGTGTCTGTGTATGCAGATGTTGTACCCCAGCTAAAACAGGTTTCTGGCTCAACTAAAGAAGGGAAGCAGGAGAAGGGTTGGCAAAGTGGCCACTAAATCCAGCAAAGCTTCAAGCACCGCCAGTAGTCTTGAGGGTGGTTCAGTTCAGGAGGTTCCAAACAATTGCTAAAGGAGCAGTGCAAATATTTTCCATCCTTTCCTGTGAAATGACATGGTTTGTTTGCTGTTGCTTGTTTACCTGTTCTGCATGGTATGTTGCATTTATCAGTCAAATAGACTGTAAGGGGGTAACAGTACTTTAATAATGATGTTTTGTCTTTCGGTGTATTTATTCTGTTTTTTCTGACTAAATTCATACTGAGATGGCTTTTTCTTCTGCTCTTCCAGCATATCTGTCTCAGGCTGCCCCTAAAAAAAAAAGCAGTAATCTGGCAAAATGAACTCAGAACACACAAAGAGGAACCACTGGAGACTGATCTGCAAGATATTCAGGTATTTGCACTTCCATATCCTACACCAGTAATTGGTGCACACACATGGTATGCTCTGCAGTTCTTGTGCTTAACTCACACAAAGTGGGTGAGAAAAATATATAAATGAGCAAAAAGTCACGTGAAAGATCAAAGTTTAGTCGAATGCCCCCATTCAACTTAATGATGGAGTCAGGTTTGTAAAGGTAGAGTTGCAGCTCCAAGTTCAGCACACATTGATGCTGCTGTCCATCACATCTGTTAGCCAGGTCAGATTTTACCATCTGTTACTGCTCAGTGCAATGATGGCCATCTGAGAAGTGGTGGAGAAAGAGGATCCTTCTCTGCCTTCCACTGGAGCAGAGTGAGCAGCCCCTCCTGTGCTGCTGGGCTAAGGCACTGTGACACTCCTGCTGACCTCAGGAATTAGGTCCTGGGCTAGGCCTACAGTGAGGGAGAAGTTAATTTTGGAATCCCAGAGATGCCAGAGGTCCTGTGTCACTTGCCAGGCTTTTACAGTTCTTCTCAGTGCAGAAATGAGACTTTCTAGTTGGAAAGCAAGAACAAGCCAGAAAAATGTTGTAATTTTCTAGGTAATAGGAAAACAGATTTTTGTTTTATGAATACATACAGCAGAAAGTAGCACAGCTCTGTTGAGTCCGTGTTCCATGTCTCTGAAGCAGGGAGAATTCTTGTGTGATTCCTTCTCCATGCTCTGTGTAAGCAGGTGATGGCATACATGCTGTGGATGTGCAAAGTGACAATATCAGCAAGTAATTACACATGTGTTTGTATGGTGGTGTGAGTGCAGAGCTTGGCTGTACACAGCTTTGTAGCTGATTAATTGGGGAAGCAAATGAGCTGCTAATGGGAGTAAAGGTAATGGGAGTAAAGGTAAGAGTTGTGCTTGCCAAGTGCACCAATACCAAGGTGCATTCAGAGAAAACATTTCACTTGTACAGTCATTGCAGTGTTGTGTTATCTCATTGCAATGATTAAGCTGTTATAATTAACTGTTGTTCATAATGAAGTATTTTAAACAAACCCACAAAAGCAGAGGTATTTCCTAAGGGTATATATTTAATGGTTATATCACTGATGTTAACCATATCAACACTGATATGTGAAAAATCATTCTTGTTGAATGTTATATTATATGTGACTGTCTGAAAAGCAGATGCAAATAAACAGGAAAGTTACTGTGGGTTTTATTTTAATTCCTGAATTACATGCTCTATCAGCTTCCAGATATTTATTCACATTGCTATTTTTTATGTGTCCATTCCCATGGTCTTGGCAGTGTGTTCATAGACACTGCTGTGCTCTTTCAGATTCTGCTACCAAACTGCTTCTGGGACTTCATACAGTTTGCTTCATTTGAGAGAACCTCAGATAAGTTATATGGAAAATTGATAGCAAATCCCAGAGTACCAGGTTTTGCTGCACATAATGCAGAAGTATTTCATATTATTAGTACTTTTCCTTTCAGTATTTAGTCTTTTTTTTATATACTTTTTTTTCAACCTTTTTTCAGCATTGGACCTCCAATGCAAGTAGTCGCTTGCCATGGTGTCCCAAAAAAGTCAAGTCAGTGGTGAAAATTCTTGGTTTTCTACCAACTGTTTTAGAACCTTGAGCCAGCTCATTAGCCTTCAGAAACATCCTCAGTCTCACTTTGGAACCACAGTTTTCTCTGTAAGAACAGGAAACTCTTGTCAGAATCTCCTAATGTAGACTTAGGAAAAGTTTCTGTTCAGCTTTGAAGAGCGATACTGTTTTCTTGTAAGAAGATTAGTTGTATCTAAATAATTTAAACTTTTAACCCTTTTAAAAATAAGTAGACTTGAGATTAAAAAATGTTTTACTACTCAGTTAAGCAGTTCATTCCAAAGAGTTATCACTGAAAGGCAGGAGAAACAAGTCTTACACCAATTTTACTAACAATAGATGGGAAGAATAGTACCTGAGAACATTCTATAAACTGAAATTATGGACTCATTCTGTAGCCAAAGGTGGTGGTCAAATCAAACATGCACTATTTTAGATGAGAATTACTAACCTTCCTTAATGTTCTGAAAACTCATTGTTACAGGGAAAATAGACTTTGAATTTCAGACTGATCATTCCTCAAAAGAAGAAAACTGTAAAAGTCAATTTTTTTCTAAGAAATTTCAGACTGTATATGATTTGGGTAACTATGACTAACAAGCTATTTTAGATTGGAATTTTTTTTCCTTCTTTGGGAAAAAAATTTACTTAATGCTTTTTGCAAACCCTTCACGTTTCTAACACTACCCTCATACACTATTTTCTAAACAAGTTACAGATATAACAAAGCTACTTACAAGTGTTGCTGTGTTTGAGAGATACAGCTTTTAATTTGGTTCTGCTTTCACTGAAGGAGTGCTTCCGTTTCACAAATTTTCTGTAATTTTGGGTCCTGAGAAGCTTGCAATCAGTATTTTGTTTACAGTCAATATTTCTAGATGATGTTGCTTTAAAATAAACCTTTCCTAATTGTAAAACTTTGCAAAACTCTCAAATTTTTAAAGTTCCCGAAATTGAGGTCTGTCAGTTTGGTTTCCTTGATAATATTCAAAACATTAATTAGTTTAGGGTTTTTTTCCCCTTTTTTTCTGAAGGCAAGGCATTCATTGGACCTAAGACACATTTATTGCACAGTAATGTGGGGAGGGAGGGAAGAGAGTTTCAGATATGAATTAAGTCTGAGTTATAGTGACTCATAACTGACAACAAAACACCCAAGAAGAGACGTGAGACAGGATGAGATTAAATGAGACAAGCCATGAAAGAAAGGACAGATTTATGACTTATTGGCCTACAGATGGGATGAGAAGATATGAGTGGAGAATGAGATCATCAGGCAGAAGTCTGCTAGGGGAAAAGGAGGGGGTTCACAGGACACATCCCAGTAGCCTCCTGTGCACAGTGAGAGGATTGATTTAAGCCACAGGAAAAGCAGTGTTAGAAATTCTACAAAGATGGGTTAGATCCCAAACCTCAGAGGGGCAGATCTTTCTCTCCTTGCACTTAGAAAAACAAAGACACAACAGTTAGGATGACTCTGAGCCTGCAGCAGTACATGCAGAGCACACACTCCAAGGTAGTCTCACCTGTTTAAATCACATTAGCCTCCTTTCAGTGTTACCAGTGCTCTTTTCAGCAGTTTAGGAAAAAAACAGCTGAATTCCTTAAAATAAAATTCCTTCAAAAAGAGACAGAATTTTCACCTTCAATCTAAGCAATTCAACAGTTTTCTTAATTAAGATCTGCTTTTCATCCCTGAAACTGAAAGCATGTTTCTAAGTAACTACATCCTTCATGCTAGGCTGCAGCCAAGACTCTGTGTATGGGTTATAATTGGTGGAATTAATTGCCAAGTGTGTTTGGTTGAAATTTCAGTTGGCCAATTTATAATCCATTTCATGATTCAGTATCTTAAAGTTCTCACCTAAAAAATGGAAATAACACCTCTGCTGCTCACAAAGGCCTGTACAAATCTGTGGAGTTGCCGTGTTACCATAGCCATGACCCTGCCCCTTTTCTAATTTTGTTCTTGTGTCCTCTGCAGAGAGATGAGGAGAATCTGTTTGGAGAAATGCACTGAATTCTGCCCTTTAGCTGAATCTGTAGAATCAGTTGGCAGCCTCTTGAAAAAAACTTTTCTGGTGAAATTTCTTCTTACATCTGATTCTGATAGGGAATGGGGAAGAGGCAAATGTGTGTTTGTCACAGATTCAATCATTTTTGCTCCATGATTTACTAAGGACTCATCTGTGCACGTGGACAGGTTGAATTAAAAGTTATTAACCTTGGTAATGGATCAGTAGAACTTGAAGTGATCAATAGAGAAGTTCTGATTTGGCTGGAAGTATGAAATTTCATTTGGAATATAGAAGTGAACTGCATTAAAAATTCACAAAACCTCTGTTATACTTTAACTTTGTCTGGAGCTATTTAATTTTGAGTGGAACTGAAAAAAAATGGCTTTTTCCTTAACATTTTAAAATCGTGAAACTTTTTTCCTCAATTTGAGCCAGTGGGCCGAAACAGGATTTGGTTAAGTTTCAGTGTGTAAGACTGTGCATTATTTTAATTACTGCTGATCATTCACTCCACAGCAGTGTGCATGGAGTCAGAGTTCCCTTCAGGAAGGGCTGGAACATCTGAGCTTAGTGCTGGGACTCATCCTGCAGCAGGAGGACTGTCCAGCTGCTCAGTCTGGCACCTGTCCTCAGCCCTGTCTGATCCCAAATGCCTAAGGAAGTGTGTAAGGACAAGGAAATGGTGGATCACATTTCAGCTAAGTGATCTCTTGGTGCTCCCCCATCCCAGAGAAACATGCAGTCAGGCATAGTTTATTTCTCATTAGCAACTGAAGTGATTTCTGTTCTGTAAACTTGCCCGACCTCCCTCTGAGCCTTACAGCCTCCCTTGCAAGGAGTCCTGGAGCATAACACACCTGTTGTGAAGAGCCACTTTGTTTTTGTTTGTTTTCAAACTACCTCGTGCTAGTTGGAGATGAATCTGACAGCAAAACTAGAGAAGGATTTTAAGATTGTACTTTTGAAATGTAATTTGTGTTTAGGCATTAGGTTAGTGTGGTGGATATAGCACAGTTAAGTAGTTCAGGACCAGGTTGCCTTGTGAGTGAAATAAGTATAATCTAGAGGGTCTGTGCTTCAAAAAAAGTTAAGTCTTAGCAGCCATATCAGTTTTAAGCATGGGCATATTTGGTAATAGCAGGACAACTCCTGATGGGTTCCAGTTAATGAATCATTTGAGTATGCTTTTAACTCCTCTGCACATTTCAGACTGAGTTGTGCTGGGGTACTGAGTCTGAGTGTTACTCTGGAGGTGTCTCTCTGTTTGTAAAATTTAATCCTGTTATAAACTTATGGTGGGGTTTTTTGTTTGCTGGATTAACACCATATGCTTTTGACTTTGCTGTCCTGTGTTGGATAGTGTTCATTTTGTGTAGAGCCCTGATTCTAATTGGGAGCTAATTGAGATCAACATATTCTGGGATGTTTCTGCTTGCCAGTGATAGGAGGGATGAATGGGACAGAGAAGTAATGGGAAGAGAGAGGTAGAGGTGCATGAGGAACCCTGAAATCTAAAGATAGGAAGAACATGGATCATCAGTCTATTACATACTGAGACACAAAATCTCCTTGGGGTGGGCTAATAAATACTTCAGTAACTTCAGCTGCCTGAGCCACTGTGTCTACAGATATGGTTCCCCTTCGTAGCACCTTCTGTGAAATAAGAACACAGGAAGAGCTTCAAATGGAAAACACTGGAAAGAGAAAATTATTAAAATTACAATTTGTTGACCAGGTTTTGTAGACTAATAAAATTATTCCTGCAAAACCAAATGACCAGCCAAACAAATTAACAAAGTCATAATAATGGAGAGACTGATTTTAACTAAATTGCAGTAGGGTCTTGCTGTCTGTGGGAACTTTTCTTTACTAGATTTCATTTTGAGAAGATTTCTTAATGCAAATGGACTTTGCAAATCTTAGTCTGCTGAAACTACACTGTCTTAAAAGTCAAATCTTCTCTTTTGGCAAAATATAATAAATATAATGCATGACATTACATTACATTACATAACACTGTTTCTAAATGAGTGGAGTTCCAGGTTAAAATCCAAAATTTCATATAATAAAATATTTGATCTATTTAAATCCTAAATTCCTTAGGAAAAGATTAATCTTGGGAGAAGACAAAACACCTTATTTTTTATATGACATAATGGGGCACTGAAAGATTAGGGTCACAATGTCAAAAATTCTGAAGTCCTATTTAGACTGCAGGAGGGAAGACTAGACTTTGGAAAATGCTTAGCTGTATTGGCCCTGAGCTATTCCAAATATCCCATCATAAGAATTGGAGCAGAAACAGGTTGATGCTGTGCTCACTTGAAAACCTGTCACCAATGGTGTCACTAGCTGTGGAAAATAGAGAAGTTGTTTTGAAAATCTGTTCCACTGCAGGAGATAAACATGGATGCTGGCATTTAACCCAGTGTCTAAGCAAAACATCTTTCTGGGTTTTTGTAAGTATTCTTGATCGACAGAGAGTAAAGGGGAAGGAAACAGAATGACTGAAAAGTCTTCATTAGGATGGAGAGGAATGAGGGCAGCAGGATAGCAGGTGTCAGAAGAAAATGCCATGGACAGTGCATTGATGGCAGTAAAAGATGCAACCCAACAAAAGCCATGTCAAAAGTAGCTTAAGGTGCTGGAAGCAGTAAAAAATGAGAATTATTTTCCCACAGGTGTTGCTGTTGAGCAGAAATTGGAAGGAAACTGTGAGGGTCAATAGATTGAGAAAATGGTCCTGCCCATCATCATAGGAAACCATGAACCTCCCCACTCTGGGACAGGAGTGACCTGCAGTGACCAGCTCTGCTGCCTTGGGAGCATTAGCTGTACTTCTCAAATAAGATAAGAAATCAGTTGTCCTGGTTTGGGGCAAATTTGGGAGAAGACTTCCAAAGAAGTTCTTCAGAAGGCAAATTCAAGTGGCCACTCTCCTAAACTGGTTTGGGAAAATATTTATTTGGAGAAAAAAAGTGGAAAAAAACCTGTTTGTTTAACAGGCAAAGCATTCATCAGCACAAAAAAGTTGAACAATATTAAACAATAAACTCTTGCCAGTCTGAAGAGATGCCAAACTCAGGAAGCCCCTCCATGGGCTGTAGCTCAGCTCTCACTCAGTCTCTGTCAGTCCCTTCAGTGCTGGAAATGCCACGGCCCAGGCCCGGCCCGGTGCCCACAGCTGGAGCTGCCGCTGCTCTGCTGGGTGTTCTGTCCACAGCAGGGTTAAACAGGCCCGAGGAAAGGAAAAACCACAGTCCAGGGAACTTCTCTGCCTCAGCTAGCTAAAAACTAACTAAAAGCAAAGGAGAGCTCTGTCCTGCTGTCTGTCCATGTGCAGACAGCACAGTCCAGGAGCAGGAAGGAGTGAGTGCAGTTCCTGATAACAAACTCTGCACTTCCTCTCTCTCTCTTCACTCTCAGAACCATCTTAAAGGTGCAAAACTTATTTCAGATAAATGGGGATATAAGCATCATAAAGTCACCCCAGGACATCAGTTAATATTTGAATTGAATTGGGAAAACACTGTTTTAAATCAAACTGAATGCAGCCTAAGCAAAAAGCCTGAGTATAGACTTCTAAAATCAGTGACTTTATGCATTTTCCAGAGGCAATGTATGTCAAATGTACACCCATTTTTCGGACTGATACAGTAGAAATGCCTAAATGTTACAGAATACTGAACTAGTTCTGTCTGTTCATTTTCTTTCTTGCAGCTGTTTGCTGCATTTCAGACAGGTTAAAATGGAGTGTTTTTCTGACTCTTGGGACTGACATTCAGCTTGCCTATTACATCTTATGAAAGGCTCTGTCAGGTTTGAAAATCAGAAATTTTCAAATAAAAGCAGTGTCTGGAGAGAGAAGCACAATTTGCTTTCTTTTCCCAGCCTGTTAATAAGTGAGGAGTGGGAGGTAAAGCAGGACTCACTACAGGACTGGGGGCTACTTTAGTCCTTTCTTTAACTGGAAAGAGAAAAATGTTTATTTGCTAGAGAACAGCCTGTGTTTGTATGCACTCAAAATACTGACTGATTTGCTGATGTTACTGACAGACACTGCGTGCATTTAACGTTCTTGGATGAGAATTTGCAGTAATTGTGTTTCCCTTTGTGGAGGTAATTAAGGCACCCAGCAGCTGTCTGGCAAACATTAGCACTCTACTACCTGGTCCCAGGGGAGCAGAGGCAAGGCAGGAATGATTTGACCAAGTGATTGGCAGGACTGGGGTGAGAATCAAACCTTAACCAAGCCCTGCAGCCAAGGGTGAACACATGGCATTGTACTTACAACATCTACAGTTGCTACAAACATCATGGAATTGTTTAGGTTGGAAAAGACCTCTAGGATTGTCAAGTCCAACCATCAAATGCAGAGGAGAAAGTGTTTTTGCGTGTAGAGATAAAAGATAACAGCTGTGCTGAATGCTCTACAAATACATTGTAAGAGGAATCCTGATCACAACACTGCTCAGTCTATCTAAACAAGGAGGAATCCCCTGTACATTTATTTTTAATAGTAAGTTAAGGTAAGCTCTGCCTCAGCTAAGCAATATTTAGACATGTGTCTTTTCTTCTGAAATCAAAACTGTATATTAGGTAATGAGGACACCTTTTAATTAATTACTCAAAATGTGTATATTGCAGTATTTCACAGAATTATTTAGCTTAGAAGCACAAGCTTCCCTAAGCCTCGTGGTTTGTGCAGTATCCTCCTTATCTATAAATAAACAATATCTGACCTTTGTACTCTAGAAGCCTAGTAAAGACCCTGGCAGGACATCACAGAACCTCTTAATATAACTTTCAGCTATTTGTGGGAGTCTGCCTCCGTGTCACTGAGAAGCAGAGTTGGAGGTGACAGTTTAGATTTTGCCTCCTCCTTCCGGAAGCCATTTCAGTCATGCAGGCAGTTCTGGATCTTACTGTGCATTTATAGCTTAAGGAGTCATTTCCACTTGGAAATAGTCCTGGACACAGTGAAGATGGACACAGAGTGCAGGCAAAGGTACAGCTCTGTTACTGCTTTAAGGTATTGAGATTAAATCTGTGTTTACCAGGTTTCTGTTTCAGTGAAAATTGCAATAATAAATGCGATTATGTTCAGTTCAGTAAAGATGCAATTTAGAATGTTAAAATATTTATGTTAGCTCTCAAATGCCACCTTAAGTAGGTGTTATATTAAAATTGCATATTCAAACAAAATACAGATTTCTCTTCCCTACTTAATGTCAGTTACTTTATTTCAATTACTGAAAATATTTTGCAGTTGTTTTTACTTTCCTGTTTTTCTCTGCTTACATAAATCAACTTACAAGTTTAATGAATTTATGCTTAGATCCTTTAATATTTAAACTTGTATCTGCTTTGATAATTAAAATCAAGAGCAAAATAAAATTTAAAAGTGTAGAATGCAGGCATAGTGTTTCCACACAGCCAGAATGTTTTCAGATGTTCATAAATGTTGCACTGTTGTGGTGCTTCATATTAATATTTTAAGCAAATATGTGTTCAGCTACAGGAAGGCTTTCTTAGGTCTTTTTTTGGGGTATCAGACCTCCAATAAGCTGTTTAACATGAGGGCTTCTCCAGTGCCACTTGCTGAAACACTGTTTGTTGGAGTGCATGTGGCAAAGCAGCCACTTGATTCCAGGTGTCTGAAAAATGCAACAGTATTTCAGGTGAAAGCAGTGTATTCCACTAGCAAAGGTGCTGATCTTTGTGTAAAATGAAATTCTGTGTATTTCAGAGAGAAGTTGTGATTTTTAAGGTTACACCTGCATTAGTGGTGTGTATTAGTTTGTGTATTGTTTAGTTTACATATTCCACCTACATCCTTGTAGCCAGGTGCAGAGCTGTTTGTGTTTAGTGTCTGCTCTGAGGATATTTTTATCAACAATTACACAAAGGAAACTGAAATTAAAGACTTCCCCATAGACTTTGTGGATCATCCACTGTTTTGTTGTTGAAATAATGAATGTTCACTGCAAAACTACAAATGGAAAATGAGCTGCCATTAAAAGGGAAACTCAGATGTGTTTCATGGTTCCCTTGCTTTTCTTCCTTGTGGTTGCACAAATGCTGTATTTTAGGGAGAGTGAGAGAAAATCCTAAGGGTAACTGTCAGAACCAGGACAGAGATTTGGTTTTGTCACTGGTCTCCATGCAAATGGACTTCTCTTTCCATCCTTCCCTGCTGCTGGACATAAAAATGGATTTTAGAGTGCCAGAGCTTGTGGCCTCAGTTATGTGGGTATATGTTGTGAGAATTAGTAGTGCCAGTGGAACACAGGGTTGATAAATGCTACTATTATTGTACAATTAGGTACTAAATGTTACCTGTATTACCCTCTCAGGACAACACACTACACTTCAAGGAAGAAACACATAACATGACTTGGAGAAAATGAGAACATGTTTAAACAGAATGTCTCCAGGATAGTCAAGGGAGAGATTAAACTGGAATTCAGATGAAGTCTTTTGTAGGCAGATACACAAGTGAGGAATTACCAAAATGGGAGAGCCAAAGGGGGGTGCTTAGCTTATCCTTTTTTTCCCCTCAGTAAAATCTGGGAAGTAAAATTTTAAATGTTATGTGAATATTGAGCTCTATTTTGGTTTGCTTTTAGTTTATTGAAAAATAATAAATTATTAAAAAAAATAAATTATTCCAAGGCTTCTTTTTTTCATCCCGCTGTTGTTGGATAAGGGCTCTTTCAGCAATGTCAAACTAGTTGACTTGCAATAGGAAAAAGTGCTGTGAAATAGTGATTAATAAACAAAACCAGAAAGGCTTTTTATGTGTTTGTTCCCCACTAACTTTTTACTGTGCTGATACTCTCAGTGATTATTTGTAGCTGTATGAAAACTGTGTCTGTCTGCATGAATATTGAGAAGACATGCTTGGTTTAGTTCTGCATATGAAGAAAAGGAACTGCATAAAATATTTTTCATTCCTCTTGTTAATTCTTTATTGAAATCCATTGAGTGTTGTTATTCTTTTGCTGGTAATGCACAGACAAAAGAGCAGACTGTCACCAAAGACAATTCTTTAATTCAAATTTCAGAGGATAAAAACAAAGAGCAGGTTATTTATTTTATGGATATGTGTGTGCATAGTTAAATGTATATCTGTTATAATGGACCAAGGAAAGTGGAAAGGAATCCTTCGTGCTCAGATGGAATGGGAAGGAGAGAAGCAGAACAGAGCTGGCTTTGAGATTTGAGGCAGAGGAAGGCATTTCATGTGCAAAGGATCAGGCTCCTATTGGATTCCCAGTACTGGAGGCATAAAACTTTAATTTCCTTATAGTAGCGGAGCAGTTTGAAGTGATAGGTTTGACAGTGGAAGCTGAATATTGGTTTTCTTTTTAATTTATTATTTATAATTTAAGAAGTTGTTATAATTTATTATATTTTATTTTACCTTCTCTTTAAAACTACTAGTTATTATTTAAAATAATAGAGTAAGGTTTAGGATACGGATTTACACAAATCATTGTGGAAGAAAAATCTGTGAAGCAAAGAAAATAGATTTAGATCAGTCCAATTTGACTTTGTGTGTGTAAGAAGATTTGGGAACCTAATTTGTACTGATGACAATAAAAATAATTTTGGTGTGGGAAATGTTATGACCCACGTCTGAAGGCTTGCCAAAATGGAGGCCCATCTCTTCTTGGAACCAGAACATTGTGAAGTTTTAGAAGCAGTAAAGCAGAATTCAGATTCCATTGTGGGTGTGCTTTCCTTCTGAACTAAAAGGTGCTTTGCCAGTGACAATTTTCAGGTTGGATACTTGTGATGAAAGACCTGATGACAGAAAAGACCATGATTATAATGTGTCCTGCTTAATAAAGAGTGGTCACAGTTTCTTGAAGGTAAAACTACCTTCCCAGCAACTTCCTAGCAGAGGAAGATGGTGTGTTCTTACTTTGTAACCAGGATGCTTGCAGTAATTCCATATATAGCAAACATTATTGCATCCAGAATGGGATTTTACAGCTAAATTATGTAATCTCAAATGCTCTGAAAAACTCTGGTACAACCTTTGAGCAGTCCTGAGCAATTTGGGATTGTTCCCAGATAACAAAGCATAGTGTAACAGGGAGATGATTTTCTCCCACCAGTTAAGTCCCTTGCATTCAATGCAAAAGGATTTTTTTGCATCACATAATTTGTTGGACAGCTGAGGTTACAGTCAGTGTTGAAAGCCCCGAGCTGTAAGATACACAACTGTTGCAGAGCCCACCAGAATATTGTGTCTCTACCTCTGACATTGCCATGCAGTGACTGAGATCCATTATCCCAATATCAGCTCCTATGGTCTCTGTTTGGATTTGAGAAAAAATAGTGATCAGAATATTAATGTGTAAAATCAAGGCCATGAAGCTGAATGAAATGGGTACTTTGGGTTGCTACACTGCATTCTGACAAGGTCCAGCTGCAACAAGCTGAAGGTTTTTGCTTTTAATAACATATTGCAGTCAGGATGAAGGTGCATGAGCCGTGCTCTTCATAAATACAAGTGTGGCATTCTTTCATAAGTTTTTTAATGGTCACAGTGAAAATCTTGAGAATCATAAATAGAAAATTTTCTAGATTTTTAGGCAGTGATCATATTTTGAACAGCATGCTGCTAAAAACAGGCTCCACACTTAGTCTTGGACATCAACTAAACAGTAAGTGTTACCAGGCAGAAGATTTCATAGATGAGACCTTATTTTAAAATTGCCTTCACTTAGGTCCATCATGTGGGGAATCATTTGGTACTGGCTTCTGATGAGCAAGATTTTGTCTTTAACAGCTCACTGGGATTTTCAAATACATCAGTGCTGAATTTTGACAAGTGCTTGTGTTTCTTAAGGCATGGAGGATAAAAGTAATTCTCAACAAAATTCTGTTCTTTATTTCAGTTTCCCTGATGACATGCAAATCAGAATCTGTTAACCATTGGCTGTCCCAGATATGATGTCAAAGTCAACAAGGGAGACTTGATGTAGTATGACTCAAAACCAGAAGTATTTTGGTAAGTCACATAACATGCATTAAGTAGTTGAGAAAGTGATCATTCTTGAAAACAGATATTTTTTCTGCTCTTTGTAACTAAAATGTACTTTCAAGAAACATTGCTAAAAAGCACAGTAGACTGTTCACATTTTGGAAAGTGTTTCTCCCTTCAAAGGCCTACAAGACCAAACCTCCATACAAGGAAGGCTTAGAACATCCTGCCACAGCCTAAACCTGTGGAAAACTCCACAGTGCTTCAGCATGGCATAGTGGTTTTGGTCAAGTATAGCACAGTGCTCTTCCTATTCGTGCAGCTTCCACCTTCTTTCAGAGTTCTTAATTCACCTGTTTCAGTTAGAACATCTTTCTTGGAAAGCCTGCATTACCTCAGCACATCAAGAGGAATATTCTCAAGTTCAAACAACATTGAAGAATATCGTCTGCTTGAGGAGTTTTGCATTGCTTTCCAAAATACATACTGACTGCAGCAGAATTTAAATAAGTCCCAAACCAAAATATAACTCTTGTGTATTTACTATGTAAATATGATTTACAGGGTTTTAATCTCTTTCTTGAACCCTTGAAAGCTTGATTTTTAAGGTGGTAATGATATGGCTGTAATACTGTAAGTTCTTAAATGTACTGGTGCTATCATTCTGCAGGCATGGTTCTTTTATACCTAGAGGACTCTTTAGTGCTGCTAATACAGCTTGACAATACTGCTTGACTTTATTAAAGCCTACTGATGTGTTTACTTGGGGTTGAGAAGTCACACATTTTCCTTCCCACCAGTAGCAGTCAGCTCTGATGAGTATTTTTGCTTTCTTACATTAGCACACATGTGTTACAGAGTATCTGTGCAGGTGATTAAAAAAAAAAATAAAAAGGCTGCATAGGCTTTGGTGTCACTGGAAAATAAATACAGGTGTGTACCCTACTCAGATGAGGCTCCATATGAACATGTAGATGCATTTAAAGACAATTTCTGAAGAGAAAGTTATCTTATTGTTGTGGGCGCCTGTCCCATTTTTATTAATGTCTGAGATTTGAGAAACAACTGAAACAGAAGCTGTATCCTTACTGTGATACCTGGGTTTGAAACAGAGCATGCCCTTTTTGAAGGAGTAATTCACATAAATTCTTCTTTTTCCACTCACAGAACTCTTGTATATACCTCCCCATTTTTCCCCTTCCCATCCCCATTTTTCTCCCCAGAATTTATCATCTTCTATTCAAGAACTGCTGTTCTGTATCCCAGTTTGGCCCAAGCAATAAGTAAATACAAATTATTTTCCCTTAATCATTGTATCTTGCTACTGACATCTACATAAGGAACAGATGATGTCCAGTGGTGCACCACTGTCAAGGCATGGAAGAGTCTTCCTTCACTTTCTGGCCTTCCTGATGTTGTTCCAATTCTAGTGGACATTATATGTCCTCTGGACTGGTATGCACAGGCTATTCCCTGCCTGTACATGTTTGATCTGTTCAATTAGAGCATGGAAGATATCTTCTGCACCTCAAAAAATACTTCTTGGCACTACAGCTGGAGGAACAGGCATCCACCATAATCTGGGATATGACAAAACAGCAGAGGCCAGCTGAAGGAGGGATTCCCAAAATCTTGATGGATTTCTCATGGTACTTGCATGAGAAAAAAGTGTCTGCAAAATGGCTCCAAATGCATTTGTCTTCTGCAAGTGCAGAGCCTGGGACAGAATTGGAAGCAGCTGTAACCCCTGCCTCAAAGAGGTGCAGTGCAGATCCTTTTCTGTAGGAATGCCATCCCAGCAAAGTTAATTGGGCAACTCCTGATCTAAGGTATTAGTATTTTATTATCATGATTTTCTTCTGACAACCACACATGAGCATTTACATTAGAAGTGCATCCAAAAAGGTCATAATTACTTAAATAAATAACATTGGTATTTTGCAAATGAGCAATTAAGTTATGAAAGAAGCCTCTTTTCATATAGCTGCTGGCCTTGATCCTTCTGTGCATTATTTAAGACCTAAGGCTCCAGAGTTAATTCCTGGTGTCAGACACAGAGTGCAGCTCTGCTGTGCAGTGTTGTGTGACCCCCTGGACCAGGGGCAGGGCAGGCTGCAGGCTGATAACAGCCCTGCTCTTCCCTGGGCTGGAATTCCTTGCTTGTCTTTGCAGCTTCTGTCTGCTCACTCCTGTCCTTTCCTGCACAATCCCTTTGGCACTGGTTTCCTCTGATTTCCTCTGATTCTTGCCACAAAAGTCTGTGGTCACAGCAATGTGTTCTCTGCAACGTTTGATTTCTGTCTTGGTTGGCTTTTCCAAGGTTCTCAGTACATTTTCTGCCTCCTCTCCACCTCCTCATTTGTATCTTCAGGTCTGAAAACTGCTTGCACAAAAGACTTGACTGGGTATAGGTGCCATCATGTGTCACCAGAGACAGGGGAATGGTCAGCATATGCTCTGAGACTCTAAAAGCCAAGTGGAAATCTACAGGTGGGAATGTCCCTTTGTATTACAGTTTATCAGAAAGGGATTCCAGGAGTTAAAAAAGAATTCCTGTTAATTCAAATTACATTCGTTTTTTTTATAAAACAGGAGTTAGTGTTTACTGTAAAGTTCTTTTTTGACTACAGACTGCATAAGGAAAATCTGCAAAATCTTGGAGTTCTCTCTGTAAGGCAGCTACTTTCTCTGTGCCTTTTTCTTTCCTCTCTTTAATTCCCAATACCTCAGAGGCACAGTTTCCTCCTTTAGCAGGGACTGTGACCTTAAAAATAGCTTGCTCCAAAGTAAACACAGAAAAAACCTACATCAATTGTTTCAAATATGTGGTAAGTAACCAAAACCGTGTCCAAGCTGAAATTCAGAGTCTTTTAGAGCTGCTTTTAGAGCTTTTTAGCCTTTGTGTTCAGGCTGCAGGCTGGCCTCTGTCTCCAAATAAATTGGTAAATCTTGCAGTACCATTTGTAAGTCATTTGTCCCTGCCTTTACCACTCTTGCAAAATGTTTAGAGGGGACACTTTCTGTTTGGATGAAGGCCAAGTGTGGCACCCAGCACCTATGGAAGTGATGATCCCAGGCTGCTTCCATGGCATTCTGATGGGTGGGACATCACAGCTGGAAGAGTTGGTGATTTATTGAGCAGAGAGCTTATTTTGTCACTTTTGCTTCTAGCTGTAGGCTCCATCCTCTGGTCCAGCTGCAGGAGGAGGAAGGCAGGACCCTTCTGCACTGGGGGACATCCATAGGGCTCTGCTGCCCTCACATCTGCCCACAGCTGGAGCAGAGCTTGCAGTTCCTACAGAAATGTTTTCCAGGAACAGCCCTTGCCATCAGACAGATTTAGTGGGGCAGTGAACCAAGTGCTGACCTGCTCAGTAACAAGGCCGGTGTCCATGTGTTAAAGCAGCTGTGAACAGCTGTGCTCTGCATTTCACTGAGGAGCCCTTGCTATTGTGTAACCAGTAAGGACAGAAGGACAGGAGAAAAGGACATTCAAGTCTGCAAATGAAATCCCTTATGACAAGCAAGTATTGCAAAGGAGTATTTTCAGAGTCTGGCCAATGCCCTTGCATGGGAAAATTGGTCAGGTCTTACAATCACCTCTCCCTGGGCAGAATTGTCTCCTTACCTTGCTTAGGAGGGTTTAAAACTGGTACAGATGCCAGAGGAACAGTCCATTGGGTCTCTCACAAACAGTCTGTCTCAAAACACAGGTATTCTCTTTACTTTTCATCTTGCAGAGGAGATCTTTCTATCTCTAAATATACCAGATATATCTGTGTGGTGTAACAAATATGTAGTCATTTGAATATTTTCCTCTGAATATAGTCTAAAAGTCTTCATTTATTTAGAAAAAATATGCATTGCAGTGTTTTGAAGCCTGAGAAGAGGACTAAGAAACTTTTGATTAGCATTGCCAGCTTGGTTCCTTTGGTGTAGGGGAAAGAGGAACAGTTGAAAAAGGAGCAGGAGGAAACCTCAAAAGAACATTTTCTTTTTACTTTTCCATCTAAGATGCAGTAGGGTTTGGGAAGGCTTTTCTTAATCTGTTGTGTTATCCTGATCCACTGAGAACTCATTTTGAAATTAAATATGCCAAAGCATTTATGATTTACAAGGGGGGGTCGGGGGGAAGCCTTAAAAAATATCTTGTGTTTGATCTATTTGTCACTATGAAAATATTGACAAAAAGTAAAAAAATTGGCCTTCATTTAGCTTATTATTCTTGGTTTATTTTAATGCTTTGTTATTAAGGGCAAACTCCCATTAAGATGTGAGATTAACTCTCACAGTTGCAAATGAATAAAAAATTTGACAATTACATCAAACTGTAATCTATTCTAAAGTAGGTAATTCCTACTCAAAAATACAAAGTGTGGATGAGAGAGATGCTTTTAAAATTAAAAACGTATATGGAATAAGCTGTGCAGAATTTATGCTGCAAAATATCTTCTGTGTAAAATCAGAAATAATGTGTTAATGACACAGTTCTTAAAGGATTTCAGAAAATAAATGCTTTATGGGGAAAAGAAAAAGAGAGCATGAAGTGTTAACTGCAGAGCCAGCCCAAGGGTTCCTGGGACCTTGGCTTCATCCTCTCTCAGAAGCTCTCTGTTTGTGGAGCGTGCTTTCCCTGGCAGTCAGAGAGCCCTCTGGGAGCCTGGTTTGAAGGACAAGTGCTCCCAAAATGGGCAGAGCAATAAAGAAACTGGAGTTGGTGCAGCACAGCAGCTGCTGATCCAGCCAGGCTGTGCCACTATCAATTTCCCTGGGAGCCCAGGGCTGGCTTTGGGGGCAGGCACTGTCACAGGAGTAAGGACTGGGTTGAGGTCTGTGCCAGAACTGCACCTCACAACGTACCCAGAGTGGGGCCCAGGGCCCTGCCTGAGGTGGCAGCACAAGAGATCAGGTCTGGGCCCAGCCTCCTGCCCTGCCACCCCTGCTACCTGTGCTCATTAGTTCCAAGGACTCTTAGGTAGCTGGAAACTCATTAATGCTGGCAGGAGAATGATTACCTAGCTCTGGGTTAGTAATGCAATGCGTCATGTTGCAGAACAGCCAGACCTGAAGCTTAAGCTCTCTGTTATCACTTCAGAGAGACAGATGTTACTACTGCCAGCCCAGAATTCCTAAAAGAAAATGCTAATTTAAATGACTTACTCCGTTAAATTCCCGTTGAATTAGCATTAGTAATGAAAGTAGTTGCATTGTTATCACTGCAGTATCTGAGGAGGCTGTTGGCCAGAATGTCATATGAACAGGAATGTCTGCTGGGATATTTAATTTCATCTCCCATGACAATGTGCAATTGCTCTCTTTTGTACATCTTCTGTTAACTCTTAGTGGTCTGGGTGATGTTTTGGTATAGGCAGAAGTCCCTCCAGGCCAGCAAGGGCATGTGCAGGGACAGCAGAGTTAGCATTTCACTGCAGTGAAACAAAGTGTTCACAATTTCCTTCCCTGAATTTCCCACCAGGCTCTGGTTATATCTGCAGCCAATCCATCTCCATGTCTCTGTAACCAAGAGAGAACTGTAGGATTGTTACTCACCTGATCCTGCAGAGACATCCCTCCTTGGAGGCCGTTTGCTGAGATGTGCAGAGGGTCCCTTGTGAGCCTCTCTCACACACATTTCACCTGATCTCAGGTGTCTCAGTGGGTGCAGAGCTCTCAGCACTTAATGCTGGATCCTTGCAACACTTATATTCTGCATCATTGTGCTTTTATTGGAGCCCAGTCAGGAGACACAGGTTTGGATTGGTTTGCCATGGGGATCCAGAATGAAGTTAGAGGTGTAGGAGGCATTGGTAACAAAGCTTATAAAAGGCAGCAAGCTTGTGCTTGGAGTTGTGAACCAGAAATACCACCTTCCCCACAAAATTCCTTTGGTGGGCAGGATTCTCTTTTTTTTTTTTGCCGTTGGCTTCTTTTGTGTGTAGTATTTTGTGTCTGTGGAGTTGTGAGGTGGATTTCTTTGTCTGAGGAACCAGCAGTATTTAAAATATAGGGGGACATTGTTTTATTAAAGCAATTCTTTCAGTTGTCACAGCAATTGGTCTTCCATAAATGATGAAGAAAGAAGGAATGTATGTAAAGAGATACATTAGTTAATAATGGTGAATACAGTTTTGCTTAAACTAACAAGGAAGCATTCTGGGATTTGTTGCTGTAGTTCATTTTATCCAAGTGACTTTTTTACTTCAGTTTTCTCCAGGTTTGCAATCAAAAACTGCAGCCCTTGTATGTTCACAGCTGTATCAATCCCAGTTTCTCTTGTCTGTGTAACTAAGTTCCTCCATTAGGATATCTATTCTTCAAAAACAGACAGAGAAAATAATAAAAATACCAGATGTAAAAAATATAAAAATATTATGAAGTATATTGAAAATTTATTGAAATATTATTAAAATAATAAAAAAAACAGATGTGGTACTTTGTGATTCTTCCCAAAATATTTTTCTGCTCCTGCTTTCCCAAACTTTCCTCAGTCAGATGGGCAGAAATGGCAGCATAGTGGGAATGGTGCTGTGCCCCCGAGGTGATCTGCCTGACCATTTTATACAAATGGCTACTTTTCTTACAGCTTTGCTCAGTTAAAGGGTAATTGGAGACTTGGGGAGGCAGGGGTTATTATTCTAGGATCAGCATATGTGATTTCCAGTATATCCAAGGGACTAAGCACCAAAGAAATGGAACCCCAAAAAAGAAAAGTGTGTTGACAAAATTTAGGATTTTTTTTTCTCTTTTTCTGGGGATTTAACAGTAGAATCAAAATTCTTTACTGCTCAAAAAATTTCCTACACCTAAGAGAAAAAGCATGCAAAGAAATGTGCATAAGTAACACACTTAGTCCTTTTATTCCCATTCCCTGATTTTCAGTATGGTTTCTAAACCTTTCTCCCAATATTTGTGAGTTGGTTTTTAATCCTTATTCTCATCTGTCTGTAATCATCTCATTTTACCTTTCTATTTTTTCTGCTTACAGTCCTTTACTTCTCTTTTGCTTCCTTCATGCCACCTCTCTTAGGTAAGTCAAAAACATAAATGTGCCTCTGCCACCCCTCCCTACTGTCTGTATTTAAATTGAAGTGGAACTGGAGGCTGTGTAGACTTCTGCTTTTCCAATGTCAGCAGGTGAAACTTAGTATATTCTTCCCAGGAGCACATGCAAACATTTTTTTCCTAATCTTTGTCTTGCTGTGTTTAAGTTTGCAGCTGCTGGATTCCACTTTGAGTTTCAAGTTCAAAGGCATCCAGACGGTCTTTGTGAAATATCACAGAACCCACTGAACTTCACCTGGGTTTGCAGGGAAGTTTTGTCAAGCCACAAGTTTCCCACACTTCAGTGCTCTTTTCTCCCAGCTCAGATTAGAGATATCTTAACTCTGAAGGATCACAACATATAGGGAACTTCTTCCTAAACTTTGACCTGCTTTCAAGTTTGTAACAAAACTCAGAATTGTTTCCACAATTTTTGGGGTTTGTAACAAAAGCAAAGGACAGCTGTAATCCAGGCTGATTCTAAATCCATGGCTTTAGAGATGGGTTACTGGAAAATGTATGTCAACTCTAGGCTAAATTCTTCCCTTTTCTGAGAACATTTTACCCTGCTGTCCCTGGGGGCTCAGAGTATTTTTCTTTTAACATGGTCAGGCTTTCTGCCATTTCTTCCAAGAGATAAAGTTTCAAAATATGCTTCTTCTGACTGCTTTTCCAGGTAGCTGGTTCACTCTGGCCCTGCACTGTGGGAGGGGTCACCCATCCTTGGCTTTTGAGGGCCAGCCCTGCCCCTTCAGTCACCTTTTCATGGTCCTTTGAATATCAAGTAGCAGCATCACACTGGAGAGCAAGTGGAATAAAGGGAATAGAAGTGCTTTGGCCTAAACTCTTCTAGCTTCAGGGTGATCATGTGTATTCAGTGTGCCTTTGTATAGGAATGTACCTCTCTTACCTTTTTTTGTTGGTTTCATTTCTACATTGCAAGTCTCTCAAAATCAGAGCTGCATAAAAATTAATAATGATGCTTTTTTGCATTGTATGATTCCAGGGTGTTGGGGTTTTTTTACACCTCTCAGCCTTTTCAAGTACACCACTAGCTTAGCTGCTTTTTTTATTCTGTTACATTATAAAAAACTAAACAAAATCCCCTCAGCCATTTGTTTTTACTTATACCATAGTTTTTCTGTGTTAGAAAGTTGTAGGTTTTTGGTTTTGTTTTTTAGGTGGTTTGTGTTTTCTTCTCCTCTCAGGAAACAGTGTGAAATCTCTAAATCTCTAAACTGGTAATTAGGCAGGTACCTAAATTTTTAATGACTAGCATGTGCTTTGCAGTTTTTCCTGAAGATTTGCATATTTGTTTCTTAGGATCTATCAGGTGCTAATACTTTTACAAGGAGGCTGGTGGACACATACTTGAAGAAAATATGTGCTTATTAATTCTTGATGCTTTTTGCATTTATCAGCTCTTGTGTTACTTTGTTCAGCTCTAGCTGTCCCTGGCTTATTACACACAAGACAGTGAAATCTGAATCAGAAGTCACTTGCAGAGATGGAGGTGTAGGCTCCATTCTTTGAGTGTTTATTTGCTGGTTATGTTGCAAGTGCTTTCAGAGCTGTGCAGAAGACTGTGAAGTTCCTGGGGCTGTAATAGAAAACATTGGTGCCTTGACTTTCAAGGGAAGAATGTGGTTGAGATTACAGTGACTGAGGCAGTGTCAATGGGTGGTCCTGAGTCCATGTGGCTCCCAGAAAAGAGTGTCTGCTCAGATGGGTGATGAGCTGCACTCTCCACAGTCAAACAGCTGGGAAAGAGCTGCCCTGGACTATGGTTTTGTCTTCTCAGTGGCCAAATGCTGTCAGGTGGCTTCTCAGTGCTTCGCTGTAAAATCAGATAAAGGGCTTGCTTAAAAGCTGGACCATCATAGAAAGGAGCTGCATGCTCCTTTTGTCCCCTTGGGTCACTGCCTTTCCCTCAGCACATTCCCATTGTCCTGTTCAGTGAGAGGTACAAAATGTCTGCCTCACTCCCAGCGCCATTTTGTAGCCTGATTGTTGGATAATTAAGACTGTGAGAAGTGGAAAATAAACAGCATGGCATGGGGGAGATTTCAAAAGGAGCACCAAATCTGCATGTTTTGTTTAGATGTTTAATTGTTGCCGACTGGCTGCATTTAAACAAGTGACTTTACAGTGTCTGGAAGAAAACAGGCTCCCAGATTTGAGGAGCTGACCTTGGGTAGGTGCCATCAACTGTTCTTTTCTATTGGCACAAATGTGCTGCTGGCAGAATCTCCCTGGAGCTGCAGCCTCTCACCCAGCCCTGAGTCAGAACCTGCTCACACTGTACTGGGCCACCAAATTGTGCCACTGTTGTGGTTTAACCCCAGGTGGCAGCTCAGCCCTGCTCCCTCCCTTGCCATGGGTTTGGGAAGGGTAAAAGTGAGGAAACTTGTGGGATGAGATAAAGACTAATAGATAAAGCAAAAGTGTGCACAAGCAAGGAAAAACAAGGCATTCATTAGACAGGCAGGTGCTCAGCCATCCCAGGGAAGCTGGCCTCCATCACAGCTCACAGTCTCTGGGGGACACAAACACCATCACTCCAAATGTCTCTCCCTCTCTCCTTCCTTTGCATACAGGAGTGATGCTCTATGGGCTGGGATGTCCCTGTGGCCAGCTGGGCTCAGCTCTCCTGGATGTGCATCCTCCCAAGGCCTTGTGTCCCCCAGTCCTGTCACTGGTGGGGTGGGAGAGGAGCAGAAAAGTCCCTGGCTCTGTGCATGCCTAAACTAAACAATAACTGAAACATCCCTGTGCTATCAGCTCTGTTCCAGCACAAATCCAAACACAGCCACTACCAGCTACTGGGATGAAATTTAACTCTACCCCAGCCAAATCCAGCACAGCTATTTATTCCAAATATTACTAGCAGCCCCTTCAATAATCAAGTTTTGATTGAGAAAATATAGGTTATTTAAAAATAAGAACCTTCAAAATAGCTGTAATTAAGCTTCTGCCATAGAGCAGCACATAACATTGTTCAGGAAAAACAAGACAGCAGGGTAGACTACAAATATGCTGAAATCAAACTAAAAATTCAATATATGCTGCAATCAAACTAAATTCAAAAGGAATTGAAGGGACACTGTGGAGTTGTTCCTGTCATTCTAGGGGTGCAGTACCAGCTATGTGAGGAGCAAAGTTAGTGGCACTTCCTCTGTTTCTCTATGAAATGCTCTGGTTTGTGTGTGTAACATGGGCCAGGGCACTTTTTACATTCACAGGAGGGTGCAAATTCAAAGCTGTTTAGAATTCTGTAATATCTTAATGATAATAGTTGATCCCAGTATCACAACAGTACTTCTATTTTTAAAATGCAATCAGTCAATCATTTTAATACATTGAGCCCTTAGTGCCAAACATCTCAGAAAATGATGTCTATGGCAGTAAAAATAAAGCATCTGAAACCCCTTCTGCAGAGTCATTCTTCCCTTTTTTCTTACCTAAGTACAGTAAAAGCTCACTGCTGCAAGAAAAATCTGGAATTACATAACAAGGAGTAAATCCTCCAAACAAGACTGATTAGCAGGCAGGGATTGCCATCATGAACTGAGCAAGGAGGGACAGAGAAATTGCCCCACCTGACAAAAGTTCTCTCTAAAAATACAGCATCTGCTGGTTTGTTCTTGGGGTTTGGTTTTGACTTGTGAGGTGGGAGTTGTGTACTGCCTTTTAAGGATTACAATGAAAATTGCTCCTTTCTGTTTACTTCTCAGGAAGGTGTCCTATGTCTATACCATGCTTTTACAAAAAACTTGTCATGTAGAGGGGATTGAGGTAATTCAAGTTCAGTTTCTGCCTCTGCTGCAGGGATTCACACAAAAGCACAAGAGATGCTTGTACATCTGTTCCTCATCTGCAAAATAAGGATTAATGCTTCCTTATCATTAGTGCTTATAAATTACTTTGAAGTTCCTCCAGTGTGCTTCAAATATATCTGTTACTGTTGTTGGTGATAAAAGTGTGAAATACATAACTCAGTCATGTTAACAGCCTATTAACTGAGAGGATTTTTAACACAACTTGAATATAAAAGTATCAGCACCATATTCCAGCAAATAACCAGCTACAGTGAGAACATACCTGTACATCACCTCTATTTTCACTTCCACATGAGTTTTCTCAAGGGTGAGTTTTTCCATGGGCCACTTATTTTCTGAGACTGACCCTCAGTCTTGTATTGATCAAAGGCTTTGCTTTTTTATATAGGATCAACAAAAACAATGTTTTCAGTCATGAAACTGGTAGGACCACTTCATTGGACCAAGAAGTTAAAAATTAATTTCAACCATTCTTGTTGCCCCAAGATAAATAAAAGGGGAAATTTTGAAAGAGATTTTTGGTTTCAGTTGAACAGTAGCCTGCATAAATAGGTATTTATATAACAAAAAATAACTCAATGAAAGCAAGTTTAGTTGAGGTAAAATTGGAGCCAAAAGCACAGATGACCTGGGCACAGATCATAGGTTACAGAGTTAAGACATCTGGATTTCTATTCAATTCTCTGAAGGTGTACCTAGTAGTTAATAAGGTTTGCTTTCCTCTTCCATAAGAGTTTTTTTTATGTGGTGTCTGAAATCTGGCTTCCTTAGGGGATTAAAAAGTGTTTTTCTAATAATTCAAAATAACTGCCTTGAAAATACAAGCAGCTTATGATAGTCCTTCCTAACTTAATGCATTCATAGCAGCAATACTGTAATTTGTGATTTGCAGATGTGAGTGCATCCTTCCTAGGGACAACTGTCCCAGAAATCAGGATATTTGAGCCAAAACTTCTTTAAATCATTTGCCTTGATACCTTAGGCAGTATCTGAAAGGATTTTTTTTGAAGTAGCAGTAGAGAGGGCTTGTATTTTGTGTTTGTCTTACCCAATAGGTCTCCTCCCATTACATGTTTCATTTTGATGTTGGTACACATGCTTTTGTTAATTATTGCACATTTTTATGTCAGATATATTTATAAGTATATATGGGTTTAGTTCACTATGCTTATTGGCACAAATCAAAGATCCTCTTACAGAGTTTGTGCTTGGTGCATCTTGAATTCATCCTGCTGTTCCATGCATTGCTTGAGTGGTCGAGGACAGAGTGCTACAGCAGGGAATTATCAAATGTCTGATTCTCTTCTCACCCTTTTCTGAAAAGGAGATGTTGGTTATAGGAAGGGCATGGCACTGAAAAAAACTTCAGTTGTATTTCAATATTTGAAGCACCATTTGTGCAAAATATACTATATATAAATATATTCACAACAGAGTTGTTTTAAGCTCCAAAACACATTAATAACCTCTGTGAAAAATATCATATTCTTTCAGTAAGTTCTTGAGATTCTTTTTTCTTATTGATTTTTTTTTAATATTTTGAAGTAAGGCCTTTCTCCTCTGAACATGAGGTAGTTCACAAGCTCTTATTTTGCCCAGTGTTTGGATACCCCCAAGGCAGTAGGAATACAAGCTAGTGCCAGATGAGTGACAGCTCTCATTCCTTTACCATAGTTAACACCAAAGGTTCAGAAGTTGTCATACCAGCTTTCTAAACAGAATTGTAAACTTGCAGTGCCCATGTTTCCAGAAGCAAAAGGGCTTGCTGGCATTCAGCATCAGCTCTGTTAGGCTGCTTGTGGTGCTGACTTTTTACTTGGCTATTTTGTGTCTGATTATTGCTTCTTGACATTACTTTACCAGAGTCATTCATTTAAAATATCTCAGGGAGAAAACTCCAAGAAAATGACAGTATTTTAAGGTCCTTACCATAGTTACCCTCTGATATTAGACACCTGTTTTCACCTAACAATAAGGGTTTTTTAGCTTCTAATTTATTAGGTTGCACTTGTAATAACATGAATAGATTTACTTAATATTTGGTCTGGTATCTTGCTACAGCTACAGGCCTTTAAAAATTATGTTGCACACCATACTTGTCTTCATATGTAGATTGATGGTTTTGGGGGAACAGCTCTTCCTGAGAGTATGTGTTATAAGAGAAGATAGAAATGAGTTATTTGTGTATTCCCACTTGCCTTATTAAAGCAGCCCTAGGTATTATGTTCCTGTCTTACTCTAGATGTTGCACAATACTTAGTCTGCTTACTTCATCAGTTACCATGCAGTGTGGAGAGCTGAACTCATGACAATCCTGTTCATCCTTTCAGTTCTGTTATTTAGTAGTAGGTTATGTTTATGTTGGAAAGATCATAGTTTTTCTCACATGAATTACCAAGTGCATGAATATTGTAATTGTTATTCAGAGCCTAGATGATTCATTATTGATAGAAAGGGCTGTTCATTTGGAATGTTCAGTGGTACAGTTGTCTTTCAGATTAAAATGATTTCGGGTTTGGTTTCCTTTTCAGCAACTAAGGATCATTCTAGCAAAAAATATTGGTGATCCACAACAGGGCACTCTCCATATCAAATATCTAGATTACAAAGTGTTCTGGGATTATCATACCCCCACATGTTCTTAGAGGATAAGTTACTACTCTGTAGACTTGGTAAGTCCCAGCTTCTCATCCACATTTTGTTTAAGAGTGTGTGGCTTTTTTTGTTTGCTTTTGCAGAGGTGCTTAAAAGCACTTTTGATACTGCAAGACATAGAAATTAGGAGACTTGTATATTAGCACTTCCATAGCTCAGTAAAAGATTGGGGGAAATGTGTGTTTGCCAGCAGAACTGGTATCCAAAATTTATGCATGTATAATATATGGAAATACAAGGCAAATATTTAAAATACAAGGAGGGGATTGGAGTGGGGAAGTTAAGCTTTTAGATTTCTTAGGTGTTATATCTTTCAATATTTGACTTGCTGTATAAATTGGGGGGGGGGGGTGTTATTTGGGATTGTTTTGGGTTTGGGGAGGTTTTGTTTGTTTCAGGTTTTGGGGGGTTTTTGGTGGGTTTTTTTGGGAGGTTGATTTTGGTTTTGCTTTGGTTTGGTTGGCTGGATGGGTAGGGATTTTTTTCTTCTTGTACTTGCTTGCGTATGTATTGTACAGGCTCTGACTTTCTGGCCAGAGCAGACAGAATTACTTGATGCTGAGAACCTTGTTAATTTTATGGCCCATTTTCACATGGAGATCAGCTTTTATTTCCCCTCTCAGTCTTTATTCTTGATTCAGTTGTTAGTAAGGTTTACTGAGCAAAAACACGGGGTGTATTATGGGAAGAAATCCAATCAATGCAGCACCAAGGGACAGTCCTTCAGAGTCCTCCCTGTGGCTGTGAGCCAGCCTGGAGGTTACTACGAGGTTACTCTGTCTGACTTGAACCAAAATACCCATCTAGTTCTGAAAAGGCTGCCGGCCACCCCCAGCACGTGGAACAGAAGCCTCATTAATATGAGCTCCCAATATATGTATCCACCTGTTGTAGCAGCCCCAGCACAGAGGCTGTGTTTCCTATTTTAAACCCTTTGCATGGCTGTCTGCATTCCCTGCTGTCTGCAGTTGCTGTGGAGCTGCAGGGCAGCTCCCAGGCGATACCTTCAGGGAATGCAGGAGCCTAAAGAAAGTGGTGGCAGATGTCATGGACCTTGCCAAATGCTAGCTTTCAACTTAGATTGTCTGAAAGATTCACTGGCTAATCCAGACTTTGTGATACAGAAGTATCCTCATTAGTCATGGCTTTAAGTGTGCATTTCTTTAATGCCTGCTCCTTTTTCAGGTATTGATGCAGAGAATTGCATTGACACATGTGTAGGAAATCTTTATTTGTTTTGCTTCCTAGCAAACCCCAGCCCTCCAGTATGCAGAGTTTAACTCTTCTTAGAGTTGAATTATTAGAAAGATACAACACTTCCTTAGGGCTTTTACCTGTTTTGGCTCTGAGTTCTAATAAATCATTTGGCAGCAAAATGACTCTAAGATAAACTTCTCCCCTTTGATGAAATATTTGTTCAGCACATTCTGCAGTATGGTTTATGTCAAGAGTTATATGTCTTCCTTGTTAAAGACAAGAAACAAAGAATCAAAACCATTATCAGACACCACTGCTGATTCAGCAAAAACTTCACATATCTAGTAAGCCATAAATTTTCTGTCTACCTCACTTGGTTTTCCTGACAAACACATTAGGAATTGCCTGCTAGTACTTTTAACCCATACCATATTTTGTGTAAAGGAGCTCAGGAGCAGTAAGCTCTTGAGGAAAGTATACTGCTCCCCCAAGCTGGTCCTGAGGAGCCTCAGGTGCTCCTCCTTGCACACAGGTGGTTTCCAGGGAGCACCCTCCCCTTAATTGTGTGGCTCCTGTTGCACTGTGAGTGGACTGAAATGTCTGCAAGCAGGCACACCTGCCAGTGCATTCACACTTTTCATCATTGTGCTCATAGGACCTCATTGGTAATGCCTGCATTTTGGTTTTGTTTCTTAAAGTTTTCCATGGAAATTTCTGGTAAGGTACGAATCCTAGCCCCAGGTATTGAAGGCTAAGAGGAGGCTGCAGTTCTAGTGGCAGTGAGTTGTAGTGAATCAGAGACTCTGAAGGAGCTTCATTAACTCTGCTTCAGTTTCAGCTCTGCTCTGTCTGCAGTGATGTACTTCCTGCCCATACCATGTTTCAGCATTTGAATGTGTATTGTAGCCTGAGAAGCATGTGGCAGTTTCAGTAGGCATGTATGTTAAACAAAACTTTGAGAGAAAAAGTCTCCTCAATTAAAAATGTAAGAACATAAGAATTCTGGAACAGAGAAGGGAGCTACTGTATTGTTTCTAGCAGTGATGAGTAGTCTGTGCTTATAGAAAAAATACAAGTGCTAGGTATATGGAATAAATAGGCAGAAGTGTTGTGGTTGGTGAATTCACGTGGAAAATCCCCCTGGACTGTAGGTGCATCAGGTCCGAGAATTTTTTGGCAAAATCCTGGATTTGTATGGTTTGATCCACAGTCACATATTGGGCATAGGGACCAGCCACAGCATAAACACCTGACTAAGCCCAGGGGTTCCAGCCATTTGCAAATAATCTATTTGTGAGGGCATTCATCTTCAGTGACAGTTAGTAGAAGAATGTTCAAATGCAATTAATTACTAACTTATTATAAATAACTTTAGTAACCTGCTTCTTTCAATAATGGATTTTATTTGCCTGGGTTCTTTTTGTATTATTTCAACATAAACCCCATTTCTTTAGCCTTTGTAGATGTTGGACTCGATGATCCTTTTGCATCCCTTCCAACTCAGCATATTATGTGATTCTGTGTTTTGAGGACTTGGACTGTAGAAGTTATTTTCTGTTGTTAGTTGAAGTGGCATCATGTCACAAAAATTTGCATTTTGCACAGAAATGTTTTACTAAAATTGCAAAGATTAAGTATTCCAGAAAAGATTAATAGCCAACACTTTCCTAAAATGGGACCAGTGGTGCTATTTCATGGAGATCCTATTTCAGTGGAGTTCCAGTCAGTCATGTTGTTGGATGGGGGATTAATCAATCAGAAGGATTTCTCCTTTCTTCCCACAAAGGAAACATCTTGCATTGCTCCACACTAAACTGGAGTTTTCCATTTTAGCAGACACCAAGTGTCAGTTCTACATGTGGTGCTCCATACTGTACTACCATCATGATGTGTAAGAGTGTTGTGTGAATAATCATGAGTTAAAGCAGCAATCCTGTTCTATTGCAACCTGCCATGGTAAAGGGTGGCTTATGCCATTGGCCTTCAAAAGTTCATACCCAGGTTAAGCTGAATCCACATTTGATTTCCAGTGTCAGTCGTTAATGGCTGAGGTTATCACTGGTGCCCTTTCTTGGTGCACTGCATTAGTGAGGAACCACCAGCTCTGGTGGTTCTGGGCCAAAACTAGATGTGGACTTGAGCTTAACTGTCTTGGTGTGTAAATATTAAGTACAAAGGAAATTCCACACTCTTTTCTACACCAGCATTATCGTTAGTTCTCTGACTGGGTCACTTGGCTGCCTCAAAGACTGTAGTTAACATGTTCCTGCTATTCACCTCTTTCTGCTTTTACTCACAACATTCAAATACAGTTCTTGCTAAAGAAGATCATGTTTGTTGTTTGGGAACAATATCCCTGATGTTCAGTAATGCCCCCTTTCAGCCTAATCCATAAACATATCTTTAATTTGAGTTCCATATTTCAGCAAGCCCTTGAAGGCCCTGGAGGACACACATTGTGCATTTCAGGATGAAAGTTTAATATGATGTTTCTTGTTGTGCATTCTCATGTTTCAACAGAAATATATCTGGCAACTGTTGCTCTTCTCTAGCCAGTCTAAGAGAGAGGGCTTTCTTACTAACCTCACTGGAGAAGAAATTTAATAAGACCCAGTCATGAAAACACTGACGTGACTGAATAAAGTCCTTCATGTCTAAACATCTGCAGGATTGTAGCCTACTGTAATAATGGAATAGTCTGAAAACCATGTCTATAAAATCTCAGTGTGGCACTGTACCAACACATGCTCTTTATGCAGTCTTAAGGCTGTCAAGTTTGAAGAGTTTCTTTATCTGTACCATTTCTATCCCATCTTGTGTCTGGACTTTTTTCTGCCTGTAGGTTCCCATTGACCAGATGTCTGACTGAGGCTAAAGATTATTTTTGTGTACATTTTTGTACAGTACCTATATTCTCTTTTAAGGAAAAATATACACATGCATTTTTCTTCTCTATTAATAAACTGAGTGACAATTTAAAATAAATTCTTTCAGCTGTTCAGAATGGTACACAGATGTACTGGCACATTTCAGAGTGAGTTAAATAGAGAACACAGCATTACATCACCTACAGAGCTGAGGAAGTGGAGGTGGTCTCTGAACACTAAAGCAAAACAAAGCAGTGCCAAGGTGGTGGCTTTGAGGAAGATAAACCAGACTGTTACCTCTCCTTCTAGATGGTGTGGGGAACTCTGATGCCTCACTGCCTTTCATTTCAAAGCCAGGATCATCAGGGTAACCCAACCCTAATTTTTGGGATACTTAAGTCTTCATAGGACTTTGCTCTCAGGCTTGGCAGTGAACAGAATATTCACTTGCATTTACATCTAATTTAGGTGCATGTGTAGGTAATTGTTATTCCTAAGCTGCTGCTATGGAGAGAGAAAAAAGAGGCTCCTAAGGGGTTGGTTCGGGGTATGTATGTTAGAGATGTACTGCAGATTTCTCTGTGAAGGACTGAGACACTCTGTATGTATCTGGACACTCTGTATGATCCTGTCACCTTAACTGGGACAGTAAAAGTGAGCTGTATCCTCTCTCTGTCTCTGCCTTTCTGTTCTGTAAACAAAGGCAGTACTTTTTCTCCTGTGAGGTTGGGGGATAACATTCAAAAGGGAGGTGTGAAGCACGTGGATATTGTGGTGGTCAAAGAGTGAGGAATGCCAAAATGGGAGCTGTCTTTTGTTGGAGGAAAGAAAGCATTATTCCAAGATTGACTTGGAATGGACTGTTACATGTATACAAATTTTGAGGCTGTTGTGGAGAAAAGTAACCTTTCTTAATAAAACAGCAGCAGAATTAACTGGGGAAAAAAGTAGAAGCAGTAAGAAGTGAATAAATTTAGTATTTGATGTGATGAGAGAGAGAACAATCATAGCATCACTTCTTTGGAGTGACCCAGAGTAATTTATGTGCAGTGTGCAAGGGATGAGGCCCAGGTAACTGCACTGTGAGTTCAGCCAGCACCCTAAGGGAGAGTTCCAGAGGGGGGACAGGAATGGAACCCACAACCTTGGTGATATCAGTACCATGCCCTTGAGCCCATTTCAGGGTCAGTCTCAATTGTGAGAGGGTTAACATTTACTGAATATTTGTTCCATTACAGGTGGTGCTCCTGCACAGTTTAAGTGGATATAATTGTTGAGAGGGCTAATGTTTACTGAATACTTGTTCCACTAAATTTGATGTTTCTGCATAGATTTTGGGGATACAGTTATGACAGGGTCACCATTTCATAGTATTTGTGCCATTAGAGTTGCTTATTATGGCCTTTGAGTGTCATTATGGACTTTGAGTTTTATTATGGACTTTGAGTGTTGTCTCACCCTAATCCACACTGAGGGGCTCTGTGAATCTCAGCTCCTCTCCCTTTCTCATAGTGGGGACATGAGGATGTGTTTTTTTAGGTTCCCCATAGTTCTGTCACCATCACAATGCAAGAAACTAGGATTTTTTTTTCCCCACACTGTATGTATTTTTATATGAGATACTAATTTCTGTACTTGACTATGATTACAAAGCATATGTGAAGATATTACTGACACAAATGCATTATCAGAAGTATTAATGTCCCTGGCTGCTGAGACTAAACTGCTGAATGCTACATTTTAGCAGTGATTTACACCTGTTGTATTGATGTCCATGACTGGTCAATTAATCTGACCACAATTAATGGTATAGTAATTTTAAAGGTCTGAAAATAAGGTTGATATTTTGGGGTAAAGGTTGAAATATTTTTATCTGGTAACTTTTCTTAAAACTCACTTGGAAAGTAGAGGAAACTTTTTTCACTCAAAGCTTTCAAGGTTTGCAGCTATTAAATTGACTGGTCTCAGGAACTTGTCATAGTGCTTCCCTGAGGGTAAAGTCATCCCTCCACAAAGTGCCATTAATGCCCTACTTACCCTCAGTTAAGGCTTCCAGAATAAGTTTTGGGGCTCTGGCCTTCTTCTGAAACAGAATCCTCACCTGTAGAAGAGACTTTGGAAGGCTGTATTTAATATCTGTATGTCTGTTGCTCTCTTTTTCCATCATAAGGATGACACAATTTATTTTTTTTTTCTTTCTCTCTTTTTAGAAACAGAGAATTACTTACTGGAGAAGCAAGTTAAAAACTAAAGAAGTGAAGATTGGTCATCTCTGCAGAGGAAATTACAAGGTATGCATAGTAATCACACTGGAGATGCATTTCTTGCTGGTGCTTAGGTCTTCATGGTACATTACTTGTGGCAATAAAGTTTAAAAATAGTCCTCGGAAACGTTGAAAAAGATGTTCAGAAAAGTACTTTTTTCTTCTGTGTGCTTCCCACACTAAGCAAAGCAAATATTTATTTGGTTATAAATATCTTTGAGATGTACCTTTAAACTCATTACTATGCTGAATTGTAGCTGTGTTTCTGCAGGTAAATGGCAATCACATTCAATGAATTGGTTTTTTGGCTGAGGCCAGTAAAAACAACTCTTCTCCCAAGAGTAAAATTGAAATCCCTCCAGATACTATCAGTGGTCATTCTTGAGACTTAAAGTGCTTGTTTCATGGACTCATTTAATCACTGTGTGCTTGGTTCAGCAGTGCTACCGTCTTCTCTTCCTCATTTATTACCATCACAAGGAGATGCACTTAGAACCTGTTTTGCACTGCATTTGAAGAATATATCCTTTTACATTTGTCATCCTGAAAATTTGTAACTTCAGGGATGCAAAATCAGCACTACTAACAACTCATGCCTCTCAAATATTTTATGTGAAGTGAATGCTTAATATTTATCCAGTGACTGCTCAGTGACCAGGACAAGGCTATATGCCACTTAAGTCCTGAGGTTAAATGTTACTTCAATGATGCATAAAATTTGTATTGACCATCTGCCCAGCACTGAGTTGAACCCATTAATGAATAAGCTTCACAGTATCACTGTGAGATAGGGAATTATGATCTGAATTTAACAAGTGATAAAACTGAGCCCCAAGGGCAACCACTTCAAGTCCTACAGAAAGTGTATAATAGAACCAGTGAGGAAGCCCAGCTCACCTGACCTGCTGTCCTTCTACTTGGGCACCCCTGCCCCTGGTGTCCTTTTCACCGTGTTCTGTTATCAGCAGCTGTACAGTCTTTATGCACTGTTTCAACCATCAAATTCTATTGCAAAAAATCTTAAAACACAGCTGATGTGACCTGTGAATCCTTCTTGTGCATAAAGAGCACCATGAGACACAAGGCACAAAGGCAGCACAAACAGAACCAGATGGCCTTCAGAACTGGAGCAAGTCAGCAGAAAGTGGCAACAGGGAGAGCTGTTGTTGTGACCTCCCTTTCTATTTTTTTGCATAATGTTGAGAGGAAGACTATGCAGATCTTCCTCTGCATAGTACAGAGAGGAGCTGCTGGTAGAGGGTAATCAGTGCTTTGCCTTTTGTAATCTTGCTCAACATTTCTTTGATTTCTTTAGTAAATGTCAGGTCACATGCTTGCATTCTAAAGCTGAAGTATAAATCATCTTCTCAAGTGACAGAAACTGTCATTTTTCCTTGCAAAGTATTTTTCTAACTATGTCTTATGTAACTGTTACAGTTGTTGACATTTTTCTTAAAAGCCCTATTGGTTTGACACTCAGGATTCAGTATAAAGCTATAGACTTGGGAAGAGAATTCTTCTGCCTTTGTTTGTATCTCTTTTCCTTACCCATGAGCTGAAGAAAGAAATATTATGCAACTCTGAGTCATGCTGTAGAAAGGTGCTGTATTTTTAATATCATTAGAATTTTAAAAGAAGGAGAAAGATAAACCTTAGCATAGGTGAAACCAAGAGTTAATATGCTTTAATTATAGAAAGTGGCTATTAAATTTTGATGGGATGCTATGACTGATACTTCAAATAAAATGTTGATGTGGTGAAATGGGGAGTGTTGATAATGAGTTGAGTACTAGAGAAAGGCTGTTGATTTTTATGGAAAATATATCTATAAAAAATACATGATCCTCAACCAGAGATGTTCTTGTGGAGATATCCACAGGAAAGAATCAGAGAATAGACTTCTTCTGTCTGCCTTGGCTTCTGTCTACAAGAACACAGCCCTGTGTAGCTGTCTTGGCACAGACACAGACTGAAATTACTTGCCCACATGAGATGTTTTGCTGTGCCCAGCTTAAGGATGATACTGATTGCTGCCCAGCTTAAGGGTGATACTCTAGCATTATTAATCTGCTTTCCCTACTCTTTCATGCCTGCAGAAAAAACTATTCATACATTCCTGACAGGTCTTTCTCAGAAGAAACAGCTGCAGAATGTGGAATCAGTTGTGTGGAATTCCCGTTGGCAAGACCTTAGACCCTCGACTTCTGCTAGATCCAGCTGAGGGATCAAAGAGAGAACTTTTGCAGGTATTTCATGTCTTCACCTGTACTATTCTCACCTTAATGAGAAGCAAATTATTCTGGAATCATAAGTTCAAGAAACACTTACGTTCCTTCTGAGGGAATGTTACAAGGGTGATCTGGAATGGCAGGAGCTTGATCTTGAGTGGGCCCATTAGTCCTACTGCATCCAAGTCCAATGTTTTAGTTAAACTTAAGGCAAGCTAGAGACCTTTATGGTAAATGCAGAGTCCTAAACACATTTAGGACTCTGAAGATACACTAGATGTCTGTACTGACATAGTTTTCATCTCTCAAAACCAGCATCTGAATTGTTTGGTTGAGTATCCTGTAGCTGTCAAAGAATAGTGCTGAATCTAGAAAGGAAAGTCAAGTCTTGATCTAAACATCTCTTCTTTATAAAGAGAAACTGTCTAACAGCCTTCACAGCAAACAGTTGAACTCAATACAGACAGATGCTAGAAGGGACACTAGTCCCTGTTAAGAGGAGTGAAAAGTGCCCTCCTCATTCCCATAACTAACAGCCAGACTCCTCACTGAGTTCAGAGCAACCCTGGCATCTGTGGCATCTTATCATCATGACTTTGGGGTTTGTAGAGTCCCACTTTCCTTCCTGTCAAAGCCAGAAGTAGGAGGAGGTCCCTGTGACACACGTGCCCTGTGTCAGTTAAGTGATCTTAGCACTGAAGCTTTTCAAAGCTGGTTCATGGGCATTACAAACTTGTTCTCCTCACAACACAGAGGAGGAACACAATATTGTACAGGTGAGGAAGTGAAGCCCAGCCTTGAATACTTTAAGATGCATAACCTCAACAGATAGGGATGGATCTTTAGAAGTCTTCAGTGTAGGTCAGCTTGTAACATTTCCAGGGAGACTGACACCTGAGTTGCAGTTTGCCTTTGAAAAGTCTAATGAGTTATTTTAGCATCTAAAGAAGCCAGAAGAACTGAGCTTATTTTTCTAAAAACTTGACCCAAGTATTTGCTCATGATCATGAAAGAAATATGTGGTCCAGTTGGTAAATTAATACAGCTCACTTAAATTTCTGCATACCCAAAGACCTTCCTCTCTCCCACCTTGCTCACTTACCTCTTCCAAAGATTTTTTTGTTGAGTACTTGGAAGGCAATGCAGCTCTTCTGTGCTAATTAAATCTTTCTTTCTCTTACTGCCAGCTGTAACAGAGGGAAAATCCCAATAGGACTGTCAGAGAGCCCTGTTGTGCTCATTAGAGCATATTGAGTCTGGAACCCTAAAGTCTCCAAAGGCTCACTGGATAATTTCTTTTTCAAGACCTCTGTTGATACCAGTTACTTCAAATAGCAAACCACTGTCAGGTCTCAGGAATCTGCAACAGCAGGGATCCCCAGTCATTGGATAAAACAACTTAAAGAGAAGGTTCTGGGACCCCTTCCAGTGCCAAAGGGCCTCCAAGAGAGGTGGAGAGGGACTTTGGGTAAGGGCCTGGAGTGACAGGACAATGGGAAATGGCTTCCCATTGACAGAGAGTAGCTTTAGATTGGACATTAAGAAGAAATCATTCACCTGAAGGTGATGAGGCCCTGGCACAGGGTGCCCAGAGAAGCTGTGGCTGCCCTATCCCTGGAAATGCCCAAGGCCAGCTTGGACAGGGCTTGCACCAACCTGGCATAGTGGAAGGTGTTCCTGTCAATGGCAGGGCTGGAACTGGATGATCTTTGAGGTCCCTTCCAACCCAAATCATTCTGTGATTCCATTATTCAGTACCCCACAAAATCGGCAAGAAAAGGAAGATAACTGAAATTTTTGGCTGGAGCAAAAATTCAGAAGGGACCATTTCCAATTGTTTAAGAAGTTTTTCAAAGATAAAATATTTTACAGTGGCAAGTTTTTGAATGAGTGTATATACTCAGAGCTCAGTATTTGCAAGGCCTGGAGGAACGCATTTTGATTTTCTGATGGAAGACTGCAGTCTTTGGCCCTCTCAATATTAAGAACATTGGAGCTTGGGTTTCCTGTTGATGTTGCTAAATTGAACTTTAATCAGTGTTGAAAAAGGACTTCAATAACCTGAATTGTGGTCCCCAGTGCTAGATCTTAAATATCAGAGTGAGCCTAGCAGTTCTGATTTTCTTGTGCTCAGCATTTCTTCTGATATTTTTGCCACTTGTTAGGAATGTGTATTTTAAGAAAGCTTCACTTTAGGAAGTGCCTTTTCCCCAGCAATTTTTCTGTGTTTAAGTGGAACCTTTTTACATCATTCACTTTTTTTTTCCTCATTTTGAAGCAATTTTTTTTTTTAGGAACTCCTGGATTCCAAAATCTAAAAATGGAAATTTTGTTCCCTCTCCAAGTATGACACAGCATTTGTCAGTCACACCAGATGGGGAAGATGAGCCAAGAAAGCAGCATAGATAGTCAACCAATTTTATTTTTTCATGTTGATGTTTTTCTGTGAGGAGGCAAATGTGACTCAATACAGTGTTTTAAGTCCTGGCTTGTCTGTTCAGAAGAACTTAGAGTTGGTTTTAATAAAACAGACTGGAGAGATTAGAAAATTCAGAGCCTTTCTGAGAGAACAACAAATAACTGAAAGGAGCTGCCTTCATTTTTGGCCAAGAAATTTGATGGAACCACCCCATATCTGAAAACAGGATTTTCCTTTAGTGCTCTTTGTGCATTGTGGTTTTATTTGCTGCAGAAAAGGTTCTGTACAGTGCTGATTCTCCAAAGCAGATGGCAAACAATGATTAACCAGGTCCTTCCAACTGCTCACTCATGAGCAGGCACCAAGTTGAACCAGTTATTCATACTGAATTAAGCTTAAAAAATATCATGTATTTATGAGAGTAAATGTTCTCATCTAAATGGAAACTTTCCCAGAATAGTGCACTTGGGGCTGGAAGGATATCTTTAAGCATATTTCTGGTGGCAGAGGGTATGAAAAAGTAAGTGATACTAGAATATGATTATAGTTCTTAATGTAATTTAAAATGATTCCATTGTAAGTGAATAGTGATGCACAGGGGCAGGACCTCTGATCCTTGTGCATTTGCAGCCTGTCCTAGGCAGCAGTAAGTGTCTTGTGTGGCTGCTTAGTCTTACTATCCTGTCTAAAGCTCCTTTTAAGATTTGAGTGGAAGCACTGCTCCAACAGTAGTATCAAGGATTTTAGATTTATGGCATTAAGAGCTAATGGGAAGCACATTTTCTGTACATTCACATTCCTAAGCTGTTCTACTCATAGCACTTCAAGGCCAAGTGCAGCCTAGGATAGATGATATTTTTAAAGAAAAAAGAGATAAAAGCTTTTAATATCAATAATTTGAGAAATGGTGTAAATACAGTCATCAGTGAGATCCTAATGAAACAGGCTGGGGCAGCTCTGCTGAAAAGGAGCTGGGGGTCCTGATGCTGAAAGCCACAAGTTGGAACAAAGGAAATTCCAGTCAGATACAAGGAAAATCTTTTAACCAGAGTGGTCAAAGGCTGGAAGAGGTGCCCAGAGAGGCTGTGGGTTCTCCATCCTTAGAGGTGTCCAAGATTCAATTGGGTGTGTGCCTCAGCAGCCTGATTAATTAGACCTGCTTTGAACAGGAGGTTGGACTGGATGCTTTCAGGGGCCCCTTCCAACCTGGATTATTCTGTCATTCTGTGATTCTTTCACAACAAAGACAAAAAAAATATTGCAGACTTGGACCACTGAAGGACCAAACAGGAGCAACTGAAGTTCCTTAGGTGGAGTTAATAATACTGTACATCTGCCCATTCACCTTCTGGGGTCAAAGAGTCAGGGGTTTATGTAATGAATAGTAACCTCAGCATTTTTCTAGATGGCTCTGCCTAAAGAGAAATCACAGTTTTGCTACATTATAACAAAATTATTTCTGGTTTAAGGAGGCTCTGAATTCTGCCAGCGTGAATGGGCATCATTGGTGGGTTTTTTTAAGTCAGATAATGGTTTTAATGTGGGGAGAACCTCAGAGAATAGTTCTGAGTTTTTCTGAAAGTGTATTTCACATCATCAGACTCCTTTAGCATATACACATTAACTTATGCTAGTTTTGGACACAAACAAACAAACAAAAAGTGTTTCTCTCAGCTTTGTACCTGTGTTCCTGGCAGCACAAGTATTTAACTGAGTGCCTGCAATAAAAGTGGGAAAATTGCATGGAAGAAAAGCTTCCCTATGGTCACCAAGTAAGAAGGTGTTTCCAAGCTTTGGGAAATGTTGGCCAGCTCTGACATTTAGACAGCTCATCTTACAGAGAAAGACTATGTAAAAAATCTTTGATAAAGCTCAACTTTATCATATGAGCTTGCTTACACCCTGAAAAAGCCTGATTTTTACAGCCAGGATAAAACATGCAAACTGCAGTATAAACATACAGTGCCCTGCTAGGGCATATGTTCCTGTACTGCATTTCTCACAGGGGGGAAGGGGTTCTGACATGGCTTTATGCAATGGCACTTGGCAGCAGAGCTTAGGGAGCCCTGGTACTGTTATGTTTGGATGATAAAAAATGTCCAGGATACGTCTCCTCTTCTTATCTAACAGCCTGTTCTACTTCATAATGTTGTCTATGCTAGTGACTACAGCATTTTTAATTGTCTGCATTATGTGTGAGTACAGATAATGATAAATACACACTGGAGTCTACTTGGCCCATAAAAATTTTATGCAACTCTGAGGAAAACTTACAGTTATTAAAGAACCATTTTTTAGTGCAACACCAAGGTGCCTGTTTCAACAGCCCAGCCTTAATCCTTTCATGGACTCAGTGTTTTGGATGAGTGCAGGTCTTTATGTAATTACAAATTTAAAAGGGTCCACGAATATTTAAGAGCAAAAATACTGCCTATGCAGTAGAGGTTGATTTCTAGAAAATAATGGCTACAGAATCATTTGGTAATTTTCTACCCTGCCCTTCCAAAAGAACAGTCTGGATCTAAGGAGTGTCTGTCACGTTATTGCCAGTTCCAGTGTTTGGCAGTTGTGGTGATTTTATACTAATATTGATAAAATATTTATGTTTTTCATCTTCATATGTTTTAGCCTTCAGAACTTGTTTTCTTGGCATTTTTTTCCCTGTAGTCTATGAGGGATTTTTACATATATGTAGAGAATCTGATAGAATATATTTGTCCAGTAGTTGGAGCATTAAAAAGCAAGGAACATAAATCTTGCAGTTCTGAGGAGTGGAAATCCTGCTTTTAGGATTTGGGAAGAGTTTTTTTTAATGGAACACTTACATGCTTGTATGTGAATCCATTACATGACATACACCATGGTTAGCAACAGCTTTTGTGTGTCATGGCTCAGGTTCCCATACACTCCTGACAGTTTATGCATATTCATGAGATCCATGACATTTTCCTGCATCTGCTCTTATCACAGATTTCGTTTCAAAGCAGCACTTCATTGATGTAGTACACTGACACATTTTCCATGTAATTGCTTTTCGTCTGCTTGCATGATTATTTTGTGACACCTAGTGGATAAATTGATAGTGGTGCTGATTTAAATTGCCTCTGTTTTTTTTTATTCTCCTGATAGTTCTGGCCTGGAAACTCAATTCACATCACAAACACATAGACTCTCTTGTTTTCTACTTTCCTTCTCTTTTTTTTCCCTCTTTAACTTTGCTCATGGAATAACTTGCTCATAGGCAGGTGAACAAATACCCAACACCAGTCTTGAGGAAATTCCAGGAGTTTCAAAATAATACGAGGTAGTAAATACTTGAAAATATCATGCCTGCCTATTGTTTAGTCAGTCTCCCTGTGCAGTCTGGGATCTTCATACAATAACTTTTTATACTGTATTAACTTTTTTTGAGGTGTGCTTCTAGCATGCAGTTCCATTAAGAACAAAATGTGCACTACATAAAGTTGTAACTACATAAGTACTTATTTCCCTATGAGGACTCCTAGAAATATCTGTTCCTTTAGTGTTCTTAGAGAATAAATTCTGATAAATAATTAAAATATTATTCTATACACACAAAAATATTTTCAGAATATTTACATCAAGAGTCTAGAAATGCCTTAAATGCATGACCTACTTTCACAACTAAGATGTCTTGTGAAGTATATCTTAGTTTACATGTCATGGATTCTGTGCCTAAAGCTTATTTCTGCAACAGGAAAATATTGAAATACTGTCCACTGTGTTTGCTACAAATGCTGTGAGATAGAAAAACAGGTACTTTTATATGACTCTTTTGTGTTGATAAGGGGAAGGGAATCAATTATTTCAGTTGCACCAAGTCTGCTTGCTGTATTTCTCAGTTGATACTAATAATGAGCATGTTTCTGTCTTCAGAGAAGGTTTAATCTGCTCCTGGCACAACAGATCTTAAATCCTGGAGTCTGTCATCCCTGAGCAGCCACAGAACGATAGCTTACATGGTAACCAAGATAAAATTTAGTAGGTTTTAAACAGGACCTAAAAGGACCTGTGAGGTAGATGAATTTGGAATTAAGAGGTTATATATTTTTCATATGTGGGGAATTGGAATGGAGTTGTGCACAGGACATGAAGAAATGTACAAGATTTTAGCTTTCAGCTTTTTATTCTTCAGAGAAAACGTGTTGCATATTTTGACTCCCAAGAGGCTTTACAAACAGAAAATGTAATACTGAACTGTGTTTTTAATGCCAACTGACAAGGCACTCTTTCCCTATGCTTTTCCTGGTTGTTCCTTGTAACAGTTCTCTTGTGACTTCTGTTTGTGTAAGATCAGGGCCTGTGGCAGCAGCGTCATGAATAATGGACACAGAGAGCTGAGCACACCCAGGAGCTCTGGCAAAGATCTGCTCACTCTCTACCCTTCAGCCCACTCATGAATGTTTAACCAGTGAAATTAGTCTCAGCTACACAGACTTACACTGGTGTCCATCTATGGACAGTCACCTGGGAAAGGAGAAGGCTGTGTGGAGCTGAGCACAGGCAGTGCTGTGTGAGCCCCAAGCCTGGAATTCACATGGAATTCTCTTGTGCCTGTGAGTGCCATGCCAGCAGCACTGCCCATTCACCCCAGCCCCCCAAAAGCATTCACCCCCTCAGCATGCAGGCACAGGTGGGCAGAAGGGCCCTTGTGTGCCAGTGGCAGCTTTCAGTGCTTCCCCCTTGCTTTTGGAAGACTCATGTAAAGCTGGGCAGGGTGAGTGTGTGTGTGTGAGGCTCTTGGCAGTGTCCTTGGAATGCTCCGAATGGAAAAGAACTGCTCAGAGCACAGGCAAAGTCATCCTAACAGAGCACAAGTGTGTGCTTCTGGAATCATAACACAGCTTGAGGCAGCACCCCATCCCAGGGTGATAACAAAGTGCACAGGGATCTGTGCTGGTGACCAAACTAAAATAGTCACTAAAAGAAGACAGGGAGCTCGATAAGTGCTGGTTTCGCTGGTGGCAGAGTCCTGGAGGTCCCCTGACAGGGACACAAAAATACTTAACAGGGTTGGGGACAACACTTGCCTCTTGCAAGCAGGCTTGTCTGATCATGTCTGTAGCCTCACACGCTCCCCAAGCCCCAGAAGTAACCAGAAACAAACTGCAGCTTGGTTTGCAATGCCTGTGGAATTGGTTTCTCCGTGTTAGTGCATGTGGACTTGCAGGCCTCTGCTGGCTTACTGTCAGGCTGAACCAAGCCCACTGGCTCAACCCCAAATGCAGTGCAGACTCCAGAACATTGTTCTGCAACAGAAATGAATTTTAGGCTTTTAACAATATTGTAAAACAAACATGCTATACAGAACAGTGATTTCATGCCAACTTTCCATAAAATGTTATCCTCAATTTCAAATGCTGCAGGCTCTGAAGTGATCATCACAAATGGAACAGTCTGTAAAGGATGGATTTACTTGTCTGCCATCATATAAAGCTCCTTCTTCAAGAGCACTCAAGTAACTTTATCTTGTTTGTGGTGATGGTAAATGTAAGGGTGCATTGATGTAAATACAGAATTTTAGTCTAAATCCACTACCACTGGCTTATTTGGAGCTTTGACCTTCTCCTGGCTCCCAGACCACTAATTCATTCACTCCTACTTGTCAGCTGCTTGATCTCACTAAGGGCTAAAATTTAAAATGAAAGCCTTATGGGAGGAAGGCCAGAAGCCATTTTTCTACCAACTATAATTATTGGCATGGCTGTATTCTGCAAAATGAATTTAGTTTCTTGTTGAGGCTTAACCTGACAGACGAATTAAGCACCTCTTGGTGTTTAATTAAGTTAGGATTTGTGTATACTAGTTTATTGCATGTCTTTTTAAAGAAAAACAATTTTCAAGGACCTGAATCAATTTCAGAGTGAAAATTCAGTTTTCCCAAAAAGAAATTAGTGGATTGAGATTGGCAATGGCATTTTTTTAAGAAGATGTGACTCTATTCCATTCTTCCTAGCTTCTATAAGGAACTGAAAAAAATAGCTGTTTCTCAGTGGTGTGACATAGGTTAGGTGTGAAACTGTATGAATTGCACGTACTAAAAAGCCAAATCCACTTGACTTAAAATTCAGATGGCTTATTTAAGATTTTCTGTGCAGTAAAGGTGTTTTCCATCCAAAAAGAATTAAAAATATCACTCAAGTAATTGCTGGTGAGGTGGCCGAATATTTAGCTGGAGAGACAGAAGACTGTGGTTCTTGTTGTCTGTATCATTGACTGTGCCCAGATTTTATTTTCACAGGGCTTTAGGGGAGTGGGAAAGGTGCAGTTTTGGAGAGCTGGACATTACATATCAAGTCAAAGATAAGGGTTATCAGTTTAAGTGTCCAGTTTTGTGTTCAGAGATGTTAAGGCAAATCCGTGATGTCAGCTGAGTTAGATGAGCTCAGCTCTTTCAAATGTAAGGTCCATTGCTCAACACCTTGAAATTAGTGAATATTTGTGGGGGTTGTCATTAACATTTCATTTTTATGTGATCTGCATGAACACAATCCTCCCAGGAGCATGGAAATAACTGAGAAATATTTAGGAAATACTGTAAGAGAGGTGTTCTGTGCCCCTTTTCATCTTGCTGTCTCCATCTGCCGAGAGAAAATAAACCTGGCACATTCTCTTTGTTCTTTTCCTAGTAAAAAACAATCCCTAATTTGTCACAGCTTCATCTCCTCTTGCTGGGTTCGTTTCCCAGATAATTCAGCCCTTGCACTTTTGCTTTTACACATGTTAAGATAGCAAGAGTACCTGTAAAATTTGTTTTTCATAAGGTGTATCTCGCTTACCTGATGGATTTGCCATTTCCACACAGGTTTCACCTCCTCTGGACTTGCCCTGATTTCTGGGCTTTAAGATCTGGGGGTCCTCATCTCTGCCATGGAGAGCTCAGGGAGACACTGGGGGCAAGCACAGCAGCTCAGCTGGGAAGTCAGGAGATGGAAAGGTTATGCCAGGAAAACTGGAGATTGATCTGTAAATCCTGCAAAACTAATAGCTTGTAATACACTGAGCAGTTCTGTTGTGTCTTTCACAGCTTATTTTTCAGAAAATAGATCTCCTTAAATGTTTATTTGTGTAAGATCATAAGTGCAACATACAGAGCTGCCAGTGCTGAGCCCTGGTTTAATTTCCGTATTTGGAAATACGGAAAAAATTAAAATACGGTTTAATTTCCGTATTTGTGGAGGCTTTGAGACATCCATCAAGTGTTCCATCATTCTCTGAAATACCAGGAAAGTTTCATAACTGGGGAAAGAGCAGTTGTTTGTCATTTTAGAACCAACTGTATTTAAGTAATGAGTAAGATTGCAGTACATGTTATATTTCACAGGAGTCACAACATCTGTGTCTGTAGAGTGTTTTTTCTTCTTGAAGTTTGCATGCTATATGAAGGCAGTGTGTCATTCTCGTTATATTTAGTTTAAAATATATTTTAAAATACACTGTGTGGAGTTTATCATACATAAATCCAAGGAAACTGAATCCTTCCATCCTCTGAGTAATCTCTACTAAAATCTCTAGGAAGATTAGCTGCCACAATACTGCTTTGCCCCAGTCCTGCCCCAGGAGAAGGGTGTGGCAAGTTCTGCCTGATCCAAGCTCTGCTGAGTTTGGTCAGGAGTGTCCACCTTGGCATATCCTCAGCCATTTTCCCCACAATGCTCTTCCCTAACACATTGGTGGCTGTTGTATTGCACTAAATAGTTTATTTAGTTGTTGGTTTTGCACTGGGTGTTTGGTAATTTGCAGTGATCACCTGGTTTGTTCCATTCTCCCCTTTCCCTCCAGAGGAGAGCACCTCCAGTCTTTCACTTTTGTCCTGTGTAGGATTGTAGGGCCAGAGCTAGCTGGGTTGGACCCAAACAGCCCCCAGATCAGTCTGACAGGTGACATTTCCAATCATGGACAAACAGCCTGTAGGAGCAGAGTGTGTGTGCTTCACTTGGGAAGCCAGAACATCATCACAGCATGCAGAGAGATTGGGAGCTGCAGGTCTGGCCTGCATCCAGACCCCAGGCCATGCTGGGGAAGGTCCCTGCCTCAGAAGGCCTCCAAGCCCTCTTCCCTGATAATCACAGTGCACTCCAGAGCACCCAGCCAGGGCATCTCCTTCTTCCTGGGAGCCAGGGAGGCTTGGCCTTTGTAAATCCTCATGAGGTTTTGGGGGAAGGTACCTTGAAATCACAGAATGCTTGTTCTGTGCTGTCCCAGTCTGTTCATTAGTAAGGCTTTCAGTGATATAACAAGCCTGCTTTAAAATTGTCTGCTTTCCTGTAACATCACAGAAATAGCAGACTTGGGCCCCTGCCTTTTGAAAAGTGACTGCTGAGGTACTTATTAACATCAGTTCCAAGATGTTTTTCAGTGAGAGTTGGAATATGGAAATGTCATATTTTTCCTAGTATTAAACAATTGTTAAACTAGAAACATAACTCTTGCCAGAGAGCTCTTTCTTGTGCCTGTCGTCTTCGTAGAAGGAAAATGAACATGGATTTTTCTTTCATTAAGTATTTTAAAGTTCATCCTTGTTTGGTGATCTAGTCAATTAAATCAAGTTTATGGGCAGCTTGTGAGAGCAGACTAATTAATTTTAGGTGTTGGATAAAGCACATTCTTTCCCATTTTTGTTTGCTAATGAGTATTACTAATACCCATAATAACAGATCTTATAGAAAATAGTGTTACACAGAGTTTATGGTACTTTAGCAGTAATTATCTCAATATCATTATGAATTAAAAAACTACTACTTTTGTGGGGAAATATACATTCAGGCAACATTATATCAGCACAGCACCTAGAGAAAAGAATCTCTAATATCATTATCATAGAAAATAAGAGCATCCTTTAGAAATGATTAATTCAAGTTCACCCTTTTTTTCAACAGGGGTGAACATTTTCCAGGATCTCACCCATTATTGCCCCCAAAAGTGTAAGTGAAGTCCAGATATATTAAAGACAGGCAGTGCAAATCCCTAGAACATAATCCAGAATGTTGTTTTTCTTTCAGTCTATATTTCTATCTCTTAGAGTCACTGAGATCAGCTGTAAGTAAAGGTTCTTCATCCAAAATTCCCTGTCATTGGAGTTGGATGGCTCTGTGGGATAGTTGAGGCTTTTCACTACTGTGAATGTATCCTTTTAGAGCCAGACTGGTTCTTTGAACTGGCTTCACTGGACCATCCAGCATAAAGAGCTACTATTCTGAAAGGCTGTGTTGTTTTTGTCCTTCCACTATGAAATAGATGCTTACAAAAAGTCACACTTTGAAGTCACACAATACTCAGCTTTCCTCCAATTATATTATGTAACTCTGTTCTGTTGATATAAGCACAGGGTTTATTTTACACAGAAAACACTTTCTGAGAGCTGACTGTGCAACATGTCCAGCTTTGCTGAAACTGCACAGAAGTTTAGCTCCACTTCACATCCTCACCTCTGAGGAAAAATACTGATATCTCTGATTGCACACATAAAGAACTTGTTTCTTTTTAAATGTCTTATCTAAAAAATAGAAGTACAGGGTAGGGTTTGTTTTCAGAGGATTATTGGGAGAGTGATTGACCATGCCAAAAGCTGGTACTCAGAAAATTCTGAGATTTAAAACCATTAAGTACATAGAGAAGACTATCAGGCTTTCTGCTGGAGAGCTTTCCAAAGGGGTTCTTGATAGAAGTTAAGGTAGCAGTTTGGGGGGGATTTTGCATTGATGAAACATTGAAGTCTCTCAAGGTATTCCTTCACTATGGTATTGAAAGAACATCACCCTTTTTGGCCTGCAAGGGCTCTGAGGTTCCAAGAGGTGAGACGCAGGGCTGGACAGTGTTTCCTTCCCTGCAGTGATCTCAGCATGGTCAGAGTTGCACCTGTCCTTTTTGTCCAACAAATGGCACCATGTGCAGCTAACAGCAGCCAGTGACCTCTTTCTCCATGGTCTCCACTACAGTGAAATGATCTTTGACATTGATGACATAACATTATTCTTTATAGATTAACAATTTGATATCCAATTTGATCAGGTATCTGCATTCTCCTTCCTTCTCTGCTTTGTTTAAAAGTGTTTGTTCCTTGATGGTGAAGTACCTAATACCTCTCTCTGCCTGTCTCTGCAGGGCTTCTAGTATTCAAGTCCATCTAATAAAAATTACTCTCTTTTCACTGTACTTTTCTCCTGCCTGTCTCTCTGAGTTGGGATCTCTATGGGCCATGATGTACTTGTGGTAGTACCAGGTGAATGGGAAAGCTCCTGGAGAAAGAAGCTGCTCTCTGCTTTGCACATGCTCTCAACCCACCTTGTAATTGTTTCAGTGTGCAGTCAAATGCAATTGAGATTTGTGTGTTTTGTCTTGCTCCTCTCTTTTCAGATCCCCACAGCAGTGATGCTGAAAGCCAGGGCAGATGGCTTCTGTCCTCCTGCAAGGGACCTCAGGGTGAGACTTGCTGAGTGAAACAGCTCTCCTTGATCCATGTGGGCCGATGGATGCAGCATTTATTGTGCTCTTTAATTAACTAGCAAAAGGTTAGTTCACTGATTAAGGTAGGCTGTTTGTTTTAAAAGTTTGCTTCTTTATTCAAGCAGTGTTTATATTAGAATACAGACTGATATCTCAGTTATTCCCACTTCTTTAAATCCACCCTGAATAGGAAGTGTTGTTGCCTATCAAAACAGGTGGCAGGGAATAACAACCCCCCTCAAACTCGAGCAGAAGTTTGAAGCTACAGAATCAATTCAGAGCTGGGTCACTGCTCAGTTAGGAGTGTTGCTGACTAGGCCACAGTTCCTCACAGTCTTAAATTCATTGCTCATTCTTTGGGGTTTACCTATGCAGAACTTGGGAAATTCACTTAGAGAACCTCAGCTCTTCTCCATTAGGATAATGGAGAAGGATCTGGAAGCATGTTAAACAATCCCTTTATTCAGCATCCATTCTAAGTCATAGTGATGCCTTTCCCAAAGTGACAGACTGTTTGATAAGGTACAGTCATGTAGGAGCTGGAAGTACACAAGTGCAGTTATTAAAAATGAATGCTGTATCCTGTTTCCCTTGTGTATCTTGTCACTGACATGACTTCACAAGTTGCAAATCTATTAAACATTTCAAACATGGAACTGGAGCTCATTAAGCAGAACGTTGACTGGTATATAGCAAACCATTTCAAATTCAAGACTGTTAACATTTGTCTCCAGAGTTTTTTGTCTTCTAGGTTGTCACTAAGCAATCCAGCTGTCTGGGAATGCAGCCTGTGCTTCCTGTGATCAGAATGTGACTGTCCTTTGGGGTGAGGTAGTAGGTTGTATAGTTTTAGGGCTATGCCCTGCCTGTCAGATAACTATACAATCTACTGTCTTTCCTGAAGTGGCTGTGATGTCAGCGCTGGATGGCTCCAAAAGCCAACACAGATATTTTTCAACTGTACCATTCTCTGGCTCTGTCTGCATGTTTGGTTCTTGTACACAAATGCACTGTAACACTCCTCAGAGTGTTTAGATTCCTGTATTTTCCATTCAGGCTCAAAAGCCATTTCCTTGTGGCATTTTTGGAGAGCAGGTTGGGTGTGAGTGCAGGACACAGAGGTACAGCCCAGCCTGCAGTGGATTTGCTCACACCCAGCTGTGTGGGACTGCCAAGGGAGTGGCCACTTGGAAACAGCTGATCCATCTCTCCCTTGTTTTCTGGCATCTGTGTTCATATTAAACATAAATGGTACTTTTGATTCAGCAGCTGTTTAAATCCACTTGGTGTAGGCTGTTTGAGAGACTCCAAAGGGATGAGCTGGACAAAACCCTGAGAGGATGTCTTCCCAGTCAGTCGTGTTCTGCCCTGGAAATGGTAAATTCTTGAACCCTGAGTAAGAGGTCTCTTCAGTCAGTTTTGGGCACTGATTTAACTCACTTTTTTATTACATATTGCTAGTTTGGGAGGGACAGTGTTTGCCACTGCAGTTCTCCTGTCTCTGCAGTCCCTCCACCAGTTCTGTCTGACTCCCAGGTGGAGCTGTGGGGAAGGGCTGAGGTCACACATGGCCTCTCTAAGGCTGGAGAGTGATAAGGTAATTTATTTACAAATGGTGAGATGTTTCCTTCAGAAGATGCACGTGATGCTCTAACAGGATGAGGTAGTAGGTTGTGTGGTTTCAGGGTAGTGATTTTGCCCCAATCAGGAGATAACTATACAACCTACTGCCTTCCCTGATAGGCAGCATAACAACCTCAGTGTCTTAATTCACAGAGAAACAAGAGCTAAAATACACTCCTGAGATATACTTCTGAGACCAGCAAAGTAAGTCTAGATACAGTTGTTGCTATCCTGTTCCTAATAGCTCTAAATTTAGATTTTAAGTGTAGATTTTTGATAACTGCCTGCAAAATAATTACCCTTTTTAAAGTCTTGATCATGAAAAATTGAATTAAAGCAGTTTTATTTGTTTCAAAGTTTGCCTGCTCTTGATCTGTTTTCATTTTGGTTCGTTTGAGTGGGATGAAGTTACTGGGAGAAATGGTTCCAAAAATGCTGAGAGCTTGCATTGAGGAAGTTTGTATTTTCCTTGACATCTAAGTTTGAGTGCAACAAATTTTACTCACAATACCCTGGTTTAGTTCAACCTTACCTCTCCCTCAGGAATCTTGCAGTGTTTTACAAAGAGCTCTGGGTTAAATCACACAACATTCTTCAGCAGGTAAGGTTTACATTGCAAGGGAAAAGCTGTAACAATGAAAATCAAGAGTGAGAATTAAAAAAACAAAAGCAGACATCTCCTTAGTCCCTCAGTCTCTCGTAACAGTGCCCCAAAAGAATTCTCTGCTATCTAAAAAGTTCAAATTGCATCTGAAAAACTATGGACCAAAAAATGTTTGTTATTGAAGATATTTTGAGAATATGAATTCTAGAGTCTTACAAGAAAAATTGGTGGAAGAAGAGGAATATAACAACAAGGTGCTGAGTTTGGTTGTAGACATAGAAATCATTCTCCCATGTGTAAAATGCACCCAAAAATAGAAGTCCTGTAAACCTTAAAGTTATCTTGAGACCAGAGGTATCAGACTGGTTTAGTATAACCATCAGTATATATTTTGCTTATACAGCAGCTGGTTACTGTAGACTGGACTCAAAATTGAAGGTAGGTGTAATCCTGTGTTTCTGTCTGCCAGCTACACAAAGGCAAGCCTGCCTTCCCTGAGGAGCTTTTCCCTCATCTCTGTAACTGGGAGAGCTGTAACATGCACAGTGAAGGCAAATGGAATAACTCATGGTACAGTCAGAAGCTAAAGTGGGTATTTTGTTGCCTCTCTGGTCCAGAAATGCTGCACGTTAGCTGGAGTCAGGTGGTTTGTGAGGTCATTCAACACCTCAAAACTGGGCCTTTTGTTCACACCTTTACCAAAGGTTTGGGAGGCTTTTTGACTTGGACTCAAAGAGACAGATAAAGGCTGTTGGTACAGGAGGAAAAGCTGGTGCATGTCTGGAACACCCACAGGAGAACAGGCAATACTGTTGCTGGTTTTAATCTTCTCCATTTCTCTGGCTGTGCATCTCTTAATGCAGCCCTGCAGGCCTCAGGGCTGCAGCTTGAACGTGAGACAAGCTGGGGTAGTGACTGCTTTGTGTGAAACCTAAAGCATCCTGCTGCTCTCCAGGGTGCAGAACAAGCTGGAGAGCACAGTCTTGCATTCTGTAAATACAGAGGGAATGTTCTCTCTGGGACAGTGGGGTTAACAGAGGGAAAATGCTGCCCACGTTCCACAGCAGCCTGATGGATCCCAACTCTGAAGTAGTTTTCAAATCTTCTGGCTCTGCCTGGGTCAGCATTTTGCTCTTGGTAATGAGCTGTGAGTTTTCAGATTCAAGTCGTTCTGGCAATGCCATTAAAATAAAGGGCCAAAAATATCCATAGTGTTCTCTCTAAGATCAACTGTAAATACAAAACCATGTGCCTGTTCTTGGCAGCTTGTGAGCCTGCAGATAATCAGGGCTGTCCTTAGTGGCTGGCATTACAGCTAATGACACTCCACCAGAAACGTGAAAGCGCAACTGAGGGGCTCTGAGTATTTCCCAGAACTGCAGACTGAAAATATTTGTGTCCAAATGTAAGCAGCAGCTTGGCCTGCTGGAATCACAAGGGAAGAACAGCTGGGTTTTCTTAAAACTCCAGTCAGCATTACCACTTCTTGAGGTGTCATGCTGCTTGTTGCACACATCAGGTGTGAGGAAAGAGCTTAATTATGAGTGCACATAACATCACATGAGAAATGTGTGTCATGGCATGCACTTCTATACACTGTGTGTCCACTTAAACATCTCTCTTTGATTTAGTGTGCCAGCAAATATTCATTGGCAAGCAGAAGCTTAATACGTCTTGCTGGAACAAAGCTTGTACATTTGCTTATGACTGGCCAGGTAAAAATTGATGGGTATGGGATTTTCTCTGAGGCAAAGATTTCAGTTATTAGCTTCCCTTCTGTGCCCTGGAGAAGGTGCTTGGTGTTTGGGAGAAGGCACAGAGAAGACCTTAAGGAGCTCTCTGACATGGAAGCCACCATTGAACTTTAGATCTCCACTGTGTGAAGTGTTCTGCCTCTTCTACCTTCTCAAGGCTCTTACAGTTTTGTTGGGTTTTTAAACATGAGCAAACCTCCTTATTCCTGAAACCATTTACCCAATGTAAAAATTTTTACTACATTTGGCAAAACACTAAAGCAAAGATAGACATTTACAGATGACCCCAATAACTGCACAACAGATGACCCCAGCCCCACCTGTGTATCAAAAACCTAGGCCAAAATATCCATTGGTTTTCAAATAATTCTGTGTTCCTATCAAATGGACATTTTGAATTGTTCTACAATTAAAAGTAATGAGCACCAGTCATGCTAAGCACTTGATGGTATAAAGATTTGGTTGTGGGATAGTGTTCATGCCCAGTCTCCAACACAAACCAAAACCCAACACGGAACCAGGTTAAGAAACAAAGTTGCAAATGAGTTCCTTGATCTGTCCTATGTTCATGTTCCAGAGGTTCTTGCTCTAGGTTTTCCCTGTCCAGCTTGCTTATACAATGTAAACAATAATATTTCCATCCTCAAGGAGCCCAAGTGAGATTTTATAAAGCAAACAAAGTGTGTTAAAAAGGCTTCTCAATCCACTGAAAGTGAGCAGCAGTTTACACATTAATATCTGGTGTTAATTAACACTTGGAAGAGAGTGAGAAACACTTGATGCACCTTGAATAACACAAATAAGAGTACCACTCTTAGATGGTTCTTAATGCAAACATCTAAACTGAAAATAAAATTGTTCCTGATACCATAAATTGGCATTTCCCTTTTGTGAAAAAAAGACAGTTTAACCCTTCCTTCACACAGTAAGACAGGTCCTTTGAACACCTTGCTTTTGGTGACAAAAACATCTCATTTGTGATGAAATTATGAAAACACATTTCACAGCACTCAGGATCTGGGAGGTTTCAGTCAAGTTTTCCAGTCCTTCCTGAGCAGATTATTCCCGTGTGCACGGATTCACTCTTCTCTCTGGCTTCAGCCCCAGTTTGGTGCTGTGTTCCTCACATCTGGTAAAAAACTACCCTGCAAACTTGACAAATGGTAGTGTAGCTGTGCCTATTTGAAAATCACATGGGGAATCCCACAGGTCCTATTTTTATTTAGGCTTGGCTTGCTGGCTCATTCCAGTGACCTCCACTGAGGTTTGGCATGGGATACTCCTGGTTGCAACATACTTTTTCCCTCCTTTTTATTCAGCTTTTTCCTCCAAAGTTGCAACATGGCTACAACTTTGGTTGTATTTTCTTTTTCTCCCCTCTTTTTTCCTTTTTGAAAAGAAATGGGTAGAATAAAATTCTTGGTTTTCCAGGATCCAGTGATTTACCTTTTATTCCTGCATCTTAGCAAAACTTGAGAGTCTGACTTTGGAAGTTCAGATGGACAAATATGTTCTCATTTCATTCTCCTGTGCAATTCATCTTTTCCAAGATGTAACTCTAGCACAAAGAAACTTTATAAAAATATTACATCCATCATATTACACTAGCTGGCAGAAAAAACCCTAAAATTTATTCACAATTTTTTTTAAAACTTGAGCAAAATTATTATTAGGAAAGTCTTCCTCAGAAAGCTTCCACACTTTTTTTTCCCACTAGAGCAAAGAAAAAGAGATTTTACTGTCTAGAATATGGTAGCATATCCCTAGCTCCAGGTCTTCCCAGATTTCCAGTGGAGGAGCTACATCTCTTTATTGCTTTTTCTCCCCTCTTTTTTGCTGTTTACCGTGGGTAGAATAAAATTCTTGATGGTCCAGGATTTAATGATTTACCTTTTATTCCTGCATCTTAGCGAAACTTAAGAGTCTGAGTATGGAAGTGCAAATGGACAAATATCTTTTCATTTCATTCCCCTTTGCAATTCAACTTTTCCAAGATTTAATAAGTTTTAACTGTAGCACAAAGAAACTTTATAAAAATATTACATCCATCGTATTATACTACCTGGCAGAAAAAGCCCCAAAATTTATTTACAATTTTTTAAAAACTTGAGCAAAATTATTATTAGGAAAGTCTTCCTCAGAAAATTTCTACACTTCAAAGTTTTTTTCCCACCAGAGCAAAGAAAAAGAGATTTTACTATCTAGAATATGGTAGCATATCCCTAGCTCCAGCTCTTCCCAGATTTCCAGTGGAGGAGCTCCATCTCCATTGGTTTGGGTGAGGGTGTGTGTGGTATTTCCTGTGTCCCCTGTCGAAGGGAGAAATGAATGAAATCTGACTCTATGTTCTTAGAAGGCTAATTTATTATTTTA
>JAHXMQ010000028.1:12553549-12577870 GCA_020466415.1 Ammodramus savannarum pratensis
TAAAGAAATTTTTCAGAAAATGTGGCAGTGACAGGTGTGGGCACACACCCTGAACCATCCATTGCTCACAGACACCTGTGAAAGGCCCAGGGTGTTGGTGGAGCTTTCCCTGCCCAGAGCTGTGTCTGCAGCTGGGACAGGAGAGTGGCTTGGCCCCAGGTGAGCCCAGCCAGGTGAGGTGTTTGGTTCCCCCAGGTGATGCCAGGGGAGGCAGCAGCCGGGCCCTGCTCTCACCTGCAGTGTGTGGCACATCCCATGGGGCATTCCCACCCAAGGCAGGTGGGTGCACTTCTCCCCAAGGAGTATATGAAGGATTTGGTCACTGTTCAATCTGGAGCCATCAGATTTTGCCTTTATTTTGGAGGCAGTTGTGCTCACCTCAGCCCAAGGGCAGATGGGTTGCAGTGGCAGGGGCCAGGCTGTGGCTGCCTTCCCAGCCTTCCCCCCCCCCCAGTTCTCCCATCTGAGGCCTCTCCAAAGTGATTTATGGCTCCCTGTGAGTGCCTGGGATGGAATTAGGGCGCCTTGGATTACATGGTGCCTTCCCTGTTATTCTTGCTGCACGGCACAGATTTATGACGGCTTTTAAGCCAGGCAGCACGTAAAGAAATATGATCTTAACAAAATATAGAAGGGACCAAAGGAGGTCAAAGTGTGGGAGCTGAACACTACATGGTGATCCAGGATTTCCTTTTATTTACTGCTCACACCTTTTCAGTCTCAAGTGGATTTGGGCTGTCTCAGGCAGCCCTACCCCACGTAATCCTCTGAGACTTTGCCATCAGCGGATGTCTTTCGTTATGATTTAGGAAATGTAGGAAATCCCAAAATGCTGCTGGTCAATTAAATGAGTTTTAGGCATAGAGTGCCTGAAAGACACACAGCATCAGGGTAGGTAGGAGCCCCATGTTCATGTGGGCAGGCTTTCTGTCTCCTGACATTTCTTGCTGTGGCAGCAGCTGTGGGTTTGCCAGGTCAGTGGTGTCCTGCAGATCTCTGTTTTCAGTGCTGGAGGAGAATCATTTGGGAGAGTCCTTCATGGAGACATGGAGTAAAAGCTGTGCCCAATCCCATGCTGAGACTGTGGGACAAGGAAAATAATGCTGTAAGCAGCTCTACTTTATAGCTTTATTTACAGATATTCATCAATTATTCCTAAACTGTAGCACATAAGAAAAAAAGGCCTTGCCCTTAGCCTGCAGATGGGCAATGTGAGAGCTGCAGCAGGTGCAGGTGCAAGAGCACAAGGGTGGAGCTGCAGGGAGTCACCTGCAGGACCATGGCCTGCCTCAAACACTGCCTCAAACTGCAAAGTGAAACAGCTGGCAAGGGGGAGGGAGGCTATAAATATAGCCAACAACTCCTGAGCCAGTGACTACTGCTGAGAGCCTGGTCTTGAACCAGAAGTGAAGAACAGGAGCCTCTTCTCTCTGGGGTGAGGGCTGTAATCCCCTCCAGCCACAGGATCAGTCTCTCCATTAGTAAAACAAGGTTTGGTGTGCTCCCTTTCATTCAGATTTATTACCATTATTTCTCCATGTGAGGAAAGGAGTTTATCTCTCTTCTAGCCTAGGGCTGTAGCAAGGTTCCATGGTGTGGGGGTTCTGTTGAGTTTATTCAGGTGAGATGCTGGTGGCCTGTTTCTGTTTGGAAGGCACACAACAGTTTGCATAATAGTTCACCAGCTCTTCTAAGCTTCCAGAGCAACATCCTCTCCAGTGCTTCAGCTGCTTGTTGCTGCTCACACTGTAATCCCTTTCTAGAGCAGTGAGACTTGAACCAGGCTGGTCCCCAGATGTTCTTTGGGAATTTCACAGGCCAGGAGTCCACATCTGAAGCACCTTTTTTTTAAAAGCCTAGACTCTTGTGAGATGTAAGGCAGACATCAGCACTGACAGCTACCACAAAAGTGCCTCCTCTTAACCAATTTCACAGGTGAATCACATTTATAAAGCAAGCAGCACCCTTTAGTTTTCAACACAGAATGAGGTTAAAACAAATAAGCTAGTTGCTGGAAGTAATTTGCAAGAGGTTTGTTGCTTTGTCAGTCACCCATTGCCATTGCCATTTCTTTCCCATGTGCAGCTCCTCAGAGCCTGAGAAGCTCTCAGCTATGGGTGTTCTCCTCAGATTCCAGGTCTCCTCCAAAGGGGCATCCCATAAAAGGTGAGTGATGTCATTTGCCAGAAGGGGAGACGTTCCCCAGCTCTCTGTTTTTGAACTGATTACTGAATTTCTCATGCTTTATCCTCACAGTATGTGCTGTTTATCATGACATCAAAACCAAAATCTCTGGGAAACACTGACACTACTGCACATGTTTAAGTGAAATCCCAATATTCAAAGCACAGTAAAATTCTGTAAAAGACAAAATTTAATGGACATTATGAGGAGAAAATTCTACCTATCTCTTCTTCTACATTCCTTCTGGTTGAATGATAGAATCAGTGTACCAAAGTATTTATTTATTTATCTGTTTTAAGTTTGCATTGCCTAATGCACAGGAGATACTGGAGGCAGAGTGAGGCGTGGATGTGCACTAATGAGTTGGTGTTTGTAATTAATGCTTTGAATGCTGAGCTGTGTCCAGCCTGATTCTAAAGCAGATTTTTAGTGGACTAAAGGTGCTGCCAGCCAAGAATGAAACCCTTATGATGATACTTGTCCATTCTCTCTTAGAAGAGAATATCCTGAGAATAGAAAATTAGAAGCAGAAGGAAGGAACGACACAGGGAATGATTCAACAGGTGATGGAAATTCAACTGAGATTGCATATGTGCAACATGATCATGTTGGAAAAATAATTAGTTGAGCTGGGAGCAAAGTGAACCTCTAGTGGAAGAAGTTGGCTTAGTCAGTCAGGAGATAAAATCTTATGCTAGAGAGAGTCTGAAGCTGAGCTTGATCAATCTGATTTGATTTTTTCAGAATACAAATTCCTCCTGCTCAGGGGGACATCTTCTAGTTAACAGAGTATACCTTGGCTTAAAATAATTCCACTTGAATTGGTCTCCAAAGTGAGAGTTTGTCTCACTTTGCAGTATCTGAACTCTTGAGAGTGTGAGATTCTGCAAACCAAGCAGAAGGATCTCCTGCAATTCAACATTCAGCAGCTGTCAAAGCTTTTCAGTTCCTCATGTGAAAGAGGCAGTCATGGAAACCGGTCAGAGGAAAAGAGGTTTCAGAAACAGTTACTGAAACTGCAGGTGTCAACATCCACAGGAGCCAGAGGTACAGGGGAACTGGCAGGGAGGGCTTGGCAGAAACAAGGGGAAGCTGCTCAGAAAATCGTGTTTCAGGACTGTCAGTGTGTCTGTTAAAGATGGCAAGAATGAAAAATTAAATACTAGATTAACATAACCCATCAAGTAGAAATAAACTTGATCTGGCTCTGAAGAGAAGCTGGAGAATGATCAGGAACTGCAGCAGGGATGGATGGATGGATGGATGGATGGATGGATGGATGGATGGATGGATGGATGGATGGATGTGGAAGTGTTATATCTACAGATGCATCCCAACTACAAAACAAACACTTCAATGTCCAGCCCTGGGGAATCTGGGGTAGAGCTTCAGCTGCCAGACTTGTCTGAGAATCTGGGAGATGCACGTGAAACTCCCTGGCAAAAGGTAGAAACGGGGGCATCTAAAATATGAGAAAATTGTGTTTAATAAAAGTCCCTAAAGAAGCAGTATAAATTATAAAGAGCAGCATTGAAACATTAGCTGTGACTTGCAAACCCCTAGTATAATTCTGCCTTAACATCTTCCTTCCTCCCTTCCTACTTATTTAGCAAGTTTTCCATGTACAATAGTGCCTTTATACAAAGTTTCAATTCTTTTGGAGCAAGTGTTACTGACTTACTATAAAGATGCTCTTTGATAGAAGTTACTTTCCCTTTCAGCACTTCTAAATAGTTCTGTTTTGACTTTGTGCTCCTTTTCCCCCAAAATCTGAGTTGCAAAACTTCTTCCTTCAGTCCCCAGTGGAGGTTTGTTTGTGTTGACTTTGATGTGAGCAGTTTTAGCTGCTTGGTTTAGTTTTGTCCTTTCAGATTTAATTTTAACCCCTTAAGGGTTTAGTCAAAAATAATTACACAGCATGAAATCTTAAAAGGCACAGTGAGGTGCTCATGGTAAAAATGTATAACAGGTCTGGTTGGGGAAATATGTTACAGAAGTGATGTTCTCCTTGTCTAAAAAAGGAAAGTACAGGTGGTATCTTTGTCAATCTCCCCAGTGGAAATAATAGGCAAGATTTTAAAAGCTGATTAACTGCTGCAGCTAAAGAAACTGAACTCTTACAGTCACACAAAAATAAAAAAAACCAAAATAGTCTTAATTAAGAGCTGTATGCTGTCTAAAATTATAAAAAATAACATCATTTGGCTTCCCAAGAAGTAATTACAGGTTATAGAGACTGGAGGAGATAAAATCTCTGGGGTAGCTACAGTGTCTGGGTAAATTAGGAAGCCCAGATATAGTGTTCAGAAATATGAGATGGATAGGTAAAGGCCAGCTGGCTGCCACTGATCAGGAATGTCCTAAGCAGCAAGGAAGTACAAAAAACTCAACTGCTTTGGCTCATACCAACAGAGAGAAACTGCAGCAGCAAGGAACTTGCAAAAGGAAATTAAAAGCTGTCAAGATTACTTGACAGGATCCATCCAGTATTTCAGATTTTCTTTTACTTTGGATACAGATGTCAAATTACTGCCATAAGAAAGAGTGGAAGGCCATTAATATAAAAGTCTAAATTTTCAAGAAACACAGCATCAGTTGAGACTGAAGAATGATCTTGCTGCTCTTGCTTTGGGAACAATAAACTACAATACACCTCAAACATAAAGAGTTGGAGTGGGAATAGGAACGATGGAAGCAATTGCTTTACCTCAAAATAGCTACAAAAGACAAACATTAGCTGTAGAGGAAAATGTCTTATTTCAGCATATAAGCAAAAGCCTGCCCTGAAGTTATAATCCCTGCCTTGCTACCAGCCAGGTATTCTCCATAAAGGAAAATTCACTAACTCTTCAAGTACCACAGGTATGTGAAAAGCCATTAGTTTTATACTGGCTGATTAAGGTTAAAATCATTCCACAAAGTCACTGTAATTTAACCCATCAATGCTCTAAAATGGCTGCGATGAGTAGGAGTGCCAGTAGCAGATAAAACCCAGGGAGAAGGATGGAGACATTGAGTTTCTGTGCTTGTAAACCCAGCCCCAGCCTGCCAGATGGTGGCAGGAGAAGCTTCTGGGGTTGGTCACCACATACAGGGATTTTTACTCTCCCTTATACAGTGCAGAGCAGCAGGTGATGATGTTTTAGGTTTCTCTGGAGGCATTTATAGAGAGAAACTTCACTGGGCCCTGAATATAACAATGAAAAACAGCACAATATCCCCATGGGTCAGGGCACATGGAGGAAAATACAATTTGTTGAAGTGCAGTAACGTGTCAGCTGCCAAGATATGTAAAATGCAAACAATTGGACAGTATAATTAATTTGCTTAACTGACAACATAAAGCCACATGAGACAGGCAGCCCAGAGAGGCTGATTTAGTGCAAGGAGGGAGATTTGACAGCCTGTGCAGGAAGAAGGAGTCTCTCAAATTGTGGTGGGTGTTTTTGTGAAAAGCTGTGCATGGAGGAGGTTCTCAGAAGTGACTGAATCAAAGCCTTTGGAAATTTGTCTGTGGGGGGATGTCCCTTTTGCCTGAGTGCTCAAAGGAAACCTGTGGTGTGGGCACTCCCCTGGTCCCACGTTGTGTTTTGAGATGTGGGTGAGATGCCATCATTGCTGTGTATTTCAGTGGCACACATGTGTGTGCTCTACCCACCCTGCAGGCTTTGGGGCTGCTGGTGACAGGAAGATCAGACCCCTCTAGACTCACACCACTTCTTTGTACTCCCCTAAAAAACCCCAAATACTCCTGCAGCTGCAAGGACTGCTCAGTGTTACCTTGCCAGTAACACACAAGGCTCATCCTCATTGACTTAAACTTGTGCTCCAACCAGTACAAATATTTGTTCATCCAGGGCCCTTTCAGAGCTGTTACAGCTTTACCTGTGATTCTCATTGGGCAGAACTGCAGTTTGGATCTGCAGGAACATCTGAACCCCTCATTTTCCTGGAACATCTGTTTTCAGCTGGACAGGAGGGTGGGAGAAGAACACTTACTGGCATTACTGTGCAGCTAAAACACATTTCTGGCTCTCAATGCCAGGGAAAGGACAGTCCTCTGCCAGCCCATGGCCTCTGGACTGTGGGGCATGGGCTTTATCACATGCTGCAGTCAGCTGCAAATTAATAGGGAAAATAATACTTTTTGTCCTGTGAACCACATTAGCCACAGAATTATGCCATTATTTCTTTCTTCAGCTGCTTTTCTGGTTCAGTTCCAGTTCAGCTCTGTCTCAGCAGAATCTCAACCAGGCTGAATATGAATTTCAGCTGAACCAGAATCATTGCTGGTTCAATGTTCCTTTCTTGTTATGATACACAAATTAACTAGGAACCAGAATGCAATTAAGATTGATGAGTACAAGGATTATTTTTTTACTCTCACAGCCATATCTGTTCCAGCTTCTAAGTCTTCCTGTCTATAGCAACAAGAATGAGGGATGAGCAGAACGTGTATTCTATGTCAGCAAGTTACATCAGAAAGAGAGTAAACAGCCCCTGCAAGCACCTCCTACAAATGTAGGAAATGGATATTACCCATACCACAGAAAAACAAGAGCAGACACTGTCACCTTTGGGTGTTTTAAAGCCAAAACACTACAATCTGACTGAAGCTTTGTGATTCAAATCCTCCTCTACCAATGACAGAATTAGTTTTGAAAATCTAATATGAGCTGAACCCCAATTTCAATTTACAAAAAGTGAATTTAGTTTTTCAGCCACCATCCTGTCACACCAATAAAACTGAGAACAAATTAGCAATTACTAAAACACATAATGAAGTATCTTTCGAACAGGAAGAGGTCAACTTATGTTTTCCCAAGGGTCATTATACAACTTTATGGCACCAGACTATGTATGATTTGAACACTGTATTTCTAAATGAAATAGTTCTGGAGTTCTCACATTTTATGTGGCTGTTTTTCTGCAAGAGAAAATAAACTGTAATGCTGATTTCCTCTCAGCTCTCTCAGTTTTCCATACACACACACACCTGTACATATATACACAGTGTAGTGTTAGTTCTTGGTATGTAAATGAAATGCCTAAGTTGTAACAGCCTATTTTAGTAATTTTGACCTGCAAGTCTACATTGGAGGATCTCTTCCCTGTAACTTGTCTTGGCATTTAACACTACCTGCACAGTTAGTGAATAAATTCTGACAAAATCCTGTGCTACAGAGGCAGGTATTGTTACTACTGCTATATTAATGTTCTTTTTGGAACAAGGCAAAAGGAATTCACTTTGGTCAACCTGTACTACAGGATTTAGAGCACAGAGAGATTTGTGCTCACATACTCCCCCATCCTTTGGACCTTGAAACCTTTCTGCATGTAGCAATTTAGCAAAGTTGTGATTCTGTGCTCTTGTCTGACTTCTGGGTCACCTGTGCCTGGACACAGCACAGAGAACTGGATGAGAACCAGGCAGCCAACAGTGCCACAGTGTTCCTGGTGTAAATCCTCAGGCAGGGCATCGCTGCTCCCTGGGGAGGATGGCAGAGTATTTTGGACTGGGCTAAATTACAACCATGAACTTTCCCTGTGCCAACTAAAACAGCACAAAAAAATAAAATTCCCCCCCCGCGCCCAGCAGTGGCGAGGCTCTCACCAGAGCCAGCACAGCCATCCAACTATAAATAGCAACTTCCCTAAAATTAGATGGAACTGGCAGGCTCTGGGCCATGAATGGGAGCACTGTTAATATGCTCATCAGGTACTGGAAGGGCTCCAAATCTGACAAGGCCTGCTACGGCACAAACGTTCTGTGCCTGGAAAAATGAGCAGGAACGGCTGAATGAATGGGGCCAGGGATGTTTTCCTAACTGGATAATAATGTCAGACTGCCTGACCATGCTGGTTACTTAAAGGAGTACTGCAAGGAGGGATATTTCTCCATATTTCTCACTGCTTTGCTTATGCTAACAGAAAATGCTGTTAAATCTAATGAATAAAGAAAGATGGGAAGTCATTTAGGGGGAAATTAATACTGAGATAGTCAGTAAAGTTAAACCAAGCTGGGTAACTGTGTAAATTTTAGTATGTAGCTGCTTTTGGCTTTTTTCATTGAGAAATGGCCTGGGCTTCTCTGCACTCCTCCATGGTGATTTTCTGAATAGTGAATAAAAATATGAGTCGATGGTACACCAGGTACTTGATACTAATGGGCTGTTCCCCTGCTACAGAAACATCAAAAATGCTGTTTGGCTTTCTGCAGTTCAGAACAGACCCCATAGCATAGGAGGTGCCATTGTGGTCCCAAAATGGCAGAGAAACTTCAACTGCACAGATGATGTATGCTGACCTTTTCTCTAGCCTAGCACCATTGAAATCCAATCACTTCTGCACCTGCCATCAATCAGCCCACACTTCCATATATAGTCTTTTTTTCCCCCTAAAAAAATTCAGTTACCTCATACAAAGGCACCTTGAGGGCACATTGCATTTCCACAAGGGAAGTCAGAGCAGAGCAGCTGATGAATTGAGAATTTACACCGAGCTCATTGTACAGTGTCTCTCCCATGTTGATAAACCATTCGTTCACTTCAGTTTAATTCATTTTGAGCGTGAATTAAGTTAAGGTAATTATGGCCAGCTGACTCCTAAATGAGTGTCCATAGAGAAATTATATATGCTTGAGTTATACTCACTTTAAATTCACATCTTTTTTTGTTAATCCACATTGACAATTTGTGCAGGACAAGCCATTGGGTATCTTGGGCTTGTGCCAGAGCACCTTGAAGATAAGGAAGGAGATTTTGAGCTAGTCTCAAGAGAGGGCAGAAAAATCAGATTCTCAAAGATGAAAGATACAGCAAAATATTTTTATTAAATAGAAAACATATAAATGGCTCAAACATAATAAGATTTTTGCAATAACTATGATAATTTTATGAGTTTTTATGAGAAATACTAAAATTAAACAGCATAGCACTGTTTCTGTGCCCTTCTCAAGTCAGCACTTGTTGGCCATAAGGAAACCCCAAATTTACCCCACTATGCCCCAATTAATGTGATCATTTAAATGGGCCAAAGTATTTGCACAGCTTGTTGTTTTGGTTTTTTTTTTCTGAAATCATCTCTTCATATGGCCATATCAACTTGTTTCTAATGTACAGAATTCTTTGAGTTGTATGTAGATTTATTTTCACCACGGCTTCAGGAAATAAGAGTGAGTTACTCTAACTCCAGGTGGAAAATAATGATGCCATTGCTCCAGTCCTGCTGCAGCTTTGCCACTGTCACATTAACAGACTGTACTGGTGGTCTGAAGGCCTCACACAGCTGCCATGAAAAGTAGGTTTAACCACAGCTTCCAGACAATGGATTTTTGCTTAGGAGAAATTTGGTGTAAGCCAGCGCTTTGAAATTTAATCCTACAGGGGTTAAAAACAAGGCTGTTTATTCTCCATGAGGGGATTTAATATTTGGGTTAACCACTTGATTAGCAAGGTTATGACCTTTGTTTGTGGAATAGCTGCTGTATTTCTAGCCCAATGAGAAGAAAACCTTTGATGTCCAGAGTGCTGATAGTGAAGTATGTATTTTCACTGGGGAAATGTTCTGTGTCAGTGAGGAGCAGGAATGAAGTCTAATGAGGACTCAAAGGGGCTTCTTGAATAATTGTGTGTGCATGGGGGGGAAACAACCAAAGTGAAAAACTTACCAAAAGCTTTCTATATGAAAATATAAAACCTGTTAAGATATTGCTGTAATTCCTTTGGAAGACTGTGCACACACTTCTTAAACATAGTGATAAACATGAAGAAAAGTTTCAGGAAGAGAAATGCCCTGAGTTCTGAACTGAGATTTCAGTAGAAAAGATAATGAAACAAAAACTGACAAAGCAACTAATGGAAGTTCAGGCTCTACTACATAGTTCCAGTTTACTCCATAATCCCTTTTCCCTCACATTTCCAGCTCTCTCCCTTCCCACCGAGCCCAGAGAGCTGCCACTAGAGGTCAGGTGTTTATCACTCTCCTCACTGCCATCAATCACCTCTCGTGCTGCTTGGTTAGAAACGAGCCTGCCTGAAAACAAACTAGAAATCAGTGCAAGGAGGAACTGTGAATTTACACCCCGGTTATGTGTTCTTCACAAATCACAACATTTAAAATCTAGTTGCGATTTCGTGTGAGAAATCTGCAGTACAAAGATGGGATTTCCCAACAAAGGCAAAGACAACATTTATTGATTCAGGTGCTGCACCAAAACCACTGGAGAAGCTGTCAGTAATGGTGATGAAAATAATGATTAGGTACAGTACACATAGGTTTGGAATGGTACAGGGCAGGTTCTGCTGTGATTTTTACCAGTAATGATTATTCTTCTCATGCAATTCGTGTTTGCCTGACCAATTTTTTGGTCTCTGCAGAAGTGAGTGCCAGCTGGACAGGCAGCATGAGCTAGGGGGCAAATCAGCTACTTTGCCCTAAAATGAAGGACGCTGGGGGATATCTAGGGCTGGGTGCTGATTTCAGTCTAGGGCTGAAAACAAAGGACATGAGGCTAAAGGAAGAGGAGAGGACATGGCCAGCTGAAGTTCCCATCACACAAAATGCTTGGGAAATCAGGTTTTGTTTGTTTCCTGGCACACATGTAAGGTGTGTATGGCTAGGAATAGTTCTATTAGTTTTTCCAACTTGCTCTCAAGCTCTTTATTAACTACATAGTCAATATTACTGCCTTGTGCAAAAATACAAATGTAAAATTTTATTGGGTTGGGTCTTTCCCAGTGAAGGTAGTGAATAGCCATAGAAGCTAACACAAGTAGGGCAATCATTCCAGGTCCAAATGTAGGCTCGCTCATTTCATCAATACTTATGTATTTTATGGAGGATCATGATGATTTTCTGAGCAAGAGCCTAAGAAACAAGAGCCTAAGAAAAAACCAAGAATTTTATTGCTTAAAATGAGATGTTATTTAAGTTAACTAAGCCAACACAGGATGGTGACATCAGAGAACCCCACTTAAGTTGCCTCCCAACTGCACATCTCCACAGGGAGATGTATTAAATGAACTTATGGGGATAGATCCACAAGCCAAAGGCATGTGCAAGGGTATTTAGCAAGCAGCAGTTGCAGTCTCCTGATAACACAGCTCCAGAAACTCCAGCTCATTCATGGTGCTTCTGAAAGGCTCAAGCCCAGCCAAGCATGAGGAAGGAAACTTCCCCCTTGTCCTTCTCTTTCACAAAGGTGTTCCCATGGCATGCCCCTGTTCCACAGATCTAAGCAAGAGCAGGGATTTTGCTTTCTGTAGGAGAGATAAAAATTGTCTGCTGTCCTTCCTTTGTTCAATAAAAGAGTTGGGTTCAGTCTTTTGTCAGAAACCATTCAGTAGCAAAGAAAGAGCTCTAGGCTGTGTGGATGCAGCCCTGATCAGCCCCAAGCATCACTGCCATTCCAACACTTGAAACTTCTGGTTTTGTAAGCTTTTCTCTCGAGACTCTCCACAGAAAAACCTGGAGAGTATCCAACCTCATTTTAAAATGTATTTCACCTGACATACAGAACATCTTGTGTAAACCACACTGAGATGATCTTCAAAGCCTGTTCTTTCCTTGACTGCCTCTTTCAGAGTGCAGCAAATTCTCTTACAGAGATTTCTCTGATGGTAACAACAATCATTGAATATGTCCCAGAGCACAGTCTTTTCTTCATTGCCATCACTATGTTTTCAAAATATTTTCCAGGTGTGTTGAAATAACTAATTTGAATTTGCTATTTAATCTGTCCCTCCATGCAAAATTGCAGGAGACCTTCAGTGCAATGTCTTAGAACTGTGACAGGGTGAGAGGTGGTATAAAATTTCATCATCAAAAAACTCAAAGCACATAAATTCCAAATTTTTGAGAGATGTAACTTTATCAACAACTGCAAAAACAAAATAATCTAAAAGTAAAAACTTGAAGTACCAGTCATACAATTAGGAATAAGGAAGAACTATGTTTATTTAGGTTTGGGAGTGTAGACTTTGGGGTTTTTTAGTAGAAGTAAGTCTTTTTATCTTTGTTCTAGGGTGAGTGGCTGCTGTTCTAAGCAGCAATATGGAAAGGGAACAAGCAGTTTTGTCTCAGGTGTTTTCTATTCTCTCCACCTTGTTTTTACACAGTGCAATCACCGGTACAGAAGTCCACAGTTACTCAATGTCCATTTACTGCATGCAAATATTTTTGTTGTGATAGAAACGTTATTTTAAAGGATGGCACAATGGCCTGGTTACTATTTTAAACCAGCTGCTGGTAATATGAAACTACTCCCAGAGTACTTGAAACTGCTGCTGTATGGTTTGCTAAACTGCATTTAGGCTTTGTTTTGTGGCTTTGATGACTACATTGCTCAGATCCTGCTGTGCCTTGTGCTTTATCTGCTCAGAAGAGGGACAACAGCTTTCTTTTCAACCAGAGAGAAATTTAAACAGCAAATATTTAATTTTTAGGCTTAAGTAATTTCCAGGGGGATATTATTTGTTATTTGTTGATAGAAAGTTTTATAAGGATTTTTAAAAATAGTTTGTAGGAAATTACCTATTTGTGTTCTTGTAATGCCATAAGACAACTGCAAGGAGAAATGTTTTTACATGAGAGGAATGGTTCTATCAAGCAAATGTGAAAATAAATTCAATAAGTAGGCATTCATCCTCATTTTGCAGAGAAGCCATGTATATACCTTGAGTGTTAAAAGATCAGTCTAAAAGATCACCTGTTATATCAAATTTTCACTAATTTGAGGGCAAAAGATCTGCACTCACAGTTGCAGCTGTTATCTGCAGGGCTGAATTCTCACCAAATCTGATGATTCTACAGGGCCTGCACAGTTCTGGGTGCAGCCCTGTGAAGTTTCTGTGCCTGCTGACAAATAGAAAGAATAACTTTGTTAACACTGAGTGACTTCACTTTGTAAAGCTAAGGCACTGCAGGTGGTTATGAGTCCTTTCTTTTCTGAAAAACAGTGCTTTTAAAATCCATTTAATGTTGGAAGAGTTAAATTAAATGCAGCAAGGTGTTCTCTTCAAGCTGCTGCCTTCATCTCTCTGTAAGTTCAGGTGTTTGGAGACACATCAGCCAAAGGTGAATTATATACAAGGAATATGTGCATCCATCTATTCCTGCAAAGAGATAAAGTGACTGGTACATGTGGAGTGCAGGAGAACTGACCTCCTATCAGCTGCACTCTTGCTGTGTTGATCCCTCATGCTTTTTGTAGTGATACAAGAGGAAAGCAAGAATGCAATTTTACTGTTTGTTAGGGTTTTATAAAGTAACTTTCTGGCTGTGTCTCTCTTCTACACAGTGAATTTGGCAAGGCAAAAATAACCATATTATTCTCTCACAGCACCTCCCAAAAATAGGTAAAAACATGCTCCCAAGGTGTGGGGTAGACAGGGTGCAAGGTACTGGTAGAGACTAAAGGGTGGAAACGTCAGTAGCCATCCTGCCTCCCAGCTCCTCTCAGAGTTCACCTCTCAGAGTTCTTCACTGTCACAAAAGTACCATTTCAAGGCCTCTGTTTCTTTCCTCCTCAGTGTCTCTGCATTTGGTATGTCTCAGCAGTCCACTATTTTCCTTTTTTTAATACCAGCTTCCCACTCCTGAGCCTCAATCTGAATACCACCCATGAAAACTGATGAAGGTGCCAAGTCCAGCGTGGCGTTTACAGAGCAGAGCTGCCACATCAGGCTTTCATGGTGACCTCTGTGGTGACCTGTGTGTCCTCAGGCTCTCCCTGGCAGTTTGCTGCTGCTGTAGCACAAACCCCTCTGGGAGGAGCTGCCCCTTTTTTTGCAGCAGAGCTCTCTGCTCTCCATGGGGAACGAAAAATAACAGCGGTGGGTTCCAGTATGCGCGGCATGAAGGATGTGGCTGCCAAGAACAAAGGCTTGATCCTCGCGTTCCACAAAAAGAACAGCTCAGTATACTTAGCACATTGCTCCAAGTGATTAATCCAGGGAATAAAGGTGGGCTTTTTTCCTGAGGCACATGAATATTGTTTAAAAGTACAATTTTATTCTCTTGGAGCAGCAAAGCCTTAGAATTGAATAGCCTAATTTCTGCTAGTGCTATCATGACTTGTGATAAGGAATGGAAAAGCAGTATAAAATAGTAGCCTACTGTATCAAGCATATTTGTTCAATAATCTTTTTGATATCCAGGAGCTTATCAGAAACCTTGTGTCAGCTACAGACTGCACTGGGTACAACCTGCTGTTCTGCTGGAGCAGATGAAGGCAGATCAGCTCTGCAAATTCAGAAAACTGCACATACTGCAGGAAGCATTAGGTATTTTCATACATTTGTATTATCAACTTTTCTTTTAATGAAGGGTTTGTCTCTTCACTCCAAAGTAACTCAACCTAGAGACTATTTAGTGAAGAGCCTTGCTGGATTCAGGCCCACTGGAAACTATTTATCACTGTTTACAGAAGAGAAAAGCAGGGCTGCCAGATTAGCAACCAAATCTAAAACTGCCTTCAAAGTACATTCTCCGATAGCACAATACACATCTTTCAAATTTATGGACATGAGTGGATAGCTGAGAAAAACATGAAATCATTTATCCAAAGACAGCCTGACTTTCATGAGCCATGGGAACAGAGTAAAATGTGCATACCTTCCAGAAGCAAACACTGTAGCCAGGTCTCAAAGGTAACTCAAATCTGACTAGATTAATTTAACATCTGTTAGCTGTATTTCTAAATCAAAGCATCATTAGTGTAATATACATACCAGCTGTAAAGCTTTTATTTCTGGAGTGAAAAACCAATATAAGAACTAGAGACAGAAAAAACAACAAAAAATGGTTGGTTGTTCCACTTGGACTCTCCAAGGATTTAGAGTTTAGGAGAAAAAAAATCATCATTGTATTTTATTTTTAATCAGAGATTCACTGGGTCTGGATTAAGTACATTTTGATACCAGCATTCCACTCTGATTTTTGAATGTCTAGTTTACCTTTATTTGGGTAATAAATCATATTTTTCTGCATATAGTTCATGGGATAGATAGTGGGGTAATGACTGACTTGAGTCTTTAACAGCAAAACAAAGTGGCTAAAATATCTTAGAATCTTTAGCTATGTACAGGCAAACAGCACTTTACAGAATTGAGAGAAATGGTAAGATTTAACCCCAGAGAACTGAATAGTCAGGTAAACAGGAATTTAGTATAATTGCATTAGAAGTAATCAGTGAAGAGTTGGCCAGTTGGAAAAACAAAGTTTGCAAAAGAAATAGGGCTTGAAGGACTATCCTTTGTATCCTCTCTTGAAGGATACAAAGAGGACAGGCAAGGACAGTGTGTGCTTGTGAAGAGGGACATTGATCCAATCAAGAGGTTTGAAGATGGGGGAAAGATAAGAGGAATAAAACTAATACTGGTGCAATGGGAAACCAAACAACCCACCAGGGATTTCAACCACTCTTTGATCTGTTTATTAATATCTGGAGAAAGAGGACATGGCCTTTACCACCTTCTTCCAAGGTATCTTTAAACAAACAAGTGAACTGATGCAACACCTTACAGCTGCAAGGGGGGAAATCTCCCTTCTCCCCTCCCAGTGTCCTCTCCTCACCCTTGTCCCTGCCCTGCTGTTCCATGGCTCCCAGCTGAGGCAGTGCAAGTCCCTGACCTACAGACAAATAGCCAGTTTTTTGGGGGGGTTGAAAAATGCCGTGATTACTAAAGCCCAAAGAGGGTAAATTGTGGAGCCTTTGCCTGAAAGAAGGGCTAGGAGGAGGGAATGTGGTTTTCCATTTTCAGCAGTGCTACATTGATATTACCCCAGAAGGCTCATCTGCTGCCAGAACACCATGAAATGCAGTTGTGTGACACCTGGCTTTGAGGATTTCTTCCTGACTGAGTTTCCACCCTGAACACTAGCCTATGGCATTGCCCTTGATAAGAAAAAAAAAAATCACTTTTTCACTTTGTGTTGTAATTAGTTTTACTGGGTCAAAAAGCAAAAAACAAGAGGCTTGTGTTTGTTTTTACTTACAGCTGGTGCTGGAGCACAGTCACAGGTAATGGCTAATCTAACTGTAAAATCTGAGTGGAGGCACAGCTCCTGTAATTGCAGGGCCAAGCAGTCAGGTGATGTCAGCACAGTCCCAGGCTGGCTGGTGTAACCTCAGTCACCCTGAGCTAACAGAGCAGTGCCCGCCTGCCCCGCGCGGTGCCACGCGTCCCTCGCGCTCTGCGCGGCCTCTGGGGCTGCTGCGCGTGGCTGCGTGCCCTGGCACACCTGGTGACGTGTGGCACAGTGACAGGGCACCTCACCTCTGCACTGCTCTGAGAGGCAAACTCCCAGAATGTGTATGTGAATGAGATGTACAGGGCAGCTATATTGACAAGATCTTTTTTCTTTGCAGATTAAATAGAAATAAATTGGAGGAATACTGAGATATCAGAAACATTTGAAAATCCAAGCCTAACATTAAACAAACATTTGTAATGCTGAAGCTCAGGATAAACAGCAAATATTTTGTGTTCTCTAACAAATATTTGCCGAGTTGCACACAGATGAATTAGGTAATCAGGGCAACTACTGTCAGATAGCAACTCAAAATGGGTGCAAAACTTTATGATACAGCTCCAATTAACCACTCTTGTATGATGGCTCTTGTTCTTGGAGGCTCCCAGCATGGCATCAGTGATCTGCCTGTCCTGTTGTCAGCATTTGGGAATTTCTGGGGTCTCCAGCTATGGCTGTAGAAAGAGTGAAGCCACATAACCAATGTGTGTGCACCCTGAGAGGCAGGCAGCTGGCAGGAGACCAGCTTTGGTGTATTTGCTGCTCTACATTCAAACCTTATGGATTTTGTCTGCCAGTTTCTAGAACAAAATGTACCTCAAGACATAAACAGGAGGTAAAAAGAGAGAAAGGGAGAGAATTATATTAAGACATGCAAAAGATAGTAACAATTTTTTTTTTTTTTAATGGGGAAAACCTGTGAAATAATTCAGTTAAAAACAAAATATCTGATAACACTAGTACACAGAAAAGCAGACTTCACAAGACAAGTTCTTTTTCTTGCCTCTTTTAAACCATATATCCAAATTTTTCTTCTGGCTCTTGCTGCATTTGAAGTGAATGAAATGATAAGAGAAAATACAGTCTCTTCACATTTTTGGGTGTTCTACCTGTAAAGACGTTAGCTCAGGGATTATTATGAGAGAAAAACTGCTTGGAAAATATGCTGATTATTGCAGACGTATAGCTTAGAAAACATGCTGGATTTTCATCTAGTTCTGAACACAATTTCTGTTTCTTGCACGTTCAGCATCAAATCGTTTCCACAAGGTCATGAGGTTTGCAGGAGCAAATGGAGCATTTCAGTCTTGGTTTCACTAAAGAGAGATGGGTCTTGCTACACAAGGATCTGTCATGTGCAATTTTGTTTACTTGGGACTGTTTGCTAACCTCCAGCTTCAATGAGTCACGGTATTTTTACTGCCATGCTGTCCATTCCATAGGCTTTAACACACTCCTCCACTTAATTATTAACAAAGTCCAAGGGTATCCACCCCTCTCCCACACAGATCTTCCAGCTAAACACAGCTTTGAAACCTCTTCTTATTTAAAATTGTTCTTTACGGTTTGGATAAATACAGTGTTAGCAGTTGATGCTCTCGTGTTGCTGCAATGACGTCCTTCCCCACGAAGCTCCTGCTGCTGTTTACATTCCTTATGTCCAAACAAGCCAGACTTGCCCACACTCCAACAGATATCCTCTGGCTTGGCTCCTCGTGATCCAGCTGAAAATCACCTCCTTTCCCAGGGTTCCCTGCAGTCACTGAAAGAAGCTCTTCCCTCTATTTCCTTATCCCTCAGGTTCCTTGCCACAGTCACCTTTTCCATGTCTTTGTGAGGCTGGACCAGGGTTTGGCGCCAGGGTGGTGTAGAGGACCAAAATTCAGCCAGTGCTCTTCCTGGATGTGAGGCTCATGCCATGAATTATTCTTATTTTCTGCTGCTATCTTCTACTGTTTTTTCTGTGGAATAGGTTCCCTGATCTGGTTCACAGCACAGCCCTGCAAAAAGCTGGAATTGGGAACATTGAGGAGTGATGCAGCAGGGCATGAGGACATATAAGGTAGTACTGAATGTTGGGATGTTTCTGAGGCCACAGGATTAGAAAACTGTGACCTTTCTTTTGCTGGCCTGGGGTAAGCCAATTTCTAGCCAATAATGAGCTTGTTAATCTTATAACAACGTGTTTTCAACTCTCATTTGACCTCCCTCTTCTATGTTTTTTAACATTTTGTGTACAAATTATTTTATCAAACACTTTAAACAATTTTAGAAGTACAGTCTTGCTTTAAAAAAACCTGTCCAGGACTTAGTTATGAGCAGCTCCTCTTCACACAGCAAAGCTGGTCAGTGTGAAGAGCAGTGAGAGGTACTTGAACAAGAACGTGCACAGTCAAAGGGTAAAAGAAAAACTGGTACCTACAAAGCAGCAGCCCCATTAGATGTGATTTTGTTTTGAGGTGTGACTTTTAGATGTGCAATGATTGAGCAGAGAGTCCTGAAATGAGCTGTGTGATTGTTCATCCCGAGGCAGCTGTGGCTGAGGCCCGGTGTATCAGTTGTGAGTGCTGGAAAGGGCTGGGTGTGTATCACAGCAAGGTGTTAATCGCAGCCTGGAAACCGGCTAGGAAAACAATCTAAGCTCAGTGGTTACTCAGCTAATTGCTTTGACTAAGTCTCACATTTACACACCCAAAGCAACCAAACTCAACATAGAAATACCTCCCCTTCCTCAGGAGGAGATAAGTACAAGCAGTACAAGGAAAAGAAGCTGCTTGCATTAAGGACCCTGGAGAACTGCAAATCTGTGTTTAGATGAGCTGTGATTAAATGAGCTCTGGGAAATGCGCTGGTGGGGACACGCAGCACCGCTACCACCGGGAAATATCCTCCTGTGTGCCACAAGCTGCCAGCTCCGGAAACGGCAGCAGCCTGTACTTTCCCTTTGATTGCCTCAGCTAAAACCAAACAAACCCAAATCGGCTTAGCTTTGAGCTCCCCTTCAGGAGCCGCCGGACTTTGCACCAAAACAAGCACACATGCACGATTGGCACTGCATCTCCTCAGCTGCTCTGGAGGTCGTACAATGTGTGCACAACCACTGCAGCTCCCTGCATGCTCTGGCAGCAGTGCAGCCTGTGCAAGCACTGCACACCTTGCTAAAGGTGTGCTTACACCTCTGGTGCGTGAGGTGTCCAGGGTATGGAGGCAAACAGAAGCTGCAACTTCAGTTTTCATTTCTGCACTTGGACTGAATTATTTACAAAGCAAAATTATTTAGGACAAGCTGATATTTTCACAGCAATTCCTTCTTGAAATCGACATAAAACATGAGTGAAGGCCCAGAAACTTCTGCAACTTACATTAAGGCTACAACTAAAGCTAGACAAGGATAATTAAGCACTGATGCTGGGAAAATTGACCAGTGACAGCATAAGATGATCGAGGCATGCAAGGGAATAAATACACACTGCAGAGGTGCATAGGAGGATGCATTAAAAAGAAAACCGAGTAGAAATTGCTAATAATTGTATTAGGAAGCACAATCCACCAAACATTCTGTCTTGCTTCTTTTTGGGCTGTGTCATGCTCATGTACAGGCTGTGCAGGGAAGGAGCAGTTTCCTGCAGCATTGGAAAAGGACAGTAGAGAGGGCACCAGAGGTTACAGGAAAGAAGAGTTGGGAATTGGAAGCAGACATCAAAGGGGGTACAGAGTTGACGTAAATAGAAAAGAGACTTGAGAGGGGACAGTGAAAGTTGTTAGCTTCAGCTGGAGACAGGGGAGAATGAGGGCCAAAAGATGTGTTGCAATAGGCACTTGTGAGTAAGGTCTGAATCACAGTTCTGGGGGGGACAGCAGGGAGAGATTTTAAGTACATCACCCAAGAAGAGAATCTCAGTGACATGGATAAAACACCAGCTGGGAAACTGAGACGGGAAAGGGGGCAAAAAAGGCTTCACTGAGCCAACAAAACAAAAGTGGGAAACCTGGATCAGAAAGAAGCTCTTTCTTTGAAACAGAAAACATTCAAAGAGTATTCAGTTCAAAGGACTTGAAATACAGGGATAAATAAATTAAAATGCACTAAACAATTAAATTAAGAGTACATATATTCCCAAGGATAATAGGGAAAAATCTGCCAAAAAAGGAGGAAACTTTTTCCCTCAGTCACACTATGGCAAGTACCACAGTGATCAAAAACAGGAAGGAGCAATCCACCCCAGAAAGAGAATAACAAAACTTCTCCCCAGTTCAAGATACCAAGCAGTAATTTGTTTCCTAAAAATGCATACATTTATTATATTAACCTTAATTGAGTTTTAGCAGTTCTCAGAGACCAAAAACAAAATACATAAATAAATCTGCCAAATCCTGCTGAATCTGGTAATGCAGTGTCCAGCACAAAAAGAAATGTATAGAAAAGGAATATTACACTGGAGAGAGAAATTATTCAGATGAGAAGGTAGGGCAGATTTGGGAAAGAATAGCCACAGCTGAGTTTTAAGAGTAATTGTTTATTGCCATAAGGTGTTTTCACGTCAGTAATTTTCCCTCTGCTTCCTCCCCATCCCTCAGAATAAAGATTTAAGACAGCCTGCTTTACTGTAAGAAAGGTGCCTGCTCTGCTAATAGTTTTCTTTAAAGATTTTTTTTTTTTATTAAAACAAAGAAATGAAACATACTGGCTGTAATAATGATAAGGGGGCAAACACTAAAAAAAAATTAATTTGCCAGTTCTCAACCTGGCTGGCAATCATGTAGTGAAAACCCATAGTGACAATGACAGCACCAGCATAAAGAGTAATGGGAGGAATTCTAAACATTTTGGCTTAAGAAGGGTTAGTAAGTTTAAAGCACCATGATCTTACATGCAACTGCTCTGAATTCTTTTTGACACGGGAAGAGATAAATGGACACCTGCAATGTTTGATCATGACGCTCTGACAAGTTATTAATTGTTTCAGTAAGTGAAGAGTAATGAGCAAAGTAACTTTCAAACATGAAAAGAAATTATCTGAATGACCAAAGCTATACCTTATATAGATGGGATGGCATGGTGAACATCTCTAACAGAAATTAAATGTAAGTAACAGCTTCATTGCTTATTTTGTTTGGAAATATAATCTCATCCTAGATTTTTTTTAATTGAATGTCTAAATACTTTTGTGGAAGAGTAGGCTTGTATAAACCTGTAAGTTGCATCCTGCTTCCATCCAAAACCTGTCATAGTAAAATGAGGCAGATGAGTCTCATGTGACTTATCTAAATGTTTTCATTTATCACCTTTAGCTTTAAAGCTTTGTTCTAATCCAGGAGAGAAATATGCTTCTAAAAACAACCAGCCCTCAAATCCAGCCTGACTTAAAACCAACAGCAAAACAAAGCAGCACAGATATTTCTGTACCCAGACTGCTATGCTGAGAGAGAGCTTCATAAGGAAAGCTCAGGGTGGATACATCTCACTGTCTCCTCTGCTTCACCAGTTTTCTTGGCTGTTGTTTGGCGTTTTTTAAGGGGCTCAATTTAATGAGAGAGAATTGTGCTTCTAACAATGATTTGCATACTGTGTATATTAAATAAATCAGATTTAATCCTCTCCTGTTCATTATCACATGGAACTTTTGGCTTTGACATTTTTTGACCAGGCATAAAGGGGCAGGATCCAGCATGCACAAAGTTATACAGAAAAAGAATCAAATTACACTCTGGCAGTTTTCTAGACTTTTGCTATTACCTCTGCTCATAAAACTTGTTGCTTTTTGATTGTCCAGACTCTTCTATTCTTTTAATAAGAATGATCCAAATATTAATGTAATTAATTTTCCATTAGTACATGTTGGTTCTGTAAGGCTTCAGTAGGCACTCACAGAGAAGCAGAACCCTATGTATGCTATTTCACTGATAAAGTGCTGGCTACAATACCAACTCTCTGCAGTTCCCACTTCAAATAAATACTCAAATGGGAAGGCTCTGTGGCTCTATCAACTCTGTGGCTCAGCAAAAACAAGGCCCATTGTCTGTTCAAATCTCTACCACCAAATCAGCAAGAGAAACCACAGCAAATATTTGAGCTCAGGGTCAGCCCACTTCCTGCATTCTGCCCGTAGCTGGAGGAGGTGGCGAAGGCGCTGCCAATTTTCCCTGGTATGGTCTGTCCTCTAGACTTGTGAATGAGTCTGTGCTGACTTGGAGCTGCTCATCTGCTTCCACAGAATTGTTATGAAAGACTGCATATCTGGCCTTTAAATAAATGAAAGGGCATTTCTCTTTTGCAAATGAAAATGTTTTGTGATATAAATGCTGTGCACGGCTGTGCAGGCCTCTGACAAAGCCAGCTGGCTGCTGGAGAGATGGAAAATCAACAACTGCACAAATCTGGCTGCTTCTTCCACAACTGTCGAGCTGTTAGGCAGTTGTAATAAGGTTATTGCATATTAATAGAATATAATACTAATTCAAGGTTATTCCAGCTAAAAACCTAGTAAATAATCTAACTTCTGATTTTGAAAAGCTTGCACATTTAAATAGCTAATGGATTTTTATATTTAGTATGGGATTAAGATTTGAGCTGTGATACAAATTTACACAATCCAGTTAGTAATGCACACTTTAAAAGCTCTTTCAGTACAAAAGACATTACTACAATCTCCTGTGTAAATATTTTAAGCGTGGAATAGATTCTCCTCTTTTACCGCTTTCTGCATCACCAGTCATTTTCATGGACAAAATGTTTCCAAGTTCTTCAGAAGAATCACTTCCAGAACAGGGGTTAAGAGAGCTCTCCTCCATGCCTGGAGTAACACAGCCCTCCCTGCTGCAGATGGAGCTTGCTACATGTTTGGTGTGGGCTGAGGAGCCCACAGCTCATAAACAGGAAACAACCCACAACTCATTTTGAATTCCAATAAATATTTTGTGTTTTACTGCCTTTGGGACAGCGCCTGTGCATGAGTCAGGGCAAGATGAGGTGTTGATAAAAAGCTGAGTCAACCTGGCATGCCTCTCACTGGCAGCTATGGCAAGTCCCTCAAAACGTGCATGTTCCCCAAGCAAAAGCCTGCATCCATTCCAACACCTTACTCTAGAAAATTGTCCTGCAGCACTTGTATCATGTCACCTCACCTGTGGTGAAATATGTAGGTGTTAAACTGGGAATTAGCCTGCTAAATCAACTGATTCTTGTGGCATTGGGTGTTGGCCAGCTTGGAACAGACCGTGAGCAGCTGTAGTGGTTGAGAAGTCGAACTGTGACCAGAACCAGTTTTGAAACAGTCTGAAATGCTTTAAATCAATATAAGGCTTTTATTTAGCTTCTGTTTTGCATGGTCAATATTGCCTTTTGCTGGCTGGTCCTGAGCCATGCCTTTGGGAGCTTTTCAGCCTCTGCTGTTGTTTCTTCACCAAGTGCTCTGGTATTCAGGGCCATGTGCTAAACCCAAATTTATGAGAAATGTATGGAATTAAGTGTAGTGCTTTCTGCAGTAGTATGGACCAAACCACCAAAACAGTGCTCTCTTCCCTTTCTAGGCCTCATTTAACTTCCCATTGGAAACATCTGAAGTGAGTCTTATTTTATCATCCCAGAACTGTGCCACTGACTACTCAGCTCACTAAGTAAGTGAGATTCCTGATTTAATTTTGTGTTTGGTTGGTTGGTTGGTTTTTTTTTCTTCCCCACATGGAATACAAATGTGAAAGAAAGCATTTCTATGATTTTGAGAAGTGTTTAGTAGAGCACAGATGGATAGGCCCTCAGGCAGGAGGCGCTCACCGCGCCCGCGGCAACCGGGCCGCACCTCCGGCCGGCGGGGCTTTATGCGGCCCTCGCCGAACGTCCCGGGGGCTCAGGCTCGACCTCCTCAGCCCCGTGTGCCGGCAAAAATGCGGGGGCTCGGAGGGAACGGGAGCCGGGAGGTTGTGAGGGGAGCGAGAAATGTGAGGGCACTGAGGAGTTCAAGGGCAGTAGAGGGATGTGAGGGCAATGTAGGCAGTGAGGGGTAGGAGGGATGTGAAGGGAGTGAGAGCAGCGAGGGGTGTGAGGGCAGTGAGGGGTGTGAGGGCAGTGAGGGATGTGAGGGCAGTGAACGGATGAAGGCAGTG
>JAHXMQ010000028.1:12577970-12670083 GCA_020466415.1 Ammodramus savannarum pratensis
TGTGAGGGCAGTGAGGGGTGTGAGGGCAATGAGGAGTGTGAGGGCAGTGAAGAGTGTGAGGGCAGTGAACGGAGTGAGGGCAGCGAACGGAGTGAGGACAGTGAGGAGTGTGAGGGCAGCGAACGGAGTGAGGGCAGTGAGGAGTGTGAGGGCAATGAGGAGTGTGAGGGCAGCGAACGGAGTGAAGGCAATGAAGAGAGCGAAGGAAATGAGGAGTGTGGGGGGTGTGAGGGCAGTGAGGGGTGTGAGGGGAGCGGGGCCGCCCCCGCCCCGCCAATGGCGCACGGCCGCGGCGGGAGGTGTGTGCCGACCTCACTTCCGGGACCTGTCACCGGCCGCTCCCGCCCCGCTCCCTCTCCCGTTCCCGTTCCCTCCCCGCTCCTTCCCCGCTCCCGCTCCTTCCTCGCCAGCAGCCAGGGACACGGCTCGGCCCGGCCCCGCCCTGCGCGGCCCGTGGCAGCGATGCACGGTACTGCCTTAGGGGCGGCCTCTGCCCGCGCGGTGCCCGTGTCCCGGCCGGGGCGCCGGCAGGAGGCGGGAGCGCCCGCCCGGGGTTGGGTGACGCCCCCGGCTCGCTAACGCGGCGGCGGCTTTGCTAATGACCTGTCCTTTCCTCTCCTCCCCTCCCTTGCCATTCGCTATTACTTATCTCTCCGGCGCCGCGGTGTGAAGCCCTCGGCGGAGCGGCGGCGGACAGCAGCGGCAGGAGGTAGCCGGCCCGCGGAGATGCTGTAGCGGCTCCCGCTGCTCGCTCGGAGGGCGCCCTGGCCCGGCTGCGGGAACGGGGCCGAGGGGCTGCGGGACGGGCAGAGCCGGCCCGGCGCAGGTAAAGAGACTCCCGGGAAGCCCACGGAGAACGGGATTTCAGGGCGCTGGAGGTGGGAACGGAGAAGGGGGGGGGCTGTCACACGAGGGGCTGGTTGGCAACTGTCATGTGTCCCAAATGGAACATCTGGATTGCCCTTAACCTGGAATGAACTCGGGCACGAGGCAGAAAGTGCGCGCTTAGAGGTGCCCGCTGCTGGCTTGGCTCGGTCGGGCGGGCTGTGCTGTTGCCGGCCGGCTGGGCAGAGGAGGGTCCTCTGTCCCGAGAGCGAGGAGCCGGTCACTGGGAACGCCTCCGGGGCTTGTTCTGCGGTTTGCCGCCTTCTTGGTTGTCCCCGTGGGGCTGGATACTTGCTGTTCAAAAAGCATTCCAGAAGTAACAAAGGAAAGGAGTGCGAAAAGGTGTTGCCTTGTATTCCTATTAAGATTGGCCCAGTCTCACTCAGTGACACGGGAAACTGTTCTTAAGCTCTCTGATGGAAGTGGTATGAGCACAGGATTCGTCACACAGGATTATCTGGAATGATAATGTTTGGCACTTTTGGCATTGGGTGTCTCAGTAGTACTGCACTAATAAAGGTGTTGCATAAGTTTTGTCGTGAAGGAAAATCGTGGTCAAACTCCTTGTATTACAGAACATGCACAGACTTTTCTCATTGGCACCTGGCACTACTCACCTATTAAAATTTGCTTTGCAGGGAGCGAAACGGATCAGCTGTAAAAACGATTTCCTTTGTAAATCCTGAACCATTGACTTAGCACTGAGGCTGCTACCTGGTCTCGTGCTGAACTGAGGCACTTGTGGTTCATGTGATGTGGTCACACGTCTGCTGAACCCAAACCAGCACCAGAGCTTTTGTTGGCTGCCATGGGCCATCAGCTCCCAGTGACTTTGAGTGGCAACTTTGGGAATTTCAAGTAATGCAGTGTAGTGCATGGGAAGGATGAGGGTGGAACTCCCCAGACTTCATGCTTGCTGTCTTTTCCCATGTTTGGAAGGAACTCTTAGCATGGTCCAAAAAAACATTCTTATCAAGCTGTTGGTGCTTTATATTGACTGTCATCCCCTACAGGTGCATAGGGAGTTTTGGCTACCTATAGGAAGCACCTTGTGGGTTTCTCACTTGCTTTTCAAGTAGTTCTTTAGTGACCTCATTTTCTGTTAATACTGTAGTCCTCATAAAGGGTATAATGAATTTTAAACCATGGAGAGAAGGTTACACTTCAGCTGTGATTTTGTGTTGTTATGCATTTAATATTTCATGTACAGAGTGTTATAAAAATATAAGGGACAATGATGTCCTACAGGAGAGTAGGATATATGGCCTAAGATGCTAATCTTGTTCTAGAAAATGGATTCTAATGCTCACTGTTGTCCCAAAGCAGGAAAGGAAACATAACTTCTCTTATTATTTTTTTCAGAAGCAGCTTGTTCTTCAAAATTACAAACAGCTCTATTCTTGTCCTTACTTTTCTATAGCTTTCCTGATGAGATTTGGGTTCTGACTTCTGCTTCTATTGCACATGTCATATTTTTGCAAGGGGAAAAACAGAGAACACCATACTTACCCTGGAAAACAAATGAAGTTGAATTCATATTTCTTAAATGTACAACCATATTTTCTTACATAATTTTGGACTTTAAACATTTTTTAATCCACTTTTTCAAAACCTCTCTGCATCTCTAATTTGTTGGTTCTTTTTAGCTATGTATGCTTTTTTTTTAATATAAAAAAAAACCTTAAAAGTATATAAAACCAAAATCTCTACCTTTGAGATGTAAATCCTCAAAATAAAAGTCAATTGCAAAGACATCTCATGGGGCTGTGTGTGCACCTTGGAAACTGTAACTGCTCTAAATGTGTCCACAGAAAGACTTTGTGAGAATGCTCTTTAGGAGCAAAAGTATTTTACCCTATAAAAGATAATTAAAATAGCACAGGGCTGTCACTATAGTGTTCTCAGTTGAGTGGTTTGGAATTCTTTTAGTATGAAGGAAAAAAATCTGAATTATATTGGGATATACCAGTTGTATTCCCTAGTTAGCTAGATGTCAGTGTGGTCTAGGGACATATTAAAAAAACTCAATCATTTAAAAAATTATCCTAGCCCAAGAGAAATGAAAGCTTTTTTTTTTTTTTCAGAAGAAGCATAAAGAAATCTTTTTCTTAAGTTATATTACATCATAGCTATGTAAAATCAGTATTGTAAGCCCTGAGGGATTTTATTGACACTTTTTTTTTCTTTTAAGAATGTCAGCAGCTTTTTATTGATGAAGAACTGCTTGTTATCACCAATCTGCACGTGAAATGGAAGGGGAAAAGATTCTGGAAAACAACTTCTGTTTCAGCCTTGCAAGATGCTGCTTGAAGGGGTAAGCACATACATGGACTGGGCTTAGAATCTCTGTAAAGAGTGATTAATGTATAGTCAAATGACAAGGAAAGAAATCTGAGCATGTAGTGGCAATAAATAGCTGATAAACAGAAAACAGTGGTACAATCAGGAGAGCAAAGTCAAACTTCCTTGTAGTCTGATATCTGCTGCTGTCTTAGGTGCTAGTCAGTAGAATTCTGAATTCTTAATATTCTAGAAGCAGAGTGCTCAGCATTTCAAAGGACCAGGTCTGTTAAATTAAATATTGAATGACATTTTATGAAGTAGAAGGCTGAATCTTTCACTGAGGTAAGGTTAGGCTCTTCATCATCACAATGCTCAAAGCTAAAATCTCTCCAAGAGTGTGATATTTGACATGTTGTAAAGATACTCAAGTAATGTGAGACTGTTGTGTGACCAGATTGCATGTGGCATTGAGATGTTGCCAAATCTGACTCCACTTCCTCATACCACTTCTCATAGTTTCTGCTTATGAAACAATATTTATTTATAAGTGCATTGCATGTGTCTTGAAATATCTAAGAAGTGTAATTTCTGTGTCCAGTGAATCTTCTCGTGCACAGATTGCGATAAATTATAACCCACAGCTCCCTGGCACTCTAATCCTGACTGAGGCTGGAGCTGTTACATGACTGGTTTGTGTTTAAGACTTTGCTAAGTCTTAAAATGTGTGTAAGGTGTTAAAAATTTTTATACTTTGGAAAGATGCAAACTACCAAAGAGGCATAGTTTGTTCTGTGCTGCTGTGCTCATCTAAATTTCTTGGTTTAAGTTCAAGTTGTCTCTGCCTGTGGAAGCACTAAGAGTAGGAGAGATTGGCAAGCATTCAGCAAATTACCTATCTCTTTCTAAAAATGCTGATACACTGTCATGGTTTTTAAAAGATTAATAAACTGAGAAATTATTCCCTAAATCTTTCCAAATAGTAAAAGAAACTTGTTCCAAAATGTGTCTGCCTTGAGGAGCTCAGAGCAGAGAGCTGAAGTTGCACTGAGGTAGTGCAGCTCTTTGGCATGTTTCCAGGCAGATGAAATACATGTGAAAGCAAGTTAGTCCAATATTTTCATATTTCATATTTTTGTATCTCATTAGTTTGTTTTCATTTTGTTGAGAAGTATGTGGAAGGAAAGCAGAGCTGCTGTTTGGAGTGCTGGTTGAGCAAATCCTTGCTCATTTTTGAGTGTATAACATCCTGCAGCTGAGAGAACTTTTCGTGGTGAATGGTTTCGAGTTTGATGTATTTTAAATGGAAAAATAATTCTGCAATGACTTAATATTATCTACATTTAACAACAGCAAAAAATAAATCATAAAAGTGGATCATTTGAAACTATGGTTAAGATCTGGAGGCAGGTCCTGCTGTTTTGTTGAGTATCTCCATGCATCTAGCACTCTTATGCTGAGTAAGTTCCATTACCTGAATATAGGCTTGTATTGCCATTCTTTGTTTTGTTTTATTGCACAAATAAGTGCTACATGCCTGCTTTGTTTTAAAAATTATTTCCAGGAAATGATTGATATAACAAATCCCAGAGCAAACCACTGAACTTGAATGTTCAGAAGGTAAGAACAGATCATGTCTTATTTACAAAACCTTACTTGAAAGTGAAGGCTTGAATTACTGATGATGTTTACTAACCTGCTGTCAGTGTTACTGCTTCAGGAAGAGTTGTACAAAGTACCTGACACTGCAGTCATGGGGCAGATTCCCATTAAACAAAACCAAACAAAACCAAGCCAAACTCTCTGGCATCTTTATTCAACACCTATGGAAAACGTTCCCTGGAGGAGTAAGGCTGAAGAATATAATGTGGAACCACTTGGATGTGCAGGGGAGGAGAAGGGAGAAGGTGGGTGCTGTGTCAGGAGGCTGCTTTGGAGGCTCTTGTTAATCAGTGCCTGGTGGCATTCTGTCCAACAGAGCAGAGGAATCCTCCACTACAGCTGTCAATTCATTCCTACACATTCTGATATTAAAATACAATTAATTGCAGCCCACGGGACTGTTGGCTCATTGGCAGTTTTCAGTGGAACATTACCAAATAGCCATATATATATATATATATACACATATATACATATACATACATACATACATATATATATATATATATATACACCCACATAAAATATGTATTTATATATATATATAAAATACGTGTATATATATATATGTATATGTGTATATATATATATATATATATATATATATATATATATATATATACACATATTTATATATATATATATATATATAATCTGCACACATGCTGTGTGCAGTTAAGCAGGCCAGTGTGATCAAATCAGGTAGCAGCTTTGTAAGTAAGAGACAAGCTTTAGTAGCTAGGTAAGTGAGAGACAAGCAGCACAGGGTTACTGCCTCTGAACAAAGCAGCAGCTGTACCTGTTGTTCTGTGCTGGGGATGTACAGATGAAACTGTGCATAAACAGGCCAGTATTTTCAAACAGATGTTAAATTTGCAGGATAGATGTATGTATGTTCTGGGCACCTGATTTTCAGCATACTTAAGAGACATCCTTTTGATGTGTGTTACTTAAGCTGACTTGGCTAGGTACCCTTAAGGCAACCTTGTGTTGCAGCCAGTAACTCTGATTTGGAGAGGGACTGTGTGCTGTGTCCCCCATAACTGCTCTTTCAATGGCTGATGCAAGGCAGCTGAAATGCCTTACAAAGTGAAGTAAAACTTGAAAATGAAAATATGAAAAGATGAAAATACATACATGGTTTTTAAAGAGGTTTTCTTTTCCTGGTTGTTTCACTGGACTCTTATTCTTCCTCCACCTTTCTGCAGATGCTTGCTTGGTTAGAAGGAGTGGGGTGGCAGATGTACAGCAGTGTTGGTATTGCTGTTAAACTGGGCACCAGATACCCTTCACATCATAGAGGATGAGCAGGGAAAACATGGCAGGGAAACAATTGGGTATAGTTTGGCATTTTTTGATCACACAGGAAAACAATTGGGTATAGTTTGGCACTTTTTGATCGTGCAGGAAAACAATTGGGCATAGTTTGGCACTTTTTGATCACACAGGAGTGTGAGGCTTGTGATCTGTACACTGTAGTGAGTGACCTGATTTAGAGCTGTGAAGTCATGTGTCCCAAGTATATCCTCTATCTGACACGTCAGGAGCTTGCAAGTACAAGCACTTGATGTCCATTTGCCAAAAAATGTAGATTAATTGCATTCATGCCTGTTGCCAAGGCTCCTGGCAGTAACACTAACTCAGTGTAAACTTTGGTTTTGTGTGATACATTTATCACAAAGAAAAACTTTTAAAGGTAGGGATGTCTGGATTGTCAGAATAAAACTGAAGGCCTTTCTCTTAGCAAAAAAAAGCAAAACCACAAACCAAAACCAACAAAAAGCCCAGCAAGAAAAAGTGAAAGAATTTTGTTTTGCATTCCACTAGTTGTGGCATGACATTAAATTGAAGTTAGTTTATTTTTAGCAGGTTTCTTTTGTTTATTTACTTAAATGTAATAGCTGAGCAACAAGAGGAAAAGTATTTCTGATGAATGAGTAAAATTTTAGCACAATAAAGAATAGGTAAACTACACAACTTCAGGTGCTAGTTACAGAAGACATTGGATTTTTATGTGCAGGTAGAGGAGTGTAAAAGTTGGCCCATTGGAATGACTCAATTTTCAAAAAGACACTTGCAAGCAAAAGAGGCCTGAATTTGTAACATTTTGTGAGGGCCATTATTTTTAAAAGGATATAAATCCCTCTGCTAAGCTGAATTTAATTTATCAAATAAGTCATGTTATTATGTCTGCACAAGGGAATAAACTTTATCAGTGAAATAAAACCACTGAAAATACACAGTGGTGGTGTTCTCTGCTAAGAAGGCGAATTCAGGCTTCTTGAATGTCTTCCAGAAACAGATGTAAATTCCACTGGTGCTTTTCAACCAGTGAATAATCCTGGTCTGTTATGGTTGGTGATGAATCATGCAAGGAGTTGCAGATGGTGAGGGGGGTGCAGCTGTGCAGATGCTGGAGGAGCTGAGATGGGAGACTGGAGCACCAAGGGGGTGAAGGAGGTGATTTGGGATGGGTTCATATGGGTGAGAGAAGAGAGGGAAAGACAGCTGAAAGAATATTGAAAAGGACTGTGACCTGAGAGTTGGGGTGGGGAGTGACTTAGTGACTGAAAGGAGGTATTCTTGAGGAAGAAACATATTTTTTGTTGTTATTGAGCTTGGAAGCAAAAATTGCAGTATCACATACCAAAGCAACTTGTCTTTTGTCCTGAGCCAAAACAACAAGGAGCCCAAGCTAAGAGTTTAAGCTGTAAATGAAAAGAGAAAACTAAGGGACTTCATGTCTCCCCTACTGTCCTTAAGTAGGAGAGCTTTTGTAGGAAAAGGTACAGATGCAAAGTTGTGGGCTTTTTTATTTTTCTGAGCAGGACATGTGTAGTGAGATCAGTGTGGCAAAATTTGGGAGTTTCTCAGATGGAGAAGTTGTATCTAAGTTAAAATCCAGTCAAAATTTAGTCCCACTAAAAATGGGAGTTGCAAGGCCTAAACATTAAATGGCAGGTAAGACTCAAATGTAACTTTTCACAGTCAAAATTTGGTCCCACTAAAAATGGGAGTTGCAAGGCCTCATCATTAAATAACAGGTAAGACTTAAATGGAACTTTTCACAATCTTAAATCAATGTGCTAAACACACCTCTCAAAATTTTGCATTAAGTAATTTCAATTTATCTTTTTCTTGTTTTCCTCTCCTTTCAGATTGAAAGTTTTGTTCCAGAACAATAGCTCTTTATTCAGGAAGAATGTTGCCATTAAGATGTCTGCAAGAATTAGGGGGTGGTGCAGGCAAATGTCCAGATCAGTCTTGGAAGAGAGTTTTCCTCCAAAACTGAGAGCAATTTTCAGGATTGTTTTTTACTTTTCTGGTCTAGTTACCTGTCAGGTTATGCAGTATGTCTGCTGTCCTGTGCCCCCAGCCCAATAATTCTGACCCTACAAACCTTCTCAAATTAGAGAGCAGCAATGGCTGCAAAGGCACTGAAGTTCTGTCATTTTCATGGAAGTTGGTGGCTGGGAAGAGGAAAGGAAAACACATTATTGACCCTGCTGAGGAAGTGATGCAATGTGAATTCAGCAATTGTCTGTTCTGTTTGGCTCTCAGTTTCCAGCCAGCTCAGGCTGAAGCAGCCTCAGTGTGTTTGTGATGCTTTGGGGGTGCCATGTGGGCAGGGGGCAATAGTAAACACCTGTGTGAATGGTGGTTATCAAATCTGGGCACTGCCTCAGTGCTCCCAACCTTTTATTGAGCTATTTAAACTCACAAAACCATATGCAGCTGCAAAAATTTCATTGCCAGTCAATAAACTCAAAATTAATTGGCATCTGTCATGTATAATGCATGGCCTTGAATGAGGTTGTTGTATTTATGAATGAGTTGAAGTATTTATGTCACAGGAGCAATCCATTGCTCTTCTTTTGAAGAATAAGCAAGGTTGAAATAATACAGGAAGCTTAAATATGCTCAGAAAACAAAAGATTATGTAATTATTTCTTATACTTCTTTTATGATATTTCAGCTAAAGATAAGTATTTTTATTTACAACACAGCAAGCATTCTAATTTCTAAAAAGTATGTTACTGCCATATGTTATGTTAAATATATGATATATATATTATGATAACATACTAAAGAATATGTTATCAAGAATATATACCACTTGCTATGACACATAAAGGTCTGCAGATAAAAGCCAAAAGGGATTCCTATATCCTGTTTTGTAAGAACACATTTGAAGTTATCAGTACTTACACATGAACCCTAAATATTGTTGAAATACCATCAGTTTCAGAAAGTGCATCCAAGTGTTTGACTTTAAGTTAGTGGCAATTGGCTTTTTCTTTTCCTAAATATAGTATGTCTGAATTTTCACATTTGTAAGGAAGAGTTACTAGACAGTTATGCTTGTAAAATTATGATGTTTTCATTGACAAAACTGTCATGTATGTTATGTTTTTGTGGGTTTATTTGGTTTTGGGTCTTTTTATCAAGCATGTGAGCAAGTAAATCTTCTGAGTGAGAGGTTTATGTAGCAGCACCATCAATATGCCAAAAATTTTGCCTTGCACTGCATCTGTGTATATTAGATTATAATTTTAATTGACAATTTCAGTTGCACAGATGTCTTTAATTTGTTACCTTATGAAGTTTATTTTTACCATATGTAGTGAAAATGTATTCTGTAAGAGACTTAGCAAGGGGCTTACATTTTATTTACTACAGGAATTGATTATATTGGAGATAATCATTTAGGCACCACTCTAAAATGCAATTTCTATTTGCCTGTTACCCTCTTATGTCTGTGTCCTTCAACAAATGAGGTCTCAGTGGAATATCAGGGTATAGTTAGAAAATTGTTGAGCACACACTTTTCATAACCTGAGATGCAGTGATCACATGTGTAAGGAAACAATTGCAGCATTCCAATTCAGTCTGAAGGATCTGGTTCCCAGTGAGCAGCATGTTGGGGCAAATGCGTGGGCTGTTTGTAAATGCTGTACATGTTGTAATCAGCTTTGACTTCAACACTCAAAATTATTGTAATGGATTCATTTTAGCAAAAAAACACCTGACTATGCCTTAGGGCATCTCATCTATGCCTGCAGTTCATAAGATGCAGTTTTTGTGGGATTTTTGGTTTGTTCCTTTTTCTTAATTCCCTTCATTCCAGCCATACCATCTAAACAGATTTAGCCTCAATCTGAGCTCTGATCTCTGAAATTAAGGTGTCCCTAACTGTTAATCAATTCAAAAGCTTGGTTTATGTAATTAGCTCATCAGACATTTATAGAGTGTTGCAAAACTTGGAAAAACCTGGTAACTTCCAACTCAATGGGCAAGGAGTTTTTGGGACACACCAAAGAAATGGGCAAGGAGTTTTTGGGACACACTGAATAAATGAGTAAGGAGTTTTTGGGACACACCAAAGAAATGGGCAAGGAGTTTTTGGGACACACCAAAGAAATGGGCAAGGAGTTTTTGGGACACACTGAATAAATGAGTAAGGAGTTTTTGGGACACATGAGGAAAGTAAAATAACTTGAAGTTCATCAAGGGGATAATAAAAATAAAGCAAACACTCAGATGACACATTGGTGTGAACGTGACCTTGGCTCTTGGATCAAATAGCAAATAAATGTGTGTCGTGTTTGGCTGAATGTGACCTCTCCTTGGTTCAAATATCAATCATAAATCAGAGCCCAGCTTTTGATGTGCATGCAGCAGGAGCAGCCTCTGAGATGATGCACCAGATCTCCATTTCTCAGCAGTTGTGGTCTCCACATGTCAGTGCTCAGCACACACACCCAGCATGTGTGGCAGTGCGTTCTCTCAGCTCCATGGCCTGCCAGGTGTTCTCACAGAGGCTTCAGAATCTGTAGAACTGTGAAGCACAACCTGTTGTGATTAGCACATGTAATCTTTTGAATCTTCCTCAAGCATGGAATAATTTGACTGGAATATTGGAATATATTCTCTTCAAGTCTGTTGGAATATAGACTGGAAGAGAAGCTGACATTGAGCTGGATTGGATAAAGAGCAAAAGCTGGGGATTCATTTGGGATGGGAAAGGAAAAGGGGGAGTGTGTTGCAAGTGCAAAATTGTAAATGTAACACAGTTTTCAGTAGAAGTTCTGGTGAGCTGTGAGCAGTATTGGTGGAGCTGCAGTGAGCCTGAGAGGCAGCACATGGCAGAGAACACAGACTACTCTGTAACACAGGGTTACTAAGATGATGCCATGGCTTAGTTTCTTGCAGAAAAGAAATTCTTCTTGTCCTTTTGAGTCTCTTGTTAATAAAATATACTTTCTTCAGTGGTTATGCTTCAAAAATACTGGATATTATGAACTGCAATATGAATATTTGCTTTAAGTGCATTAACAACTAATGTAAACTGAATAATCTTCCTTCATACTGCTTTACAGGCTGGTTTTTTTTTAGCCATCTTAACAGTAGTATCTTGATTCTATAGATTAGGCTGACATTCAGTTTGATTATAAAAATGGAAACAGACACCATTAACAAATTGAGAGGTTTTGAAGCCTTCCATGTATCTGGACTATAAAAGTTGAAGCAAGACAAAAGACTTTTTTAACACAAAGTTTTTCACTTGAGTCTTTGGCAGTGCTTGCTTGGGCTTGCTACTGTCTAAATTTCAAGCTGGATTATAATGTAGTTAAAATACAAAAACCTAGGAACTCAAAATACACAAAGCAACCAACAAAAAAAAAATCCCCAAAGCCCCACAAACAAACAAAAACCCCAAAGCAGCAAAGACCCCTCCAAAAACACTTCTTGAAGAAAACAGTAAATTGAAGGAAAACATTACAGGTTTTACAGGTTTTTCAATAACCCTGAGTATGGTATTATATAGTTTGTTAATTTATATTAATCTTGACTTATTCTGAAGTCCTGAGTAGACAGCTCTTTAAAGGATTCAGCAGACATAGATTTAAAAGAGATTTGAAAGCTTTACTTTGACAGACAGCTATTTCTGACTTTAGTTTCAGTTCAGCATTCACTAGGCAGAAAAATCAAGTCTTCCTATTCCCTGTTACAGAAACCTTCAAAGTGTTTATTTTTTGGATATGAAAACTCACATTTAGAGGAGAAAAAAATGAACCAAACAACCAAAAAATCTCAGTCCTGCTGGCATTCTATGCAGACTTGAACATATTTGATCTTGAAGGCAGTTCAAACAACACCTCAATCTGCCCTCTTTACAATATGGGATTTTCCTTTTATCAGAAGGGCCTTGATGCAGATTTGATTAATGCCATGTTTGATACATCCATTTGTGTGGAAGAAAGCAAGCATGGGTGCTGATAGGTGTAAACTTGAGGTGACAGACCTGTAAGTCTTGTCTTTGAAGCCTGGAGGCAAAGGTTGCAAAACCTTCCTGTCCTGCTGCTGATGAAACCAAAGGTGGCTCCTGCTGCCAAAGGGATTGCAGGGGCTCCTTTAAACACAGGCTTCAGATCCTGCTGCACCCAGACTTAGGAGCTGTGGTCTGCAGCTCAGCTGTCTGGTACAGGCTGGCTGTCTAATGGTGTGTATGAGATATGGTGAAATCTGTTTTCTTGTCTAAGATGAAGCCAGTGTAAACATAAAGTGTTCTGATCAGAGTTCCTACTTACCAGGAATCTTGAGGGGCTTGTTGAAATCCAATTTAGAAAGCCACTTGATGCTAGGATGTTGCTTTATTCTTTGCAAGCAGCTGAAGTATTTTTTTGAGCTAGATTCTATTCTCAGCTTGAGTTTCCAGCATTGGAACTTTAATTTCATTTTTTTTATTTATTTTTTGGAGCACGTTGTGTCACCTCAGAGTAAGTGTCTGGATCTTCAGGCATTACTGGATTTCAGTGGCCATTTTACAGCTGGAAGGTGAATATCTATGGGATGTGCATGACAGTTCCATAGCCCTGCCAAAAGATGGTGATACCCCTTAGTCTAACAGAGGTGCTGTCTGATCTGTAGAGCAGTTTTCACCTCCCACAGCAGACCAAAGAGGCTTTGGTTGGCTTCTTCACCTCAGGCAGTGCAGTGCCTGCTCTGCAACCCAGCCTGTCCACACTGCATTCTGCAGAGGAGCTTCAGGCTGCACATGCAGTTACATTTTGGCCATGCAGCACGTGTGTCCCTCTTCCCAGCTGCTGATTTCTGCTCTCTCCATTGAGCCAGCACTAATATTTGTAAGGCTTTGCAGTGAACTGGATCAGGGAAGTGGTTGGATTGAAAAGTACCACGTTTTTAGTGTGTAATCATGGCCTCCAAGATCAGTCATGGCTCTGGAAATTCCATTGAGCTCCACTCAACCCAAACATGTTAAGTGAGCTGTTTGACATTAGGTGAGATGAATTACCTCTCTTATTTCTGTTTGCTGAAAATTAATTTCCTCTTTGTAGTTTTTTCTCCATTAGTGACTGCATCTGTTGTGTGAAAGTGAGAGGGTATGATATTTGAAAGAAATAGTTTCATTATCTCCTGAATAATTTTGTTGCTGCCCTGTTATTAGCTACTTCTTAAACAGTAATCTTGGCAAAACAAATTTTTTAAACTATTTAGTGTATAATAAATGTGTTACTTAAGTAAAAAATCATTGTGGGAAATAGTGGATTTATAGTCTTGAAGGTCTAGAAAGCAGCTGAATTGTTTAGAGAGGGAAGGTCAGTCACATTGAAAAGGAGGGTTTGAGTGGTCCTGTTCAGAGACACTGATCTGTAACATACACTAGCCAATGTAATTTAAAATCCACTGGGACAGAAAATCCTGGGTCCAAAGAAACAAAACTTCCTAGCTCAGTAAATTCCCCTTGAGTTTGGCTGAACAATATAAACCAAAAAAAAAAAACCATTTCCATGTTGTTTTTGTCATTTTGTCTGGGCTTAACCCCAGGAGGCAGCCAAGCCCCTCTTGCTCACTTGCTTGAATTCAAATCAAGGTTGCATAAAATTTTTCCTTATGTGACAATTTTGCTGTCATTTTTCAAAATTAGGGCATGTGAATTTTGATTTCTTTTGAAGGTAAGGATACCAATAAGTTGCATGTGGTATCTTGGAGTACAGCTGAGTAAAGGGAAGAAAGATGACATTTTTCTGGGTGAGTTTTTATGAAGATGGGGTGTGCAACTGGCAGTCTTGATGAAGTAGCTTACAAAAATTTTTCATCACGTGCATAGAAAATGTTCTCTGACTTGTGTTATTAATACTTTTAAAAATAAAAATAATACAAGTATGTAAAGTTACAAACTATGAAAATTGAAGAAATTATCACATGATAAATTAGAAAATATGCATCCTTTGCCAGGTGGAAGTCTGGGTGTCAGACTGTAGGTACCAAATCCTGTTTTCCATTTTTTGTGTTGAATCTGGATATTGGAAATATTCTACACATTCAAGACTCCTACATATGTACATTCTTACATATTCAAGGCTCTTCCTATGCAGTGAAGTTTTCTAAAAATATCTATTGCAATCACGAGTTTACATGTGCTGTTTTCAACCCCAGCATTCTCAAAATGACCTCGAGGTAATGGCTGTTTCAACTTTAACCCTGGTATTTGCAAGCAAGCCCTTTACACGATCAATTTGTTTATGCAGAAAGATCAGACTTTGTTACTGCTTCCCAGAGACCTTTGCATCTCAGAGACCTGTTTCCTTACAGAGATTATCCCTGGTGTGGCAAGTATTAAATGTGGAAGGGCTGGAGGTTTAGTATCCCTCCATCCCTTGCCAAAAATGAAGCAAGTAACTGGTAGCTGCATGTTGAGGTGTTTTTCTTTAATAATCTGACTGATTTCTTTGGGACTGATTTCAAGTTGGTAGGTAAGTTACTCAGTGGGTATTCACAGTGAGGTGGTGGGAAAGGACTTCTTGTGAAAATAGACATATTTCAGAGATAACAGGGTGTGAGAGAGTAAAACCTGTTTGGCCTTAAAACCATAATTACATTAAATGGGGTCCTTATTCTTCTATGTTCCATTATCTTGTTTTCAGTTTTTCTGTGTTGGTACTTGGGGATAAGAAAGGGGTTATGCAGACTGAAGTATTGTATGGGAAACTGAGAAAATCCTCTGCCAATGTCTTTGTGGCAGAGAATTTTTATCAATACTTAGAGGACACAGATCTTTGAGTGGAATCATGATGCTGCATCTACTACATCTGCTGTTGCAACATGTACAGGGCTTTTTGTAAAGCTAAATTCTTTCTGTGAATATTAAATGAGCTTCATACTCATTACCCTTTTTATTTTAGGAGCTTTTTTTTCATTCAAGCAAGGATCAATGCATATTATGTGAAACCTGCCAGTGAAAGCATATGCATGTGCAAACATGCACTGAACACAAGAGAAGGCAGTTTACTGCATAAATACTAGGCATATTACTTACAGATTTTCTTTGCTTATAAAAAAATTAATTGTCAGTATTGTGAATATTAGTGTATTTTAAATCTTCAGAAATTGTTATGTTGTTGCCATGCTTGCTTAAGTACCAGTTAATCATTGACAAGAGTGCTAATGATTAAGCAGCTGTAATTTAATTGTAGTGTTTGAAAGTACAAAAGGGTATGTAATTTAATAGTTAAAACAAGAAGCACTCCATTTATGTTTCACTAGTTATTAGGTTGTTTTTACAGAAATTTAGCTTAAAAGGCTGCTGAATTTTACATATTGATTGCAAACCTGGAAAGGTATGGTGTGGTTTGGGAGATACCAGGCAGCTGCTGCCATGTCCAGAGGTCAGCTCTCAAGCCTTTCCTTTGCTTTCCTGACAGATAATGCCTATTTTGGTTGAGGGTACACTTTAGTATTCACTGAATCTTTTAAAAACATGTGTGCTGGATGGAGAAGTGGTACTTGGAGAGATGTGTGTGTGGTTCAGCAGGGAACACTGGGTGCAAGAAGCCCAGTGCCCACTGGAACCTCCCCAGCTCTCCTGGAGCTGTCTGCAGAGGAATACAATCCTGCTGTGCTGTGAACAACTGGTTTGGCCCAGCAGAGCTTCATGGAGAGCACACTGCAGGAGCAGTGCCAATCATGTGCTCTGCCATTCCTCTCTTCTTTTTGCTAATGCCTCCTTTGGGAGACAAATTTGGATTGCTTTGGGTTGCTGGAGGTTTCTCTATACTTTTCCCCCTTCACCAAATAGATATATCACACAGATAGGAATTTAACTTTATTTTCACAAATTACATACAAGGGGTTTCTCTTTTCTGGGTCTGAGTATGTTCTGGTTATGTCAGGGGTGTGAGTAGATAATCAAGAGCAAACAGCACAGTTAGCTCCAGGTGTTTCTGGGCTGTTCCCTGCTCTGTGTCCAGCTCTCACCCACCAGCACGGTGGGCACAGTAACATCCCTGTTGTCTGTAACTGGAAATCATGGATGAATTCACATACCAACTCTCCTACATATTCCTGCTTGCTGCACTATGTGACACAGAAATGATTTTCCTTTTCTGGATAAAACTATCATGTTTCAGAGAAACTGGGCAAATGGATCTGTACTAATGTTTCTGGTAGAATGAGATGGCAACTTAGTAATAGTGACAGCACTGCCTTTATTTCTCCTGCTCAAGAAAAGTGAGGAGAATATTGATGTTTGTTATAAGTTTTGGTGGGAAGTGCACAATGCCTTCTGTAGAAACACTTTTCTCAACAATGGAGAGAAAACAACCATCTACAGATTGACCTTGTCATAACTTTCATTCATCTTGAAGTCTTTTGGGGAATTTTCCCCACCTTGTGCTCTTGATGATTCATGTTGCATAAAGTTTCCAGAGCAATAGAATGCTGTATAATATTTCACTTTTGGATTAGAAATCCAGTATTCAGTGTGCTGCAACTGGTTCAGATAATTTTTTTTTAATATCTGTGTTTTTTTTTTTAATTATTCTTTCACCAGTATAAAGAAGTTTAAGTGACTGCTCTACTTGATCAAAATGGTGGACACTGAAAACCAGCTCTATCCCCTTACTCCCTTGGAGGAGGAGGATATAGACAGCCCTTTGTCTGGAGAGTTCCTACAAGATATGGAGAACATTCAAGACCTGTCCCAGTCTCTAGGTGATGATAGTTCTGGAGCTTTAAGTTTAACAGAATTCCAGTCACTGGGAAATGGGCCAGGATCTGATGGATCTGTTATAACAGGTAAGAGTTTGGTTTAACATAAAACTTGCTTTTATAAATAGAATGGTAGAAATTAATAACCACTTTAATGCTATAATTATTGTTTATGATGAAGTGACACTAGAAATATATAAGGTGATTATGGCACAATCTTAAAATACTTAAGGCTAAAGTTAATATATTAGACAAATATCACTGAGGAATGATTTAATATAAAGTTACATAGCTTTGGGACATCAGAGTGGGAATCACTGCAGTGCTGTGGGACACTGGAGTTCTCAGTAAGGTTTTCCTGTTGAATCTGGGTGTTTGCAAGTCTTTTAGCAGGAGGGCCATGTGAAGCAGTTTACTGTTAACCTTTTGGTTGGTTTGCATTATGCTTTGTTTTGGGGGGTTCTTACTTTAGATCAATTCCCAGCTTGTGATCCCTATTTCACCTTGGAATAGTAGAAGTGAGGCAATTGAACAGTGTGGGTTTGAAGGGAATGGGGAGAGCTGCCTTCTGGCACTATGGAATGTTTCTAGAACTTGATTTTGTTCCCTTTTGGTTGCAGACCTTCTCATGAGAGAGATGCCTTGTACAGGAAAAGTTATAATGTGCTTTATGTGTGTATTTGTTTATAACACGGTCCTTCAGAGACAGGAGGCTTTACAATTATTTGAGTGTAGGTCAAGGTACAAGGCCTACAATAATTCAGATCAGCTTCTACTGTCACCTTCTCATGGAGTATTCAATGCTCACTGCAAAATGTACTGGGTTTGTGGTCAGAGAACATGCAGAATGTAAGCTTGCAAGGCTCAAATTCCATAAGGCAAGTAAAATGAAATAGCACTTTTAAAAAATCCTGGGGTTTAGGCTGTTCTTGATGACTCTGATGCCTGTGGGCTTGGCAGCACTGGCAATGGAGACTCTGAGTTCCATGCCAAGGTTTTTTTTTCCAACATAATACTTGCTGACCTACATTCATGAGTGTTTCTTAATCTGTCTGTTAAAATAACACACCCATTAATTTGCTGAAGTCTTGTGGTGCAAGTTGCAAGATGGAAGATAAAAGAAATTCTGGCCTCAGAAAATATTTTCCTCAAACAAGGTGGAAATATTAATTGAAATAATTAAGGTTGGAACGTGTTAGTTTTGTAATGTGTTCATCCACTGGTGGCACGTCTGGCGAGTTTATTTCAATTCAGAAATGTTTTACCCATTAGAAGAAAAACACAAAATATCTGAGCCAGGCTATTTTAGATTCAGGCATTTGTGTTACCTTCCTTTTAACAGCTGTTCAGCCTTTCTACTGATGTGCAGGACTCTTCCATCTGCTTTTCAGCCCTCAGTTTAGATTGTCATTTAATATTATTAGCAGCTTTTCAAAGGTCAGGGGTTCTTACATGTATCTGAAGTGTATCTGAGTAAGGTAAGAATGTGTCTCTTGTGGTGCTGCCACAAGAGATGCCCTGCTCATCCCTGCAGCACAAGAGATGGGAGATGCAAAGCCAGGATGAGCTGTTCACAACTTTCTGCCAAGAGCAGTGGTGTGGTGTGTATTTATTGGGTCCATTATCACCCAAATAGTTCTTGTTGGCAGAGTCACTTCAGTAAGGCCTTTTCCTTCTTGACATCCCATGTCACACCAAAATTAGCAAGGTACACCCTGTATTCTGTCTGTGTTTGCACTGGAAATATGAATTATGTTTCAAAGAGTTATGATTAAACTGTTAGTTCACTTAATGACTATTAACACAAGATTATTTTTTAGAATAAGCTCATTTTTTGTGTGGTCGTTAGAATAGAAAATGTATCAATCTTGCTCATGAAGTGTTCCTTTCTTTTTAGACACCCTTTCACCAGCATCCAGTCCTTCATCCATTAATTTTACCACAGCTCCTGGTAGCATAGATGAATCACCCAGTGGAGCACTAAACATTGAATGTAGAATTTGTGGGGATAAAGCCTCAGGCTACCATTACGGAGTACATGCTTGTGAAGGTTGTAAGGTACAGTTGTCATTTTCTTCTTAAGAACCTAAATCATGTTACTTTATTTATGGGGTAATGTGAAGATAAACATTTGGTATATAAATGTTTCATTACTATAGCTGTAGTCATTACAATTCCTGTCTGTGGTCTTTTTTCTGAAGTAAGTCATCCAGATGCCATAACTCAGGCCTTCATCAAGCAGGAGCAATTCACAGTGATAATTTTAATACTGCTTTTCTGTGTTTAGTTAGTGAAATACTAAAACAAAACACTAAACTGTGACAAAAAATAATCAAAGTCTTCTTGCTCCACTGGCATTTTATTTGTGTTGGGAATATGGAGGAGGATAACACATTCCTGTTATACCAGCAACAAATCCTGAATTTCTCACCTCCACCACATGCTGCCTGAATCCCTTAGTCTTGTACCTCTTGTGGTTTTGGGGCCAGGACGTGTCTCTAGCACAAATTACTCTTATCATTAATGCATAATTCTTGAGATGATATGACCCATGAATTATAAGATTCTTTTCTTTTTCCTCTAATGTTTTAGATTTCCTCCTTTTTTCTATATTAGAAGGTAAGAGGAGAGAAATAACAGTCTTTGTGTACAGCTTTCTTTCATGCATCATGTCAGTATGATCATTTGAATGTAAATCTTATGGAATAATGCATAATATCTATTAGAGATGGGGAACCAGTTCCTAGCCAGGTGTGTCCCACAGCCTAAATGACATGTTGCTCTGTGATGTGACACAAAATGTTGAGGTGGCTCTGGATTTGCTGTGCCTGTGGTTGGGCAGTGTGTGAGCAACCTTGCATTGCAGACTGGAGACATCCTGGAAAGGGCAGTGGAGGTAGAGGCTGTTCTACAATAAATGGTAAAAGAAAAAAAAAGAACTTTATGATTAAAGCTTAGTAGTCACCATTCATTAACATTGTTTTTTTCAAACTTTTTATAGGGCTTTTTTAGAAGAACAATTCGTTTAAAACTCATCTATGATAAATGTGATCGCAACTGCAAAATTCAGAAAAAAAATCGTAATAAGTGCCAATACTGTCGTTTTCAAAAGTGCCTTTCAGTTGGAATGTCACATAATGGTAGGTAAGAGTGCCCTTCATTTGTTTGTTCCTACCCAGAGTCTGCTGCTGGAGGCAGGCACTTGGATAGCATTTTTACTCACACACATGAATTGAACCTCAGGTTTTTTACAGGATAGGTCGCTGTGGGTGTGCCAGTTTCCCTGATGGGTTCATGTGGTTGATACAGAGCTGCCAAATGTGCTGTTATGGGTTTACACAGTTGTGCTACGTCTCACTTTGTCCATATGAATGTTCATTTATTTGCTTTCTTCACCCCAGAACTTTGGCACCAGTACTCCCATTGAAACAAATTTCAATCCTGGAAGAATTCTGAGGGTTTTGTGGAAGAGTAGGAGGAGAACAACTGCTTTCATTGTGAGAGGGAGTGATGTAGGATAGAAATCTGTAGGAAAGCAGCCTTCATTATTCTTCAGGTTACAGTGCAACAGCTCTTGGGCAGATGGTTCAGAAAGTGGGGAGGGAGGGCAAAGGTCTATGCTGACTGTGCAACAGGAATCTGGTAGGTTGTTTGTTAAACAGAATGGCTTAAAATTCAGAGCATTTAGATATCCAGTTTAAAAGTTATGTTGTTGTTTGTGCTAGTGATTTAAGATAAGGGTGGCAAGCTTGTGGCTTACAGACCAATTTCAGCCCAAGAGGCAGTTCTCTGTGCAGGACAGAGCTTGCTGAGCAGCACCAGTGAAGAGGAAGAGGCCAAGCCATGAGAAAGCACATCTCACCTGGCCAGATGACAGTGGTTTTCCCTGCTTGGCTCTGATATTGTCCAGACTGAACCTGGGGGAAGGTGCAAGTTGAGAGTAGGTAAAAATACTGGGATAGGTGAAAAGCTGTGGGTTAGGAGACTAATTTCCTAAGGAAACTATGCAGTTGGGATGGGAACATGACTGGGGAAGCTGCTTGTGACATTGTAGTCTAGAGTCCCAGCAGGAGGCATTGGGAGAGTTCACCCTCTGGTTCTGCTGAAGCCTGGCTCTCTTGCAGTGAGCCTTGACTGAGATTGAGGTGCATTGGGAGAGGGTTTGTAGTCTCTGCAAGACTGGGGATAACCAGCCTCAAAAAGTGTGCTGGACAACAAAGTGACATGTCAGAGTGGGAGCTGAGCACGGAGATGTGCTGGTTGGCAGGAGCTGACATCCATGTGAAGCTGTTTCATCCTACCAAAAACACTGTGGCCACCTTGTGCTCCATTTGAAGGGAATAGCCACAGTTTTGTTGCAGCAAACATGTGGGAGGCAGCAGAGGAAAAGGATGGCTGCTGACTTGCTGGCAACACTTCTCAGGAAAAGCACTACTGAATTTATTGAATTTATACCCATGATCTTAAAACTGTAAGTTTTAGTTGAGAGCAGGTATTACACTTTTTCAGCAGGTTAGTGTGACACCCACCCTTAAGGGGAAGGAAGCACCTAAGTTAGATTCCAAACGGGCTTTCCATGTTGGACTTCAGTGGAAGTTGAAGCTGTGTCTAGCTGTGTTTCAGCTAGAGTCACCTCCTTATGTCCTGAGAAGACCCTCTGGGCACGTTGAAGGGCTGATGGTGTTCGTGTCTTGAATTGCTCAGTGTAGGCAGTGAGGTCCTGTCCTCACTGAAATGCTGAAATGCAGAACAAGCAACTCCCTGTATGAGCCATCTCAAACCCTTGCACACCTCCCACGGGTAAAATGGGGCTGCCTTAGCTAGAAACTGAAACTGAGGAAGTACCCATGAATGGCAAGATCACTTGCCCAAAAACCAGGAGACCTCCATACTCAGAGGTGTTTCAGCCTTGCATCTTCTGCCTTTCAGAAGAATATCCCAATGACTGGATTGGATATTCAGATTGTTCTCCTCTCCAGTCCTGAAGGGTTAGTCTGTTGGGAAAGCAGTATGGAGTGTGGGGGGTAGAGGAGACTTTGTTGCCTTTGAGCTGTAAATGCAGATCTTCGGGGTTCCCACTGGCAGTACAGATGTGTTGAGTGAAGAACTGGATGCCTCTGCAGGTTCTGAGCCAGCAGTGGGATTCAGGCTCCATTGCAGCTCTCCAACTCATGTTTGTGCTTTCTGCCAAGCTCCTGTCACGAGTTTATTTAGTGTTTTAAGAGCTCCCAAGGTGGACTTTGAGTTTCACATTGGGAGCTGTAGAACTCAGTAAGGAGAAAACAAAATACAAGAGTATTTAGATAATGTAGAAGGGAAAAGGAATGTGTTCTAGCCCACTGCAGATAGCACTTTGTGTTCTGAAACACCTGATTTCCTTCAGTTAGCATGTTAGTCACTGACTGTGTTGGGAAGGGAGCAATGTCTTCACCTCTACCTCAGTTTTTCTAGACAGAAAAATCTTACTGCTCTGATCAGCAATGGTAAAAGGCTTCAGTTCTTGTATAATTTGTGCTTGTTTTACAATTCTGTCCTCCCATCAGCAATACGTTTTGGACGAATGCCGAGGTCTGAGAAGGCCAAGCTCAAAGCAGAAATTCTGACAGGTGAAAATTATGTAGAAGATTCAGAAATGGCAGATCTCAAATCACTTGCCAAAAGAATTCATGATGCCTACCTGAAAAACTTCAATATGAACAAGGTTAAAGCCAGAATCATCCTTGCAGGGAAAACCAATAACAATCCAGTAAGTACTTTTTCTGTTACTTTATAATAAAACTGACAGGCATGTAAGGTGATTGTAGTAATTTGGTAGATGCTTTAGCAAATCTTTTAGAAAATAAATATCATGGTAATGCAGATATGAAATATTCAAAGGAAATATCTGTAGTAAATATGGTTGCTTTTAACCACTATCAGAATAATAAGAAGCTTTAGGAAAACCAGGTGATTACCTTGTAAATGGAACTCATAACCCTAAATTATTGTTCTTAATAAAAAATGAAGTGATATCTGAATATGAATATCTCTTGATTTGTTCAAGAGGTTCAAAATTATTTTCCTATTATGACAGTGAAAAAATTGCATTTTTCTGTCACAAATGCCAGGATAAGTACTATTAGTTTGTAGGATGTACAGGTTCTCTGCATGACTTTTCCTTTAATCAGAATAATATTTATAGCAGGAGGGGAAAGAAAACTTGAGTTTGTAATTTTTTGTTCACAGTGTTGGCCATTTCCTCACCCAGCCTTCCTGGTCTTTTCTGTATGGTTCCTTTGAAAGGCAGAAGCAAGCAAGGTTGTGAAGACATTTGCTGTAGAAGTTATTTTTCTTTCAGGGTAATTTAGCCAAGGTCTACTTAATTTGATCAACTGCTTTTTGTTTAGTAGCACATGGGAGAGTGTAATCGATACAAGGACTTGATTGTTTCACTTTATGCATATTTATTTAAGCTCTGCTATGATTTATGTTACTTTTATGTAAAAGATAAGTATCTTATTTTATCAGCAACTTCAGTTTCAGTAAAAATGTGCAGGGAAGAAACTTTACATATGCCATAATGAAAACCATGTAAGTGTGGGGATGAGTGTTATCAAAATGGTAAGCAAGCTGTCTTCTGCATTATGGAATTTGGCATATAATAGTCTAGTCTAGTCTAGCCTACAGCTTTCTGCATTAGAAGAGAGACACATGAATTATCCCAGCCTTTTCATTGCACTGAGAGGTGTGTAAAATGAGGCACAGGCTTAAACATTTTAGGGGTACAGGCTGACATGAGCCCACAGTAAATACCAATTTAGCTTCTCAGTGAGTGGGCTTCTGCAGAAAATCAGTTTTGTGTTTGTTACCATGTGTCAGAACCATAAGCCACAGCTTGTGTCACGTGTGCAGGGATGGATCCTAGAGCACCTAATCCCAGTTCTTGGATTTGAATGTGTCCCCCAGCCCAGGGACTGACCAGCCAACAGTGACCAGCACATGGTGAATATGCACAGAAAAATTAATGAAGAATCAGCCCTAGGATGTTGCAAACAGGCTGCTATCAATTTTTCCATATGCAGGGAAGAACAAAAGAGTTTTAGGCTATTTCATCATCTCTTAAGAAAAGAAACATTTTCATTTTCTTTTGACTTTTCAGCAGAAAAGCAAATTTTAAAACAAGGGGGTTTTTTATTGTAATTAGCAGCCCACCTGTTTCAGAACTGTATATTAACAGCTAATTTCAGTGAATCCTAATTTTTGGCACCACTGCAATTCATTTCAGAATAAATGAGCATTTTTCATTATGACAGGGTGTCATTTTTTAATTTAGTTCCCAAGTCCTTAGCCATGCCTCTTTTCTGCATCCTGAAATGATGTTGAATTTTTAAAAAGTATATAAGATAGTGTACATTTTTTAAAGATTTAGAGATGTGTAGTGGTTCTTGCTTTGCCACTTTCCACTCATATCCACCTTCCCATGGAAAGTTCTGCTCTGTGTAACAGTGCTGGAGTGAGATGGAATGTGCAATACTGCAGTAGTGCAGTAGCCATAAACATTTTAAAATGGAAAACCACAGGAACCTGACCTGTTGGACAGTTTTCTGAAGGAAACAAGAGAATCCTCTGAGTTCCTGACAGAACTCATGTGTTCCCCATGCTGTTTAATCTGAGCTGAGCAAAGCAGCACAAGGAAGGTGCTTGGTGTGTATGGAACTGAGTTTCTGTTCAAGGTCAGTTGCTGTGAGTTTGCTAGGCTGGGAAGCACTGGGGTTTGTTGTTTTTCTTTAGTGGATTGTACTTCATTTTGGTTGTTGCCCTGCAGGTGTGTATCAAAATATCTTTGAGTTCTGATTGTTCATAAGAAAGTCTGAATGCTGCTTTTGATAGTGATGTTTTAAGAGAGTGGCTCATCTGTTTGTAAAGCATGTACCTTTCAAAACAAATGGGATTATGGGATTTTGTGCTTTGCATTCTAGTAGGATTCTCTGTTTGGAGATGACTCAGCACCAACTGCAGCTAGAAAGTTGGGACAATTGGGACATTGTCTATGAGAATCTGATAATAAAACACAAGAGAAGTGCAGGGTTCACATTCTTAAGCAAATATGCTGCCCTGTATTGAAATTACTGCCTGTATTCCCCCTAGGGTACTTCAGGAAAGCATCATGATGTGCATCAAGTGTAGTGAGTTTAGGAATCAATAGGAGTGTAGGCAGAATAACCTGGACTTCTGGAGAAGGTAATCCAAGTCTTTTGTGAACCCTCTGGGACTGGCTTTGAGATGGATTTGTGCATCCCAAGCACAGGAGTGCTGGAGCTTCACTGTAACTATTAGATAAAACTAAATTAAAGATATGCCATACATCTTTATATCTGACTATCTGCATTGCTGTTTGCAGAGCAGATTGGTTAGGTATTGCAGTTTGTCATACTCTGTCTTGATGACAAAGCGATAGTTGAGGACTGAATAGCATGGAAGTGAAAATTTAGCAAAATTCTTATTTTTTAGCTAGCAAACGATTAATAACCATTATTTAGTGACTGAACTAGTGGGTTTTTTTCTCTGTAGCCATTTGTTATACATGATATGGATACCTTATGTATGGCAGAGAAGACCCTGGTGGCAAAGCTGGTGGCCAATGGGATTCAGAACAAGGAAGCAGAGGTTCGAATCTTCCACTGCTGCCAGTGCACGTCTGTGGAGACTGTCACAGAGCTCACAGAATTTGCCAAATCCATCCCTGGCTTCTCCAACCTGGACCTGAATGATCAGGTGACACTGCTGAAGTATGGGGTGTATGAAGCCATATTTGCCATGTTGGCCTCTGTGATGAACAAGGATGGGATGCTGGTGGCTTATGGAAATGGATTTATAACCCGGGAGTTCCTGAAAAGCCTGAGAAAGCCGTTCTGTGATATAATGGAGCCAAAATTTGATTTTGCAATGAAATTCAATGCACTGGATTTGGATGATAGCGATATTTCCCTTTTTGTTGCTGCCATTATTTGCTGTGGAGGTAAGCATGACCCATTTGTTCTCTAAGGTAGTAAATTTTAATACTTCCCTCTCGTGAATTAAAAAATTTAATGGAAAAGCTTCTATTCTCTGGAAGATTCAGTTCTACCACTAACCACACTTTGAGGAATCATTATAAAATTATGACATGTATTCTTTTGCTTGTTTTGAGAACAGATCGTCCTGGTCTTGTAAATGTAGGACACATTGAAAAAATGCAGGAGAGCATTGTGCATGTACTGAAACTTCACTTGCAAAACAACCATCCTGATGACACCTTCCTCTTCCCAAAACTTCTCCAAAAAATGGCTGACCTCCGACAGCTGGTCACAGAGCATGCTCAGCTTGTTCAGATAATCAAGAAGACTGAATCTGATGCACATTTACATCCTTTACTACAGGAAATCTACAGGGATATGTATTAAGGACTTTTAGTATTTTTTTTCCACAATATTTAAAGACAGAGAAATACAGATGGGAGCAAAACTACTTGTACAGTTATGGGCTGTTCACTTAGCCCAGAGCAGGAAAAATCTAAAACTGGGGAACTGGAGTGTTACACTTCTTTTGGTTTGGGATCTTTTGTCTTCTTTTGAAAAAGTGCTGCAGAAAAATACTGGTCAGAGTGCTCAATGAAGTGTCTTACAATGGTTCTTTTATTTGGAAATTTGAAGATTGGTAAGGAATACATATTTGTATAATAAATCAGAATGTTAAGTAACAGAAATGAACAAAATTGTATTTCCTCTTGGCTTAGTCATTTTAGTATTAATATAACAAATTCAGCACCTTCCTTCCAGGTATCTGCACAATCAGAAAGACAATGCACTTTTGCCTAATGGTAACTACTGAGAACCAGCTAACACTTTTTCTTAAAGCATTCAGTCTAGGTGTAGCAAATGGCTGGATATTACTGTCCATACACTTCTAAAAATTTGGAAAGATCTTTCTTCCATTGTTGCTTTAATTCCATGAAATGATGTAAAGCTTCATCTAGTGTTATGTTGGCATACTTAGGATTAGCAGGTTTAAAAGACAGTTCTCTTATGAAATTAAACAAAATCCAAAGAGTCATCTAAAAGGCAGCAGAGATGCTCCAACGAGTGTGTCTTGAAGAGTAAATGTGATAAACTGATGGGACCTTTTTGTTTCAAAAGTCTGTTAAGGAAATGTGAAAATATCACTGATGAAAAAGAGATTGTATACCCTGTATTTTTGTACAACTTGTAATAGCTCAGGATGCAGTTTTGACATAAAAATACTATTTTGAATTAGCAAGAGTTTTGGAGAGACTGAAAAATCTGATCCTACCCTAGGAAAAAACCCTAATTTTAACTTTCCAGCAATGATACTGCACTCTACTGCAGTGATAATGACTCCAAAGGAATGATTGGATAGGAAAGGCACCAGCTTCCTCTAAGTGTCTTGGCAGTATAATTGTTTGGAGCTGTTTGCTTTTCTGATGAATGCACTGCTTCATTTTTTACACACTTGGATATATTTCTATTCCTCCTTTGGCCTCATGGATGGAAGTATTTTGTGCTTGTTTTCACCAGATTTTGTCCTTGTGGATAGGGTGACAGTAATACCAAGAACAGCGTTTGTAGGTGTCAGACTGTGTCATAGTGTGGAAGGCAGCACAGCTGAGAGTGAGTTTATTGTGTTCCTAGGAGTAAACTGAGTTTTTTGCTGTACTCCTGCTGCAAAAGAAGCCACAATGAAATGGCTTCCTGACTTTGCCACTTCATGGGCTCTTTCCTCAGAGCTGCCCAGAAGTGCCAGCTGAATGCCAGGCGCTCTGCTGTTTCTCTTTCATTTCTTTGATACAGTAACCTTACACTATTACCACATAATTTTGCTTTCTGTTTCACAATGAGGTCTCAGGAGCAATCCCAGCATTTTCACTACAGTTAAGCTTTCAGTGGCACAGGAGGACACTTTGTATTTGTTTTATTGTAGCACATTTGAAGGCACCAGAATCTTCACTGCAAGGATTGAGTGATGAAGTGAGAACATCACCTTGTCATTCCTATTTCAGTGGCAATGCTTGTTTCTGTCCAGGCACACAGGCACAGCTGGACACTGGAAAAATTGCGGTTTAAAGGCAACTTTTTGGGCAATGATTTTGGCAGAAGTTATAGATAACTACAGATATATTTAGTGTGATATATTGAAGCACAGGCCTCAAATTTGGTGAGCATCTAGGGCAGGATAGAAACAGTAACTGCATGTGCACAAAACTTCCTCCCCTTCCCAGTTGCCAGCAGGAAGAACACTCAAACACTCAGAGAGGAATGTTGGTCTTGCCAGGAACCCTCAGATGAGAAATGGGCTGCCTTTTGTGTCCCAGAGCAGCACACAGTGTGCCCTCAGAAACAGAGGATTTTAGGAATGCTGCTGCTTTATTCTTCCAGCCAACCCCATTTCACTGAGGGGGTTTGGGCCATGGAAATAATTGATCTGAGATATTGCTGATGCAAGAAGCTATGAAAATATCAGCCATTCTGGGATGTTGTTCTGAAACTGTAGGAGCCAACTGCTAGTTTGTCCTCTAAAAAAAGGATAACTTGAAATATTTTTTCCCCCAAAGGTCAGATTTTTTGCAAAGGGCAAATTTCAAAGTTGTGTCCCATAGTCTAAGTGTACTGTAGGTTCTCAGGAAAAATCAGACACAGTCAGTGTGCATAACTATTTTTCCAGCTCTTGTTCTCAAAAGTGGCTAAAACACTTTAGTAACACTTTAATACATGGAAAATTAATAATAAATACTTAAATTCTCAGCAAACCTATACAGAATGGCAAATAGACAGTGAAAGATATGATATTTAGCAGTTTTAGCAGCTGCTTGTAACAAAGTCCTGTTATTAGTATGAGAAAAGTGAATATTTTTTTTATTATTTGAAAAGCAGCAAGAAATTTTTGACTACTTTCTTGGACATTAAAGGTTTGATTTCTGTTTTAAATTAAATTGCAGACCCTGAATGAAAAAAAAAAAAAAAAAAAAGAAAAAAAGAGAACACATCTCTGAATTACAGAAATATGAACAAGATGTTAACACAGCCTAAAATTCTGGATGGATTCCACTGCCCACACTGCTGTCCCATGCACATTCCCACAGTCACTTCCAAGAATGGCACAGAGCACACAATTCCCTTCCCAAGAATTAATGGGCAAAAGAATTTCTCATTTCTACATTATGCTTTTAAGGAATTACATTTGCTCCTTCAGGAGATGACTACAGCAGGTTTTGGCCAAGGAGATTTTAAAGTTACTCAGTTTATGTCCACTTTTTTTTGTAAATTTGGAATGCAAACTAGTCTCAGATGTATTTCTGATCAATTACTTCAGCAGCTCCTCTATGTGCAGATAAACCAATAGTTTTAAATACCCCACCTATGGAGGAAAGCAAATTGATCAGATTTTAGGATTAAAATGGATTAAAGATTTGCTGGCTCATCAGGTACAGTTTGGATCTGATTCTTGCCAACAGAACTCATTTCACTGTCATAGCATGGAAGAACTCTGGTTAGCAACCAGACCTCACAAACAGCTCAAGGCAAGAGACAGCAGATGGATAGAGAAATACCCTGGGAAACAATGTATGGCTTAAGTTTTCAGCAAACCTACAGATTACTCATTTTTGAGCATTGTGTGGAGGGAAAATATTTATTTATTTATTTATTCTGGTGCCCTAAGTACTTTTTGTCAAAGGGGAAGGGGGGAAGAAAAGGAAGGTTTTGTGCCAAGTATTAGGGAAATCTGAGGTTCATTCTTCTCTGCTCCTTAAATATTTTCTTTAAAGCTGCTGTTTAAAAAAAATTAGTTACTTTGTGCCTTTTAAAATTTCTGATCCCACTTTTGCTTTAAACCTGATAGGAAAGTTTCCATTTACAGAAAGGACATCTTGCATTGCATTTAAAGAAAGCACATTTTGTGTTAGCTGCCATTTCCATGTGCCTTTGTGCTCTGGGTCTAGCAGCTGCTGCAGAGCTGAAGTGCTGCCAGCCAGCAGAGTTTTGCATTTTTCCTGCCCCGTGCAGATCTCGGAAATACCAGCACTTGCACTAAGCCTGTTCTCATGAGAGAGCTGGCACAAGGCTGCACATCAAAGAGCTTATAATAAGCATCCAAACATTTGTTTGTTTATTCCAACTGCTGAAACCTGGGGAGATTAATTCATCACGAGAGCTGGGTCACATACAACTGAGTTTGAATTTCCTCATTTCTGACGGAAAGCCTGGACAAAGTTGGGCCCCATCTGAGGCAGAGCAGCTGGGGGATATCCTGCTGTGGCTGCAGAGGAACAGTTTCAGTCTCTCCTAAAAAGCTCCCTGGGACTTCACTGAAAATCTGCAACTGCATTTGACAAATGCATTTGCAGCTGTCATGGTACTGTTTAAGCATAAGGTCTGCAAATAATGGTCCCTCTCAGAAACTCCTTTAGGAAATGTTGGAATGTAAGGTGGAGCGTGGTGTCTGTGCTTGCTTCTGTCTCAAGTGCTTTCCTGATAATCAGTTGCTTAGCATTTTTTGCATTTAGGTTTAATCAGCTTTATTATCCTTCTTTTATTGGAGATTTAAATAATATGTGGGTTTGATCTAAGATTATTGATATTGTTACGTGTTGTGGGATTTTTTTAATTTAATGTAATACCATTTCTTCATGTTTCAATTTTTAAAATACAAGAATATAAATGCAAGGTATAAACTTTCACTAAATTAATTACAGAGGTGCTTAAAGAAGAATGTGTAAATTATTTAATTTAAATATTTGTTATATACTTTATCTTGTGAACCCTTTGTACAGTGAGGAAGTATTTCCTTTTATGGCCTAAGGATGAAGGGGCTGATGTCAAAGACAATTTGTTATTTATTCCTGTCTGGTCTTTTTGCTGTATCATTTGTGAAGAACTATCACAAATTCTTCAGAATTATCAGTGTTTGGTGTTGACCATTATAACAAACTTTAAAATATATTTTCACATAGAACACAGACTTCCTTTTATTTAATTTTAATAAAAGCAAGTCTAGTTGAGGAATAGCTTCAATCCCAAAATTGAGCTTTTAACTCAAGTTCACCAATAGGAAAAATCATGTGTAGAACTGAGTTCATCTTTGTTTTGCAGCATGGTAGCTCATTTTCCTTTGAAAAGAGCTAAAAAGAAGCTGCATTTGGTTTGTTCACCAGTGCTGGTGTTTTCTGTGGAGCTGACTTGTGGCTCACTGGGAATAACAACGTGTACTCAGGATTATTCCCTGCCATCTGCCCTGAGGGCAACCTGCTGCTTTTATAGATGTATTTCAAACATGATTTGGCAGCACAAAACAAAACATTGAAATGGCATTATTGGCTTCCCTGCAGGAGGGATTTGAAATAGAATTCAGAGCCTGCTCGTGGGGATTCTGTGTCTGGTGCATGCAGGTGTGACAGTCTGTGCCTACAGCAGCCTTCTAAGGAAATCTGATATAGGAAAAAAAGGTACCTTTCAAAGGTATCTACCTTATATTTTGCTGTGTGAATCACCAAACACAGTAGGTACCACAAGCACAATCTATTACAAATGTTCTAGCTATCATTTGTACTTACTGCTTTTTATTTGTAACATGTAACACTTTATTTCCTCAAATTGCTGCAACTTGGCATTTTCACTTCATCAGTGTCACCACACAGGTATGTTGTCTCCTGAGGTGTCTGTGTCATGTTTGCAAAAGCTCTGCTGGACTTCCCTGTGCTGACCTGCAGCCAATTCCTTTACCCTGTCACCTCATATGCCACAAACCCACTGTGTAACTGAGCCCACCCTAAGGAAGGCTGTTTCCTCCTTTCTTTTTCCTATTGTGCTCACAGGTTTTTTTAAAGCTTTTTCTGCTTCTGAAGCTGGGCTGTGTTTTTGCTTGAGCTCCTTTATTGCATCAGTCTTGCCAGATTCCATTGCTGCGGATGTTTCGAAACAGAATTCCTGCTGCAAGGACCTCAATTGCAGATGAGCTGTTTCTGCCAGGGGATAGGCAGCGTGCACAAGAGACTGATCTGATTACAGGCTGGACCTTAAATAAGGACTGCAAGATCAAGCATGAGGTACTTGAAGTAGTAGTAATATTTTGGTGTCTTTTCTCACATTGGGTATGCAGGTGATCCCTGTTGTGGCAAAGATACCAGCCTTGTGTTCAATGCCAGGAGTTTCATGGCATTCTTTCCACTAGAAGGAAAAAAGATTGGCAGGATTGGGAAGACTTCAGGGGAAGTCCTGAGCCACTGCAATCCTGGTGGCACAGCAGTCCTGTGTTGTACTCCAGCTGTGTAGGAGTGCAGTGTCACCAACAGCCTGTGTGGGACGTGGGTCACCACCCTCCTGCAGGTGACTCACAGCCACCCCTGCTCACCCCAGCCATGCAGGGCTCCCTGGCTCATCCCCACACACACAGCAGCTCTCTCCATGGAATCACAGTGCCCTGGCCCTTAGGCAGAGCAGAAACCTGCATGGTTCAGTTACTGCTTTAGTAGTAACGAACCTAACCAACGTTTCAGTGCTATCAGTGTGCTCCAGAAACCTCAGAGTGGTTTGACAAAGTCAGATTAGCAGATTCTCAGGGGACCTGCCTCCTGAGCAGCTCCTGCTGTTCCACAGCTCCTAAAAGAGTTGCTCAGAATTTTCTCTGGGAATGCAGCACCACAGGTTAAGTGCCCCGGGATGTTGAAGCCCTTCCTCACCTCTTAAATGGTCTGTTATCTGGTAGGACACAAAAGAAGCACAGTGTTGTTTATGTTGCCAAACCCTAATCAATAGAGCCAACAAGTGTTTCATTAAATCAAGATATCAATATTAAAGAGAAAACAAAATTGCTTATTGATTCCAGTCAGCTGTTTTGGGTACATTTGACTTCAGTGAATACAGAACGAGGAACAAGCACATTTCTTGCAAGGAGTAGTCAAACCTAATTCTCATGGAATGCTTGTTTCCCAGTAAAAACCACTAATTGAAGCCAAGTTCCCAAGTTTCTCTCTGTTAGAACAATGCAAATGACACTTCCAAGGATGAATGGATGCCCTGGTCTCGCAGGGATTTTTAGGAAGGACAACATATCTTGCACCTGTGAATGTTAAAGTCACATCTAGCTACACACGATGATGCATTCTCAAACGTTACCAGCCTACTGATCTAGGATGAAAAAACTTGAACTAAACATTTCTTTTTTTTACATTCTGATTTTTTCTGCCTTCTTTAAAACCAAGAGGTTGAATTCACAGTGTTTGTATAGAGACTGTAGGAACCTATGTGCTTTAATCCTTTCAGACTGAATGTAAACCAACTTAATTTGAAACACGGTTTTGCCTTAATGGTTTTAAAAAAATAAAATATTTTTAAAAGTGAATTTAATGACATGTGATGATCTTTCATCTCCAGGAAAGGAACTCACTGCAATGGGACATTCAAAAGGCAGCCTATTTGAAGCATCTTCAAGTACTGATGCTTCCCTGTGTACTGTTGGATGCCTTTTGAAGCAGGAGTGGGTGTGTAACTTACCCAGAGACATTGCATATACATTTATTCATATATATTTCCTAAGTTTGGTGTTCACCCATCATCCAGCTGTGATCTTCCATATTCTCATGGGTTGTATGGCTGGTTTGAGACATCCATGGAATTCAACAAGAGCACTTCTGTGTGAAATGAAGCTCTAACTAATTCAATGAGCACATCTTCAATTAAATCAGGGAAGTATGTCACAGGTAGTGGTAGTTGTTTTCCTTCCAGAATCTGGGGATATTTTCAGCTGGTAACAGAGTGCTGAAGTGAAAATTACAGCAGAGGAAAACAACTCCGGTTTCTTCATCAGCTGTGCTCAGGAAGACCTGATGTTGAGCAGCAGAAAGTACTTGAAGACCCCAATGAAAACAACCTGTAAAGGCTGTGCATCCATGAAGAGCAGGAAAGGCTGGCCATGGTATCATTCAGGCTGTGAAATCACATATATACCAAAATATGATGATACTGAGACCATAATGCTCATGTTCAGTGGGAATACAAGAATGTGGAATAACTAAGTTCTAACAGCTGGGCACAGATAATAATCCATTGTCATTCCAGGAAATACCAAGTGGCATGTAGGGCAGTCTCCTTTCCCTAAAGCATAAACCAGAGATGCCAGAACACATCTGCTGTCCCTCTGTGGTACCTGCTGGCTTTTCTGCACCTACCAGGTCTTCACTGCCAGGTAACTGTGAAGGAGAGGCATCCCTGACTTGGTTTTCCCTGCTGCACAAGAAATAACTGAGCTGTACTGAGCCAAATTAAATATTATGTAGTTTTGCCCTGAGGTTCTGCTGCCTTTTAACACTGAGTCCTTCCCCCCTTCAGTTCAACATAACAAATACTTAAAGGCATGGAAATTTCTGAGGGTTTTAAATGACTCCTCAGTCATATTGTAAAGGCAAATATAATGGTTATGGATAAATGAGATAACTGCTTGTGTCTTAAAAGGGCACAGAGGAAGCTGAGCAGGAGGGAAAACATGTCAGAGAGATGAGATCCCAATCTCACTGACACTGGAACTGCACTAGGTAAGCTTTTAAAGCCTGCTTTTAAGAGTACAATCTGTCATGAACAATGAGAAATCCAGGAAAAAACATATTTCAAGGTTTGCTGGTGTAAACATATCCTGTGATCTCACATAACCATATTGCTTTGGGAGCTTGATTATAAGACTACAGTTCCCAGGTGGGAAATTCAGTTGTGGGTTTAGCACAGGACATGCCTCTGGTGTTTATACAGAACAGACACAGACACACCACAGCTTTTAAACAGTGTTCCTAACGTGAAACTGAAATATAACACCACCCATCTTACATAAGTTTAGTATCACTTTCCCTGAAAATGTAGTCTTTTGTAACTGCAAAAAGGAATCTGAATTGTTGCCTCATAACGTGGATCTTTTTTTCTGCATTTAGAGACATAAATATATTTTATTTATTAGAGCACTTAGGGCTTGAAAAGGCTACTAGTAGGTCCATTATTGCTCCTCCAGTCATTGTAAATTTCAGTCCTGATCAGAGGGCACCACTATAATAAATTCAGAAAAAAGAAAGATTTTAGGATACTTCAATGTCCTAAACAACTCATTGAAATAATGTTGATTTCTTTTAACAAACACAGGTTCATTCTACTAAAATGAAGGATTTTTGATGGATTATATGGATGGAAGTGTTGGCAAAAAGAGATGCTTACCAAAATATTAGCAGATTCTGAAGCAATGACCAGCAGTAACTCGAGTAAAAAAGGTGATTTTGTGAATAGGGAGCTTTCTAGATGTATCCTTAAGGCATGTGACTTGGGTTTTACACAAAAGCCACCTAAATCTTAAGAACAGTCAAAAGAGATAACTGAAGAAGCTAATTTTTGAGCTAAACAAACTGCTGTTTCCATTGAACTTTTTACCTGAAACTGTGTTTCTGACATCCTTATTAGAGCTACAGTTTATTTGGCTGGTTCAGGAAAGAATTGAGTGCATTAATGGAACTTTTCTATTTCCAGATTGACTGCTTTGAAAGGGAAAAAGAAGTCACCTATATTATAAAGCATAAACCAAATGTATTCAGGGTCCTCTCCAGCTGCTGTGCTGACATGGACTGGAAGGTTAAGTGAAAAGTGACTGCAAGTGCAAGGGACTTGTAAATACTTTTATTGATTGCAGAATCACCAACCTTCAAAGTCTCAAGTCTCAATGCTGTGATAGCATTAAGATTACCATATTGAGAAATGTAGGTATTATATTTAGGACATTTTCTCACAGCACTTTTATTTTAGACTTAAATTCCCTGCCTTATGTAATCTTACAGGACAGCACTGCCAGATTAACACTGACTTGCTTGGGTATATTCTGAATTAAGCCAGACCAATCTGTTTTGGAATTTCGTAACACTGTAGGGAGTGTCAAGAGCAACACAAGGCACTAAAATAGCAAATGTGGAAACCTGGACACGGTTCCTGTGTCTGTGCTGTTTGGTTTCTTGCTGCAAGCATTCCACATGGTGACAGGAGGCTCATCTGCCTCTTTTCTGGCTCCTCAGCAGCTCCCTGGCGCGGCGGGCACTGCACGGGGATGTCTGAACCCAGGCCAAGGGCAAGGAAATGTGCTGCTCTCTCTGGTAGTAGTGAGCTGATGAAGGTCACTTCTTTAAAAGGAGCAACATGATAGTCTCCAAGCAGAGAGGAGAAACCCCAGCCAAAGAACTGTCGCTCTTGGACCTTCAAGATTTATGCTTTGTGTCCATTTATTTGCAGGATTTCTGCTGGGGCTTCCTTTTATCCATGTCTTCTTGTATTTCCAAAGGAAAGGCCTTTAGGTTTTCCTTCACACAGGGGAGGCAGAAACTTTTGGAATAGAACAGACTACAGTTCTGTAAAGAAAATAATAGTTCTGTAAAGAAAATAACTAGCATTACTGCACAAAATGGAAATGCTTACATTCCAGTCTCATTAAACTACATTTATATTTAGAATTCTTCTAAAATGAATTATTCTTCTTCTAGGCTGAAATATTCCAGCAATTTAACTTTTTCTTACTCAATAATTCTAACATCTGGTTAGAGCCAACTGGGTGAAAAATAAAACCCCAAATCAACTGTCCCACTGCTCCTATTCAAGTGACCTTCACCAGCTCCCTGCTACTGGGAACAGCAACACCCCTCCTTCAGCTGCCTTCTCCTTCCAGCACCATGCATGGGTTTCCTGGCCTGCTCACTGAATTCCAAATAGGATTTCATGGCTAAGCTGCAGCTGGTGTTGCTGATGGATTATACCTGGAGAGTGAATAAAGGTGTAAGAGATTCCATGGGTTTTACTGAAACAGCAAAGTTTTCCTCTAAGTCTTGCTTGATGAAGATTTCTACCTCCTGGGAAGATCTTCCAAATGCCTGCAATGGTGTGTGAGACTTGGAGCCTCAGCACACTCTTCATCACCAATCTCCACAAAAATGGCCTAAAGGCCCACACAAGTACCAAGTACTGAAGGCTCTCACAACAGATCATCGTTTCCATAACTCCCAAAAAATCTATTCTTACTTCCATTAGTCCATGCACTTGTACTGTCCTAGGAGACCACTAAAAGGTATCACTATTACATCAATATCACAGAGGTGTCCAATAACTGGAGTAGTTATTAACCTCCATTCATCTGAGACAATTCAAATGAGATTTCATCCCTTACCCTCAATAAATGTACTCCCTAGTTAAAACCTAGAACCACACCTGGTACTAAAGTTTGAGCTAATGGCTCTCCTCTGAACTCTTGATGGCAAAGTATAAAAGCAGTTGTGCACAAAGAAGGTATTTTGCTATCCCTGTTCTGTTCACAGCTCATACATACCAATATTTTTTTTCCCCAGGAGCTGTGACCAGATGTTAGTAATTAAATAGAAAGAAGCAAAACTGACAAAACATTTTAATGTATTTGCAATACAGAGTTTGGACAACTGGAAGAGAAACTAATTAATGTATTATTCCTTTGCTCTGCAGTGAGACTTGACATCCCTGCTTCTCTTGATGTGTTGATCACCAAATTCCAAATAGGATTTCATGGGTAAGCTGGAATTGGTGTTGCTGATGGATTATTCTTGGGGATTTAAGAATGAATAAAGACATCAGTTTAGGTAGAACTGGACAAATGGATTCCCTGGGTCTTACCTAAATAGTAAAGTTTTCCCCTTGCCATGGTCATTTGCAGCTGGCCTTTCTCTGGAAGCTAGGCTTGGCTATCCGTGTGTTCCTCTCCTTGTTTTTGTTTCTATGTCACTATCTGGGCTTTAGCAGCAGACTCAGATGATAATTATATCAGAATCACAATCAGTCTGCTTCCACGTGACTTGGAAGCTTGGGGAACAATTTGTCTTCATCTATTGTCCTTTTCTGCATTGACTGCCAGGCCCCTTCACCCTCAGGAATGAGTGTAAGGCCTCAGTCTCTGAAAAGCCCTGAAAGTGGATTTCAGTTGCACAATCTCCAAGCCTATTGTTTTTTGTCTCTTGGTATCCTTAATACATTAAGCTGCCAGTTTAAAGGGGGAGATTAGAGTTTCAGCTGGCCTGGCTATTGTTGCTTGCATTGCCAAATGGCACACAGCCCCCAGTGCTCCCAAAGGTGGCCACTAAGCCATGGCAAAAGGGGGAAGAGGCTGTTCCTGCAGGTGGGATCCCCACTGTCAAGATGCAGCTCCTCACAGGTAAAACAGGTGCCCAACTTGCATTCCTTTGGCTGAAACGAGTTGCTAGTGCAGATTTTGGCCAACAGGAACTGGGGAAATCATGACTATGAACCCCTGAGCATGTAACCATAGTCCTGCACTCCCTGTCATGGGATTTTCAGCCTAATTTTTCTTTCAGTGCCCTACAAATTAAACTTACCAGGTAGAATTGAGCCCTTATTTTAAACCCTTATCCTGATACAGTTCTGTGTTTAATCAGATTATTCTTTATTGTGTTTTCTCCCTTCCATGACCAAGGCAGGAGGGGGCCATTTCAATTCCAAATATAATAGTCCAATTCAGGTAAAACAGCTGCCAAAGCATGCTGCCATAGTTTATTTCTGTTTTGACATGAATCATGGCTGAAAGTAATATATATATAGGGATGGTATCTACCACAATACGTAAGGGAAAGGCTCTGCCTGTCCCTGCTCAGGACTGACCCCACATGACTGGAAGCTGAGTGGGAAGCAGCTGTAGCATTACATTTATCACTTAATGCCTACAATCATGTCTGAGGTCAGCGCTCAATCACCTTCTGCTGAGGTGAGCAATAAGGGATGAAACTTGCTCCCTTTCCTCCTTTCTTCTCCAAAAACCACCTTTTTTCCATGTCTTTAGAAAGTGTTGCAATAAAACAGAAGTAACTATTTGAAGTTACTAATATGGACAGGTTATATAATTTCCTCTCCTCTTTTCTGAAAGGGTAATAGGAGGAAGGGCACTTAACCTGCCCAAAGACTTTTAAAAGCATTTCTATTATCTTCCTTTTTGCGTGGTTTTGGCATGTTTTAACACATTACAGATAATCATTGGAATTATTCCCAGCTGGATCAGAACTAATGGCACTTACCAAGGCACTCTGATAAAAGACTTGAGCAGGGTGATACAGGCTACAAAATGATTGAAGTAAATTAACTGAGTGAAACTTCAGAGGATATTTGGAGATATTTAAGTTTATGAACACTATACAGAACAGCTTTAAGTCATTTTTTACTGGCACAATAAAAGGAAATACACTTCAACTAGCATGAGTTGTCTCATGAAAACTTTAAAATCTGATCTGTCTCTCAAGGTCAGAAAAGTCTTAATTTTGCCCCATATTAGCCTTATACTATTCTGAATTACCACAATTTAAAAAGCAACCTGTCACTAAAACCTTTCCAATTGGTCCAGCTTCTTTGCAAAGAGGCCCAATGAAGTGTGATTTTCTTAAGCTTCAGTTCCTATGTTTTACCATTTAACTCAGCTCAGGAGTGAATTGATGTACTTGGGTCAAGCACAAGCAGGAACCACAGCCAATACAGAGATATTATTCTACCTTTGTCTCTCTCTATTGCCTTAGATAAGCTTTTACTTCTCTGGACTTTATTTTCCCTACATGAAGAGGAATAGTATGTGTTTACTTACTTTGTGGTGTGGGTGTTTAAAGCACTAATTATCATTTCTGTAGATCTCTTTCAATGTTACCTAAGCAGTATTGCTAAATTCATTTTGAAACCATAGTCATATGTGTGATTCACTATCTAGCCTGGCCAGTTTGGTAAGAAATTTATTCTCAATTATTTACAATCAATGTTTTACTTTGAGTGATACCATCAGGGGAATCTTGAAAACTCAGATAAGAAGCAGTAAATGACTGACAGATTTCCACAACAGGCAAAATAAGCAGGGATTTCAAAAAGATTAGAAGCTACCATTAGCTCACTGCAAGTATCTTCTATTCATTGCCAAAACTGAAACAAACACATCTTTTCAAAGAAAAAGCCCCACCTTCATTCAGAAAATCACAGTGTGTGCAAAGACCCTGAGAGGCTGAAATGCTCTATTTCTGGCAGGTCAAACTGTCACACTTGGAAATATCTGCTGAATCCTTCCTAAATTCAAGACACTTGATTTGGGAATGAGAATAGTTAAATGTGCTCAAGTTTGTCCCAGATGTGTCTGTGTTGCCAATCCTGTGCTGGTTAAAAGGAAGGATAAACCTGGCATGTCAGGGCAGGAATCAAGCCCCTAAGCCCAAATTCTCTGAGTAGCTGCTCTTGGCTCCTCCTTGGGCTGTGTGGGAGGGAGTCAGCCCCTGCCACAGCAGGGACAGCAGGGAAGATCCTGCTCAGCTTTGCCTCCACACAACTGCCCTGAGAACCTGGCTCTGGAAACTTGAGCCCAGCCACCACGGCCACAACCAGAAAGTGCTGACACTTCACCTTGTCACAGCCTACTGGTAGCTCCAGAATAAAAAAAAACAAACCAAACCCTCTGAGTTGCAATCACTTTTGGTGACTTTCAGTCATTTAAATGTCAGAGAGACTTCAGAGATAGGATGCTGAGAAATACTCCCAGTGCAAGTAGCTGAGTATGCAAGCTCCCATGCCAGCTGCACACTGTGCCATGGATGGCAGGAAACAACTGGAGCCCCCATGCCAGGAATGGGCACAGATCCCTTCCCTAACAAAGGGCTCAGGGCTCTGCATCACAGTCTGGGAGAGGACTGGTCACCCTGAGACTCTGCAGGAGCCAGTGAACAGCAGGAAGACCCCAGACCCAAAACTCCCCATGGGATCAGGTGCACAGACTGTAGGGGTATAAAAGCCCAGGGGTTCCTTTGTTTGGGGCCCCTCCCAGAGGAAGCAGCCTGAGCTGTTCCTGCTGCTGCACAATTCAAGTATTAAACCTTTTTTTTCTGAAATTGGATCCCTGACAAACTGCATAAGAAGTTTCTTTAACAAGGAAACAAACCCAACCAGGAGAAAGGTGTTACTGCATGCTCCTCAGCCCATCCTTGGTGCTGACTGCCACAAGTCAGAATAGCAACTAAACTGAGCCAAGTGAGCCAGGATCCTTCTGGCTGTGTCTGCCCAACTCCCAAAATCTGAGACTCACAGCAAACAAAGGGGCCAGTTCTGCACTGAGAACAAGGAATTAAGACAAGTAATTTTACACCAACTTTCTGGACTGCACTCAGATTTCAGAGTTTAAAATTTCCTTCCAGCTGCTCCTTAAATTTATTCTTCCTCAGAGAGCAAGCATGGCATGGTACAGCTCTCTTCCCTGCTCACTTCAAACATTAACTTTTGCAAATAGGATGAAGCCCTGTGCTGTGAATGCAAACCTAACAATCCATGGACATTTACATTCCCTTTATTGAAAAAAACCCCAATCTACTATTCTGTGTGATCTATACTGCCCTTGCACTTCCTGGTGCTAAGACAGTAGAAAAGAGCACTCCTTGTGCTTGAGAGGCTGGACTGTGTTTATCTGTAAGTAGAACACTTACAGTTGCTGATCATTTGAATTTAATATTGAGAGCTTCACCTGGTGGAATCCACAATAACATACAACTATGTACAATTAACATACATGTAGTGATAGGACAAGGGGGAATGGTTTGCCTTAAAAATTGATTGTTTGGGATTTTTCTGCTTGATCTTTCTCTGACAGGTCACCAGGACTGGAACAAAAAGAAATTATTGAAGCAGCTTGTTTTGCTTGTTACTTACTGCTCTGCTACACAAACTGCAATGAGACCTAATGATGAGGAACTTATCCTTGTCAGGGGTGAAAAGATCCTTCATGTCATAGGCTTCTTCCAAAAGCCTGCAAAAGAATAATTTCAGGCTTTTAAGTGTATACTTCACACTTGTAATTGATTTGCTCCTCTTGCTGTTGTACATGAGGCAATGCAGCAGCTCTGCAGCTCCTTTTCTCTTCAAAACCTTCAGCTCTGCAGCTGCCTTCAGTCCTATACTGTACTTCCTATCTCTCTTCCAAAAGCAGAGCAACTGGTGAGTCTCTCAGTGTCATCTTACTAAGCTTTTCTCAATGCTCTACCTTAACTATCTTCCATTTTTTATAACAGGTATTACTTAGCATGGCCAACTTCTGTACCTTCAGTACCTTGTCAAGTCACTATTTCAATTGCACAGCTTTTAATCAGAGGTTCTCTTCCAAAGCTGTGTGCCTGTGAGTATGAAATACAAAGGTTTTACTGCTCTTGGTTATGTTGCTGCTGTAAAACTGAGGTTCCCAGCTCCTGAGAGCAGGAGCCTCCAGCAGAGAGCCTTGCAGTCACCCCCAGTGTGCTTCCTTTATGTCACAGACTGTACTGCTTGCCCCAGGGTGTTGGGGGAATGCATTTAATAATAATTTAGCAACCTGCTTGGGAAAAACTAAAGCTTTCTTTTTTCTGGGAGCTCCAGGCAAAATAATACTGAAGCCAGTTGAGCATCTGTCTGCACAGGGCACACAGCAAAGGCACCTGCCTTCCTCCTGGGCTTCAGTAAAAATTGGATTATGGCAATAATATGGATAAAAGGTAATCTGTCAACTAGCACTGCCTTCTCCTTGTCTCCACACACACAAAAGTGTGTGCAGGAGTGTGTCCAGCACTGTGTTCCTCTCTCCTTTTTCTGTCCACTCAAACAGAAAATGATTGGGCAGAGCCTTCCACTGTTAGGAAAGATCAGGCATCTTATAATGGCAGATCACCGTCAACAAGTCCCTGGGATACAAAGGCAGGATTGTGTTTGCAAAGCTCCCCTTGCAGGATTCCCAGCCCTCATCAGTGCAGAGCCATTTGACAAGGGCCCCTGTCCAGCACATTTCCTGCAGCACTGCATTTGGGATGAGAGCAAGCCAAGAAAGATGGGGTGGGAAGCTGTTTCTCAAAAGCATCTATAGAGGTGTGATGCTTCATTATTATTCTTTTGCTTTTGGCACCTGAGCAATCCAAATAAAGCTGGGGTGTTAAAACTCTGATTTTGGATAACCTAAATTAAGATTCACATTCAGACCCTTCAGGAATGGACCTGATCAAAGGTGAGCCATTGCTCTGCTGAGTGGAAGGGGGAAAACAAGTAGCACTGTGGGTTTGGAATGATAAAAAGACAGCTGCCCAAGGACAACAGCCCCAGCAGGTGGTGATTAACAGCTGTTTCCATTCTTTAAGAAACTGAACAGTCTTATTGGGGTGAAATGCTGAGTACATGCCTGACTTCCAGCTCCAGAGTTCCTGAACAAGTCATTGCTGACCATTATGGCCTCCACCAAGCTATTCTTGCATTTAAAGCAAAGTGCTTTATTTTATGGGGAGTTTAATGTCTGCAGACAAAGCTGTAACTGCATAATTCCTGGTCAAGCTATCCCTATTTAGCAGAGAGAGAAAAGGCTTTGGTCCCTGAAAATATAAATACATTGTGAGCACCCACACACCCTGATGCTGCATGGTCAGACAAAGGATTGTCCAAGCCACACAAAAAGCACTGCTGGTCAGAACTCCACATCATGCCAGAGAGCTCTAAGAAGTGTTTTTGCCATACATATTGCATTCATGCTGTGTGTATGTGTTGCTCAGCTGAGGGAGGCTAAGTGAGGGAAGGGCTATTCCCAGAAATACCAGGCTGGCAGTCAGCAGTGTTCTAGCAAGAAAACATTGGTAGAGTAGTCAGTGAGGCTAGGAAATAGGTTAAATACAGCTTTTTGCATGGTATTGAAGCAGGGCACAAAAACTTATTGTTGTTTTTCCTACCAGCACTGACAATTTTTAACATTCCTTCCCCTAGGAAAAAAGGAGATCACTTTAAGCACCAAGCCTCATGTTCAGGGTCAGTAGAGCACATTATTGAGCTCATGTAGGGCACACTGCAAGGATTCTAATGCTCCTAGCAGCAATGAAGGATCTCAGAGGGCACTTACACAATCGAGTGTGAGTTTGGTGACATCTGCCCATAATATCTGTACAAGGCTAGTAACTCACATAGCTCACACCTGAACTCTCCTGCTGTCTAAACTTCTTTGTTAGCATCCATTTTTAACCTACCTGCAAGAAACACACAAAAAAAATCTTTTAGCTTCAAAATGCAATGCTGGGAACATATCTGCAAGAAGATTAAAGTGACCTGAGACATCTAGCTTTGCAAATTAAAACCCAAAGGAAAACTGACAATTGCAGACCTTGATTAGTAAATATTTTCTCCCAAATCAAGTTTGTTCCCATGTCCCAGTTAAATTTTCAAATTCCTTAGACAGGTCTATAAACTGCAGACTGCGAGTCTAACTATAAAGTTCACCTATTAATTTGGAAGATCATGAAATAACTCAGGTGACAAAGCACATGGCTGTGATCTCAAAAACCCTCTGCTCAGCTGAGGTCTGTACTCTCTTAAGTACTTCCCAGGACACTGCTCCCTCTCTGCTGCTCTGCAGAATTCCAACCCTGTTCTGCAATGCCCATCTCCTCCCTCAAACTGGGGCTAGGAAAGGGTTTGGGATCTCACTCAGGCGGAGGTACCAGGAAGGTGTTTGCAAAGAAAAGACTGTGTCTTTTTCTTTGCTTCTGATTCACCTTGGAATAGAGTTTTAGAAGCTTATCCCTGACTCCCTGTTCCATCTGGCTTTCTATGGGAATGAGGCCAATGGAATCATCCTATACCTTGACAAAGTGTTGGCCCATTGCAGCCACATGGGACAAAGGAGCAGTCACCTTTAAAAAAGTTTAGGTATTATAACTTTGATGTAAATAGGCAGAAGGAGAAGACTCTGCTTCATCCTCCTGGAGAATACCCATATATTTCTGGTATCCAATGCCTTGGTCCATGGTTTCTGTCTTACTGAATCACACAAGTTACTAATGCAGTAACAAAAAAAGCCAAAAAAAGCCAAACATTTTCATTTTCTTCTTCCAATATTTTTTTCCTTATTACTTTTAATGAACTGAATTGGCTTGCAGAGGAATCCAACAGCTGCTAACAGTAGCACAAGGTGAGAGGCAGAACTGCAGCACCAGCAGAAAGGCAGGGCTGAGATGAGGGACCTGCACATCCCTCTTTTGGTGACAGTGGGCTGCTATTTCTGCTTGCCCAACAGGGTGAAACTGAATCCTCAGAGACATCTGCTGACAAGGTGAACTAGGGGCAAGGTGAAGCAGAGCTGGGACTACTTGTCATCTAATGTTCCAGAGGAACAGGGAGATCCTCAGAGGCTACAGAAGCTTCATGACAGGCATCCAATTCAGAAAATCCTAGCCTGTTAAACCCTGAAACCTAATTTTGGAAATAATCTCCCTTACCTCATCACTCCTTTACCACCAGCCTTTCCACAGCCATTCCTGGCATTTCAGTAGCACAGAGTTCTTCAGATGTAACACAAATGGGGCTGGACACTGGATTTATAAATAAATTCACCTTGAGAACACCTTAGGAAGATATTTTTTCACAAATTATATGACCCTCGTCATATATGTGCTTTCCCTACCTCACAGGGATGATTGAGAGCATTTAATTAACTCAAGTGTTTTCAGATTTGTCAGTTAGTTGTATGGCATGTACATGCTACCCATTTCTCCCTGTATATTGTAATTCAGATTCTTCACACTGTGAGCTAACTCAGTTAAGAAGTCTGCTTTTTGAACCCTGCATTTCTGTAATCAGTCTTCCTTAAAAAGAAGAAATCATTAACCTCAAAGAAGTAGAGTATGGAAAGTCATTTGAATCAAATCAAGAAGACTAATGCTCACTTTTTCTTTAAAATTGTGCAAAACACCAAGAACCACAACAACACAAAAAGAAGTATTTATGGCAGTGAGGGTCATAGACTTTGGAATGAATGTGTCCTGATCCCAAGTTAAAATAACAGCCCTGGGTTCAGAGCTGAAGCACATTAGATATAGAAGCACCTGCTCTCTCACAGACCAAGGCATGTAGAACAGAATCTGTTCAATGCCTACCACTGGGAAGGAATGATATCTATGTACAAACACATTTTTGGCTATGCCAGTTGAAAAGCATATGATCCTGCCTGCAAGGCATAGATGAATTTATGATGCTTTCCATCTTACTCCCAGCTTACAAGTCACTGGTAGCAGCTGTACCAAGTTTTATTTCACTGGGAACATCATTTGTCCTGAGAGCATGTCTACACATCAGCATTTGGGAAAGTTAAGGTTCCTAATCAAAGCTGAGGTCAATGAATGCACAGATTTCAGAGTTAAATGCTCCCATTCAGAAGTAAAGTTTTCTGTACAACAAAGTAAAGCCATTTCCTTCTGAAAAAAAGATATTTAATGTCAAGTTTATGCATGTGCTTCACACCTTTAGTCTAAACTGCCAAGCAGACAAGTCTTGAGATGCACTTTCTCACAAAGAGTGGCTTCCAAAAAGTTCATTTGCTTTGAATAACCCTGGCTTTATGCCATAAACCCAGCTGAGCCAGACAAAGGTTTATCACATTGGTCAGCTCATTGGTTTGGCACTACACACCATCCTAGCAGGATGTGACAGTGTGCCAGGTGTTTGTCTGCCCTCCAGACACGTGAAGCAGAGTGAGAACTCATTTCTCTCTAGCAAACCAGCAGCAGGATAAAGGACCTCTTGAGGAAAATGTCCCTTCTTAATAATGACAGACAAATTTGTGGTCACAAGCAGCCCAAACCATCACCAGGTGCTACCACTATGGGTTTTTTTTTTACCTTGGAATGTTCTCAAGCAGCACCATTTCCCAGTAACACATCACAAGTCTGTCTAGCTGACACATGCTGAACAGGTCTTAGACAACAGCTTGTCTAGAACTGAATTCTGCCTGAGCACTTTCCACTCTGATTGGAAGCCACAAGGGATTTTAACACATCTTTACCTGACACACATGCCCAGCTCTTCTGGAAAGAACACAGATATCCTCATGCTTGGGTAACCACTGAACTAACAAGCTCTACAGAAGCCACTGAACTAACATGCTCCACATGCTAGGTCAAGCCTGGAGTGCTGCAGGACGTCTGTGAGGTTGGCTCACATATCCTGGCAAAAGGTGAAGCACACAGATTTCAGTGCCATAGTAAGGAAATAACTGCAGTAAAAGAAATCCATAGGTTAGGTAGTGCTGAAAGAGTGTTTCTCTGCAACTCATACCTGATATAGACATGGGGAAATGGCTCTCAGTCCAGTTCTCTGGAGACTCTTAAAGACTTAAGGGCAATTCTGACTGGAACATTCTGCTCAGAGGCCTGGAAGGCATGCCAGAAATCATAAATCACCCTTAAATTGTCAGGGCCAGTGGCAAAGTAGTAGCACAGATAAGTAATCTGATTTTCTTTGCTTCAAACCTCATTAGCACAAGTATTTACAATGCATAGGTTAAGCCCTTCTTAATACTCCACAGGAGACTCCTGTATTTCTGAATCACTGATAAACTAGAGAAACCATACAAGAAACAAAGTACCTATAAACAGATGCAGACTTTGATTTGAAAGGCTGTCAGATAAAACCAACACTGATACACCCTTAATCCTCTTCTACGAAACCCTTGTTTCTTTTACCTACCAGGATTTTCCTGCAGTATTCACTGTTGATGACAATAATCTATTAAAATATCCACAACTCGATTTTCTGCAGGTAGGAGTGCTCTCTAGTAGAAGGGCAGTTCATACCCTGGCATGTGCCAGTGTTGGGTGTGGCAGATATTTAAACACACTTCAGCACCAGCAGCTTGCCTTCTTCAGGAAATCTGCTGCCTAATTGATCAAGCAGTAGATAAAACAGCAGAACCTTCTGAGTTGCTAGTTAATCCCCAGGTGAACAACTTTCTTCCTCCTGTTCCTTCATGCTACAGCCCTGAAGGCATGTTTAGGTCACTTGTGGCTGCCTCCCTGCTCTTCCTTTGAGGTGACTTACCTTGGGTTCAGCATGAATTAGCCCAGAACTGCAATTTCACAAGGTGTGAACAATCAGAACTTTCATCCTTACTCCCTCTCCCAAAGATCACTTGATTGAATTAAACCCTGATTTGTTGCAGCACCCTTTTCCCCCAGGCTGGGGAGTCCTGCTGGCTTTCTCTGCTTGGAAGGAACAGAGATCCCTGCAGGCTTCCTTCTAGCCATGGGCCACAGAGCAGCAGGACAAACAGTCTAGGTGGTCACAGATGTGAATGCCAGTGTGTCTTCTGAACAGCTGTAGGGAAAGAGAAGTAACACAGACAGGCAAATCAAACTCCTTCCTTAGGTAAAAAGGCTTTCTGAAGACATGATGAATATTAAAAAGTCATCTATACCTAAGATCCACGATTTCACAAAGCTGAGAAACCAACACTCAACAAAAACTAAGCCCAAGTGCCCTTTACTCAGAGATGCCTGCTCTGAATTTAGGCAGCATTTAGTAAGAATCTTAATTTAGGTGGCTGCCCAAGGCATCATCTATCCATAACACAAGAGATCCAAACACTGAAGTGTTGTTACGTGATCATCAATTCTGGATCACAGAACAGTTATTCTTTGCCAAAATGGAAAAACCAGTCCTCAGGTCAGATTTCATTAAATCTCCTTCTGGTTCAACCACAAAAAAAAAAAAAAAAAAAAAAAAAAAAAAAAAAAAAAAAAAAAAAAAAATCAACCTACAGCAATAGCAACCCTCTGTTCTGAACTCATTTTGTCTCCCTTCCACACTGCAGATCCCTATTAGAAATTTGTTACATTAACAGCCATAGTGGGGAAAAGCAAGTTGCTCCATTAATATAAGTTGTCCATTAAGGACAACTTTTTAAGTTGTCCTTAAAAAATGTTAAGGGCCACACAGGTACCACTGAAAGTATCAGTTTGGTTAAGCACAACTTAAACTTAGTGCAATACTTTCCAACAGAGTCTAAAAATAGGAACACCAAGATTTTGTGGAAATTTGTACAAGAGGAGAGGCTAATACAGTATTTCAGGAAATAAGACACTGCCATTTGACATAATCCTGAAAGGAAGAAATAGAGCTCCAGTGATTGATCTCCCTACAGAAAGCAAAGTTGGGACTATAAGGAAAGACTCAGCCCATGACAATGTGGAGCTGGTGCCCAATTTCTCCTGTGACCAGGAAGATGTTCAGCATTAACATACCTGGGAAAGGGAATTTCTTCCAATAAAGCGTGACTGCAGCTCTCAGTTTGGTAGGATTGAACTCGAGTTGGGGACTGCAGAATGAAGCAAAAAAAGACTTATCCAGAAGGAAAGGCAAACAAAACTACCAGAGGAGTGAGGGAAAGCCTGGGAATAAAGACAGGCATGTCCCTGCCTAAAACTTCTACAGGTACATGCAGCCATGCTCATTTCCTCTGGGACATGCTCCTCGAGGTTTGTTATCACATCTGGTGTGAACAGTAAGCACAGAAAAGCAGCAGAGAGATCCTCTGGCAGCACATCTGATGGAGCAAAGCCCACTATCATCCAACCCTTAAAAAGTCCTTTTTTGTCACCAAAAATTGCAAATTTCCTTCACACCAAGGTCACTTCATTGATTACAGTTTCCAGTGGAGATTATGAAGTCTTTTAGTCAGGGGTTAGCAGCTTCCAAACCTCCTGACATACATCTATGTCAAATTCCTGTCTTCTAGCCAAGCAGCAATATGGAACAAGGTGAATCCAGGCAGGAACAAGACTTCCTGAATTTTTAGCAATGTTTTCAGGTTATTCTGTTTGCCCCGTCAGAAAGACTTGGCTTCCCAACTAGTACTTGGATTACTTTGCCCAAAAATCATGCAGGTACTGAGGCTGCACTTCTTTCAAAACTTGATGCATCAAACAGGTATTGAAGCACATATACAAGAACCACTTCCACAGTTCTCTGTAGGACACAGAGAAATATGTGTTCTTAGACAGCTGAAGACCTATCTTATCACTGACTGCCAGCCATTCCTTTTGTGCATGCTCTGTACCCTGCACAGTCTGTTCTCCAGAGGGTCTATATTCATGCTCTTTCTTTCCAGAAGTTCTTTTGGACAAATTTACTTCTCTGTTCATCACAGGTAAAACAGAAGAAAAATGGCTTTTTCTCATATGACAAATGTAATCATGGCTGGAGATGTGTGGATCCTAGAATTCACTAAAACCAGAGTGGACTGCTCCTCCTGAGTCACATGCTAGGAAGGCAGACATAGAATTTTCACAGTTCTGAGTTTTTACCCAAGCAGCTCAAAATCCACCAAGAATTGGCAGCATCCTCAACATGTCACAGATATTTAATAAACTTTTCTTTGGCTTTAGATCTCCATCTGTCCAGTGCACACAGAGAGGTCTGACCAAGATTTCACTGAGGTCCAAAAAGAAAGTGTGGGCTCAGAGTAGAGCTAATTAAGCAGCAAAACTGATGGGGTCTTGACAGAAATTGTTTGTTGCCCATGTTTTTCAAAGTTTTTCAAAGGTCTAGGTAGAGAAGGCTTAAAAACACTGTGATGTTTCATTCCAGATTTAAATGTGTGCTTCCCTTCTGCACATATACATGGCTCCAAGCATGGTTAATGAGTAATTACTTCACTTATGTTGGGAAAATTGTGACAAAATGAACAAACAGCTGGGGGAGAAGACGTAGTGCAAAGTTATTATGGCCTGCAGTTAAAAGCAGACTTCAAAGGAGGCAGTATGGTTCAGGTGTTAGATGGGCAGCAAAAAAAAAAAACAAAACCAGAAAGAGCAGGTGAAGATGTCTTCACCAGGCTCTGACAAAAGGAGCAAAACCCACTTGCCAATCCTTGCTTTTTTCAGGCCTGCACTGAAGAATAAAGAAGCCCAAACCATTGCAACCCCATAGATAACCCATTCATTTCTTAATCCAAATCGCAGGTTTTGCCTATCTATTGGGAATTTTGGGGCTTTTTACACCTTTTTTGGTGTAGTGATTTTTGTAGTAGTAAACACACTAATTTAATCAACAGATCAGGCAAAGGTGATGCACAGGCTAGAGAGCTTGGTATCTCAACCAGCCTGGGGAGCACATCTCTGTTACAAGTCCCTTTACCAGCGGAATCAAAGTATTTTCCTACAACTCTCCTCAAACAAAAACCATCTTTGGTCTGAACAACCTCAGACTGCTGCATCTGGGCAGAACAAAGCTTTCAGGGGAGCCTTCATGTGGCTCTTGACAAAACCTTGTCTTATTCGTAGAGATAACAGACTGTATTTGAGGCAAGACATAAAGTGAGACAAGGTATCACTAATGCTTTTATTGTAACATCTTTTTTGATTCAAAAAGGAAGTTAAGGCACGAGGAAAATATTTCTGGTATGGCACCCAGAAGCACGAAGGTCTTAAATTTTGTTTACATAAAGCGTGCCATTTCAGTTGTAAGAATATAGTTCTATATCCTTACTACCTGCTAATGCACAGACCCACTTTGGCTCAGAAGTGCCTGGAGCGGGAAGACAACGGCCTATGGCTCGGGAACCGTGAGTGTCTCCCGGCCGGCAGCTCCGGCCTCCCCCACTCCCGGATCCCGGTTCCCCCTGCCCTGGCTCACGTTCCCCGCCCGGATCGCGGTTCTCTGCCCGGCTCCCCTTTGCCTCACAATTCCCGGTTCCCCCCGCCGTCGTCCCGGTTCCCCAGCTCCCTCAGGCTGTCCCTAGGTCCCCGGTTCCACCCCTACACGGAGCTCCCAGTTCCTTTCGCCCCGTCTCCCATTCCTCCGTCCCTCCTCAGCTCCCTTTGCTCCCCATACCCGGTTCCTCAAGCCCCCATTTCCCGCTCCAACCCGAGCTCCTGTTTGCCTCCCGATTCTTGTTTCCCGCTGGCTCCAGTTCCCTCCAGCCCTCACTTTCCACCCAGTTACCGGGGCTACCCCATTCCCCGTTCCTGCTCCCGTGCCCGGTTCCCGGTTCCGGTTCCCGGTTCCCTTTCCCCGTTCCCTCACAGGGGGCGCCGGGCGGCCGGCAGGGGGCGCTGTGCGCCCGCGAAGGCCTCCCGCCTTCCCTCACGCCCTGCTCCGGCTTTGGGGACATCCCGGCGTTCCCAGCCCTCAGGATGGACACGCAGGCGTTCCCAGTGTGTCCCCAGCCCTCGGGATGGACACCCAGGCGTTCCCGCGTGTCCCAGCCCTCGGGATGGACACCCAGGCGTTCCCGCGTGTCCCCAGCCCTCAGGACGGACACCCAGGCGTTCCCGCGTGTCCCCAGCCCTCAGGACGGACACCCAGGCGTTCTCGCGTGTCCCCAGCCCTCATGAGGGATGCACACCCCGGCGTTCCCGGTCCCGGGACGGACATGCCGGTGTTTCCAGCCCTCAGGGTATGTTTTTGTTTTGTTTTGTTTTGTTTTGTTTTTTTCCTCTTACATCAGCATGTGCTCAGCCAGAGGTGAGAGTCATGCTCAGGACGGGCATCACCTCTGCGAGCTGGGCAGAGTTGATAGTGCCCGAGAAGCGAGGTTATGCTTAGCCTCAGAACTTGGGTGGGAGAAGTATTTTGAAAGCAGCTTCTATTCAGGGACTGGCTGTAGTGGAAACTGTTGGCATTCTCAGTGGAATATGCAGTGGGAAATTCAATAGCAGTGATAAAAAGACAAAGTGATGGATGAAAACTTTAATGAAAATAAGTGCATTTATTTTAACTTTTGCCCTTCTCAGCAAGTTTTTGTTCATCAGCTTCCAAATGCTGATATTGCTTGGTGCTTCTGACATCAGCAAGTTTCAAGTATCTTTCTCAGTTTCTTCAGCTGTGTTAATCTCTACAGGCTTTTCCTGAGTTTCCATTGTGGTATCTTCAGAGTATCTTGGTTGAACTGTGCTCTGAGTTTCTTCAGCTGAAGCTGAGTTAGTTTCCACAGGGTTTTCCTGAGTTGCCTGTCCGGTAGTTTCCACAGGGTTTTCCTGAGTTGCCTGTCCGGTATCTTCAGAGTTTTTTCGATGACCTGTGCTCTGAGTTTCTTCAGGTGAGTTAATCTCCACATGCTTTTCCCGAGTTACCCATCTGATATCTTCACAGTATCTTGGGCGAATTGTGCTTATAGCTGTGAAAAGTAAGGTTTTCAGAATTGAATTGAAAAACACGTTCTGAAGAAAGGAGGTTCCAGACGCTATGAGCCACTCGCGGGAAGTCTGGTAGCCATAGGACAAGCCATAGAGCACGATGAAGAAGGATGAGAGCACGGTTATGGTCAGAACCAGGATCCAGGCCACAGGGACACACCACCAACACAGCAAGGGCTCACTGTCTGGGATCTTGCGGAGCTGCCTGATGGTCGTGCTTAGTCTCCTTACTTTGGACAAGATGCTCCCTTCTAGGATATTGGAACCTGGCTTCTGGGACTTATTACCCATCTCAGGGGAACTCGGTGTCGTCTCCTCCTGTGTGTCAATTACATTTGCATCTTTTTCAGATATTATGCAGTTATTCCAGTACCTGGAATCTACCTTTGGGTACATCTTAGTCACAACAGGAGGAGGATCCTTCTGGGAATACTTAAATAAGACAATTATTAACATTTCCACAGGGAGGGTAAGCAAAGCACATTCAATTCCTACTGTTATTGATCTCGCATACCTCAGGTATATTGGAGCTTCGTCATCCTTTTCAGCATTAAAGAACATAATGTTAACAAGCATGGTGAATAACAGCACTGCTAAAAATGTACACAACCTTTGGAACCTGGTGAAAGCTCCAGCGTTAACAGGAGCAAAAATTGAGATCCACAGATGGTACTCTGTCAGTCTCCTGTTAAAATGAATAAGGAAATAGTCAGTTTTGGGTAGAGGTGTCTGGGGGTCTGTGACAGAAAATTTCAAGGCTCGTGAGGGATGGTTCTTGTCAAGGGAAAGCCATTTTCTGCACAGAAAGAACCAGACCTTCCTGGTGGATATGTCCTCAACTTCAGCTCTGCTTAAGAACCAGGTTGAAGATTTGCCATCGTTATTGAGCCTGATCTTGAAGGAACTAATATCTCCCAATTTTTTTTTAGTAGTTATCAGAAAGCAATCAATGTTTCCCCGTTGGAAAGCTGGAGAAGGCCGGTGCCATAAACAACGGAATTTACTCCTGCCATACTGGCCAATGAGCTGCAGGAAAACCTGGGCTTTGGTCCCAGCATTACAACGACTGCCTGTGTACAGAGTGACCAAAAAGCTCCCATCATCAGAGGCCTCATTGTCTGGCAGAACGATAATGTACTTGATCTCCCTCTCAGCCCTGTCTTTTCTTATAGCCCAGCAGCACAAAAGCAAGAAGATGACAAAAATACAGAGCAGTGTTATGAGGGTCAGTGGGTTTTTAGGTATGTCTGCTATCAGGTTTCTCCCCAGATCTATTGTGTTGGGAAGAACTATTACTTTGGCTGCCAGGAACCTGATGCTGGGTGCTGGAAGGGCTGACACACTCCTGCGATACCGCATGGTGACACAGATACAGTGCACCTGCTCCCAGTTGGTCAGGGGACCAATCACACATGTCTCTGGGCTCCACTCACTTTCAATCCCATTCAGAAATAGGCACTGGTCATTAAAAATGTATATGCTCACCATTTTCTGGTTTGGGTACCTTAAGACATAGTGTGTCTCCAAGATAACAGTGATGGTCTGAGCGCCTGTGTCACTGTTCTGCACTATGTTTTCCAGCAGGGACTTTGGGAGACAGACAACATAGGGACCTTTAACGCTGCAGTCATCAATGATTGTCTCATTTTCACTTGCAACTGTTTTCCTGTTGTGAAAAGCAATAAATGAGGCCACGGGCTGAGCACCAGTATGATTGGTACCTGTAAATATCAGCACCTTGAAAGTAACTTTTAATTTTGTCCTGATCTGGAAGTACATGCTCGTGGCAGTTTCATTGATCTCAAAAAGAAATCCTCCAGTTGTGAAAGTTTGTGTTTTATCCGGTCCCATTAGTAAGTTAAAAGTTGCAACTCCACCTTTCCTGGCAAGAAAAATGTCTGATCTTTCAGGCATGAATGGAATTAGATCCCCATCAGTCTTAGTCTCTGCCATTTTAAACCCCATGACCATTGATATAATATCTGATGTGTAATCTAACCATGGGAAGGGGCTGTCCTCAAATTCAAAAACAGCAGTGGAAAACACAGTGTCTGGCACCACTCCTGAAACATTTCCTTTCCTTATTATTGGATAAAAACAATTGTGGCAGGTGTCTGTTTCAGGCAAACAATTTGTAATGCTCCAGGCTTCATTTTTCTTCACAGTGATATTCCAGTGTCCTGTTTCCATTAGAGTTTCTATTTCCTGAGGGACTTTTCCCCAGAAAACTACCTCTGATACACCTTCCATGATGGAGAAAACATCTTGAATTCCATTTGCACTGACATTCTTGAGATGCAGAAGATCAGCTCTTAGGACATTGGACAAGCATCTTAGTATTCCACTGGTCTGAATTTCTGCTCCCTCAGACCAATTGATCTGACTCCTCTGTCTCTTCAGCATTGCCGTTACTTCTGTCAGTTTCCCAATGGCAAGGTCTTGTGACCTAACATTCATTTTCTCAATTGACTCTGTGATTTCAGAAATAACAGCCACTACTTGGTTGATTTCCATGATGCTATTTACTGAAATATTCAAGGCTGCTTTAACCACAGTTTCCCGAAGGTGAGCCTGAGGGAGCTGGACAATTGGTGTGGTTTTAACATAGTTTAAGAGTGAGGCCGCAAGATAAGTCAAATAACCAGCTCTAAGACGCTCACTGAGCTGCTGAGCAGATGTGGACACGCTTGCTGAATCCAGCAGGTCATGAAACACACGTACAAGGGATTGAGTATCGTGTGGCTTCCTCACATAGGCACGTAAACTCACCTGGGTAAATGCCCTGAACGCATCAAGGACTTGAACGTGAAGTATCACACGGTACCAACGAGAGGGCATTCCAAGTGGGAGAAAAGATGGAGGAGTTTTAGGCTCAGAACCAAAGTACAGAATTGTGCCAAATGTGTTTTCCACCACAGAACTTACTGTGGTAGTTTGGGGTACGTTGGAAGCTACTATCACTTTATATGTCAGAGGTAAATGGCTGTCAGAAAATCCTCTACACTTAACAACAAATTTTGTCTGAAAGGCAAACCCGTAGCGGGGTCTGACGTTACACCTGCCAGCCTTAGGTGGAGTATTTACTGCAAAGGGTTTTCTGGAGGATGCAGACCTACCATCCCAGGTAGTTACGCTTAAGTGAAGTACATAGGTTGGATATTCAGGCTTCATGAAAGTCAGAGCATGTATAGACAGGTAAGCCCCAGACCTCCCCGTTGATGTTTTGGAAGCCCAATCAAAATCAATTTCTTTAGCGGTGTCTGAAAAAAGGGACCAGTAATATAGTGGCTTGTTGCTCGGTTTACAGTTTGAGCATTTTCCAGATAGGGCAAATCTCTCTGTTGGAATTACACTGGCACCACAGTTTTCAATGCATTTCATATCCAGAATGAGTGGAGGGCCAGGATCTATTTCTACAACTTGATCAGCATAAGCCATCCTTCTGCCCTTTTGAATCACCAGGCGAAAGTAGTATAAGGTGCTTCCTGGGAGGTATTCTGCTGGTATTGTTTGAATGGGACCTGAGGATGTTATCCATCTCAAATCCTTCTGCAATGGATGGCATCTGTTTTTCCATTTGAATCTCATGGTTTTATAGTCTGCAAAGTCTTTAGTGCAGTACCAAGTGAATATCATTTGTCCTTCCGCTGCATCAGGATCAGAGGATCCAGAACCATCAAGAGTCCATCTCTCAGAAAATTTCACTGTGCGGACCGGGCCTCCTGAGATATTTGCCACTAGATTAGCTCTCTCAACCTGAACATAAATCATATCGTGGGCCTTGAGGACTGTTGAGGTCCTAATTAGGATTACCTCAGCAGTGAAATAAAACAGATACAACCCATAATCTAAACTATTAGCGGCAACAGTTAAATGTATCATTCTCACACCAAACATGCTAGAAGTGTTTACTGGGTTTGACCAGTCCGGGTCAGATTTTGTGTCCGTAGCAGGATAGATTTGCCATTGAGGCTTGATAGATATGCCAGTGTCGCAGTCTACATCCAACCTGACAAAGAGGAAAAATTCTAATGCCCTTTTCTTGTACAAGATATTGGTATTGGGAGTAGGTCTCTGAATCCAACACCTGACTATCCTACAATTTTTTTGTGCACAAACCACTGGTGCTTCTATGGTTTTTGCAGTACGGTTGTTGACCCTGACACTTAAAAGAGCCGGTATAGGTGCACTGCTGGTGCAGTTCACTTTTGCCACAAACCCCGTGTATTTCTCTGCATCAAAGGGTAAAGCAGAGCGCCGGACAAAACGCGTGGCATTTTTTACATGGTCATTGTACGTGTACGTGCTACTCTGGACAATATGGTCTTTTTTTGTGCCAAAAAGCTGCAGATAGAAGGTCCACTCGCACTGTAGCATCGGATGTTGTGTAGGGATAAACCACACTAAATAAGTAAAGTTCTGCAGAACAGAAGGACGGGCACTGCTGAAAACGTGGACGTCAAGGTCTCTTTCTGCCAGTGACCTAATCAAAGCCCTCTTCTGATTCATATAAAGGTACATTTTGAACTTGTACCACCGTAAGGCCAGAAACTCTATGGTGAGTAAGTAGGAGAGCTGCTTGTATTGGTAGAACACAGTGTGTGTGTTAGGACGATCTGTGGAAAAAGTGCTGCTGTCTTTAGATGTGTAAAATGTTCCCTGGTTGTACCTGAAAACGTAAGTGCTGCTGTTGGTCTTCCCTGGACAAAGGTTGACATGTATGGGAGTTTCTTTGCCAGCAGTTAAGCTCAGGGTACCATTGAGCAGGTGCAGTTCCCCCATCAATTCCTCAAACCTCTTTCCATCAACATGGAAGTAAACGCTGGCCACCACCATCTCATCCAGGCTCTGAGGTGTAGAAATGGCACAGAAGTTGCTTGGCAGTGTAAATGAACTGTAGGAGCACAGCCACCCTCCTATAGCCTGTGTGTCCACCAGTCTGTAGGCAAGTGTACTCAGGGTAAGGGGCTGAAGCCACCAGGACAAGCTGAGGGGCTGCTGAGGAACACTGAGGAGCTTGGAGCTGACACTGAGAACATGCACCAAGTCAGGCTCCACCTTGAGAGAGAGGTTGAGGCTTATGCGGGGCATCTGCTCAATGCTGACCAAAGCAACGTGGATCCCGGGGTGCCTGTAGCGCACAGTCAAGCGGTAGCTGTAGTAGGCGGCACAGGTCTGTTCCAACTCAACTGTTGGATAGACAGCAGGTGATGTTGTGTCCTGGTGCTCGCTGCTGGGAAGGAGAAGGCTCGAGGGGACACCTCCCCGGCTGCTGAAGCGGTACTGCCAGGCAGCACTTTTGAGGCGTGCACACCAGCCCAGCTCCACGGGCTGCCACGCTTGGATAACGCGTGTCTGCGGCCAAAGCACGAACAGCCGCATATCCTGCTGCGCGATCTCGACGCTCACGTTGCGATGAAAGCACTCGGGCGCAGGGCAGGAGGCAGACCAGCACTGCACTGTAACAAGGCTGGAGGCCCCGGGCGAGGGAGCTGCTGTCTGCAGCACCACCCGGCCTGACCAGCGTGAGATGTTCCTCAGAAAGGCCGCGTTCAGGTACCAGAGGCAGCAAGGTGGGGATGGCGGCTGTCCCTCCTCCTCCTCCTCTACCTCCAGCCCTGCTCCTGGGGCGGGCTGGTAATGCAGGGTCACGGTGCTGTTCCACAGGCACGACACCCTGTGCTCGTTGTCCTGCCGCTGGAACACTTGGCCGTGAGGGCCCGGGCAGCTGACCCGCATGGGTGACGGCTGGAGACGGACTGGGGACGCCGAGCCCCGGCGGCAGCAGGCGAGCAGCTGCATGAGGAGGAGGAGGAGGAGGAGCGCGGCCATCGCGGTCAGAGGGCACGGGGCGGAGGACGCGCGGCCTGACAGGGGCTGCTCGTTGGGGTGGCCCAACAGCTGGGACAGCAACCCGAGGACACCACAGCCTCCTCCGCAGGGCAGCTGGTGACAACGCTATTTAACCTCGGACGCCGGGCCGGGCCGGAAGAAGGAACAAAGATTTAGGGGTCAATAATCGCCACCGAGCTGCGGCCCGCGTCCCTCAGGGACGGCGCGGGGGCTCCGCGCGCACCCGGCACGCACCGCCCGCCGCTCGCGCCGCTGGCGGCCCCGCCCCCGCCGCGTCGGCGCGGCGAGATTGCCCAGGGACCATGGCTGCGCTGAGGGACTGCAAGGTGAGCGCAGGGCTGGGGACTGCGGGGGGACCATGGCTGCGCTGAGGGACTGCAGGGTGAGGGCAGCGCTGAGGGGCTGCAAGGTGAGGGCAGGGCTGGGGGGCTGCGGGGAACGCACCGCTGAGGCGCCGAGCCAGCGCGGCTCGGTCCTGCCCTGTGCCCAGGGGCGGCGGGGGCCTCCGTGGGGTCCCGGGGGCTGCCGGCGGGCTTTGGGCTGTGGCAGGCGGGGAGCTGAGCCGGGCTCGTACACTTGGGTGTGTTTCGGAAGAGGGAAGCTGCTGTTGGGATCTGGAAAAGGATTTCCCCTTCACCCGTCTTTTGTACCGGGGAAGCAGAGCCATGTGTGAGCATTTCTGGGTCTTGTTCCCACGGCACCCACCTGCCCCCTCCGTGGGCCTCAGAAGTGGATCAGGCCTTCGATTAACTCCAAATCAGCCGCGGATCAAAGGGTGCAACCTGTGGGAGCTGCTTATTGATTAAGTAATTTGAATGCTCTCTTTCTGATAAACTCCTTTTATGGTTGTGTTTTGGTTAATTAGGGCAGTGGCAGGTTAAAGCAAAGTCTCGAAGATTGCGTGAGACAGGTGCGTGACTGACAGAGCTTTGGGGATCTGTCATGCCAGGAGTTCAGTAGGTGCCAGCTGCAGCCCACGGAGAGCACAATTCTCAGAGCCAGCTAAGATTCTAGCAGAGCAGAAAATACAAGTAAACAGTCACCAGATCTCATGACTGAACTCTAATCTTAGAGCAGGAGGAAGGGCAAGGCTTTGGTCTCACCCAGAAGCCATGAGAAGAGTAAAGGCCATGACTCGCTCTTGGAGTTAGAGAGAGGGCTGTGGGAGATCAGTATAAGAGAACCCAAAGGCAGCCTCTGTGGGAAGGGGAGCTGATGAGCCTTACAGACTCTTGAGGCTGATTTTTGCCCACTCACACTCCCCCCTGGATTTCTTCAGTCACAGTCAGATACCTCACTAGAGAGAAGCTCCAGGACCTGAGTGTCCCAAGTAGTCTGGGCAGGACCCCTTATGTATGTCCTGGAGGACAAGGGGTGCTGCCTTTTCTGTGGTCCCAGTAATTCTTTAGCTCTCAGTTGGCAATGATAGATTAGGTTTGGAGCACATATTTTACATCTCTTAGGAGCCAGAAGCTCCTGTGGGCTGGTTCTGCCCTGTAGCCCATTGTCCTGATGTGCTGGTTGTGGCAGAGTAGTGGCACCCTTGATGTGACACAGTCTTGCTGCCATTCTCCTGTTGCCAGAGTGGGAGTTTTCCAGTGGGGAGTGAGTCAGGTGGGCTGCAGCCATAGCAGGACAGAGGCTTTCCAGAGGGGCTGGAAATAGCACATACCTCAGCTAGACCAGCACTGTCCTTAGAGATAGAGGCAGACACATTTTCCACTAACCCTTGTTCTGCTGGTTTGTTCTGGTGCTCACACACAGACTTCTCCATGCTTATGAATCAGCATCAAATCCCCTCAGAATGGGACATAATTTTCTGCTTGGCAAGCACCTCAGGCTGTTGTGTAAAACAGTGAAACAGGCAGTGATGCAGAGTCCTGCTCCAAAGGAAGCTTGGTTTTGATGACTGATGCTGAGGGTGGCTCCTGGCCTACTTTGCAGGGCACCATGGAAGACAGCCAGTAAGTAGCAAGCCTGACCTTGCTACCTGCTTGGCTTTTCTCTTTATTCTTTTTCTGGATGATAAATGTCATGGAGACTAAAAATTTTCAGCTCCCTTGAGGTTGCTGAATGGAGCTTAAGGACTAAGTGGCAAAAAGAGATAACGGGATATATATATATATACATACATATATATATAAAAGATAAAGGTTTATATAGGTATATAAAAACATATAAAGGTATATTTATAAATAAATGTATATGTATATATATAAAAGATAAAGGTTTAAAGGTATGCACACAGGATCATAAACATGGCTGGAACCAGTGGAGAAACAGATAAGAAGGACTGCAGTGGTTTTTTGGCAAGTTATGTAACACAGAAACAACAGCACATGTCCAAAGAAAATGTTCAAGGAAAGGTCACCTTTAATATCAAAGCATTCAGTGAATACAACCACCAGAGACCCCTTTTTATGACTCTCCAGGGCCAGAAAAGAACTTCCAAAAGGAGGAAGATGCATGCAAATTCATTCTAGGAATTAGTTCTGTGTATTAGATAAGAAGCATGTATTAATAAATATGTATGATTATGATGATAAAGAAAGACCTTGTTGCAAAGTCTCACCACACCCACAGAACAAAGAGAGTGTGTCCTGTGCAGATAACAAATACTTGCTTCCTAGTGCTCAAATTGTGTTAGGAAGTTTATTCCAGCCTGTTTCAGTGTCATAGATATAGTATGAATTGTAAAGAAAATATGTAATTTTAGAGATTCAGGTCTAGTCTTTCAGGCATGTAATTTGAAGACTCAGTTGCTTTAGCTGTTGGAATGTGAGCCTTTAATCCAGTCACAGTGGGAAAGCTTTAGGATATATTAACAAAGTTGTCTTTGCCTGGTTACTTAAAAATTTTGACAGATTATTATAGCTAGGAAATGCTTTAAAGTGTAAAATGAGAAGAGCTGAATTCTTGCAGCATCAGAAAGGACTAAGCCCCCTTTAGGAGAAGTGTGAATTATCTTGCCCCATGTCTGTTTTTATAATAGTTGTCTATCCTTCATATTCTGTGTACTGCATTAAAGTAATGCTGGAGTGATTGGGGCAGCTTCTGAAATGAACTCTGCTCACTTGCCAGCAGCCAGCCAGGAGATGTTGTGCCTCAATCACGTGATGTTGCTAGAAATTGGCAGCCCAATTCTGTTTTGCTTTTTAGCTTTATCCATTTCCCATGTTCCTGTTGTTGTTAGGCTTGTGTATGAATGTGATCCAAATTTTCAGTTGGTTAACTCCAGAAACTGAGTGGATTTGCTCTGCCAGGCTGTTTGCTCTGCAAGTTGGTTCAGAAGAACATTATTGTTTGAAGATTTATAGGTTATAGGATTTACAGATTTATAGACTATAGGAGAACAGGGTTTTATTTTACCATACTTCACACAAGGTGTGCCTGTAGCAGAGGAACTCACCAGCATCTCTAATGAGTTCAGAATGGTGCTGTCATTATGGGCTGGGCAACCTATTTGATTTTCTTGGTAATTGTTGGCTTCTTTAGCTCCAACTAATTGAGTGTTAATGTAACTGCAACTGATCAAAAGGTTTGTTTCTGCCTCACACTGTACTTCCAGCTTTTCTTTTTCAAAGTGCACAGCTGATGAAAATACCAGAACAGCATCAATGTGAACATCTGGCAGTGTCAGGAAGATGAGGGTGTAAAAGGAGCACGTTTGTGTTTGTTTGTTGTGCAGGCCTGGCAGGATGCTGGACTTGTCCTGTCCACGACCAGCAATGAAGCCTGTAAGCTCTTTGATGCTGTGCTGACACAGGTATGACTGAAAATGGGATTTGAAGGGATTCATGCATGGAACACTCCTTACTGTAGCTGATATTTAAATTCCTTATCAGCTGGGAGAGCCTCAAAATCAGGCCACCACAGGAGTTCAGCCTTTAGCTGGCTGCAGGAAACCCAGTAGCAGAGGGCTGCACCAGATGCTGCAGCCATGGTGAAAACCTCAGCCAGTGAGCTCATTCCACTTGATACCAACACATCAGCCAAAAGCCCTGTAGAAATCCAGGGAAATTGGTTCTGCTGGTGACTGAATTAAATTAAACCTCAGTTTTTCTGGTTTTATACTACACTAAACCTTCCCAAATACAACATTTGTCTTTTAGTCATTTGCCCTGCTTTTGAATTTTAAGTGTCTGTGAGAACAAAAAGAAAAAATCCTCCTTACCATAGAGGATTTCTCCATCCTGTCTTGCTCTGTCTCTCTTATAGTATGCAACTTGGACCAACAATGAGAGCCTTGGAGGTATTGAAGGATGTCTTTCCAAGCTAAAAGCAGCAGATCCAAACTTCAGTGAGTATAACCTTTAATTGAGAGCATGGGTTGATGCCTGTTGTCTTGGTATTTACCTGACTTGGTTTATGCAAGGGCAAGGTGATCATTTATAGAATTCTATAAAGCTTTGTCAAAATGTAGAGCAGGCAGAATGTTTTGTGTGGTGTTTTTTCTTTTCATTTCACATCATATTTGAGTGGCTGTCATGAAAACCTTCTGAGAACTTTAGGCTTGGGAGACTTGGGGGACCCCTGTGTCCCCAAGTGGGTTTTATTGAAAATGCTCAGCTGCTCTGGTGCTTTGTGGAGCTGAGGGCTGTGCTGTGGGCTCAGCTGGTGCTGTGCTGTTTCCTGCAGCAATGGGACACGTCATTGCCAATGGCCTGGAGCTGATTGGCACTGGGAGGAGCGTGAGGCTTGACAGGGAGCTGGACGGCGCCGTCAGAGCCATGGTGGCACTTGGCAAGGCACAGCCCCTGACAGAGAGGGAGAGGCTCCACGTGTCAGCGCTGGACGCGTTTGCCAGGGGGTGAGTCCTGTGCCACCCTGCTCCAGGGACTGGGAAGGGTTCCTCTGTCTGCTGCAGGCAGAAGTGAGGGTTGGCAGTGGTGGTGTGGCATGGTAGCTGACCTCTAGCAGGGGATCAGGGTGAGATGTCACAGATTGTCCCTGAATTTCTCTCTCCACCCTAAGTGCCATGTGTAGCTGGGGAGCAGCACTGTGCTCTATTGCCACCACTTCCTAGCATTGAGCACTCCAAGTTTAAAATGTGCCACAGATCCATCAGTGAGGTTTAGAACTAGGAGATGAAGTATTTGGCTACAGCAGGGTCCAGACTCAGATGCACAGAGACAGAATTACAGACTTCTCTCTCTTGTCTCCCTATGTCAAAACCATTTCCCCTGTAAAACAGGGAGATAAGAGTGTCACACTGTGTGCTGTAGAGGCACACTGCTTCATTCCATATGATAAATCTGTATGAACTGCAGAACATATGGACTAATGATTCACCTTCATTGTTTGTTTGCCAAACAATTGGGCAAGCATGGGTTTGCCTCACATCTCAGCAAAGGAAATGAGTAAGCTACTGAGGCCCTGCCACTGGGTTTGATTCCCACAAAGGAGAGGGAAGGTGTCTTTTTACATACAAAGTTCCATTAATTATGATGGGTCCCTCTAGGAACTATTCAGCCCTGGAGAAAAATGTTTAGGTTTATGGTTAAGCTTGTTTCATTTTCCTTGTGTTACAGTGATTTGGTGTAACCCAACACGATTTCTTTCATAACATTTCTCAGAAGGTGCCAAATGAAGATAATCCCATTATTATCTTAGAAAAGACTGAAGAATTCCTTCAAGGAGTACAATAAGTCATTTGGTGCTGAATTTTCTATTGTTCAGCATAGTTTGAGTTCAGGACTAACAGTAGGGGCAGGCGTGTGTGCCTACTTTCAGTGATGGAAATAATTTTTTTATTTCTAGCCAACTTCCAAAAGCTTGTGATCTGTGGGAGCAGATTCTGCAGAGCCACCCCACTGACCTGCTAGCCCTCAAGTTTTCCCATGACACTTATTTCTACCTGGGGTACCAGCGCCAGATGCGAGATTCTGTTGCCCGTGTTTATCCTTTCTGGACTCCTGATGTTCCTCTGAGCAGGTGAGGCATGCTTCACTTGGAAATTGCTCTTTACCTGCTGTGCAAGGACTATGTGGTTTTTAAATTCAGATTTACAAGTTCAGATCTTTTGGAAACAAGACATGTAGACAAAAATCAGGAGTCTAGAAGTTAATCAGATTTGACTATGGATAGAACATGTATTGAGTATCCCTCTTGACACTGTTGGTGAGGGATTTTTCCTAAGTGAGCTGTCAAATATAACACATGGTGTGTAATATATAGGATAAAATCATGTCCTTACCCAGGGCAGTGGCAAAATTTCTTTATTTCTTCCACAAAAGTACTGTTCATCTTGATCCATTAAATCAATCAGGTGCGCATAACATCTCAATTTTTTAAAATTTATTTTTATGGCTTAATGGGGATGATTTACAACCAGTTTTAAAGGGCCACTTCATGTAAAAGTACCCTCCTGTTGTTTTGTGGGCACTGGGGAAAATGTAGATTACCTTGGAGATGCTCAGATAGCTTTGGTGACAGCAGTGTCTCACTTCTAGCCTTCTAATTCTGCATCTTGGAGCTGTTTATGGAGATCAGCAGCTGGTTCTGTGTAGCTGGTGATTCCATCTCATCCAGAGATGGAAATGCCCATTCTGATGTGCATCTTGTCACTGTTTGCCATACTGGTGTCTCAGGGTCATTCATTTCCCCTGAGAATTAGCTTGGTAGTTCTGTATCCTGTGAGCTTGCACCTTGTTGTAAATTGCTCTGCAAGGACTTTTTTGAGTTAAATGTTCTTTCTAGTGTGTTTTTTCAGTCCTGGAAAAAAAACTTATATAAAAAACTTATAAACCTTGTTATAAATGGATGATGTGTTCTTTTCCCCCCTTGTTAGCTATGTGAAGGGCTACTACTCTTTTGGACTGGTGGAAACAAACCTTTATGACCGTGCTGAGAAGGTTGCCCATGAGGTAAACTGCCTGCTGTTGGTGCTGAAAGCCTTGAGGATTCTCACACAGGGTCTTGGTTCCTGCCAGCTGTCAGTCAAAGCAGCAAAGAGATACAGCTCTCATGGAAATGCTCACAGGTCTTTGTGAGACTTGCTGATGACTCTTCTCACATCTCTGCCCCACCAAGGCAGTTTCACTGGGCTGTATTCCCCTCACTTGCTTATGAGCATGCCCTGTCACATGGGGTCAGAACACCCTTATAAAATCCATATATCAGCCTCCTGCTGCTTCCCACATGTATAATTGCCTGTTTGGATTGTTTTGACATAATCACTCCTGCTTGGCTTCCTGCTCCCTTTTGTTTTCCTAGATGCTTGTTCATGGATTATTGAACAATTAACTGTAACAATGTTCCTGGGGAACAGTATCAGCCAGCCTGTTTCCTTTCTATGAAGATAGGAATTACACTTTCTCCAGTCCTCAGGATTATCCCTGTCCTCCAGGAGTCTCAGACACAATGAATCTCTAATGGGTGCTCTTGGCAAAACTTCTGTTACATCAAATTGCTGAAAGTGACAATAGAGACTAAACCCTAAAACTTCACCTTTACTGGGTTCATGACAAACTTTGCAACATGCAAAAAGCCTAGTGGGAGCTTTGAGCCAAGGAAGAGGAATTGGCCATTTTTGGAAAAGAAATAGTTATCTGCAAGGCCCTATATCATGGAATATATTGTGCTTGCAGTTCTTTCATTGATGCATGTCTGTGAAATAGATGTCATTTCACAGTCATCATCAAGGCCTGTGTTTTAAAGTGTTTTGCAGGTGTTGATCTCCCTGCAGCAGAATTTGGGAAGTGAAGACAGCCAAGGAACAGTCTGTTCCTTTTCTGTCCAAATCAGACTTGTGGGCTGTGGTTAGTTGGAGTGGTACAAGGATGTACTTAACATGCAGCAAGTTAAAAGTAGTCTCTTGTTTCTAGATAAGCAGTGATAAATGTCTGCATTTGCAAGTTTGTAAGGCTCATTGTGTTTTCCTGTTTTTCACTCACAGGCTTTGGCTGTAAATCAGACAGATGCATGGTCTGTCCATACCATAGCTCATGTAAATGAAATGAAAGCAGAGGTGGAGAAAGGCTTAAAATTCATGAAGGAGACAGAAAAGAACTGGAAGGTAAATGTTTTTGTGGCATCTCTGAGGAAGCTATTTTTAGTTTTTCTTTAATTCCTGCAGCCAAGTTCTTGAGTCAGGCTTGCAGCCCTGTTACAGTCAATGCAGAGTTTGCAAGAGGAAATCTTCCTTTGAGGTGCTGCTGCTCTCCATGCAGCCTTTAAGCAAGAGGCAGGAGGAAGTGGAATGTCATGAGGGACATGACTGTCCCTATTTGTGATCTGTTGTGTGGTTATAGAACCAAAGTGACCACTGATTCTTTCACAAGCTTTCAACTTAGGCTGATGTATGCACAGACAGTTGAAGGACCTGGCTAAATCTCATGGGACCTAAGATGAGGTGGAAAATGACACAGTCAAATCAACTGTTTCAAAACACTAAAATACTTGTTTGCTTCTGGATGGGGAGGAGATTTTAAGAACAAGGAAAAGAGAAAATATGGTCTTAAATATTTTCTAGTGTACTAATTACTTTTTAGTGTATCAGTTACCTTAAATATCCAACATGCTTGACAACATCTTTCAGAGTACTGAACAGGTTAATTAGTCTGTTATGTGGTCCTTGCTGTAATTAAGTTTTATTTTGTTTGATAGCATTTACCCAGTGATTGAGTCTGTTCTATTCAGAGCTGAGAGCTGTGAGGTTTGCCTTTGCTAGAGCCCACAAGAGTCTATTTTAGAGTCATCTGAGCTGACTGTCCCACCTCACACCAAGAGCAGGACTGGATAGTGAGAACAGAAAGGCTGGGTTTGTGCTTGTTTTATTTTTTAAGTTTAGCATTCAGATACTGGGCTTGGAGGTGCAGACAGAAAACTCTTGCTTGAAGTTCACACCTGTCACATCCCAGAAAGCATTTTTTCTTTTAAAATGTTAATGAAACAGTGACTGACAGTTTGGGTGGTACCTTAAAATCCCCAGTCAGTGATTTTTGGATCAATTTTTTTTAACTCTTGATTCTTAAAATAGTCGCATGTCTCTGTGATTCTTACTCTTTATCCAAATAAAATCAAGTGCAAGCCCACTTGTCTCTAGCAGTTTAATCTTTTTTAGAACTCAAATTTAGCAGCAGGGAAAAGGTTTTGCTTTATTTATTCAGGTAATTCCATGATCTTGTTTGTATGACATTTGGAATGGCAGTATGATACTCAACTTGATATTATCAGTGTTTATGCCAAGCACATAACTGCTTCTGTTGCTTGGGTTTGGTTTATGATTTAATATTAAACAAGCAAAGATTACCAGAATGTTTATCTTAGAAGCCCTGACATTTATTGGGAACCTTTACCTTTGTGCTTCCTGAAAGTGCTTGTTACAGTTGTCAGGATGACAATAAAGATGATTTTTCCACTCGTGAGACCATAAAGTTTAACTACAGAACCAGGAGAGAGTGAGAGGAGAGGGGTGAACCTTTCTGGTATTTTAATTTTCCCCAAAGGATTATGGAACTACATGTGTCTGTTTTTAATGCATTCACAAAAATGAACTGCAGTTGCCTTGAGCTGCAGGATGGGGAAGGGGATTTGAAGTTTTGGTGCCAGCTGGAAAGGACAGTGTGAAATTGGTGCAGTTCAGCAAAAATTCATCTCACCTGATGAGCTGCCAGTGTGTTTGGCATCCCTTGCAGCTTCTATAGCCTGCAGTAAAACTTGTTTAAAAAGTGGTTCCTCTTTATCTGAGGTAGGTTCTGCATGGCTGGGGTGAGTGGCCCTCATAAGGCCTCCATATTCTCCTCTCTCCTCTGTCTGGCCAGGTTTCTTCAGACAAGATGCCTAAATTTTAGATGAGACAAATCTTACTCTTCTTAGAGATGTGGATTAAATTTCTTTCTTAAAAAGGATACTGAAGAAAGGTGAATTCTGTGGCATCCAAGTGAAACTCTTAAATTATGTGGGGGAACCTTAGGTGTGAGATGTTGCCCTGAATAGCTGCAAGAATAAATGTACCAAATGAGAAGGTGTCCTGGCAGCTGATTTAAATTTCTTGTCTCTTTTGTGTCTCCTGAAGTACTCAGTTTTGCTGAAGGAGGAAACAGAAATCTGACTGCATAACTTGAAAAGGGGAGTTATTTTGTAAATATTTTTTTTTTCTCTGCAGAGCAGTGATATGCTTGCTTGCCATAATTACTGGCACTGGGCTTTGTACTACATTGAAAAGGTATGAGGTATTTTCATGCATGTGCTTTATGGTCCAGATAAGTTATCTAAAGCTCTTTTAAAGGCAGAACTAACATTTACTTGGTGGGGGTCAGCTGTTTGAAGGGATGTTTTTATAAAATAGCACAATTCTATATTTACAAAGTGTAAAGTGTAAATAGTTCTTTATTACTGTTATTTTGAGAATTTTAATTGCATTGGTCAGCACTTTCAGGATCTTTCTAAGAATGTTGAAATATTGCTGTGAGATTATTGCATGCTTGAAGATCCAGTAGTCTCACTAATTACATTTAGCACAGTTATTTGATACCAAGATGAACACAGATCTCTAATTTTGAGATAAAATTTAACAAAATTCTTAACAAATTCAGTACTCATTTTCTGGCCCAAAAATTTGCTGATTATTAAAAAAGAGGCCATAATTTCTAAATTGGGTTGCCAATGCTATTAATTATTGTTACTAATTCTTAGCCTTTAAAAGTGGTTGAAATTTTACCCAGCCTGTCAGAATTTCCTTGGATTTAATGCTTAGCACTCATGAGGCTCAGCTTAATAGGGAGATAAATGTGGCATCCTTGAGAAGGCAGCATCCTTTGGCCAGAAGGCAGAGGAACACAGAAGGAACATAATTCTCCACAGGAGTCCAACAGTTTATTTATTTTGTCACTTCCTATCTACATAAGTATTTTGAAGGCTGCTTAAAACTGGTTTTTCCCCATCTCTTTGCATACACCATGGGATGCACTGATTTTTGCAAACATCTGTGGAAGGAACATTAGAATGAGAGGCAATACCTCCATGTTTTTCCTTCTTGCTCAGCTTGTGCCAGTATTGGTACTTATTCTTAGATGGAACCTCAACACACTGATCATTTTGCCTATTAAATCCAGGTTTTCTGTTTTGAATACCTCAAGGTTTCTTTGGCTTGGTTTGTTTTGATCAGGCACTCCTGAGGAGCTGTCATGGTGTCTGTTAATGTGTTTGTGCCTGGTTGCTGTGTCTGCACATTAACCACACAGTCCTCCTTTCCTTTTCCAGGGGGAATATGAAGCTGCTTTGACAATTTATGACAAACATGTGAGTAGGGGCCTGTTTGTCTTTACTGAGATCATACAAGATCATGATGTGATGATGATGTGTGCTTTCTTCCTTCTGTGTGACACTGAAACCTATCACAGTGCATGATCTGGGTATAAATATTGTTCACATCTGTTACCACAGGCTTTTAGGGAAACAGCTTCTCAGTACTTCTGGGGAAAATGCCCCAAGGATTGAGTATTACACAGTTTGAGTGCTTGAAAGAGCTACAGTGGTACTGATTTCCATTCTGTCCATGTTTCTTATTCATACCTTTCAAAGGTAAATTAGTCAAGTCACCTTTTCAAAGGACTGGTTTTGCATGTTAGGTACAAAGTCAACTGGATTTCAAAACAACCTTTGTAAATAAGCAGTAGCAATTTAGATAACATAGCACATCTTTGTAAGGATTGTAAAAATAAATACTGCAAGCATTAAGAAGGCTGCTGGGCAGATATCTATCTGCTAACATTGATCCAATGAAGCAATATTTGTGGCAGAATTTTGGAAAACATAAAATACTGTGGTGACTCCCCAAATTTACTGAGAAAAACAGCACATGTAAACCAAAAAAGTTTCTGTCATTGCAAATTTCTTTATTGAAGAAAAATGCAATTAGGACTATTACAAAACAGTAATTTTAATTTTGAATTAATAGAAGGACAAAGTTAATTTAGTACTGTGAAAATAAGTTTGATAATCTGAGGAAGATTCCACTAGTGCATCACTTGGCCATCCTATGAGTACTTGTGATTCCAGATTGCTCCTGTGTGCCTGGCAAGTGGAAGCATCCTGGATATAGTTGATAACTGTTCAATGCTGTACAGGCTCCATCTGGAAGGTAGGATATCCTCTGGCCATTCTTTTTTGTAACTTTTTCTTTTCCCTTCGCCTGCCATTCATGTTGGGGAAGTATTTCAATAAAATTACACAGCAGGTTTGATCAGTGTTTCAGAAGAAACTCAAGAAAAGCATCAATGTGAAGTTCCTAATGTCCATAAGCTTTATTCTTCCCAAAAGTTTCAATTTTCCATGCCACTGTGGCATAACAGCTCCAATGCATAAGCCTCTAAAAACCCATAGCACTTTCTGGCCATAAATTTCCAGTTACATCCTTTCTTTTTCTGTTTTGATCCTGATTGAAATAGTTAGTATGGGCCCATCAGCCTCTGGCTTTTTGTACTCCCCTCACTCAGTGGCATTTCCCCTTTTAAGTCAGTGTTTATACACTAGGGTTCATGGCAGGGACATGCTGGGCAGCCAGTATTTCACACTGTTCTGCTAATGATGTATTGGGGTTTTTGTTAAATCCATCTTCTCACTCTGCCTTGTGATTCCTACAGATGGCTCATGGTGAACAGCACCTCCAAAACATTATGAGCAATCTCATAATAAACCAGAAGCTCACACAATGCAGACTCAAATAATGCCTTTAAACTCCTGACAGTCAGGGAACTCCTGGCCCACATAGGGCAGGCTGCAGCTGAACATTATTGCTGCATCAGGAAATGTTGAGTTCAGTGGGAATGCATTTTATGCTGAGTGGCTGACAGTAATTGCAGAGTTGTACCTTCTGATGTGGCAATGTTATTGAGAGAAGTATTTTTTACTCTTAGGTGTAAAGCTTGGGGACAGGTGGGATGATCTGCTTGGGGTTACAAAGAAGCACACCAAGGATCACATTCTTCTGTTCAATGATGTGCACTACTTGATGTCTTTCCTTGGAGCCAAAGACCACAAAACCACTGAGGAGCTTTTAACAACTCTGCAGGAACTTGCCAGGTAAGCAGTGGAATTCCTGCACTGGGTTCAGTGAAAAGCCCCCTGAACTTCAGGGCAGTGATGCAGTGCTGTCTCTGGCTTGCTGAAGCTCCAACATGCTCCTCCCTGCCTTAGCATGTCTCCAGTTAGGAGATCCAAATTATTACCTATTTATTGAGTGAATGTCTAGAGGGGTTCCTCATATTGTTGGGCAGAAATCTTTTGTGTTTGAGGTCATGGACACCACCTGAGCAGTTGCTGTCTGTTTCCTTTTAGTGAGGTCACACTAAGCTGTGTCACAGACAAGGAGTAAAGTATATTAATAAGAACATTCTACAAGATGTGTCAGCTGGCTGTGGTGGATCTTTTCTGCTCTAGTTTAAAAGGTTAATAAGAGAACATTAGTAGGTAGTGATATTCTAATGGCTACTCTTTGATGTGTTGTTAAGTCCATCTGCAGGAGATTAGGTTTCAAGTACTACTAAAGTAATAATCTAGAATATTTCACTTTCAAATTAAGTTATTTGAAAAAGTTGAATATTTAAGTAGTACATCCAAACAATGAAGGTTTTGTGTTCCCTTAGGTATTAAATGATTGTGAATTGCCTTGTTTATTTTTTTAAGGGGTTGATATATAGATGCTTTAAATTAAATTTCTTCCCCCTACTACACCCTTTTTTACCTCTGTTTAAGCATCTGTTGCTTCCTTGTCTTTAAAAAGAAGGAAGGAAGAAGAACCTGAAATTGTCACTATTTGTTCCTGACTATTTGTAGTTTTGAGGAATACTATAACTTTTAAGAATACTTATCAAAACAAATAACTTTCAAAGCAAGCCTACGTATGTCTCATTTAACTAAAGTAGAAAATAGCAAATATATTTTCTTATTTATTCTATTATTTATATAAGTATGTCAGGGTATATAAAGTATAGAAAACTGTCCACCAAAGGCTTTAAAGAACATGTGTTCATATATGCTATTTATTCTTTCACCCAGTGCTTCCTTTCACCTACCTTCAGCCTTAATAATACATGTCTACATTTTTAGCTGCAATTTGAAAAATTATAAAGCTTCATTTCATTATTTGAGAAAGCAGGCTGTGAGCTGAAGGGACTGCATTAATGATTGGGTTAATTTACGTCTATCACAAATATGTAATATATAAATGATAGCCCAGAGGCGTTTTGTGTGTGTTAAGAAAGCAGTGTTACACCCTGGGCACAAACATCTGGCATTGCACCGGGATTTTTCCCTGGCCTAAGCCATGGAAAGTTGCTGGGAGTTTGTCGGGTGTCCCATGGCGCTCTCTGGTGGTTGTGCCACAGGCTCCTTTCCATGGAAATGCTGGACAAAATGTAGAAATGAGAAATTGTTCCATTATTTTCCTCACTGGCTGTCTGAAGCTGCTTCAAATCTGTTGTGCACTTGTATCTTTCTAGGATGCCACAGTTTGTTTGAGGAATGATAAGCACGTAGGGCAGTGTTGCCTCCTGGAAAATGAAGGCTGGCCCAGTGAAAGAAAAGGAAATTTTGTAACCCTGATGTGAGAAGGAGCTGGCTTTGCAAGGTCATGACTGGGAGCTGTGTGCAAGAACTGGTGGCCACATGTGGCCACACAAAGGCCTTGCAGTAGGATGTTCTGGTGGGGTCAGCAGAAGAGAAACTGCAGTTTTCTTACTGTCCTAGCCCAAACTGTTTATTGCAGAGCTAGGAGGGTTGGGCTTGTGCCTTTTGTGGGTGTATTCAGGAGGATAAAAACTGATTGCTGGATGAGTAACAAAAAGGTGAAAGTAGCATAACCAAAAGATATGAGTTAAGTCAAGTACCTGAAACAGGCTTTGTACAGTAACAAAAAAATAAAAACCTGTCTGCAGGCAGGGGCAGACTAACATTGAAATATGGCTATTTATGCTTTGGCTTATGGAAGTTAACCCCTTTTTCATTCTACAGAGCACCTCATGAAGACCACCAGCTTTCCCTGGCTCCTCATTTGGGGCTGCCACTGTGCCAGGCTTTTGTAGAGTTTGAAAATGGGAATTGTGACAAAGCTGTAGATCTGCTGTACCCAATCCGTTATGAACTCGTCCAAGTGGGAGGCAGTGATGCTCAGGTAAAGGAGATCCAGAAAAGACTTTTGATGTGACTCAATCCCCTCTCAGTGGCCACCATGAAGCACTTACCTCATCCAACAGCACTTCAGTGTCAGACACTGAAAAGCTGAACTCTGCTTGTGACTGAATCCTGTTTGCAAACACTTACTAGCAGGGTTAGCTATTTATTTTAAATGTTGATTTGTTTCCTTCCTGTGAATTTAATAATTTGGTAACCAAGACATTGTAACCAGCCATACATTATAAATTACTTATTAGTTTGTGTTTTGCTGACTTCTATTCCAGAGAGATGTTTTCAGCCTGTTATTGATTCATGCTGCTTTAAATTCTAAATCAAAGGCCAAACAAAACCTTGCAAGGTGAGTATTCCCCTGATAAATATTTGTGGAAATAGCACTGTTCTGAAAGTAAGGAGTAATGAATATACTCAAAAAGTAAGAAGTAATGAATATATTCAAGCCAATAAATTTCAGGCTAAAATTTTGTGTTAAATGTAGCAACATTTAACCAGGATAAAAAGTACAATAGCTTCCAATTCCAAAAGTTCACTCTTTCAGCCTGGATGGATGATCTGTGTATGTTCAAGGGTAGTTGATTTTCAGTGGTTCTGGATTTTCAAATGGTTCTGTCTTCAACTATAGCCTGTTGACCATGTGTGAACTGCAACTCCAGTCAGTGCCACTGCTGACATCTGCTTTGCTGGGGTCAGAGGTGTGCTCTGGCACGTGGGCTTGCCCCTCAGCACAGAGCACGGCCTGTTTGGCAGAACACACATTTGTCACCCACTGCTCACCCTCCTGCCTCTCCTTTCACAGGAGCCTCCTGCATGAGCGTGACCTGCTGAGACCCAAGTCACCAATGACCGAGCGGCTGATCAGGAGGGCAGCAGCTGTGCATTCCATGGCATAGGGCTTTCCTCCAGCTTCAGCTGCAAGAGCCAGGAGCTTCCCACAAAGCCTGGGAGCAGGGAGTGCAGGGAAGGAATTCAGGGAGGTACTCAAGCTTAAAAGATTTGAGAATTATTTCCTTAGAAAAAGACAGCTGTTGCATTTCTGGAGCTTGTGCCTTAGATGATTCCACAAGGAAAGAAGAAAACTTGCTGATAATGCAAGCAAAACTTGCTGACAAAGCTTTCTGGAGCATCCCAAAGGCACTGCTGCTCTGGTATATTTTCCTGAACATTCCCTCTGACTATACACAGTGCAGTAACAGTGCCTGGGTTTCAGTCCTTCTTTGGCCCAGTTTGTTAACTTGGCCTACATGTGAATTTTAGCTGCTCAGGTAGTTCAAAGGGAGCTTTGAAATAAGCTAATAGGAAGATGCAGGGCCAGAACCAGTACAGGCATGAACTGAATTCCATATTGAGCTTCCAGCCCATTCAGGCAGGAGTCACAGATCTGTCTGCATGCAGGATCTCTTTCCAGGTGTACATTTTTAAACTCTGTCTCATAAAATGTTAAATTTTTCTCCCAGCTCTCCTGGCCTCACAGGCCTGCCCCTCCTTCCTGTCCAGCTCAGGCTCTTCCCCATGTCCCACAGCAGCCTTGTCCTACAGTTTCCTTTTGACCTAAGAAGGCACTTCCATAGCTGGCCCTGCACTGCCCCTGGAGTTCCTGCATCGTGGAACAAGAGGTGGAAGTGCTTTGCTGACATTTTGCTTTACCAAATCCTCTCCTGATGCAGAAATAGCTTATTTTTAAAGGAAGAATAATAAAACCATGTAAGGGATTCCTTGCCTTCAGGTGTTCAGGTTGATGAGCATGCTGTTCTTCAGCAGCCAGCTTGTCTGCTCAGCCATAGTGGGAATGACTCACTTGGGACACCTTACAGTGGATTTTAACTATTATTTTTTAATAAGTGCACTTCAGACAATGACTGTAGACAGGTAACTTTACTAGAGGAATGTAACAAATTGTATAGGGAACAAAAGCCTGAGAAAGCTCTGGCTATGGAGGGTGTAATCAAGGTAATCAATGACAGCTCTACTTTTGATAGAACATGATTGAGAATTTTGTCTGCTTTGCCTTAATAAATTCAAAGATGATCTTTGTTAAGCTTGCCAGTACATGACTTCTTTGCATGTGTGAAGCTTTTAGATGTGTTATTCAGTCTAATTTCATAGATGTGTAGCAGTGTGCACCCACTTTGTTTCCATCACAGTGGCCAGAAGCATGCAGCAGTGGAGAGCAGCAGCATCTGTGCTCGCACAGGGCACAGCCCAAGCGTTAGGAGGAGGCTGAGGTGCCACGAGGTGGGTGAATTGTTGTTTCTCTCATCCTCCTGCATTCAGAGTATGCATTTTCCACCTTTCCTCCCCCTTCAGCTCAGTTACCCAGACTGCAGCTCTGATGGAAAAGCCAAAGAGAGCTGCGTCCATCCCTGCTGCAGGGTGGGTTGGACCATGAGCAGCTCTGCAGTTCCTGTACTGCTGTGTCCTTATTCTGTGTGTGGTGATCTGGACTGATCCTAAGCTGTTGGCATCTCACTGGCACCCTCCCCATACAGGCATGGGCCTTGCTTTCTACAGGTGCCTGATTTAGAGTCTTTAAAAGTTATACTCATCTGCATATTAAAGAAGTACATCCTTAGAACCTCTCAATATCTCACTACTTCAAGATTTAAAACCAACAGTTCTGCCACTACCTCACGTAATTCTTTCACCTTTTCTTAGGACTTCATTAACTGCTCAGAGCAGCTGTTTAATTACATGAAATCTAACCAAACTGCCCCACCACTTTAATATTAAACATCTCCTAGTTAGGAAGTTAATTTACAGAAATATTCTCTTCTTAGCAATTAGCTGAACACTTATCCTACCATGGCTGTCCCCATGTGTAGTTCTCTGATTTGGAAACACTGAAGGAAGACAGGGAATGCAGGCAGGGGCTTGTTCACTCAGCATATTTAGTCTTGCCATGTTTATGTAAAGACAAACTGCACATTGAAAGTGCCTGAACACAGGTTTTATTTGCAAATACAGCAAGCTCAGTAATTCAGGAATTCTACAGGCAAACAAGAGAAAGAAAGATCTTTAAAAGTGATAAAATCTTCTCCACGTGTTTTCATTTAGTTTTAAGTAATTACAGTAAGATTTTTTTGATTTATCTTTTCCGTTCTTCTTGGGAAGAACTTGCTATCTTTGAGTGATTGACCGATTTCTATCAGGTAAAAATTACTGCTCCTCTGTCCTCACTCACAGCTTCCCTCTGAACAACTAAAACTGCCTGAATATGGCATTTTGTACAGAGGGCCTTCAGTTTGATCCACTTACAGACTCCCTGCTAACATCCAGTAGAAATTGCAGAGGTTTCTGACCCAGGATCACCCCCAAACCAAAAAGAGGGCCCTCGCTTGTCAGCACCCTGCCCCATGCAAGTGGGCAGCAGAACATGCAGACAGTGCTTTGGGACAGCAGTTCTACCACTGGCCTCAGGAGAACCTGACTGGTCTCTCTTGGTCCCATTCTGATCTGAAAAACGAAAATTACTGCACAAACAGGACAGAACATCTCCATGATCCTTAAGGAATTCCTCCTGTCCTACTGTGCTACGTGGACACAGCCACTGGAAAGCCTGGCTCCTTGGGACACAGACTTTGTGTCCTTATGCCATTAGTTGCAGCCAAACCACCAAATTTTGGTATCTGCTTACTCACATGTGGTGGCTTTCACAGTTTCAGCTGAGCTCTGCTTTTGTGTAGGTTACAGCAAGTAACTGCTCATTTCCACAAAGAATCTGATCCAACAGATTTGATCTGATTTCCACAAAGAATTCTGATCCATCTGCCATTGTACAGATGAAAATTCTCGAGAACTAACAACATGGATTTACAATATGCTTTTTCTTTTTTTGTTTATCATTTTAACTCAAAACATGTACCAGCATTAACAAGCAGTGCTTTGAAAACAAACTCAAGTCATTATTACCTACACTGAGTTGTTTATAGTAATGATAGCTGAGAGGATCAAGAACAGGTGAATTCTGCACTGAAAAGAATTTCTGGCTACTAAACACCTGACAGCTTCCTTTAAAACTACTGTACTGTTAATTTTTAACTGTTTGCAAAGAGAAGTCCTCTCTATTTTTTTAGACGATGCATTTACAATTATTTGCCCACAGCAGTCATAACATTCAATTTCCCATCCCACGATTCTGATTTTTCTGCTATGGTTATCAAAATGTCTGTGCTTCATTTAAGAGAGGAAGAGAAGAAGATAAGGCAGTCACAACAAATGTAACATCTGCTTTGCCACCCCTCCTCAATGCAGAAACCGGATTAACATTCTGAAGAACTGTATTAAAAAGAAAAAAGTCACCAAGTAGAACACCTGCAGTACAAAAAACAAGATGATGGACACAAACTGCCACGTTCCTCTAAGATATGACACATTTTCTTCCCTCCTCTCTAGACATTCTTATTCCTGTGTCTTTCTGTGCACTTATTCCTGTGTCTTTCTGCACACTTATTCCTGTGTCTTTCTGCACACTTATTCCCGTCTCTTTCTGCACACTTATTCTCTCCTCTCTGTACTCTATGATGTACTCTGGGTAAATCTGGTGTTTTTCAAAGACAACAAAAACAGCAGGGTTGAACTCATTATCCACACAGCTGTCATACAGCCACAGCTTGGCAGCACACTTCACTGGGGGCCGGACGTAGGCGGCGTTGCCTTTCACGTAGTCTCCAACCAGAACACGAGCCACGAACATGGAGTGTCCCTGCAGCGTGGTCTGACAGTAGGTGTGGGAATAGCAAGCATCTCTAGCAAAGTAACTTCCTAGAAAACGAGATGGAAATGTGGGTGTGAGGAGAATCTGTACAGTGACAGCAAAATCTGAGCACCCCATGGGTTTTCAGGACTCAACTTTCAGGACTTCTCTTACTCAGTTTACAGAACACCACCGACATTTTTGCAAGAGAGGGGATTGCATTATGTAATTTTCATTCACTGTTTGCTATTTCAGGAGCCATTTTTAAAAGCTGTACAAATAAGCACAGTACAGGTCTGTGTATTGTGATGAGAGGGACAGACAAGAAAACACGAGGACCTTCCAAGATCACACTGAGGGCATACACACCCCTCTGGTCCCTGCCATACAAACTGATTTGTAAGTTCAAATTATGATCTCAGACATCAAAAAATGCCACCTACAGCAAATCCCAAATCACTAATGCTCTTAACCATTGTGAGAAGACTTACCCCCAACACAAAGCAAATCCTGGCCCTCTTCAGAAGGATCATAATACCAATTCTTGGGGTTTTTTTTCTCCTACAGTTAAAGACTTCAGAACCTTTGACCGCTGCACTGTCAGGGGAGTCTCAGCAGACATCTCACTTTCTACATACCCTTCCCATAATTAGTTCCATTGCTTCCACAGATTCTCCAGTCAAAGTTCTGACTGCAGATCGTTTCCATGAAGGCGATGTCAGCTCCGTGGAAGAGGCGTTTTTCCTGGACTTCCTTTCCTCCATTTTCCTTTTTCATCTTTTCTTTTTGCCTGATAAAAATGAAGGGGAGGAGAATGTGAACCATGGAAGAAAAGGGAAATTTAGAGCAATAGACTGAGTTCACTGAGAACATACTGTGAAGGGGTGAGGCCCTGGCACAGGGTGCCCAGAGAAGCTGTGTCTGCCCCATCCCTCAAAGTGTTCCAGGCCAGGTTGGATGGGGCTTGGAGCAGCCTGGCATAGTGGAAGATGTCCCTGTCCTGTGCAGATTGGATGAGCTTTAAGGTCTCTTCCAACCCAGATTACTCCATCATCCTCTGGACTTGGCAATGTTAAACTCTGCTTGCTTAGCTTAATTACCTCATTGGAGGAGGATAAAAAATATGCACTATTACATGTTTTGAAGTCTATTATGTTTTGCTAGATGAAAAGGTTTTATGAATCAGTAGCTGGTAACTTTCTGGGTTCCATCATTTTGCAGGTGAAAGCATTTATTTGAGCAGTATTTTACTACTCCATTACCATTCCATACAGTCCTTGAATACTTTCTCTTGTTTTAAACTAGACAACTGTTCTAAGCAACAGCTTAATCCTACATCAAACTAACTTGAACATGTTTGAACCCCAGTTCTAATCTGCTGGTATCCAGCTTGGCCTATGTACTTAGTGTTCAGTATCACTGATGCAGATGTTGAAAACCAGAAAGGAGCTCTGGAACTCAGAGATCATCAAGTTAAAACACAAGGATTCTTTCTCAGTGAATACTTTGTTCAGCAAAACCACTGAAATAAATCTGACTGGAACAAAAAGGCCCAAGCAGCCTTTACTCTTTTAAGTATTTCATGTACTCTAATGGATAAAGATTTGTAACACAGAGCACATGTCCAGCAAGCAGTTATTGCTCCATCCCCAAGACAATCACTGCTCCACATCCCTGTAGGTATCCTCATCCCAGTTCTGCATCATGCACTTCTTTCTCTCCATGCTCCTCTCTCCCTCTTCCAAGGAGCCAGGCAAAGGGAACCTCCCACAGAGCATGGCATTCTGTGGAAGGCCTCAGACACCAATCTCACTCCTGAAATTCTAATAACTAAATACCAGTCATGTCAAGGCACAGCTGGCAACCTCCTTTCTTTCCTAGAAAGCACATACAGGACAACCTGTTCTTGGAGACTGCCTCCTCATAAGGATAGGGAAACAAGTACTAACCACTGAAACACCTTCCAGAGGGATGGATTCTGAATCCTCTGTATTTTAAGGATGCTGTAATTTTTCATAGTCTGATGAAACAGCTGCTTTATTTCATTGTATTCAGAGGTTGTGTTGCTGATCACCACTGCCTATAAAATACAAACCAAGGCAAAAAAAGGCATGAGGCTGCAGTGAGTCTGGAAGATGCAGAGGCCTAATTCCAGCAGATACACTTTCAGAAGGGTCCCCAAACTCAGCTTATGAAGGGTTATTGAATGCTTTAGATCATGACTGTGTGAATAACCAAATAACAAGAAAATCAGTCTGTCACTCCTGCTTTGCAAGGACACCTCACCTCTCTTCAGGAAGGATGTTGAAAGGTTTATCATCTCCAGGAGTTGACACCTGCAACTTTAAATCTCAATAGAACAGAAATTGCAAAAAGAAAATTTGACAGATTATTCCAGAAAGTATCACTTTCATATCTAAAGCTGATTAAGAAAAAATGATCTTAGATAACAGCATCATTTGTAATTAGACATTTATGGGAGCTTCAGCTATTAAAGATTAAACAAACAAAACATAGATACCCTCCTGGCATTGTAGTTTCTTACCTTTTCAAAGTTAGAAATTAGACAGCTTCACTTTAATATGGACTTCAGAAAAAAGCCTACATTTCTAAATAAATGTGACACCAAATACCTCCTTAAACAAATACATCTCCTTTCCCAAAGGAAACAAAGTCTATTTAGCCATTATCCTTTTATTTATTTATTTATCCATACATTTTGTGTTTAAAAATCCATTAAGAAATGCTCATTTTTCCCAAAGAGAATTTAATGCAAAACATAATTAAAACATTACTCGAGCTCTTCTGCTTGTTTATGTCAGGCATGAATTTTCCATTTTTTTCTCCATAGTAACTCATGTCTTTTATCTTCTAGAACCAACATTTATCTCCATAAACTGCAAAAGTGTGATGCTGGCAGGCTGATGTCACCTGGTAATACTTTCCACTTTACCACAACTGAAGTCAAGTGACAGCTCAAGATTACAAAGTGAGATCCCAACATTCCACATTCCAAAGTGTTTTAAGCAGGAAAGCTGTGGCTATCCTAAAAGGTAACAAGGAAACTAACATCTTACCCTACCAGGCAAATTTTCCCTGTTTTAGAAGGCTGAGTTTAGAGAGAAAATAAAGTAGGATAAAACCTGGGTTTCACAGATACATTTAAGTACTTACTGATGAGGAGATCACCCACAGGGAAGTGTTCTAAAGATCAGCTGCACAAGAAAGAACTATTTCTTTGAATTTATTTAAAAGCCTTAAAAAAAATAGTGAAATATCCCATGTCTCAATACAGGAGCATTTTCCAAAGCTTTACAGCACAGCACATAAAACAGTCAGGATGTGCAAGCAGTGATTGTCTGCACAGTCTGTGGCACCACAGCCCAAGTTGCTCACCATCACCTACAGGATGAAGATCATGTCTCTGTATTACAGTACTACATGTTTTATTTAGAATCACAGAATGGTTTGGGTTGGAAGGGATCTTAGAGCCCATCCAGGGAGGACAGGGACACCTTCCACTATGCCAGGCTGCTCCAAGCCCCATCCAGCCTGGCCTTGGGCACTGCCAGGAATGGGGCAGCCACAGCTTCTCTGGGCACCCTGTGCCAGGGCCTCACCACCCTCACAGGGAAGAATTTCTTCCTAATACCCAGTCTAAACCTAATCTCTGTCAGTTTGAGGTCATCTCCCCTTATCTTGTCACTCCAGGCCCTTGTAAATGATCAGCTCAGCACAAGGTAGGGTTCAGGGGCAGGACATGGCCAGCTCTCACCACCAGCACCCCCAAGTCCTTCTCCCAGGGCTGCTCCATCTGCTCATCCCCAGCCTGGATCGACCCCAGGGGTTGTCCTGACCCAGGTGCAGCACCAGTACTTGTTGAACCTCACTGGATTCCCATGGATCACTTCCTTCACAGCCCTTTGGATGCCCCTGTCCTTCAGGTGTGTCACCTACAGTGTTCAGCTTGGTGTCATCTGCAAATTTATTTATACATGAACAATTCTCACTTCAACTACAAAAGCACTTTTGCTCTGCTGCATCCTTCAGGCTCATGGTGTGATGCTTGGGGTGTCCTGTGCAGGGTCAGGTGTTGGACTTGATGATCCCAATGGGTCCCTTCCAACTCAGCCTATTCTATGATTCTTCTATTCTATGATCTCTTCCTGAGGAACTGAAAACTCTCTAGGTAAAACAGGGTCAGCCCTGTTACACAAGGCCTGATCCTGTAAAAAAGGTACTTCTATTATTTTAACATATGATGGCCTCCTGACAACAAAGCTGTTCTCCTTTCCATGAAATCTTTGTGGGCTGGTCCTTATTTCCCCAAGGATGATTCTAGTGCTAGTAAAGGATCACAGCATCACAGTGCTGTTGAAGGCTGATATGGCATAACTACACAACTTCAGCATTTTTCACCTTCAGACCTGAAAAGGAAATCCCACTGAGTGTGAGCATTTGCTACCCTGCTCTCAGGGAGCAGAATTCCCAAGGCAGAGAAGGAATCACTGCTCTGGCAGCAATTCCCACCAGTGTATGACTGCACAAGAGCAGTACTGTGTGACCCTGAGCTCTGCTTCACTGGGGTGTTTGTTGGAAGGAGCAGGGTTGGTACTGGTGGCAGTGACCCCACCAAAAGTGACATGTATAAAATGCACAGACACTCTTGACATTGCATCCTGTGCCTGGTGCAGTGCAGCAGTCCTTGGCCTGCATGGCCAGGATTCAGCAGCACATCAGCCAAAGACTGACAGGAAACCACACATCCAGTGCACACTTTTCTCAGTTGTACATTAAAGACACAGTTTTAAACCCAGCAAGAAGTTTCAGGATATAATAAATTCTCTTTTTAAAGGAAAAACTACTAATTTCACTTTGTGAAAACAAAGACAGGAGAAATTCACACCAACTTCCCAAACAGTATTACCAATTCCCACTGTGCATTTTATACACTTCTTTCTACAGAACCATTCTCAATGACTTACAGATTAAGACATAGCAATACTCAAAAAACAAGCAATGTTACCAAAGCACAGATTCCCATTTTAAGCCAAGATGACTTTCTGCCTATCTCACAGGTTCCTTTTTAAAATGGATCACTTCCAGCGCAGCAGATTTGGCCAGGATTATTTGTCAATGTCTGAAGAGAAGGCAGTTCATCGAGTTGGAGCTGTCAGCTCTTATATGGTCACCACAAGCATGCAGAATCCCAGCCACTCCCAATATTACCTACTGCAAAAAAACAAGCTTAGGGTCCCACAGAAAGATTTCATCTAGCCCAGGCTTTCACTTTTAGTGCCAACAGGTATCATGGGCATTGTCACTTTTCCTTTCCTATGAAAGGCACTCACAAGTTCAAGAAATTCTTCTTAGGTGCCAAACTGAGCTCTTTCTACTCACACATCCTCACATGTACCACCAAAAGATATTGTGGATCTGTGCAGTACATTCCAAGCTTCCCACATTCACCCCAGTGACTCCAGAAACACCCCAACAAATGTACTCAACTGAAATTCAGACAAGTTTTCAGAGCAAGTATAGGAAGCAATTAAGCACACACAGCTCAAGAGACCTGAACAGAACAGAGGTACCTGCCTTTCTGGCACTCTTTGGAAAAATTTATGCTTGTTAGTTAAGATGCTGATAAGCCAAGGGAAGAGCATATTCCTTTGTTACTTCCACTGGGCTCCAAATATCACAGGAAAATCTTCAAATGGGCTGCCTGCCAGATTCCCACACACTCATTATTATTTAATCTTTTCCTTATGAAAGTCGTGACTCAACAGCAGAGTCTCTCTAGCAGTTTTGTCTGACCCTGTCTATGCAGTAAATAATCAGGTGTACTTTGCCATCAAATCTTGTTAAACCACTGTCTCCTTCACGATCAAATTTTGTTAAATGGTGATTTTATATCAACACAGCACTCCTCCTCTCTTGTAAGTGAAGTGCTTCACTCCACCCATGACACACAGCCACACACTGGTGCTCCTCAGCTCCCAGGGCATCTGTGCCAACATAACCTGGTCAGCTTCACACAGGATCCTGTGACACAGTCAACAAGGAAAACCTCTTACTCAAAACCACTACACAAAGGGCCCCTGTAACATGAAAAAGCCTTTTTTTCTAGAGTCCTGCAGTACTTCCACAAACTGCTGCTCTTCCAAAAGGACTGCAGGACCTAGAAATCTAAAAAACACCCACATATTTTGGTCTTGGTAGACCTAATAAGAAGCTAGACTTTAGACAGGGCTGACAGGGGTTGGGTTTGTTTTGTGGAAGACATCACTGCAATTTTGTTTTACTTTGTAGTTGTAGATCTTTATTTCTGCCATTTCCTGAGGCCAAGGTCTGTGCTCAAATCCATGATGTATGTGACAGTCCTGGGGGATACAGAGATTTCCTTTCTTGGATCTCTGATCCAAATTTACTTCTCCTGTCTCAAACTTGGTGAGTTTTGGGTTTGTTGTTGTTTGGAGTTTTGAGTTTTTGGTATGTAGAGAAATGCCTAAAATGCAGTTGAAGTTCAAGGCAATTTGGCACCTGTTTCATGAGCCCCTAGATCACCTAGATCTTTAGCACACCCACCCAAGAAATTGCTGCTGTCCCTTTTTAGCATCCACACAGTTACAGTTGATTCAGTTAAGCTCTGAACTGTGCTTTTCCATCAGAATTACAAGAAGGGGAGAAAAAAGATACCTTGTATCCGAAGTCAGGCAGTGCAGATGGATCCCAGTGACTAGGACAGGTTTGATTTGGAATAGAAGAATCCCTTTGGCTGCTTGCAAACAGACAGAAATGAAGTGTTAGTAATTCTAGCACAGCTCCAGTTGGAGCATCCTCTTTGGCCAATTCTTGTATTTAGTAATTAACAAAATAAACCACAAAGAAACTAGGAAATAGCCTCAGTCTGTAGGCTGGGCTCTGCATGTTGCCACTCAACCACCACAGGCCTCTTGCACTTGCTTTTGCAAGTAACAGCTGTGGCTGGAGTACCTGCAGTAATGTGTACCCCAGGCAGCAGGTGAGGCACCACAACTGCAGTTTGTGACACAGCTTTTGTTCTTCAGTCCCATGGATAGGCTTCAGCAGCAGCACCTGTGTTCTCTGTACAGCTACTGCCAGCACTGGGACCCATTTTGCCTTATGATTACTTCTAAAATATGAAAAAACAACCTAAAGAGCACTTACCCTGTCTTTATCTTCTGCACATCTTCAGAAGACACGAATTTCGGTCGCCTGCAAACCTGTCTTTGAGTTTTAAAATGAGTATTTGTCTGAATCATTTCTTGAGGAGAAAAAAGAGAAGGGAAAAAAAAAGTCATTTATAAGTCTACAGGACAGGGTCATCTTGTCCTCATCAGTCATCCTTTAATGAAAACTGTATATTCACTGTCAATTCTATCTGCGGAGGAGTAGTTTCACACAGGCTGTATAAGGTTCCTGTCTCTCCTGTAACTCTGTGACTGAACCTCTGCCTATCCTGCTTGCTCCCTCAAGCCACTCAGTGCTCTTTAAACATTGCTACAGCAGCAGGAAGATGCCTAACTTGTGTTTTTTACCACCTACAGTGTTAACTTACTTTCCTTAAAGTTTACTATGACTTTATGTGAAGACTATGAACCTTTATATTCCTGGTCAGATGCAAGTCTGGAGAGTGTCAAGGAGTAAGGGGGGAAGGTTCCTTTTGTGAGGAATTTGCTCTGGGTCACCACTACCTCACTTCCACTAAGTGAAACTGGTGGAGTCAGGAAAGGAAGTCATACCTTCTAAAAGCTGGAAAACTTTGCAGGAGTCTATAAAGCACTGCATAGCTGTAGATGAGAACCTTTTAAATTACTACCTTTAAAATTGAGTTCATACTGATGTTGGCCAGCCTGGAAAGGTACAATGGCACATGGATCTGCTTGATACAAATTCTCAATAATAGCAGAAGATGGTGAGGTCGTGCTGGTCCCTTCTTCCTTTGTGGGGAGAAGAGAAAAAAATAAAGAGAATGAGAAGTATCACAGTCAGGACTAAACCCTGGATAACTAGCTGGGGTAGAGGGAAAGAAGAGGCCAAGTGTAGGATGACAAGGAATCTGCCCAGAACTGTGGTGGCTTGAGGCTGAGTACTGAATATTTGTAACATAAATACAAATACATAATTAGCAACTTTAAATTCTTGTAACAAGTTGTGCTGGTTCTGGCTAAGGTAGAGTTAAATTTCATCCCAGTAGCTGGTAGTGGTTGTGTTTTGGATTTGGGCTGGAACAGTGCTGATAGCACAGGGATGTTTCAGTTATTGTTTAGTTTAGGCATGCACAGAGCCAGGGACTTTTCTGCTCCTCTCCCACCCCACCAGTGACAGGACTGGGGACACAAGGCCTTGGGAGGATGCACATCCAGGAGAGCTGAGCCCAGCTGGCCACAGGGACATCCCAGCCCACACAGCATCACTCCTGTATACAAAGCTGGGGAAGGAGGAGAAGAAAGGAGGGGACATTTGGAGTGATGGTGTTTGTGTTCCCAGGTCACTGTGAGCTGTGATGGAACCCAGCTCTGCCTGTCCAAGGGAAGAGGGGAATGAATGCCTTGTTTTGCCTTGCTTGTGCACACATTTTTGCTTCAGCATTTTTCACCTTCAGGCCTGAAAAGGAAATCCCACTGAGTGTGAGCATTTGCTACCCTGTTATCAGGGAGCAGAGTTCCCAAAGCAGAGAAGGAATCACTGCTCTGGCAGCAACTCCCAGTCTTTATCTCATGCCACGAGTTTTCTCACTCTCTGCCCAGTTCCATGCCAGGGAAGGGGGCAAGGCTGAGCTGCAACTGGCTGTGATGGGTACACTCAACTCCTTATCAAAGTAAGTTTGGTTCAGGCTCTAAAGGAAGCAAAGGCCTAGGCCAAGAACTTTTCTAGTCTAAAAACCCACAAAGGAACAGGGTGACATGGTGAGCATTGATGCATATGAGCTTGGAAACAAACACTGATGATGTGATTATTGCATGAATAGCAGGTGGTTCTTCCAAGACTAATTTGCCAAGGAACAAAAAAATTGCAGGTGTAAGGAGTCTCACTCTTACCTTTTACTTTGCTTGTGATTTAACTATGAGCCAACCACTTCATTCCACAGACAGGAAAGCCTGAGTGAGCTCCTTGCAAGCTCTCCCTGCTAAAGAGCAGCTGGACAGCTGTGATCTCTCCTGGACCTGGGTGACTCCTTGAGGTTGAGTACTCTGTGAGGTTACTCTGAGTCTTTTAAACTGTGCTCTATCCAGCACCTTTCTCTGTGTACCTTTCCAAGCCCCTGGATCACCTTTGTGTTCTACATTTGTGCTGCTATACTGTAAATCACATCTGTTATGAACAGATGTAGCTTCACTGCCTTACCCAATTCTGTAAAATTCAAGCACAAGGACTCAATTAATCCTGTTGAGAAAAGGGGAAAGGATGCAGCGGCTCCACATATTCCTGCAGAAGTGACTCAAAGCACAGGATGTGAACTCACCAGTTCTCCATATTCAATCCACTTGTCTTGGTTGTTCTTCCAGTACCAAATCCACTGTGTGGTCAGCAGGAATGTGGGTTTGGTGACTGATGATGGTGTAGAGAGGCGTCGAACCAAGGAAGAAGAGCAGGTCATTGTCTGGAAATTAATGTTCTTACTTGGAAAGCTGTAAGGACAAATTCAGGTTTATTAGAGTTAGCAGTGCATATTTTATCCTCTCATCCCCAGTTTAAGCTGGTGCCATTTTCTTTAATATAAAGTAACCAAACTTAATTAGATCTGAATTAGGAGTATTTATTTCCCACAGCACGCGGCAGCACCAAAAGCCATTTCCAAGCTTCAGAAGTGAACTCTGGCCTGTGAGACACCAAATGCCACCTCAATCACATGTGGCACTCACTGCCAGCTTTACAGATAATGTCAGGCTCCAAGTACAGTGTGGCAAAAGGAACTTCTGTGATAACTAGGTGTGGTTACAGTCTTTCTCAGTACAAAAGCAGGATGTGCAAAGTGTGTGAATTTGCCAGCAAATACCTGCAGCCTATCAACTTTGTTCTTTTTCTGTGGTTACAAAGGATGCAATCACAGCAACAACAGCTGTGAGTTCTGCAAACTGCATTCATCACTAGAGCCACCTGGGCTCTTACTCCTGCAAGGCTTGAAAAGTTAAATTCCCAGGCAGGAAGACTTTGATGGCAGCCTCCTCTTGGGAATACTGCTTGTGATCTCCAGAAAACTGCCAATCAAAATCATCTGGTGCCTCAAGAGGCATGGACCAAAACTAGAATACTATTTTGTGAAGCCAGACTTGGGGGGGTGCCCTATGAATCCAGGTCACTTTGAGTGGGACTTTTCAGACAGGAGCTAAAAGGAAAACACAACTCTTAAAATAGAAATAAAGAAGAAGAAAAAATAAATGGGTTGCTTACACAAAGGACATTTCATAAAATGTCTCTAGGTACATAATAGATTACTATTATTGGTACTACAGATACTAGCTGTAGTAGGAAAGAAATAGCTGTAGAGAAGGACCAGCTCTGAAATGTTGTCAAAAGGCCCAACTTCATTACTGTAAATAAACTGATTAATGACCTGAAATTCTAGTATTTTAAACACTGGCTTTTTATCTTGTACAGAGTTTTACATGCAAGATATAGTTTTTTTATTTTTAGAAGACAAAACTGGAGTGGGATTTTCATGCAATCATTCTTTCTTTGCTTTTTTAAAAGGGAAAATTCTTATTTTTAAATCCTCCCAGCTTCTGAGAGGCTCAGTAACCAGAAGCTGAGAAGTCAGACATCTTTAGGAAGAAAACACAAGTTTTCCTACACAGGTTCAATCACAAAACTCCAAGCAAGGAGTCCAGCATTACTACACCTGCTGTTCTTTGGGTCACAGTAGGCCTTTTCAATTTCCTCCATCATGGAAAGTTCTTTCCAGTTCAACCCATCATGTACCTCCCACTTATATGGCAAATGGTAATGAACAGATTTGCATCTATCTGTAATGAAATCAAACACAGTCAAGAATTCTGCAATCATTAACACAGAGAGCAAGACAAGAATAAAACAAAATAGAACCAGCATCTTTTATACTTTGAGACTTTCTCTCCTGGGGCTTTGGTATAAGCCATGAAGCGGAGTGCTGAAAACAGAAGGGGAGTGTGTTTCTGTAGTCTTATCAAGAAAAGGAACATTATATTTATATATATATATATATATATATATATATATATTTATATACACACACAGAGCGCCAAATTTATTTGAAAGACACCTGTAGTGGTTTTGGTTAGCTAATTTGAGATTTTTTGGTTAATGTACTAATTAGTGTGTGGGTTTAGTGTTGGTTAATTACTAGTGCACTTACTAGAATGTATTGATTTATTTTTTGTTGTGAGACAGAATTAGGAGAAAAGTAAAATAGGCTGAAAACTTTAAAAGTATATAAATAGAAAATAAATAGAAATTTATTAATAGTAACTAAAAGAAAGAGCAATAAGAATCAGAACACAATTTTTAGGACCCTTCTCTTCCCTTTACAACTTTTCTTTTTTCTCATTGATAATGTAGAGAGACAACACCTAAAATTTTTAATTAGTTTACTACTTCTAGAATAGTCTTTCTTTAGTTTACTTATGGAGAGAAGTCTTGTTAATTTTATGGAGCCTTCTCTACAAGAAAAGAGTTCTCTTGTGGCTCTTAATTTCTGCAAATAGCATCTGTTTGGGGAAATTTGTAATCATGAAATCTTTCTCATTTTCTATAAGTTTTTATCATAGTTGTGTTTATGGGCCATGTCAACTTATGGGGTATTGGTTTAAAGATGAGTTGTTTAAAAGCAGAAGTTCTTAATATCTATCTCTGAAATGATCTATCTCTAGGACTTGAGATCTTTTCTTTCTTTGGGGTATAGGATCTTTATCACTCATCTCTCTTTTTCTATTAAAACATCTTATAGGACTGTAGCTACTTTAAATACCTATTTACTTTAGTATGGAAGTTTTTGCTTGATATCTACAATTTGCACACTTTCATTTCCTCATACTTTTAAGTGTTATAGGGAAAAAAAGAGTCCTTCTCTATAGATTTACAAGAGAATTTTAGCCTAAAACTAAAGGCATTTCTTCATTTTTCTTACTTGGGACTTGACTACTTCATCGACTTTGGTGTTTTAAAGGGCTTTGCCACAGAAACATACCCAAAGCCTGCCCCCATCAAAAGGGCTGAAAAAGGCTGGATTATCCAGAGGATAAAGGGTTTAAGTATACCATTTGGCTTTCTTCTGATTATGTTTTTAATTCTGACAGTGTTTATTAATGACTTGGAAAGAAAAGAAACCACTGAGGAGGCACAATTGTCACCACTAGCCCAAGCCACTGAGCAGGAGTGCCTCTGCAGACAAGTCCTCAACAACTTTTCATAAAGCTTACCCTTGTTTTTGCAGTACTTCCAGACATAGAACAAACAGATCTCATCACAGTTATCTTTTTTGTTGTCTTTTGAAGCTTCATCAGAAGAACTGTTCTTTTTCCCTACAGCAAAGAACATGACAATCCATATTTGCTTTAAGAGAAAGATTCTGCATTTGGTACTTCATCCCAGAAATAACAAGGATGTCAAATCCTTGCAGTAGCAAAGTCAAGCACTTTAAGCATCTGACCATCTCTCATACAACCCAACAGAGAAGTCAGGGCTTTGTGACCGAACAATAAACCCTGACACTGGAAGGAGTCTCAGTGAGAGACCTGACAAAGCCATATTCATTGTCCAGAGACAGTAGGCAAGGCAAGATCCTGCATGCACTGATACAATTCTGTCACCTTCCAAGCTAGGAAAAACCATGTCCAGGACAGTACAGAGCACTGCACAATGCTTAGGCAGAAATTCCAACACTGCTCCACTGGCCATCTGGTGCCATGGATTTCAGCACTCAGCAAGGCACACACATAAGCTGCTGCACTCAACTACCACTGGGAGCTGTCAGGCTGTGTGAAATCAAGGCCCAGTGAAAACCACTGATCTCAAGACTGGAGAGTTGTAAATGATCCATACCTTTATCTTTACCACCTGCTCCTGCTGGCAACTGGTCTTGGCTCTGGGCAGGTCCGGTGCTACTGGAACCTGTGTGAGAAGACTGAATGAGCAGCACTGCTGGGCCACAAACTCAGCCAGCTGATATCCCCGTGTCTGTAGAGAACTTATGTCCATCACATGTGTAATTTGATATGAAACATGACACCATCCATGTGTGGAATGTCAAAAATAACCTGTCCAGAGAGTACTGGACTCTGACAAGCTTTAAAGCCAAGGTCCTTCTGCCCAGAAGAACAAGAAATTTACAAGTTGCTATACACTCACTGGAAGGTGTATTGAGATAACACCTCTACTGACAAAGCTGTATTAATTCCCTATGGACAGAAGGCAAAGCAAGGTCCTGCATGCACTGATACAATTCTGTCATCTTACTAGGAAGGAAAAAATGTGTCCAGGACAGTACAGAGCACTGCACAATGCTTGGGCAGAAATTCCAACACTGCTCTGCTGGCCATCTGGTGCCATGGATTTCAGCTCTCAGCAAGGCACACACATAAGCTGCTGCTCTCAACTACTAC
>JAHXMQ010000028.1:12672416-12693585 GCA_020466415.1 Ammodramus savannarum pratensis
CTGCCCAGAAGAACAAGAGATTTACAAGTTGCTATTCACTCACTGGAAGGTACATGGAGACAACAGCTCTACTGACAAAGCCATGTTCATTGCCTAAAAACAGTAGGCAAGAAAAGATCCTGCATGCACTGATACAATTCTGCCAAGGAAAAAAATGTGTCCAGGACAGAACAGAGCACTGCATAATGCTTGGGCAGAAATTCCAACACTGCTCCGCTGGCCATCTGGTGCCATGGATTTCAGCACACAGCAAGACACACACATAAGCTGCTGCACTCAACTACTGGAAGCTGTGTGAAATCAAGGCCCAGTGAAAACCACTGGTCACAAGACTGGAGAGTGAGAAACAATCCATACCTTTATCTTTACCTCCTGCTCCTGCTGGCAACTGGTCTTGGCTCTGGGCAGGTCCGGTGCTACTGGGACCTGTGTGAGAAAACTGAATGAGCAGCACTGCTGGGCCACAAGCTCAGCCAGCTGATATCCCAATCTCTGGGGAGAACTATGTCCATCACATGTGATTTTCCTCTAGCACTCCACTGCTGATACAACAGAGTTGCAATTACAGTTACAAGCCGCAGCTAGTCACTGTTATTGCCAGCCACTCAACTGCTGTTTTCAATGCAGTCCTTCAGGCAATAAAAGTGCAGCTCTCCCTCCCATATGACTCTGCCATGACTTACTCCATTCTTGCAAGTGCATAATAGCAGAGAGGGGAAAAAATGTGTATATATTGCAAGAAGAGAAATACAAAAGCTGATTGCACAAGGAAACAGTTGGTACTATTATCTAGGTATTTACCTTTTGAAGGTGGCAGATCGAGCATGCATTGCACTGTTTCCAAAGATCTCTTCACTTCTTTAGTCCTTCCAACTACTGGCTTTTTCCAATTATTATTTCTGTAGTTGTGTACTGAAAGCATCAAAAGGATGGTAGGGTTTAGCTGGGAGGTAAGGCAAGAACAGTTTCTACTTCTATCAAACCCAAAATCATGACTCAGACCACTGTTTCTTGCAACTTACCATACACCTTCTTCGGTTCCCTGTTGAATTCCATATGCTTGAAATCACATATAGCCTGGAAGTTTGAAGCTATCTTCCCATCAATGCCTACAGTTTCCAACACTCGCAATGCATGGTCATCCAAGAGGTTATGGGACATTACGCATCGAGGAAATTTACACTTCCCCTTGAGAAAATAGTAACAAACATGAAGCTTGTTGCAGTTGCTTTGCTGTGTGCAGTGAGAACCTTTTTTGTTGTAGAACTGGCAGGTCTAAAAGTGGAGAGGATACAATAAGAAATGGAAAAGCAAAATTAGAAATTTTTGTTTGTCCTACAGGCATACAGCTTTAACAGCAGAAAAATGGTGATTAAAAGTCATGTGTTTACAGTGACTTCTTTAATCCAGACAGATTTCTTGCATAGAGGAGCAGGTATTTTAAGCTGACTCATGCATTTTCAGCTTTGAAGTTGTACATGTTTTGTTTCCAAGAAAAGCCAATCCAACACGCTTAGGAGTGCCAAAAATGGATGCAAGGCAGTTGCATAAAATGGATGCAAGACAGTTGCATAAAAGACTGGTTTACAGTTATTCTACTTTAAAAATCCCTATAGCATAATGAACAACAAAGAACAAATATCTCCATAAAAACATGTTCACTGTGTCAAATGAGTTATCATTTCATGGAGCTGAAACTGAATTTGCACTTATTTGTAAAGCTTATCCTGCATTGAAGATTTGAGCTTACAAAATGGTAAGAAGAGTGCTTTGAGATTAAAGTACATATGGAAAAAGCAATGCACTCTTTATTCCTCTATTCACTAAAAAAAAGAGACACAGAGAATCAGATGAGGAACCAAATTACAGACCAAAAACTCCTTCACACTGACCCCTAAGCACCACAGTAACAGTTTTGCTCTCAGAGCAGCCTGTAATAAGAAAGCTTCTTTGAGGAGGACACACAGATGTGGCACAGAGCCCTAATGTCACACTGGGACTCTCACAGGTCCCCTCCAAATCCCTCTTCCCAGGAGCCACCAACCACTGCTCAGGGATGATGAGTTGGGCATCAGTCAGTGCGTGGGGAGCAACTGCACTGGGAATTACTTGTATCTCTTGGGTTTTATTAATTTCTCTCTCTCCTTCTCATTACAGTTATTATATTTTATTTTATTTTAATTATTTTAGTATCCTTATCTCAACCCACAAGTTTTACCTCTTTTCCAATTCTCCTCCCCATCTCACCAGGGTGGGAGAGAGCAAGTGGCTGCATGGTACTTATCTGGGCTTAAACCATGACAATAGGGAATCCACTACTTAGCTACATCAAGAAAGCACACTGTTCCCTTGCACCGGCCAAGAAACAAAACCAAAAACAAAATAGGAGACCCAGAGAGGTGAGGGAAAGTGTGAAAACCCCTGATGTTGTGGTGCTGTTGTTTTTTTGTTACTCTGAACCCCAGTTCAAGTCACAGAATTCCAAAGTGTCCTTTTCTTGACAGCTTCCTGCATGCCATATCTTCACACACACAACCAGTCAGCATTTCTAAGCAGGAAACAGCCAAACTGTTTTTTATATCCAACATCCAAACTCTCAGGTTTATGAATGGCCTGCATTGATCCCAGTTTCCTCTTGGTTTTGCCATTTTACTGCATGATAGGAGTTAAAGTGCTCAATTACTGGTAATTACTGATGCCTGCCAGAGGTGAGAGCTGAACAGATTTCTAGTAATCACTGAAGGGTAATACCAACCAAGAACAGTTGCTATTTTTTGCTCACTACTGGGAACAATTAGTATTCTCCTTGCTTACCACCACACTCCTTCAGTCTGCCAGTAAAACATACTTTAAAACACTACACAATTAAAAAAAAAAAAAAAACTGCTTTGTCAAAGTCTAGCACTTTCACAGCATGGAACAAAGAAACAATAGAACTGTTGTTGTCAACAAATCTGTGGAGATTATAACCTGCAAAAGACAAGGGCAGTACTTTGGTAATTTCTTCACCAGGAACAGGGTATGACTGACTTTCCAACAGCCATACCTTGAAGACAGTATTGCCCTTATACACACATGCTGAACCAGAACAGAATGTTCTACCAAATTTAACAAAATCAACAAGTGGCATACAAACTGGGCAAAGATTCCTTTGTAGAAAGCCAGTGTACAAAAACTCCCTGCATTTTGGAAGAGCCAGGTTTGACACGAAACTGACTGCAGTCATTTGGTCATTTTCTCACAGGTTCTTCTCATCTCTTGCACCCTCAAGCACCAAAATGTGTGCAGACCTGTGCAGGCCTACATGGACTGGAAAAGAAAAGGGGCACTCACTTCCTAGTCTTCATCTCATAGAGAAGAAGCAACAAACTGGGTTTTGGTCATGCCTTTAACTCAGTAAGCATGTACAATTATTGTGATCTTTCAACTCTCTCTTGCTTATCTCACCCTCTGTAAACCTCTGGTGAAGCTGCTGACATTTCTGTTTGCTTGTTTTGAGCAGCTTTATGGCAACCCTGTTGGGATAACAGAGACAGGCTGTAGCCTTGCTGCCCACCTCCTGCTATCAGAGGGCAGGTCTGCTCCTGACACATCCCAGATGACAGGGCCTTCTCCAGAAGTGTACTCTGGGTACTTATTGAACAGTTTTACTGCTCTGGGGGTGGCTTTTTAATTATTTTAAGTACACAGCCCTTTCACAGATCTGGCTTTTTGTTGTTTTGCATTGCCATTCCAATTCCTCCTTCATTCTGACTAATCCCATTTCATATCTTAACAGATGGACATTAGGATCAGAACTCCACATTCTCTCTCACCCTCTCCCATTCCTAATGAATGAAAACTTTCTCTTAAGAAACCAGTACAACTCACATCAGGGAGGAAGAATGCATCATTCTGGAGAAGCAGGACTTGCAGCTCATTCTCACTGAGGCCAGACAAATCATGTTTTTTTAGAACTTTCTTGTTCTCCGCATTCATGATGTCATGCGAGTACTTACAAGAGCTGCAAGAAAATACACAGAAATATCACTGTTTACTCCTTTAGTCAAGTTGATTTACAGAAGAACCTCAGATAATGTACAACTTGGGAAAAGCAATGAGAGAAAGGTGGCTTGGTGAGTGTCTCTGAACATTTAGATGGTGTCTGCAATTAGCCAGACGATGGACAAACAGCAGATCTCCTCTGTGAAGTGTGGTGACCCTATCCTCCTCCTTTTAAACTTCAATGCAGGCTGACCCCAAGGATTCTTTGCCTCCAGGAAGTGCCAAGTCAAGTCACATGACCTAAACAACCCGAGGGGAAGTTAATTTTAAAGGAGTACACCAACAATGCCAAAAGCTACAACAGCCTTCATTTTGTGAACATAGAAGGTTGTTGTCCTAGGGATGGCAAGTAAAGAAACATGCAAGAGTCTGCATGAAACAAAAGCAACAGTGAAGATGAAAACAACACATTTTGTTATCTTCGGTGGCTGTGAAGTTTTCTTTAAAAAAAAAAATCAAAAACAGGTAAGAAAGTTTAACTTATGAGTTTTGATTAAGGAAGCAATTAAGCTGCAATAATGAAGTCAGTGCTGCCACATACAAAGCCAAAAGTCTGATGAGTATGAATTAGAGAGGGAGATTGCAGATTTTTTTTCATCTATTTGAAATGGTACTGCAAATCAGTAACAGAGACACATACATAGTCAGCCTGTGTATTAATTTAATGCAGTAAAATGCAGCTTCCTCATGTCCTGCTCTTCAACACATGATACAGCTTTAAGATCAGACATACTCAGCCAGTGAAAGTACCTGTTAATTTACCAGATTCAAGTCTATCCCTTTCCTCTTTCAGCCTCTAGTTAACTCCTGAAGCTCTCCTCGTGACAGTTTTACCTCAAGGTGTGTCTGGTCCAAGGTGTGTCTGTGTTTACTGATTTTTAACGCATACCAAAGTGACTTTAAATACTTTGTGCTATTGAGAGGGCAGGATGGCTTATCATTATGGAGGGAATGGCTTCATTGCAAACTTTAATTCACACAAACTCATCCATCGTGAGTGTCTGCACACATCAAGGCATTTCCAACAGTGAACCCCATGGGAGCTTGCTCTATTGTCTGTAATGTCACAAAAAATAAGAAAATCTTATCATCCTAATGATGAGAGAGAGACATGGGTTTTCCCCTCCATGCTGTCTTAGTGCACAGTGATCCATTTTGTTGGGGCAGAAGAGGAAGGATCCAGTGGGATCATGCACGTTCCTAACACTGCATCAGCACCAAACCTGGGGCTTGGGAGCCGAAACTACGAAGTTCTTCCATCAGTAATTGTAGTGGCAAAGCTGCGTTGCTCTTCTGCATTTGCCTTTGGTTTCCTTTATGTTTTTTAAACCAGGCACCACCTTTGGCCACCTGTGGCTAGAAGAGGCTGCCAGGCCTGCCCATCCCATGAGCCTTCCCTGTTCCAGAAGCTGGGACTGATGCACGTGGGTGATCAAACAGTGCCTCTCAAAGAAAGGGCCACAAGCCAAGCAATGACTTCCAGCAAAACTCAACTTTTGTAACTCTCTCGAGCGAAACCAGAGGGCATGTCAGCACTTTGCTTTTGCCTTCTGAGAAATAGGTGTAAACAATTCTACCCGGATGCCAGGGAGGGCTGAGCGACGCGTGTGGAGACGAACAGATTTAAACAAACAAACAAAAAGGAAAGAAACAAAAAACCATAAATCGTCAGCGGGGGCAGGACACGAGTGCTTTCGGAGCAAGGATCCCCCACGGCTGATCCGAGGGCATTCTTGCCCGCTCCTCCCGGGGCACCAGGGCGGGAGGGCGCATCCAGGGGGGCGTGGGGTGTGGAAGGGGCTGTGGGCCGTTTGGGGGCGTCAGGGGTTTGGCGGGCATGGGGGGTTGCAGGGTGTAAGGGAGTTTGGGGGCGGTGTGAAGGCGTTTCGAGGGTGTGAGAGGTTTGGGGCTGAGGGCATTGGGGTCTGCCCGCGCCCCCGCACTCACCTGGGCCCCAGGTGGCACCTGCCCATGAGGTGCTGCTTGCAGAGGTGCAGCCGCTCGCAGCCGTCGCACTCCTTGCGGACACAGACCCGCGCGTCCGTCACGGCCAGGACCACCTGGCCGCCCTCCAGCAGCAGGAACCGCCGGGGGCCCGCCGCCGACAGCGTGTCCTGCAGCTGCAGCGCCGACAGCCCGACGTTCTCCTGCAGCTCCCGCAGCCCCAGCCGCCCGCCATGGGCGCACAGCGTCTGGGTGAGGAAGCTGGACACGGCCGGATCGCACATCCCGCTCCTCCGCCCGGACGGGACTGTGGCGGGAGCGCGAACAGCAGCAGGAGCGAGGCGGGGACTCGTCACCGCCTCTCGGCCGCGCTCGACGGGAATCGAAACCGAAGGCACGGGCGGGGCAGCGGCTGGGGGCAGGGATCTGCCCAGCTTGGAGGCCTCCTTGGCCGAACGTCACGCGGGAAGTAAATCATGCCAGAAGTGCTTGAGAGGACTGAGAGGTTTCCTAGTTATTATCACGGTATCACGGAGTGGCTTGGGCTGGAAAGGTCTTAAAGATCATCTCGTTTCGGCGCCTACGTTGGGCAGAATCTCCTTCCACTAGACCATGTTATAAATTGAGCCGACAATTTGCCAAGTAAAACCAATTGAGAATTTATTGATTACAGCGGGCAAAGCAATAAGCAAATCAGCGCTGGGCAACAGGGGAGTCTCCGCTCCGCCACTGCCGCGCTCTTCTGATTTTCCGTGGAGTTCTTATACAGTCCTGCTCTCGGGTTGATGTGTAGTACTCTGCGTATTCTTCTTTTGTGTCTAGGTGGTCATAGTCCACCTCCCGGGGTCTGAAGATGAAGATTGGTATTTTTCCTTTGTCTGATTCCTGGAATTTTTAGGCTCAATCTGCTGAGTTCCTGGAATCTTAGGTTTACTGAGCAGATAAGAAGATAAGATGATACTGGGTTATCAATCATAGCAAACCCCCCACCCATATTAACAGTTTACTAAACAGATAAACAAATGTTTGTGAAACCTATTGTCTTTTGGTTTCACCTTCTTTATCCTTTTAAGTCTGGAAATTTACTTAAACAAACTAGAGGTGGTGCAACAGTGTTACTGGAATGACTTTGTCAGCTTTGATGAACAAACTTAAAGTTTTAATCCATTACAGACCACGTTGCTCCTGGCCCAGAACACTTCCAAGTTGAGGCAGCCACATTTCCTCACCTTGCTAACTTTTGCTTCTATACTAACACGAATCCAGTGCAGAGCATTAAGCATATAAAGCAGGATAAAACACATAACATGCACAAATGACTCTAATACTAATTTATGTGGAAATGCCATTACTTTTCTTTCTTCCCGGATGGCACGGAGCTGCTGATTAGCTCTGGTTGCAGCCAAGTGTCGTGGCAGGACTGTGAAGCTGTGCTGGTTTTGGCTGGGGTAGAGTTCATTTTCTCCAAGTGTCTGCTGTGGGGCTGTGTTTTGGATTTGTCCCGAACACAGGAATGATAACAGAGATGTTTTCATTATTGCCGGGCAGTGCTTGCACAGAGCCAAGGTCTTTTCTACTCCTTGTACTGCCATGCTGCGGAGGGGCTGGGGTGCGTGGGGGAAGCCGAGAGGAGGAAGGCTGGGACACTTGGAGTTACAGCATTTGTCATCCCAGCCCATGGTGACATGTGGTAGAGCCCTGGTCCCCTGGAGATGGCTGAACACCTGCCTGGCCTTGGGAAGCAGGCAACTAATTCCTTGATTTGCTTTGATTGTGTGTGCAGCCTTGGCTTCCCCTATTATACTGTCTCTATCTCAATCCAGGAGTTTTCCAGGTTTTAACCCTTCTGATTCTCTCCCCAGTCCCACTGGTGGGGAGTGAGTGAGTGAGTGAGTGAGTGAGTGAGTGAGTGAGTGAGTGAGTGAGTGGCTGCCTTGGCTGGTTGCTGGCTGTGGTTAAACCAGGACAGAAGTGCCAGGTTCCTCTTACTGTTGAAGTAGGGCTGGGGAGGGTCTGTGGGATGGGGACGAAGCCCAGCAAATACTGCCTCAAAAGAGGGTTGAGGATTAAATCCATTTGAGATGAAGTTTTATACTGAAACCCTTTGGAAATGTAAGTTGACTTTGAAAATAAAGCGAGTGGCCTGTGTTGCCTATTGCTGATGCCTGATTTGAAAGGCATGTGAAACTACAAAGTCACAGCCACTGTTCAGGTCATGAAGAGAGAACCACCTCCAGGAATAAGGTCAAGGTGGTACTGCCTGTGGTATGCTGTTTCTTTGTTGTTGAAGGCTATGTAAGAACCTTTTCTTTGGGCATATTTCCCCATATCTGTCCCTTTCCTGTGATAATCAAACCAATGAAATGATTTTTTAAAAGCAATGGAAAAGAAGAGGTAGGAGGAGGAGTTTGCCACATCATAGCTTTAGAGAAGTAAATTGATAGTTCTGGGTTGGTTTATGCTCTAGGTGTGGGTATTGGCATTCTCAGATTGTCAACAGATCAGGAGGATAATAAAACTCAGATCCATACTTGAGGTAGTTTCAGGACTGACTGATAAGGACCAAAATAATGCAAACATTGAGTCACAATATATTACCATCTTTAAACAGTAGATAATAATAATGAATCAGGCCAATTGTACAGTAATTTGCTTATATTGATTTGTCTTTTGTTTTTTTTACATCCAGTTCCAGTGAAAACATACATTTCTGCATTAATCCACTCAGAAATATGAACTACTGGCCTGAGGAGTTTTGCTGCATATTTTGTTGGAACAATATTAACAGTATGGAGCAGTAAAGTGAAGCACTGCAAGCAGAAAGAAACCACAAATGCAGTCTTGGCAAGCAGGTTCTATTCTCCACTTAAATACATTCAAGAAGGGTTTTGGATCAGGCCTGAGTAAAAGCAAACAATGAAACTCTGCTGGATTTATCTTGTTTGTTACTATGTTTTGCAAATGCAAATGCCCAAATGCTTCCTTAGCAACTTTAAACAGAACCAATTTGTGTGAAACAGCACAACTGGGTGAGGCAAAAGGGATCAGTCTATGAAAGAGTCCCAAAATGGTGTTATTTTCATGGTGATCCCAACCTCAAGTATCAAGCCCTTTGCTTAAAGTTAGAAACCAGTGTGGCTGTACTGCTGTAACCTCTTGGTACCCTGTAAATCTTTCTGTCTGGTGTCCTCCACTTGCAGCTGTAGTATTTCCTGATTTGCCCTGACTCTGGTATTCAGCTGACTTTGTAAACAAAATCAGCTTTCAGAGATTTGAGACTGCAATATTGATTGGAACGAGAAAAGTATGAATCGAAGTGGCTGAGTGCAAGCACCAGAAGAAACAGCAGAGCAAAGGTTAAAAGAATGACCTGTGTTCAATAACGAAAAGCACAGCTTCAGGCAGTAAAATCGAGAAATGAATTGTTTCTCTCCAAGTGGAAGTTTTGCATTCTGTAGCATAGACAACTTTTCACCAGAAAATCCTACATTCCTACCATCTGACAGGCTGGACAGGAAGATACAGCACATCACCAATAACGTTTATTTCCTGTTGGTTCAACTGGGAGCAGACCACAGAATGTGGAAACACCAAAAATGACCAAAGAAGTTCCATGATGTGCATGGGGGCAGCAGCAGCCAGACTGTGAAGCACAAGGATGCCACCACAGTCAGTGCTGGGTCCCACAAGCTTTCACAGGCACTTTTCCCCTGCCAGTGGAAAATAACACAAGCTATAACCAAAGGGTGTGCTGGTTGGTGCCCATCTACCCTTTTGTTACATGCAACATGGATCCTGGTGAAACCAGCACCCTTCTGAGGCTGTGAGTATGGGGGTTTGACAGTTTTGACAGTCCTTTTGTCCAGAGTTGGATAAATGGAATGAATGTGAATGAAAGCTGGGGAACTGAGTGAAATGAATGCATACCTAGATGCAACTTCTGCAGGGTGAGATGGATTTTGAAAAATATGTGCCTTGTCTGATGTATCTGCAGTCGAAGCACAGGATGTGGTCACATCTGGATTCTGTGGAGCTGCCTGCTCTGTGTGAAGTAGAGGCTATTCCTGCTCTAAAGTTGGTGCAGCCCAGCTACCCTGGTGGCTCTGAGGGCATCAGCAGTTCTTCCCTGCGGGGGATAAATAAAGTATGCAGAAACACCCTGGAATGATGCTGTCAAACCGGCTTTCCCTCTTTTATTCTGGCAACTTCTTCCTCTTAATCCCGACGGCGTCTTCAGGGCTGAGCGAGGCAGGATGAAGTTGGTTTCTTCTGATGAGTGAGCAATGAATTCTTTTTCTCTGAAAGATTTAGGTATCCTGTGGCTGCTATCTCGGTGACAGTACCTCAATCCTCTCTTTTAAAAAAAGTATCTTACATCGCATAGTTTTTACCTTAACATTATGTTATAACCTAAAACTATATTTAACACAGTACTTAAGAGAATACAGCATTACTTTCTAACACAACACATATAATATTCATTTTCGTATTTGCAAAAAGCCAATCATAAAATATGCATTTTTCACACTCCCCTATTTCACCCCTAAAATCCCCCGGCAGGATGCAGAACATGCGGGGGGAATCGATGGGAACCACAATGGGCTGGGGTTTGGGGGTGCCCCGGCATTTCAGGTTTCCATAATTTTGGAGGCTCCCTCATAATTTTTGGCAAGTCTTAAATAATTTTTGGGGTGTCGCAGTCATTTGCGGGGAGGGCTCGCGTAATTTTGGCAGCTCTCCTGTCATTTTGGGGGGATTCTTGATCATTTTTGGAGTCTCTCAGACACGGCGCCGTGCTTTACGGCAGCGCGGCGGGGCCGTGGCTGGGCTTTACGGCAGTGTGGCGGAGTGAGGGGGTAACGCGCTTTACGGCAGTGTGGTGATCCGGTGGTTACCGCCCAAAAATCTCTGAAAATTCATAAATTCTTAGGGAGGGTGTGTGTGTAAAATGCTAAATCCTGTTAAGTTTCTCGTTCATATATATATATGAACACGTAATAATAATAATTTATATTAAAATTGATTTAAAATATACCACACACACCCCCACACACCACCCCACCCCCCCGTACCTGCCGTATTACATACAAATTTTTAGAACATAAGAACTCCTTAATAGATCTATAGGGCTGTAAAATGCAAATAAAACTTTTCTATGTATAAGCGAAACTAGAATTAAGGGCTTGAAAAATGTGAGAATTTGTGAAGGAAGTAGAAGTAGCTCTTTGTGGTGAGGCAGGTGGGGAGCCGAGCAGTTGCTGAGCGTCATGAGGGGGAAATTGGGGTGATCTGCAGGAGGCAGGTGGGGAAAATTTGAGAGATAAAGGTTGTGTTGTAGAAAATGAATATTTTGAGATGAAAACAAGTCATGGAGAAGTGGGGAAGGTTTGGGTGGTAAAATTTGATGTAATCTCTAGGGGAAAGAATGAAGGTAAAAATGAAGTTCTTAGTGGAGGATATTTTGGGAGTAAAATTGAGACAGGTTGGGAAAATTGTGGTGGTAAAAGTTGAGCTAATCTGTAAGGGACAGAATAAATTTATTTTTGGGGATAAAAGAGGTAATTTGGGCTAAAGTGCAGGGCACATAATGACTACTTTGGAAGGACAATCTGATCTAACCTGTAGAGGATATTTTGAAGAAAGATTGAGACAATTAGGTGACATTTTGAGGGTAAATTTAAGGTTATTTTTAGGGGACAGGTAGGGAGAACCTAGGGGTAAAACCTGAGGAAATCTGTAAGGCACAGAATGAACTGGTTTTTTGTAAAAGTGAGATAACCTATAAGGGACAGAATGAACACCTTGGGTTTTATATGTGAGGTAGTCAGTAGGGGATGGAGGTAAAATTGGAGTAATCAGTAGGGAACATCTTGGGAGAAAAACCTGAGGTAATTGGGATGTTTTGGGGATAAAATCTGAGAGAATTTTCTCAGGGACAGAATGAACATTTTTGAGGGAAAAGCAAAGGTGGATTGTGAGGGGGAGCAGAGGTGATGTTTTTGAGACAAGTGCTGAATTAATATAGATGAAACAAAATCAGCCTTTTATGGGTGCAGAATCTGGGGCACTTTAGAGAGAAAATAGAGCCTTTCTGAGAGAAAGTAGGGGACTGAATATTTTGGAGAAGAAATTTGAGGTAATCTGTAAGGGATAGAATGAGCATTTTGCAGGGAAAATTGAAGTAATTTATGTAATTTATGGGAGGGTTTGGGGTCAGAATCTGACTTAATCTACAGGGGACAAGTATGGGACAATTTTAGGGAAAAACTGAGGTAATGTGTAGGGGAGAGAGTGCAAAAAACTTACATAATCTCCAGAGGGGAATAAAATTAATATTTAGGAATGAAGTTAATTTTTTGGGGAAGAATTAAAATATTGAGGTGAACTGAGGTAATCGGTAGAGGACAGTTAGGGAAAAATTGGGATAAAATGGAGATAATCTCCAGGATGGAGAATGGATATTTTGAGGTAAAAATGACATAACAGGAGGAAAGGAAAGGAAAGGAAAGGAAAGGAAAGGAAAGGAAAGGAAAGGAAAGGAAAGGAAAGGAAAGGAAAGGAAAGGAAAGGAAAGGAAAGGAAAGGAAAGGAAAGGAAAGGAAAGGAAAGGAAAGGAAAGGAAAGGAAAGGAAAGGAAAGAGGGGAAAGGGGAAGAAACTAGTTGCCACTAATGTCCCTTGGGACACTGAGCCCTTGGCTACAACCCTCTGGATTTAACCATCCAACCACTTTCTTACCCAATCTAACAGCCCACTCATCAAATCCATCTCTATCAAATTTATAGAGAGGGATGTGGGGATCATGACTTTACAAAAGCCTTTTACAGCTACTGTAATAAGTTGTTATTACAAATGTTCATGATTCTGGTTTTGTTCTTTTCATGCTATTGCTCTGTTTAAAAAAGCTCCCTGAAATCTGTTTGATACAGGTGATGGTGAAAATCTCCTTTAACATCATCAATTTGGGGCACCTGCCTCCCAGATAATTTATGTATCTGATCCAAACACTCCCTGTGTGCACTGATATTTTTGTTTCAGCAGGGTCATTTCCAAGGCTGGACACAAGCACACAGAAAGGACATCACTGTCACAGTTAGGAGTGCAAATTATTCAGGTAAGCACAGGTCAGCCAGAGAAGACCTTGTGCTGAGAGAGTTAAACTAAAAAGCAATTTTTTTTCAATGCAAGTAGCATTCTCATAATTGGTGGTAGTAGGAAAAGAAAAGGGAAATATTCAGCCCTGGGTAATGTTTTTCTCAACCCTTCTGAGCAGAGTTACTGGGGGAAAACTTAATGCAGAACTTCAAGTGAAGTCATGTTGAAACACTCTGAATGTGGATATAACCTCAGTTCTAAGTGCAATCTTTTAGAAGATTATGGAACAAACTCTCCTGGAAATTCATTTACCGTCATGTTAAATGAGGAGTGCACCCTTCTCAAGCTGTGTGGAGCTGGGAGGAGCAGGTGCTGCAGAGCATTAGGCTTGCCACTGACAGGGATGTGACAGGGTGGGTAAATGGGCTGACAGTAACCCTGTGAGGTTTGAATGAGTGACTGTAAGTCCTGCACCTGGAAGGGAATAGTCCTTTGCAAACATCCAGGCTGGGGCTGACTGTCTAGGCAGCAGATCTGCAGAAAAAAACCAGGAGGTTCCTGATGCTTTTGAGTCAGGGATGGAATGAAAGACTCCAGTCTTCAGAAGGTGGATCAGAAAGCAATTTAATGAAGGTAGTGTGTCTTTTATAATGTGACTTGCTAAGGTGAGACTCGATTGGTGTCAAAGTAAAAACCTCTCATACTATTGGTGAACTATGAATAGCACACTCTGGGGAACCATATCTATAAACTACAGTTACAGAAAGAGAGATAATAATTGTTTTAATTCTTTTCTCTAAGTTTCCCACAGCTTCTCACACCTTCCCAGGAAAATCCTGGCATAGCTATGACTCTGTTCAGAGGATATGTGATTACCACAGGTTCCTAGTGAACAACCAGTTGTGATCGTGTTCACAGGGGTCCCAGGATGAGGGAAGAGATGAGGATCTGACTCCATGTTTCAGAAGGCTTGATTTATTATTTTATCATATATATTATATTAAAACTATGCTAAAAGAATAAAAGAAAGGATTTCATCAGAAGGCTAGCTAAGAATAGAAAAAGAAAGAATGATAACAAAGGCTTGTGTCTCAGACAGACAGTCTGAGCCAGCTGACTGTGACTGGCCATTAATTAGAAACAACCACATGAGACTAATCACAGATCCACCTGTTGCATTCCACAGCAGCAGATAATCAATGTTTACATTTTGTTCCTGAGGTCTCTCAGCTTCTCAGGAGGAAAAATCCTAAGGAAAGGATTTTTCATAAAAGATGTCTGTGACAACCAGTTGCTCATGAGCCAGTGGTGTGGCCTTGTGGCAGAAAAGCCCATTGGCTTCCTGGGATGATTTAGTGAGACGTAGCTAGCAGACCCAGGGAACTGATCCTTGCTCTCTGCTTGGCACAGGTGAGACCACCTTTGGAGTTCTGTGCCCAGTTTTGGGCTCCCCAGGATAAGAATGGTAACAGCATACTGGCACAAGAGTGATGGGAGACCACCAAGCTGTTTGAAACTCTGGCATGTGACATGTGAGGAAAGGCTGAAAGAGCTCAGTGTGACCAGCCTGGAACAGACAAGGTGGAGGTGAGACCTTACTGTGTGTTCTGCTATGAAAAGCATGGAGGAAGCAAATGGTTACCCAGAAAAAGGATCCACACTTGCACACGGAAAGGACAAGAAGCAACAGACTCAAACAAAAGATCTTTCAATTAGATATGGGGTAAAAACTTCCCACTGAGGATGGAGGTGCAGCAGCCATTTTACCAGTGGCTCATTCTCCCAGGTGGTCTTTACAAGCATTACCTAAACTGCAGCAGTTGTTAGCACAAGCCTGAATTCACAGGAGTTGATAGTGCAGTGAAGACAGCATGGTGGGTCTCTTGAGCCCCTTGCTCTTTCTAAATCCTCCTTGCTGTGATGTAGTGGGATGCTGAAAATCAGCAGGAGTTGCCTGCAGCTCTTTGGGAAAGATTACTGTGACTTAGAGCCTGTGGAGAAAGCTAATAATAGAGGAAAATGATAAGAGTGTAAAGAGAAGGATAAATGAAGGTAATGAAAATGAAGCAAAACTCCAACACAAAGTAAATGTTTAGATTATTTTTTAAAAATCCACAAAATTTCCAGTTGTAAGGGATGGAAGCTGAATGAAGACATAAACTGTCAGGAGCAATAGGGAAGGCTGGGTTGTTCTCTGCTTAAAATCAGACCCACCACATGTCATGCTGTCAGTGCAAAGCACTTGGATCTTCCTATTCTCCTTTCCCACTCTCAGGGCCAGGGGTGTCACGCAGCTGTGGTACCAGGCTGGAGCTTTTCTCCTGTTGTGATGCTTCTGGGTGTCAATGCCTCAGAAAGGCAAAGGCTAAAAGACTGGTCAGGAATCAAAGGACAAATTGGTGATGACGACATAGTAAAAAGCATATTATGTCCTGGCTGCCCAGCTCCTTCTGGGACCCTGGGAGAGGGCAGGGGATAGGAACAACCCATCTGAGAGATGAAACAGAATATGCTGAGTTGGAAGGGACTTACCAGGATCATGGATTCTAACTCCTGGCCCTGCACAGGTCACCCCAACAATCCCACCCTGTGCATCCCTGAGAGCATTGTCCAAACACTCCTGGAGCTCTGGCACCCTTGAGGCTGTGACCATTCCCTGGGTAGCCTTTTCCAGTGCCCATTCATGCTCTAGGGGAAGAACCTTTTCCTGATATCCAATCTGACCCTCCCTGACACAGCTCCAGCCATTCCCTTGAGTCTTGTCCCGGGAGTGAGGAGATCAGTAACCCTGCTGTGCCCCTGCTGCTCCTCAGGAGGGTGTTGAAGACCATGATGAGGTCTCCCCTAAGTCTCCTCCAGGCTGAACAATCTGCTGCTGAGTTTGTAACCACTAGATGGAACTCAAACACTTTGCAGTAATTCACTGATCATCTGCAGGGAGTTCATCCTGGTTTTAGGTAAGGCTGTGGGTCTGGTAGCTCAATGTCAATACCTGTGCTTAGTAGCAAAGGCCTTTTATGGAAATACAGCAAGAGCTCCTAAAATATGGGTGAATAATTGATTCATTCATTCTAGTGAGCAGGGATACTGAATATTTTATATCCAAACCAAGACAATGCTGTTGGTACCTAAAGAGTGGCACAAAAGCCTCTGATGACTTGATGGAGGGCACTGGGATACATCATTCCTTAAACAGACCACCAGCACATGATTTTGGGTAAGTCATTTGACATGGCTGTGGCTTGGTTCCCCCTTTGTTGAAGTGAGATTTGAAGCTGTCTGCCTTTAAGTGTGCTTGTGCATCCAGTATGTTATTCTTGAAGCTTTTTCATACTCCTTGGAGGGGTGCATCTTGTCAGTACACTGTTGCAAACAAAAATGCAGTCATCTACAATACAAATCCTACATTCTCCTGTCTTCCAGTTTCTAAAGCTCCAGATTTGTTTTCTTACAGCCCATTAAATTAAAAAAAAAAAACAAAACTAAAGGGCAGATACTGTTAATTTCTTAAGGGCTAATCATATTTAATTATAATTAAAGAATAACCAGTATTATAAAGCCTAAAGGCCCTAGGCAAGATCAGCTCTGTGTTGTGCTGTGTCTTGTACAAACAGAGTTAAAGGAATTCCTTCCCTTAAGCAGGTTACAATCTTCGCAGGAAAAATGTACCTGGGGACAAAGAAAGCAAGCAGTGCCCTAGCAAATGCAGAAAAAGCCATCACTTGACATGAGGGAATTCAGAGGTAAGAGAGTAGCTGAGCAGCTGGTGTAAAGCTGGCATAGCACCATGGATGCTGTGAGTTTACAGCAATTTATACCAGCTGAGGTTATGCCTCAGGTTGGGGAAGTGTCTTTCTTAATATCAGATTCAAAGTCTAGCCTAGAGTTGAACCAGATCTTCCAAATCCTGATCACAAGGCTTTGTTTTCATGCACTTGCTTCCCCACTGGGCAGCCCCTGGAAGGGTGGCTTGCTTTTGTCAGATTGTGCTGCTCAAGGACTGAAACATCACTGCCCACAGCTTGTGTGGCATTCAGTCCAGCTGGGATTTTAGATGGGCACAGAGTAATGTGGAGAAAGACTAGTTCACATCTGAAACAGAAGAGACTGAAAAATTGCAATTAATTGTTTTAAAGGAGTACCAGCTGGAAGGAGAGTAGAATTCTTGCTATGGCCAAACAAATTTTAAACGTAGTTAATATTCTAAATGATGTTAATGATTAAGTATTGTCTTTTCTCAGCAAACACAGTATCTTTAGCTGTTAGCAGATAAGTAGGTTGTGTGTTAATTGAATATATTGTTCCAAATGCATTAGCCATCTTCAAAGTCAATAGAGATTATTTTTCCTTACCTGCATTGAGGTGATACTGTGACTATATTAATAGTAGCAATATACTTCAGAGCAATGCAGAGATATTTGATTTCTCAAGACACTTGGGAGGCTCCAAAATATTTCTCAGTAGTTATTTTACCATTCAAATAAAATTAAAGAAACAGTAATAAGGGTGACTATTCTGAAAAAAAGACTCCTCTTTATCAATTTGTATGTATAAACACCAAGAAACTAGTGAAAGTCATCAGAATATTGAAAATGGAGCAGGAGAACCTGCCATGGTAGTAGGAGATAATTGATATATTCTGATTTACAGTCCTTCAGAGAAAGAAAAGACAGATTTCTTATAAGTACATTTTGCTGATTGTCCAGAGCATGCAAGGAAAGTAGTAGGGAAGTTGCTTCCTAATTTAATGTATCAGTTAATTGATAGATTATGTGAAATACATGAATTTATAGCAGAACAATCCAAATCTGTAATTTAAAGGTTTGCACAGTGTTCAGGCTTTTAGTCTTCCCAATTCAGCTTGGAGGTTTAACAGGAGTTTACAGAACCTGACCTGAAACCAGTGAAGTTTCCTTTGGAGGGGTTTAACTGGGAGAGTAAAGCTCCAGAGAAATCATTACCAGGTGGAGTCACACAAAAAAGGTACAGGAAAAGAAAGAGGATGAGCACTGCCCATATGGAAAACTCCTCCTGATTCACTGACCTAAGCTAAGAACATTGCAGTTCCCACTTTTGGCATTTCTTCCTGTTTGTGTGGTGTTAATCAAGCAAGATACAAACCTTTTCTCAATAGAAGAAGGTCTGTCAAATGAGGTACTTGGATTGAGAATAGGTAGATAAGGAGTTTTTTAATTAGAGCCTTGCCTTGCACGTGAATTCTGAATTTCCTGGCTTTGGTCAGTGCACTTCTTCTGTTTCACAAATGCTAAAGACTGAACAAATCCATCCTCCTGCTCCAGGAAAGAAGCAGTTTGCCTCAGAGACTTTGCAATATTCTTGGAAATAAAGACATAAATAAAGAAACAACTGACTGGTAAAAGGGGATTACCAGAGTTGTAGCACTCTTGGCACATAAGAGACAGTGTTTGTAATGATAAATTTTATTAACATGATATAAAATAGCAAAACTTTAAAACAGTAACTAACACTTAGCAACTCATTGCTGATCCTCCTAAGAGTAAATAATAAATGCCCATTCAGCTGTTTCTTGACTTTCATAAAGCTATTTGCACTGACCATGCAGAAATAGTGTCTTCCAGACTGATACTACTAACATGCATTCACAATTTGTGCTTTATTATAAAGTCCCTGTGGTCTTGGCTGGAGACAGTTTTCCTAGACTTTGGGCTTGATTATTTTGTGATATGCAGGCATTTGTTTATTGGAGGGCACAAGTTACTGATGTGCAACATTCAGAAGTGATAAAGGTTCCACATTTAGTTTAATCCTATTCCATCTATTTTGGAATAATTCTGCCTCCAGGAAAGGGCAAATATGAAATATGAAGTATAGTTGAGTAACAAAGGTAAAACTGGAAACTTTGGTCTGAATTGGATATCACAAAAAATAAAAGGTGGCCCACAAGTTTTGCTAAGCTGTGGTGACTGATGGAGAACAAGAGTGTGATAATTGTTTGCAAGCCTTTCCTGGAAACATCTTGACTGTTCCAAGATACAGAAGTTCAATCTGAGAATGATGTAGCAGTAATCAGCATTTTACCTGAAAAATGTCACCAGTGTTCTCTTCTTGGAAAGCTGAAGTGATTGGGAACATGCTGCCAGCATTTAACTCTGGACTAGGCATGTAGTAATCACCAAGCCAGTGTCATGTAGGCCAGGTTCAACCTGCAGCACAAAATTGGAATCAACATTGGAAGTTTTTACTTTTCCAACAATTTTCTTTTAGTTTTTTTCATCACTTGGAAAGGTTTTAATGTATGTTTATATAGCTAAATGTCTCAAGACATTGTAGATTTTTTTCAGGCTGGCTTGGAGGGCTGACCTTAACAATGATGTTGTTGGCTATGCCATACCATCAGTGTCTTGGGGACACTACACTCACCTGATTTTACTGATGTTTCTTGGGAGTTAGAGACATAGTATGCATGCACCTGTGACATCCCATCCTTAAGGGGAGGAGAGCACCCAAGATTCATAGATGCTCAGGGTCACAAGCAACAATGAAAGTCAGAGGGTCTGCAAAAACATAAAAACACATCAGTAAATTACACCTTTGGCATTGAAGTTGGTAGGTTGGTCCCTGACCTACTATATAAGCACACCTCAGTGAGGGTTGGACAAAGGGGTAAGATGAAAAGGAGGAAAGAGAGAGAAAGAGAACAGTTCTGGCATTGATCCAGCCCATGGGGTGTCCTGGGGCATGCTGCCTGGGATTGGTAGGGATACCTTTTTATTGATAAGTTTTCTCTACCCTAAAGACAGGGTTATATTTTCTGTGCAAATTACTTCTTAGGCACAGTCCCTTCTTTCAGACCTTTCTTGAAAGGTAGGAGGGCTAAGGGGGTCTTGTTGGTGTTGATTCCTCCCTACACTCCATGCCCACTCAGCCTCATGCCTGTGCTTGCTGTGTGCTGTGTTGTGCTTCTCTCCAGGAGCTAGAACAAGAGTGCTTGGCCCAGAGAAGTGCTGCCCTAGCTCCCCATGGCCCTCCTTGCCAGCCCCACTTTGTTCTTTCCCACAGCATGTTATTGTTTGCTATTTCCAACAATCCTTGGTTGGTTCCACAGCCATCAGGCTGAGAGTGTTTGAGATGCACACATTAGGCCCTTACCTTCTGAGATTCTGCAGCACTGGATGATTGACCTTGCTGGGAAAGGGAAGATTTAATCCCAGTTAAATTACTCCAGTAACAAGGTTGCAGCATCTCCATTACCTGCAGTGCCCTGGGCATCTCTAAATGTCCCATCATGACAGGCACTGGCCAGCTTCAGGTTGTTTTTGCCTGTCAGTGGGCAGGAAGGCTTTGCATCCAGCAGTCTCCCTCATGACTTGTGCCACATGCCAAGGTATGATATTTTTTAGCATTTCATGCATGGAAAAATGTAGATTTTTGCAGTATGGAATGTGTGTGTGACATGATTGACTGCAGTTCTTCACAAACATTTGCACGAAGGAAGGAAACCTTTCTCCTGTCCCATAAGCTGTGTCACCCCTGGGCTCCCAGTGCCACCTGCCAGCTTTGTATGCTCACAGACAGAGTGCACCAGCCTTTCTCCAGGGCTTAGACTTTCCCCTACACTATAGACAGGCCAGCAAATTGGCCCCAAGACATGGCTCTTGGCTTTCAGCCCTTTCCAGTTAGAAGTTAACAGATGTTCTGCTCTGAGCTCATTACAGGTTTCCAGGCAGGGGAAATTAGCAAAGTCTCTTTAGCATCTGCCTTTTCCAGCTGAGGAGGAGTCACATGCAGAGGAGCACCTCAGCCCTGCCTCTCTGATCTTATTTGGGCACAGATCCCTCCAAGTTCACCACCTAAACTGTCCCACTCTGCCACTGTGGTGGCCCCAGCTGGCCCTGCCTTTCTCTCTAGGGCAGAATGAACTGGCTGTGCTTAAGAAGTGTTGCTTCAGAGAACTTGTAATTGGTTTAGATGAGGAGTCAGAAAATAAAAATAAAAAAAACCCAACCCTCTTAGGTCTTTGCAGAATCCCAGCATGGGTCAGGCTGGAAAGGGACCACAGGGGTGTCATCTGGTCCCACCTCCCTGCTCCAGCAGGGCCATCCCAG
>JAHXMQ010000028.1:12693685-12868042 GCA_020466415.1 Ammodramus savannarum pratensis
TCACTCCTGACCTGCTGGCACTGCTCTTCCTGATGCACCCCAAGGTTCCACTGCCCCTCCTGTCCCTCAGGCACTGCACATGGTTCTGTCAATCAGTTGCTATGGTTATTTACTTTTCTTCAAGCCTCAGGTTCTACAGCCCAATAATTGCATGAGAAACTTGATTCTTGCTTTAATATAAATTATAATAATAGCTGCAGATAAGGGCATGGAATTACTGATACTAGCAGGCAAAATAAGAAAGGCTAAAAGCAGAGGCAGATGCATGGATGTGCAATGAGGAGGGATGGCAGCTGCCTGGGCCATGTCCTGGGTGACATGAACCCACACCAGGTCTGCTGATGAGGAGCAACCTCAGCCTCAATTCCTGTGCCCATGCCAGACCCAAACATACAAAGAGCAAAAGAAACACCATCCCTTCTGCCAGGCCTTGCACCAAAGTGAGGAAGAGAACTCTCTCCCTCTCAGAGGGACAGGGGAACAATTGATTTGGACCCCCAGCTCTATTGATCACAATTAATGTTTTTTTCTTGGTGTCCATCAGCAAAGGTGAGAGCAGAATTAAACCTTGTTTGAGGAAGGGAAGGGTATCTGAATTTGGTATTGTATTTTTTTACCTGGAATTCTTCTTGGCCATTTCAAGTATGGTCCCCTACTGTATGAATCCATAGAGTTAGGAAACTTAGGAAGTATCCAGGTATCAGAATAAAAAGTAAGAATATTAGTATGGAAGTTAATAATTCAGATTGTGTGAGTGGAAAAATATATAAATTGAACTTTGGAAAGACAAAATGAACAGTATAAATTTGACATTACAACAATGCAACTCTGTATTGAGTCACTGACTGCTCCATAAACTATGCCAAGGGCAACCCTTTATGGGCTACTTTTGAAATACTAACTGAAAGGCTTTATGGCAAATGGAAAAAGAATCCAACAAATGGTAATTAACCAAATTATATCATGGTCAAAACAAAGAAAAGATTAATCTCTCCCATTTAAAATTAAATCAAATGCCTTGTAATATGACACAGATAAATACTTAACAATTATGGGATGCAACATCAGTGCCTGTAGGCAAATACAGAACAATATATTTCTAACGGGAGACACTTGAGAGACTATTTATTTAAGTTGCACGAAGATTTATACTGTACTAATCTCATTATGACCCATACATAGGAAACATGGGCTGCAGCACCTTGTAGGATAAAATTGGACCTTAAAAGATTATCACATTCATAAGGATCTTCTCCTAAACAAGGGTAGCATGACACTTTATATATTGCAACACTTGGCTCCAGAAAGCAATGCTGTTAGACTGGTTTAACAAGCAATTTGTCTTCCAGGATTCCTTTTTCAGTTGAAAATCACCATTAACCCCTGTCAGATCCATTCAAAAACGTTCACATTTTGAATCATGTGACTTGGTTTCATTATGGCTTATGTGCATTCTGAATTTGTGTCTCTGAGGGTGGTAAATTGAGTGAAAAAAGAAACTTTTTCTCCAGCTTTATGATAATATCTACTTCCCATGCTCGGCTGCTTTACCACTACTTTAATTTTGTTTGGTGAGAAAGCTGTAACAGAGAGGGGAACTCAGGTGCAAATACCCCCATGAAGGCACTGAACCCCAGGGTTTTGTGTTCTCAGGTCTCTGGAGCTGGGCATGGCACTGTTGTATCACTGCTGATGACACTGGGACAGTTTTAGGTCTGGCACTCTGGGGTTGGCCAACACCTCCAGGCACAATGGGCAAATTGATGCTCAGCAGTGGGCAATATGGCAGCTTTGATTTAAGATCATGAGCCTGTTTAAAAGCACTGAGGAGCTGTTCCTGTCTCTTTTATCAGCTGCCCATTGCCATTTGAAGGACAATTGCCCAGCTGGGCACTTCACCCGTGGTGGCTCACTGCATCCAAGGAATACTGGTATTTATATAGAATTGTCAGACACATGATCTGTCTGTCTTCATCATGACAGATCAGCACACTTCTGTGATTCTGTGACTGATTCTGACTGGGGAAAGAGGTGAAAAATCTCATAAAAAACAGTTTCTGATTTTTATTTGGAGTGAAGCTTTTCTTTCTTGTGTAGCACTCATACATATCCAGAAAAATACATTTTCTTAAGCAAACTGAAGAAAGTCTTGTCACTCATCAAGCATTCATGGCACTGACCTCTAGAGTTTTAAGTGATTTGAGTTCTCTTGCACAAACTAGGAAGCAACTTTTCAATCAGCTTATCTTTTTTCTTTGTAAAATAATGTGGCATTTGGCATCAAGCAAGGCATTTTAAATAGAGACAGCTGGTGGCAAGTGTTTTCAGAGAGAAAGCCTGAACTTGTGATTTTCCTCACTTTCCCCCATTATAGATTTGGTATCTTTCAACCATAACATTTTTTTATTTTTTTCCCCCCATCCTTTCCCCTATCTTGTGTTGGTTGGTCTTGCTGGCTGGTGGTCAGCTAGAAGGGTTTGGGTTTAATAAACAATATAAAGGCCAGACTGTTCATTTGGGATCTCTGGAGACAGAAGTATTGTAGGGACTAGAGAGGGGAAAAAAAAACCCCACAACTATGCTATTTCTGTTGCAAAGATATTTTGAGGTTTTCCAACTTTTAAGAAGGTTTCAGAATGGACTCTTTGTGGGAAGGTGTACCAAGGAGGGACATCTAGAAGATGCTCTCTTCATCTCTCCTTTCTCTCAGGTTTTGATGCACACACTTCTACCTGTGAAGCACAAGGATTCAGCCTCGTGCATGTTTTTACCCACTCTACTAGTCAGAGATTTGGAATCACCAAGTGAGAGAATCCAATCCCTTAACTTGATTACAAAGAGGTGGTGGGGTTTTCATCAAATATAATAAATTAAATGGTAATGGTGAAATTTCACCTGATTGGTAGGAGGAATGATGAGGAGGATTCCATGATATCAGAAAGCTAATTAATTACTTTATTATACTGTATTATTCTATACTATAATTTCCCTACATCTAAACTGAAACTGCACAAGAACTCAACTGAACAAAATCTCATGACTGTCCCCCGATCGACAGTCGATGTCACTATAGGACACGAAAGAACACAAGTGCAAACTGCTGTTCTCAAAGTGAAGAAAAAAAGAAGTTTATTTTCTGACTCTAACATTTATAGTTTTCTAAAAGTGACAGTAGATTGGAGGGTGACAGTGACACCTCTCCAATGACACTAGACAAACTAACAGTCTATCAACTTTCTCTTCTTCTATAAAAGAATGCAAAACAATGAGTTATTTACAGAAAGTGTGTGAGAAAGTTCACTACAAGAATGTTAACATCAAAAAGCTTAGAAAATCTTAAAAAACCAAAGTAACAAGTCTGGACACACACTAGGCCCTGACAGGCCAAGGAAACAAAACCTCATCCCTTTGGGTAAACAATGTCCACATTGCATTCTACTTTGGCACAACACAGGAGCAGCAAATGAGATAAGAATTGTTTTGAGCATTCTCTTCTCTGCTTCTCTCACTGCTTCTCTCAGGTTCAGAGAATGTGATGCATTCATCTCCCAAAAGGAACACACATCATCTGAGCAAATAAGCTGAGCATGGGAAATCTTTTACTGGTAAACTTCATTTTCAATACTGGATGAGGGGGAAACTGTGGGGTGGTTTCTTGTGTTTGGTTTAGGTCTTTTTTTTTTGTTTGTTATTATTAATTATCATTATTGTTGAATGCATCATGTCATTAGCATCAGAAAATGGCTTAAGCAGCAGTACCCCCAAAGTCCAACCTTGGCATTGAGAGGCAGTAAATTTACTTGCACAAAATTTGTCACCTGCAGACACACATTTACTGTCCAGAGAGGAACCAAAGGTACAGTACAGCCTTGGTAGGAAGTTCCTGTGACGTTGGAATTCGTTCCCTTTCACACACTGACATGCCAGTTTTGGCCATTGCAGAGTGTGATGCAAGATGCCACAGTTTGCTGTGGCTTCCTCTTCATCTGGGCAGATAGCCAGGATCTCTCTGGTAGATGGAAGTAGGAAAAATTAGTTTTTGTGTCAAAAGCTGCTGGTTTTAATTTTGGGAAGCATATTTTTAGTAGCAAAATGGTGGGCATAGTAGATGTGTTTTTTGCTGATAGCTTTTTGTTCTTTAAATAAATGAGCACTTAGTTATGGACAGGAGGGTAGATGAGAGGAAAAGAAGGGCCAGCTTGTTTTTGAGTAGTTTTAGAGATGCTATTGGACTTATTTTTCCAAAGGGTAGCTTTGGAAACTTAAGTTCCCAAAGTTCTTAGAGAGAAGAGAAGAGAAGAGAAGAGAAGAGAAGAGAAGAGAAGAGAAGAGAAGAGAAGAGAAGAGAAGAGAAGAGAAGAATGGAATAGAATAGAATAGAGTTGAATATTTCAGTTGGAAGGGACCTGCAGTTGCCTGGAATCTGCATAGGACCAGGTAGGAGATGAAGCCACTGGCCAGGTGAGCTGGACCAGAGCACCAACACATCTGCAAGTGTTTCACCTTTGCATCCTTCACCCAGATGAGATCTCTTTACAAAAGCAAGCAGCCCAAACAGCCATTGTGTAGAGCTGCATGAGAAGGTGTAAATCACTGTCTCTCTTTACTGGGAGCACTGAAAAGCACCGTTTATCTCCCCTAGGGGTTCGAGCAGATGATGGGGCTCAGAGCAGTCCTGCAGATGGAGGATGGTGCTGTTGGCAATGGCCAGAGGGTGGTAGCACTGCACAGCTCCTACTACACTATCCTCCTCAAACTACGGTAAAACATAGCTGCATTTCCTCATTTCTTGTGAGGAAAAGAAGAAAGAAGAGGCAAGGAAAGGTGGAGATTTTTAAATGAAGAGGAACTTTTTCCTAGGCCCTGAAACATGATGCTAGCTCACACTAGTGCTGGTGGCAAATTTCTGAGCTTCTACTTTTTCAGAGAATGCTCCTTTTGGTACAACAGCCACAGGCTGTCAGGATTATAGTTTCTCTGCCATGGCACACAACTACCCCACCATGAGAGTGGTCATAGGCAGCTTCCAGGCAATTGCAGGTCCTTTCCAACTGAGATATTCCATTCCATTCTATTCTCTTCTATCTCTAAGGACTTTGGGAATGTAACAATATTTGGTGGAAGTCTTCTGGTTCGCACATCTCTCCATTTTTGTCATTGTAGGTTACCTTAATTTTTCTGCAAGTTGGAAAACTGAGAAGATTAATTGTTAAAAGGCACAAATCAATGCTAACATCAGAACTTTTGTGTGCACATGTGCTTGTGCAAATAGTGGTGTGTCTGACTGTTAGTATTGCTTAGCTTGTAGTTTAAAGCATAGAGAGTCAAAAGCTCACAGCTTCCAAATGTCATTTTATGTGACATTTTGTATTTTAGAGCTATAAAAATAAACTTGGGCAGCTGACATCAATCATCTCTTCTTTTTTTCTCCTATGCCAGTGAGACCTGTGTACCCCTGTCTGTTTACTCCCATTTCCAGTTACATTTACTGCAATAGTTTAAAGCAGAATAATGTGTTGGCCTTGCTGTGTGACCATAGGCAGGTGGCTTCACTGCTCTGAGCCTCACTTCTCCCATAGATGAAACACAGGTGATGATGCTCTGTGGAGGGCTCTGAGATCTCCAGCTGCTGTGGAAGACACAATAGTGTGATTATAATTGCCCAGGCACTGTAAGGCCTCTCTCAAGAAAATCTACTTCATCCATGGGCCCATTTTCCTCCTATTGTTGGGTTCTGATTTGTCACTTCATAACCATTTGTATCAACAGTTCCTTCACCACCATCCCCTTTCCTGCTCCCCTCCTCTGCAATTCTCCTTCAGCCCTGACACTTTCTCTAGAAACAGCCCCAGGCTATTTCTAACCTTCCTTCTCTCATCAAAGTGCTTGAAAAATCAGCTCACTTCCTTCTCTTGGCAGGGAGGCTGCCGTGGTTCCTGGGCCAGGCTGGGAACCAGGAGCTCCTGGCTGGTGATGGTGGCAGTGCCACTGAGTCAGCACCCGGCCTTCAGCATGGCACTCACCCTCTCTCCTCTCCTGGCTTTAAAACAGGAGCAGTTCTTATGTGCTTACCTCACATGGATGTTGTAAAAACTTAATTACCACTTGTAAGATGGTATCTAAGGGTGAAATGTGACTTTATCTTTTGCTGTGGTTGTTGTGACCACTGCAATCTGCTCTTTGTTCAGGCCCTGGCATCTGGAAGTATCTTCCACAGGCAGCTAAAGCCTTCCTTTCTCCTGGTCACAGAGGTCTGTGTGCCATAATCCTCTGACACAGAGGAGTCTCCCTGGCTGTGAGGATAATAGGCAAAAGGCTGAATTTCCATCCAGTCAAGGTCCAGCCTATCCAGCCACTACCTGATCACTCTCTCCCTCTCTCTGCCCCCCTGAAATTGCTCTTGAACAAAAATCCTGCTCCTCATCACAACTGCCTTTTCCAACCTCATGGGTTGCTTTGCTTTTCCCTTCCTCTACAGCTGACAGGACTGGAGTTCAAGGTGCCCTCCCTGCTCCTCCTTCCTGCGTGCCCTCTCAGCCTGCCCTGACGGAGCCTTTGTCTCTTTGAGGGACAGCTCTGGTGGGAAGGGGCAGTGAACCACATGCTGGGTAGGCAGCAGTGGTTATCCCACCACTGTCTAAGGAACAGGCCAGGTCAGGCCTTGGCATGCAGGTCCACCCACCTCAGCACCTCCTGCCAAACTGATATTGGGGTCAGCTCAAATTTCCGGTCTTAATTACACCACTCCCTACACACACTGAGGAAAACCATCAGCAACCTGGGCTGATTGCTGCCTCTGTCCTGGGAGGGGGCAGTTGTTTGCTCTGATGGAGGTGCAGAATGTGCAGTGCCTGCAGAAGCTGCAGTCAACCCTTCTGGGTGCAAGATTTGCCTTTGGGAATGGGAGACAACAACTAAAGGCCATTTCAGATTAGGACAGTCCAAACCCAATAGGAACAGAAAAGTTGTTTATCTTTTGTGTTCTTCACCAAAATGTTTTTCTTTGGGGTGTAGTTGTCTGTATCTGAGCTCAAGGTATACTAGGACGTGAGCATGGAGTAAGACCTGTAAGTGGAAACTGCTGCTCAGCCAGGGAGAGGCTACTAACTCTCCATAATGCATGCACTCTAAACTACATCCATAAATGTCAGGCATGATTTAATAGGCTATAAAATCCTACATCACGATGCCACTGGAACTATTGAAAATAAAAGCAGATAAATCACAGTTCTGTGCAAGAAGCTTTACTTGTGTTGCTATTTTTTTCATCTACCAGGGTTTCATTGTACCATTTGCTGAGCAGACTCAACTCTCAGCCCTGAGTTTCCATTTCCTTCTCTATTTCCAAGCTTGAGTTTTCACAAAGCCCACTGGCTTTGCAGCTGTGTGGTCACACACTGCTGCCCTGGCCCCAGAGTCTGCAGAACTGCTCAGAAAGGTGCTGAGCTTCCACAGGCTCAATTTTTCCCCTCAATAACAGGGGACACAATACCATTATGAGCAGATTGACTGCTGTTGCTCATACAATATTATTCCTCACATTAGGTTATGAGCATTAAATCTACTAGACAATTTTTATCCGGCAGGAAAACAATTTGTGTCACTCTTCTACTGCCAGTAAGACACAGAGTTACAATGACATCGATGGCAGAGTGCACAGCACAACTTGGAACTGGCACGACAGCTGTAATCCTGTCACTCTGTGGAGAAAATTATGCTGAAAAAGGAGGAAGGCAGTGGTGAGACTGGGAAAATATTACTAATAGTGAGGATTGGGTTTTTAGAAAACTTTGTTTCACCTCTGCAGCTGAGGTGACTGAACTGAAGAGGTAAAAATCAACCATAGTACCTGCAAAACATAAATCAATTTGGACTTACCTGGCACAGAATTTGAACCCTGTCCCTTCAGTTTCTATTTTTTTTCTTTATTTTTTTTAATGTTTCACAGTAACAAAATATAGCTTGATGATTTTTCTACCTTTACCTTGAGTTACATCATATAACTTAATTTCTTAATTTTTCTGGTCCACATAATTTAATTACATATGAAATCAAAAGGCAGGTGGAAAGGCAAAAAGGAATAGAGAAAAATAACAGAGAAGAAAGAAGAAGGAATGAAAGAGAAGAAAGAAATTTTTTAGCATTCAGAATTTGTGGGGGAAGTTTGAAAACATGTACTTTACAAGACAAAATCTGGAGGCAGGAAATAAAATACACACACATACATTTCAAGGAATTTTCCAAAGTAATTTTCCCCCTGCAGATCTTGTGATTTTGAGGTGAGATGCAACTGACTCATTATTTTGAATTCAAGAGGCTGTAAATACTGACACACACTTCACTGTTCTGGACTGTGAAAAAAACCAATCACAAAAGTAATAGCTTTTTATGCCTGAAATTGGGAGCTGGGCATCTAGTGCTTTGCAGAATTGTCCTCCAAAAATCCTATTTTTGGTAACCTTTTCTGCTTTCCCTTACTTACCAGTGCTTTGCAGAAATGATGGGCCCATGCCCACAGCAATTTCTCTGTGGTCCCTGCTCTGGCTGTGCCCATGCCTGATCCTGGCCAGCACAGCCCTGCCCCTGCCACTGCACGTCTGTGGTGATGCCAGGAAGTTCCTCACATATCTGCAGAGATTTAAATTCCATTTAAACAACCAGCCCTGCTAAAGTAGGTTGAGTGGGGAGATTTTGCCTGGTGCAGCCCAGCCTCTTACCCCCCTGTCCCTCAGTTTGGAAGAGTCATCTTTGTTGAGGCCCAGTAATGTCAGCAGACCCATCAAGTCACATTTAAATCTGCTCAAACACTGGAAGACAAAAATAAAGCTAGTAATACAAGTGAGGCAAACAAGTGAGCACTAAATGAGTCAGTTAAGTTGTGCTGGGGAAAGATAAAGGGAAGGAAAAGATAACAGAGGAGAAGCAGTGGAATGAGTTAATGATAACTGGGCACTGGGAAGTAATGACTGGTTCGAAAACAAAAAGAGGAAAGGAAAAACCCTGCTATGAACAAAGTCTCCTTAATAAAAGTCAATGATTATTGCAAACATCTGAGGCGTTGCTGTACACTGCTGAAACCAGACAAACAGGACACACAAAAGAAGGAATGAAAACCTGGCTTTCAGCTCAATGTAGGTAGTCAAGTGTCAAACTCCTTTGGGAAAAAGGCTTCAACATCCTTCTGGGACATGTGAGAAGCCCCTGGTTTAGCTGCTGAGCAAGTGCAAGTAGAAGACACTGGGAGTCCTATAGCTGTGAAAGAGGCCCAGGTGGCAGAGAATCCGTGGAAGCTTCTGGGCAGATGCACTGAGGTGAACAAAAAATTCTAAGTAGCAATGAAAGGGTGATTTGTCTCCTTTACTTCAGGGATTGTTTTTAGAGACAATCTTTAGAGTAGAAAATACAATACCAATACAAACCAGAGCCAGACTTTTCAGACCACTATGAGAAATACTTCAGTCTGTTGATTTTCTCATCCTGCTGCTGTCCCTGAACACAGCACCCACCTTCCCTTTCTGGGAGAGCCCTCAGCAAGGTGGGAGCTTGGCCTCACCTCACAGGCCATGGCACCTTTTGCCTGTGTTAGTGTCGCTGACATCCATCTGAACAAAAAGTTAGGGGAATTCTGGCTGGAGTGTTGATGACAGGCAGCTCTGCCAGATCATAAATCCTAACTAATGGGTCCTCCCTGGAGATAAGCTAAGCAGTAGCCTCTAGGTGAGAGGGAAAGAAACTCACTGGGAGCCTGTTCAAGGTTAAATACGAACTAATGGACTTCCTTTCCGCTCTGTGCAATCTCCATGTGGCGCAGATCTAAAGGGGAGCTGACAGCTCCAGCAGCTTCCTCTTACTTTTAAACCAGAACCACTGTCCTGCAACCTTGGACCACCCTGCACACCAGGAGATTTGGTTGCAGTTTTCTTCTCCTGCCCAGAGCAGCAGACAGGACCTTAAAGTTGTGTCTCTCAAGGGACACAACTAATGAGAGGAACTGCAAGAAATCAGGGCAGAGATACAAGGGCAGAACCAAGCAGAAAAGCTGACACATGACACAGGGTTTGGCATCCTTGTTCAAAGGGTTCAAAGGTGCTCTCTAGTCACAGTCTATAGCACCTAGCCAGCATGGCTGAGGCAAACCTGCTTCTGTTGGCACGGGCACACCACAGGGTGGGGTGTGTTTGGTGCAGCCACATTTCCTTCCCAGCCTTCTTACAACTTCAGTGGGATTGACTTGTGGCTGAAGAGGTGCTCCAATCATGGCTGTGCCTTGTTCACCATTTCTATCCTTACCTTTTCTAGTTTCCATCCACTGAACTCATATTTAGTGGAGTATTGGAGGAAACAAACAGAATGAGCTGAGAGAGAGCAGCTCTCGTAGCAGTGGGGAACAAAGTGACACAGACCCCCTTATGTATCTTAAGGAAATCTCTTTATTGTAAAAACTGGCCCCTTTTTATACCTTTAATTTCAACCTGACATAGCTGAAATTAAAGCAGAACTGAACAGAAAGAAGGCACCCATTGGCTGGCTCAACTGCCATGCTGCTCTCCACACATTCTCCCATCTAATCACCTTCCTGCTCATACCCTGTCCACACATTCCTTCAGCCATCACAATCTCACTTCCATCTGAGTTTCTTCTCACTCATAAAGGCCTCTCACCTCTCAATCAACTCCCAACCATCCAGCCTGCAGTCCCTTTCCCATGGGACCTTCTCGTGACCATAAGCCATGGAAACTTTAATAATTATAACCCCACATCCTACAAGCTCTCAATCAGGTTGTGGTCTTGGACAGATACTTGCAACCATCCATGCTGGTTGAGAGGTTTGAGGGGATGGATCACAGCCTGTATTTATAAGGGCCATTGATCAAAGTCTGAGGAAAAGCAGCTGTCAGTGATCCCAGAAGGAAGAGATGTTGAAACTGCAGGCAGAAAACTGAAACTTGGGATGAACATCTTCACCAGAATGTCTGTTGAGAAAAGTGGATTGCAATGGAACTGCAAGAAGGAACACATCTGATTCAGAGCCATGTCAGGTGACAGATTGTGTACAAGCCTTTGAGGCAGCTTGGAGACAAACAAAGCTGTGATGGGACACCATGTGGGTATCCATGGGCTGAGAAAATGATGACCAATTGAATGGGTATCAAAGGAGACCAATGACATAAGTGATAAAGTGGCTGCAGGGAGCCACTTAATGAAAGGAGAAAAGAAGAAAGGATGGTAATAACTAGGAAAATAAGTGATACCTCTGTGTAAAACACAAACTGTAAAACAAGCTGTCAAGGGGAAAAACTGTTTAGGGGAGTACACAACATGAGTGTAACCAGAAGCAATGGCTGAAACTGAATAAATGAAAATAGAGGCCAAATATCTTATTGACCATGGGACTTTTTGGACTTGAAAAGAAAGAGGTGCAAGCCCCAGTTCCTGAGGCATTAAAAAGAAAAGTCATACAAGTGCTGTAAATCCTCTACCATCAGGGGAGCAGAGTAGATGACCTAACGAATCTTTTCCACTTCAAATTTCTATATTTGATATTAAGAATCTCAAAAACCTCCAACTTGCCATGAGACAGAGAATAATAACCCATCTCTTGGGGAAAGCCAGTGGTAATCTCATGTAGGTAAAAAGGCAAAATGTCACGGTGATGAAACAGAGAGGATAAGAGGGGAGAGAGAGGCAATGCCCTGTATTTGGCATTCCGTTTCGTACTCCTCACTTTAAAAAGGACAATGAGGTGTTGTGGTGTGTCCAGAGAAGGGCAACAGGGCTTGTGAAAGGTCTAGAAAACATGTCTTATGGGCAATACCTGAGGGAGCTGGGGCTTAGTCATGAGGAGGCTCTGGGGGGACCTCATTGCCCTCTACAGCTCCCTGACAGGGGCTGGAGGGGGCCAGTCCCTTCTGCCATGCCCTCAGTGAGAAAACGACAGGATATGGCCTTGGGCTGAGACTCAGGATTTTTAAATTGGATATGAGAAAAAACAAATGTCACTATATGTCAGGCCTTGGAAGGGGCTGCCTAGGGAGGTGGTGGAGTCCCCATCCCTGCATGTGCTTAAAAGGCATCTGGATCTGACACCAAGTGATACAGTTCAGTGATTTAGGGGATACAGCAGTGCTGTGTTGACAGTTGGACTGGGTGATCTGGACTCTTCCAACCTTGATGATTCCATGATTTTGAAGAGCAACAGCTCTACTTCAGCTGTTCATCTGTGCTGAGGGAAGACAGTAAATATGAACCCTTCACTGTTGAATTGGTCATATATTAAAAAGGATCACTGTTTGCTAGGCTGGGAGGGGATAGTACCCTCCCTCCTTTAGTTTAGGGCCACAATGAAGCTGTAAGAGGCTGCAAAGAGCGGGTCCTGCTTTGCAGAATGGACCAAGGGGTGCCTACAGCAGTCTGGCCTATTGGCCATGCAGGTGCATTGGATGCCAGCACACCACGCTTAAGGCAGGCACCATGAAACATGAACTCAGCCTTGCTCTGAGAGCACCGCGGTTGGATTCCCTCTCGTTTGCCATTTTTGGTAGCACCAAATCGCTCACAGGAGCCTCCCTTATGGCAGCGCACAGCATCTTCCAGCAGCTCCAGAGGCAGCTCTGTCCTGCATTCCTACGGGTACAGAGCAGTGTCCTGCTCCCAGGCAGCTTCAGGCCTTGCAATAAAGCGGATGCATCTAAAAACCAGCCAGGACCCCAAAAACTGTCTGTAAAATCACAGAGAGATTTGGACCAAGAGATGGCCGAGGTGTTTTTCACTATCCCCCTGCTCTTTTCCCTCCCATCACGAGGGCTGGGGCTATACCGTGCAGGAGCCAGGCAGAAACGGACACTGACCCCATCGCGGATGGGAATCACACAAGGCAGGGGCTGTGTCCACCCGCTGCCGGTGATACAGACACATCCCTGAAGCCGCGCCGGGCTCTGAACACGGGCACCAGCCCAGGCTAGGCCGGGCTCTGAACACGGGACCGAACCGGGCCGGGCCGGGCCGGGCCGGGCCGAGCCGAGCCGGTGGTGCCTCACGGACGCCCCGTCCCCTCAGCGGCCGCGCTGCGCTCCCCGGCCGGGGCTGCCCGAGCGGCAGCGGAACAAAGCTCGCTGTGCTGCCGGGGCCCGCCCGTCCCGCTGCCCGCCCCGGGACCGCCGCTCGGCGCTTAAAGGGCCCGCGCGGTGTCGAACGGCCCCGGCTTGGCTACGGCGATACGGCCCGGCCGCGCCCTTCCAGCCTCCCCCAGCCCTGGCCGGCCCGCAGCGCACCCAGGGCCCGGCCAGCGCCAGCCGCACGCCCGCTCCGCCCGCGGGCCGGGGGCGCTGGGTCGGCGGTGGCGGTCGCTGCCGGCGCGGCCCCTTTAAGGGGCGGTGCGGGTGCCGGGAACCCACGTCAGTTTCGGCCCCGAAACTCCGGATCAATGAGCGGCGGCGCGGGGCGGGGCTCAGCGCCCGGCCCGGCCCGGCCCCCGCTGCCGCCTTTCGGTTTCTCTCTTTTCCAGGAAGGAAAACACCGGCGGGGACCGGGGCCGCGCCCCCCCGCCCCCCACTTCCCTTCCCGCGCCCTCTTCCCCTCTTCCCGCGCGCGCGCATTGCCTCTCGCGCGGAGCCGCGAGCACGCGCAAGGCGCACACGCGCGCGGAGTGGGGGGGCGCAGGCGGCCGCGCGCGCGCGCCCGCGGGGAGCGGCGGCGGCAGCAGCGAGGAGCGGCCCCGGCCCCGCGGCCCGACCCCCCCGCGCCACCCCGGCCGCGCCGCACCCGCCCCCGGCCGCCACTTCCCCTTGAGGGGACGGGCCGGGTCGGGCCGCGCCGCCGCGCCGGGAGAGGAGCGGAAAGTGGGGAAAGCCCGAGAACTTCCCGTCTGCCCGCCCGCGCCTGCCCCGTCGGGCTCCGCCGAGTCCCTCCAGAGAGATGTCCGAGACTCCTGCTCAGTGTTGCATCAAGGTAAAGCCCAGTCCCTCCGCTTGGCCGGCCCCTGTCAGCGCGGTTCGCGGCGGTGGGCTCCGCCGTGCTTTGCCCAGGGTTATTTTGGTGGAAATAACTGGTTTTCCCTCTTCTGATTTTCACGCGGGCGGGCAGGGTCCTTGCCCCCGTTTGTGGGCGCTCCGGCCGCGGTGCCGCGGGCTGTCAGCGCCCTGCGCTGCCCGGGGGGGACACGGCGGCGGGCCCGGCTCGGCCGGCGTGGCTCTCACGGCACGGAGCTGTGAGGGGGCCCGGAGCCCGGCCCGGCCTCCCGCGGGCTCGGCTGCCCGCCGTCCCCGCCAGCAACTTCGTAGAAAGTTTCCTGCCGTCGGGGATATGCAGCCGCTCCTGCTTCCGCCTGCAGTGGGTCGTGGGTCTTTCTTTCTCTCTGTCTCTTTCTCTCTGTCTTTACTGAATTTTAGTATTTTCCCTCTTCTTATCCGTGTTACTGCTGTTTACTTTAGTGGTTGCGATTCCTGGCACCGCTTGCGGTGGCAGGTAGGGGAGCCAGGGCTGCCCGCCCGGCCCCGCTCCGGCAGGGGCTCAGGGATGTGGGATGTGTTTCCCCCTGCCCTGGCCTGCTGGACAAGGGCTTACCCCGGGAAGTTTATCGTTTTAAGTGGAGGCGGCATGAAGCTGAGACAATGGAAACAAAATTGAGTTTCCTTTTTTGTCCAGACCCTTCCTATCTAGCAGCCCACTGCTTTCCTCTCGCCTTCCCTCACTCCCCGGTTTTGCATTTTATTTAGGAGTCGCTTTGTCTTGTTGCAAGCCAGGAATCTCCCTTCTGCTCCTGGCTAACTGTGCCCGAGTAAGAAAGAGATCTTTAGTGGTTGTCTCTCCCTGCCCGGAAGAAAGAGGTGACTTCCAGACTCTCTCTGAGGGGAAGAGCCTGGAATAAACACTTATTCAGCATGATGCTCTTTTGTTCGCTTGTCCCGTGTGTGTACGGGGGAGTCTTGCATTCTGTATGGTGGGAACACAATTTGAAAACTTCTGGGTGTATTTTCTCTTGCTTAGTTAAATGCAGTCAGGCCTGTGTCCCGTGAAGTCTCGTGGCTTAGAGTCTAGTTTGACTTTTCGTAACACAGACAGGCAAACTGGATAACGGGGTATTGTATGTGTATTACTCTATGGTGAAATGCTAATGCAGGCAAAACGTGTTCTATTAACTCATTGGCTCCCTAAAGATATATAAAATGATATATAACTGCTGTTTTTTTTCTGGTAAACTCCGTGGAAAGGTAGGATGTGTTCTCTGGACCAAAGAACACAAATGTAATGAAAAAGTGGTGTCATATGAGCTGTATTTCCTTGTTTTCGACGTGTCATTTTGAAAATAGGAGGCTTCCTTCTGCTCTTACTGAAATCAACAACCGTGCTGTTGTTTTCAGGAACTGTAAAACTGGTCCTTCCCCGGTGTCACTAAGGTACCTTACAGAATCGTACTGTAAGTAATCAGTTTCCTAACTGGAGAGATACAAATTTTTCCTTCAGTCTTGACATTAACAAATGCCACATTTCCATTACATTTCAACAGTTACTGGAAAACTGATTTTTTAAAGAAGTGACTGATTGTAAACATCATGATCTGAGTTTATTTTTTAATGTACCTTTTGTCTGTTACAGCTGTTTTAGCAGTTTCAAATTTTAAAATTACAACTTTGCAGTCAGAAATGTGAACTTCAAATGAAAGCATTTCTTTACCAGTCTAACCGTTCTGAGTAGCTTTCCATTCTGCTTTTCTGACTATCGTTGCTTTTTGGACACTTTTTTAAACCAGGTTGTAAAGGTGATTGGGTTCAGCAGCTGGATTTAAGAGAAGCTGCTTAAATGGTAGCTGATTATGTGAATGCAGCTGATAATTTCTTCAGTATTCCAGTCTGGCTCATGGCATGGAATGTGATATTGAGGCAGGGGAAAAAGCAGCACAGAGTACCCGAACTCCGCTGCCTTGTTCTGAAGGGTAGGGGAGTGTTGTGCTACGTGGGTGCCACAAAGTTTCACTGGGAGCTGTGAACGGGAAGCAGTGGTGCTGGTGGGTGTGTTTTCTTGTTCTTTTCTTGGTTTCTTGTTGCTGTTCTTTCTTCCCCTTCCTCCTCCAATTCGGGACAGGGGTGCAGGCAGTCAGTGCCACAGCACCTGGGGTGATGAGCACAGAAAGGTTCAGCAGAGAAGATGAAGGCTGGTGCTTTCTTTGTGCCCGAGCTGCCCAGTCCTCCTGTCTCGTCGTGTTAGAGAAGTGCTCTAATCAGATTTGGGAAAACTTTGAGGAGGTGAAGTCTTGGTTTATATTTTATTACTGGTAATCAGTGTAAGCTTGCAGTAATACCTTGGATTGTGTTAAGCAGTTATCAGTGTGTGTGTGTGACTGTGCATTGATGTGTGCTTGCTTTGCAGCAAGTATGTGCTGGCTGACTCCTGTGGGAGATGAAAAATACTCTGCTGATAGCCAGAGCTTGCCAGCACTTGGGTGTGTGCTTGCCTGGCATGGCAAGCAGACCCACTGTGCACTTGTGGCAGGCAGGTTAGGCGTGTGTGTAGGGTCTAAAGCTGTGGAGAGAACTCATCCTGGGGTTTAGAAGGTAAAATCTCAGGGGTGAGAGATGAGGAGGAAGGTTGAGCCTCAGTTTTTGCTACAGCTTCAGATGTCAGCATGCTCTGCATTGGCTGGGAGGCTTTGGGGCTGTGGTGAACTCCAGTCTGAGAGGGCTGGAAGGCTTTTGCCCCTGAACTGGGAAGGGGCATCTGGTGTGGTTGTGACAGTCAGACTCTTTTTTCAGAGATGGAATATCCGTGTTGGTAGTAAACCTGTGATCCTGAGGCACAGTAGTTAGCTGATGATATTGTTGTAAATAGTGCCACGGTGCTGGCACTCATTACAGTCCTGGCAAGTGATCCTTAGGGCCTCACCTCTCCTCCCACAGATGGGAGAGCTGAGGCACCAGGGGAGTGTAAACATCTTGGCACAGACATACACAGGAGCAAAAGCTCAAAGGGAGACAGACTAGCAGCTTAGACACAGATGATGATTTTTGTGATTAATTAAGGTCTATGTGGTGATATGTTCTGTTTAAAACCTCACCTGGAGCTTTCTGATTGTCGGGATCTCCTTAATTTTTTGCCTGAAATGAATATACCTTGAGAATATCACTGTGGTGGGATACAAAGATTCAAAATACAGCAGGCAAGTGGAGGGCTCCCAAAGGGCACGGTTTAATTTGTTTATTTTTTATAAATATGACACTTTCAGTTGCTTAGTCTGACTTACCATGTGACCATACAATTGTGCTGGCACAAGTGTGGAGTTGTGTGGGAACTAAAACTGGGGATATGGGGACAGATCAACTGCTTCAGGTCTTGCAGACCAGGAGCTCTCAGAGCCCAGGGTCCCTTGTGTGCCCTGGCTGATGCTTGAGCTGAGAGTGCTTTCTGTGGGCAGCACTGGAGGCACAGAGCCTCACTGAAATCAGGTTTCACAACTGTCTCAGTGCAGATTTTATGTAGGTGCAAGCTTGGTGGATATAGGGGCTCTCTCTTGTGCTGAGCTCAATGGGGTGGCTGCAGGAGCCCTTCAGCACAGGATCCTGTGGCTGAAGGGCTTCACAGAGTGCTCATTTTGGATTGGAGGATTTGCTTTGTAATAGTTTAAAACAGACAGAGGAAAGAAAAGCTAAAGAGCAAGGAATCAGTGTAGTATTTGAGTTTTCAATCTTTGTTTCCCCTGACTGGCTTGCTTTTTGGATGGTGATTTATGTCTGCTGCTACCTCGTTGGTGCTGTTTGTGCAAAGAGCCCTCTCTCACTGAAGGCTTCCCATGCTGAGGGACTGTTCAGCTCCTCATGGCCAGAATCCTGCTGCCCTCAGCCAAGGCTGAGTATCTGCCAGTGCAGAGCATGTTCCTTAGTGTTTGCTTGTGTACAGGGAGGAGGATCCTCCTTCTGTTAGTGCCAGTGACAAAGCTGTCATTAAATTCAGTGGTGGAGGATTGAATGGTAGAAGAGCAGTGTTTGGAAGTACATACTATTTAACACCTGATTAATCACTTAACTCCTTGGCACCAAGTAAATTGAATCCCTCTGAAGCAAAATTTTACTAGCACTGCCCCAATTAAGCAGTGGTCATTAGCATTCACTGTGTCATTACAGGTGAAGTCAGTTTCCTGGGAGGCAACCCATTAAAAGAGCATCTTGAATCTGAAATGCCCCAGTGAAACTTTAATGATAATTTATATGCATATTGCAGCGTGCATCCCAAAGTGCCTTTTGGAGGGAGGTGACTAAATGGTGCTGTGCTGATAGAAATGATGAGAAGAGGGACATGAAGTCTTCCACAGTGACACAGAAGCAATCTTTCTGCCTTTTAGAAAAGTTACCTGAGTCCTTGAGTGCTTGGGTTCTGAGTTCTTCTGACAGAAGTTCTCCTAATAAACTGCTTACTGCAGGACAGGGAGAGAGCTGAGGTAACTGGTGGTTTTGGCCAGTAATACAGTTTTGACCTACAGTCCAAAAATTGGCTAACTTGGTTTTGTGTTCTTTTTGCATATGTTTGTTTTGGAGTATTTTGTAATTCACTGCCTTCAGCTGGGCATCCCCAGAGTACCAACAGCTCAAAAGCCAGTGCTGAAATTGATCTGCAAGTGATTGCCTTGTCTTTTGCTTTCCCTATCTGTGAAACAAGCATAAAATAATAATAAACGTTTGTATGCAGGGCAGTAGCAGGGCCAAGTACTTGTGATGCAGCATGGAAACAAACTGTGTTTATTACAGAAATCAGGGCCAATGGTCTGATTTGTACCTGGCTTTTTAGTTCACACAGTGCTTTGGGGGCAGGGGTTTGGTGGTAGTTGTTTGGCTGTTGCTTTTTGGTGTGAGCCCCCTATTTCTGCTGAGCAGTCAGAGCAAGATCTTGGAGCTTCAGTGTGTCCTGAGGTGTGGATCAGCCACACGTGGGCAGGGTGGTGTTTCTGTGCCCACAGCCTACATGGAAGGTGGTTTTGGAAGAGGCTGGCACGTGTTGCTGCCACAGTTCTGTTCCTGGCCCAGGGCAGGAGCACCTGGCAGGCAGGGATGGCAGCCAGAGCGATCCCCACCGCCTTCCCAGGGCTCCCTGCAGCTGGATGCACAGCAGGTTCCATGCACAGCTGTTCCAGGTCTTACTCCTTCCCTGGCAAGGGAGGACTCCCTGGTGAGGACAGGGTAATGATGAACTGCTGGCATTGCCACAATAATGAAGTTTTAAGTTGCAGTGTGTCCCTGTGCCTCCCGAAGGAAGGAGGCTGCCTGGAGCAGCCCATGTGGGATGTGACTGAAAACCAAACCCAGGTGTGTTCAGCCTGAGCAAAGAGAGCAGACACCAAACTTCTGTGCTTTAACAGAGGAGTTGTGCCTGTTGGAATCATCCTGCTAGTGTGGGTTATGTTTTAGGTCTAGAACCCATGCCAAATTCAGACCATACTGGTTCTGATGTTGCTGACTTGTCTTCAGGCAGTGTTTTGTTGAAGCACAGAGAGCTACACTCTTCATCTTCTTTAGTACCATATGGGACTCAAGCCTAGATTATAGTGACTGCTTTTTTTTTTTTTTTTTTTTTTTTTTTTTTTGGGGGGGGGGGGGGGGGGGGGGTGGTTGGGTTTTTTTGCAGGAAAATAAATGCAGAAAACTCCAGCCAAAGTTAAACTTGTTTGTGGAACATCCTGGAGCACTGATAAATAAAGGATTTTGAAAAGGGTTAAGCTTTTCACTGATAGATGGTATCATCTGCTGTAATGCTACAAACCTCTAAAGGAACTTTTCTTAACAGCAGTTAAGGAAAGCTATAAATGATTTTTCATCCAAATGAATTTCCAAAGGTTATTCCTTGTTAAGCCACATGCAGTGTCTTTGCTTCTGTGTTGTTCTTCCATAGTTTGCAAAGACTTGGTTAGGACAGTCTGGAGAGAAAAAGGGTCTGAAGGAGATTCTCACTGCAGTGTGTGTTGGTGTTCTGTGGAATGTATGCACATAGAAATATATAGCATTGTGAATAATTTTAAAGATGTGTATATTGCCAAGAGTAGCATTGGGTGTAACTGCAAGAGATGTGTTAATACAACTCCAAAAAAGTACTTTGGATGTGGCAACTGGATTTTACATATTTAACTATTAACAGCTGCTCAATATTAAATCCAGAGTTTGGATGTTTAATTTTAAACTAAAGTTAAATATGATTATGAATAAGGACAATGAATGATTTCTTGGGGTTTTTTTGCTTGTGTGTTTGCTTTTGTTGCAGATTTTGTTTTGGGCTTTTTCTAGCCAGCTCAAGTAGAGCTAGATCAAGAAATTGTAGATTATTTGTTTTAGGAGTTTAGTCTGGAGAAAACCAACTGGCAGCTACTAAGGACTGTCCTTAAAACTGAAGAAATGAAGCAGAGAGTGAGGTTCTTTATATGGTTCAAATTTCAGCTGAATGTAGCTGAAGTGATTTTTTTCATTGTCTTCAGTGGGATCCTCCTAAACATATCTTAACAGAAACTAGGAATGTTTTCTACATGGTCTGGGATTCTGTGGAAATCTGTAGAGCTCTACCAGGTAAATAAAATGTCTAATAACAGTGCCAGAGATAGCAGTACTAAAATTCAGAGATGGATTTACCCAGACAGTAGGGCCACAACAAGGCATTCTATAGCTGCAAACCATGTTTCCCCTTTATGTTCCTCCTTTTTTCTTACAAAGGATTTCACATCAAGGTAGTTTCCGTCATTGGTGGAGCCCATGAAGCTTTGCTGATACTCTTGGAGGTGAAATGCAGTGATCCCAGCATTTATAGCAATACTGGGGAGCCCTTTCCTGACCTTCTGCAAGGTCTACATTGTGATTTCCCTTCTCTATGGCAGATCTAACAGTTTTTTTCTCCTGGTGGGTTAGAATTGGAGATAGTTGTTTTACCACATTCCCTCTTGAATGGCTTGTTCTCATCTTCCTGCTTGTGCTGTAAAACACAGGCAAAGCCAAGCATTTTCTGACCTGGCCAAAGCTGAGCTTTGAGCTGGTAGAGTGTGAGGAACTTGAGGTTCTGGGCTGAGGCTTTTGGTTCCCCTTGTCATTGGAGGCTGCTGAGGAAACCATTCCTCAGCAGATGGATCTTCCCTGCCACATCTGTGAGAGGCTGCTTGGATGTTTCCAGCAGGCACCACTGTAAAAGACTGGCTGCAGCTTAAAGCCTGCAGAGCAAAGGACGTGGTGCTGATGGGCCATTGTCACCTGTGCCACTGCCCTTCCCCTGGGGTGCTCCCATCAGTGTCACTCCAGCTCCATGGAACAGCTCCCTGCAGTTCAGAGCGCCACTGCTGGGTTGGGCAGCCTGGTGGGGACATGTTCAGGTGTTGGATGCCCAGCTGGCCTGGGTGCCCATGCCATGCTGGATGCACACTGGAGTGGCAGAGCCACCATCTCCCTGGAGGTGAGGACATGAAGGGCTGGGCTGCTCTCACAGAGGGATGAGGATGCACTCAGTGCTGCCAGGGGTTCCAGGAAGGGCACCAACTTGCCAGGAACAGGAGTGTTGATGGCCATGAATTCCATTCTCAGTTGGCAGGCTGAGTGGTTGTGTCACTGTCTCATGACTTGAGCAAATGTGCTCTCTGGAAGAGGACCTGGGGAAGACTGTGGGAGCAGCTTGCAGGAGAGGGTTATGGGATGTAGAATGTTTCATGGCTTGTGGCTTGAAACATGTATCACCCATTGCACAGTAAATACTGGGCTCAGATACACTGGAGATCCTGTCCTAGCAAACTGCCTCACAGCAGCTGAGTCATCAGAGCCATCCATGACTGACCATGTGCTGGCTTCTGTTACCTCCCAATGGGGACAAATTACAACCTCAGAGTAAGGAGAGAGTGAATTAATCGTGTATGCAGAGCCAATTAGCACAGCCAAGGGAACCATGTTGGCAGGCAGTGGCTGCAGGCTTGGGGAAGTGGGCAGAAAGTGCAGGGGCAGGGATTTTCCTTGGTAGTTTTGAGTGGGGCACTTTCAAAACTTTCTGCTTAACAGAAGCACTGAGGTCTCTTTGAGATGTTCAGTACTGCTGATGGACCTCCCAGAACTGGTCTGGCACCTGGGATCATATTTTAGGAAATGGTTTGGTTAGTGAATGAAAGAGAAAGCTGAGCTCAGTTTTTGATTTTGATTTTTTGCCTATTTCGGGGTGAAATAGGCAAAAAAAACCAACATAGTGGGAAAGCAGCAGGGAGTAAAATAGAAATTATCTGTATATTGCAGTTTGAATCTGTTCTCTTTATCAGTTCTGATTACAATGTGCCTTTTTGACTACTGGAAACTACACAGAAATGTGCAGTGGAGTTGCCTGGGGAAGCTTCTATAGGAAGACAGGCTGCAGTGTCTAGGACTTTTTGGCTTGGAAAGGAGACTGCTGAGGGAGATATAATAGAAAATTGTAAAATTGCACAGCAGTGTAGGAAGGAGAGCAACTCCTGATAGTTCATAGTTAAGAGCAGGCAATGACCTTACTAGCCAGGAAGATTAAAACAAGTGCTTCTTCCATCTGTGGAGCTTTGGAGCTCACTGCTGCAGGGTTGTGTGGAGGCTAAAAGTGCAAATAGATTTTAAAAAAAGAGGGTAGGTGAACATGAGGAAGATACTAAGACTAACAGCCTGTGTGTGGGGGAACCTCCCTCTATTTACCCTGGGGAAAGTTAGCTTTTTCTGTGTGCTAAGCCTTTCCCAAAACAGAGACTTCTTTTGGGAATAAGATCATAGGCTTGCTCTGATGCTGTGTAGGAATTCAGATGCTTCCATATAAAATTTTGTACCCTGCAAGGATGGTCTTAAATGCACTTCTCCTTCAGGCTCTTTTCTGTGAATCAAGACTGCCCCAGCAGTCTTGATTTCAAGAATTCTAGTTAATTGTTAGTGAGAAGAGAGCTGAGGAAGAGTTGGTCTCTGTGACTCAGAAACTTGGGAAGTCAAGGTTGCTTGCACTAGCAAGAGATAGGCTTTGCTTCTGTATTTGCCCAGATTAAATGACAGAAGGGAAAACTTAGAGGGAATGCACAAAATTGGAATTACAGCTCAGGATTTGAAAAAGTTTTCTGGTTTTGGGGAAGAGACAATTGATTGTTTCTAAGAGGCAAATGTGGGCTACCCATGCTTTTCTGAGGTTTCCTAATTACCATTATCACCCTTGTGAAATGTGTTGTGAGGCATTAACTCCTTTTCACGTGTGTGACAAATGGGGTCCCAACTGGAGCTGGTAGCAATGGGCATCAGAGCTGCTGCTTTGCCTGGCCAAATGTTGCAAATATTCACTCAGCTGTGTCACTTGCTAAGGAATGCTGTCATTTGTACAGACTTTGCATCATTCTTTGACTGTGTTTGGTTTTGGTGTTTTTTGTCTTTTTTTTAATAGCAAACAGAAGAATGGCCATACAAAATCAATTCTGGTATTATTTTGCATGTGCAGTTTTTAGGTATTTTCCTAAAGAGAGAGTGATTTACATTGTTGGGTGGCCATTAAAATGTATTGATGTGCAGCTAAAAATGGCTTTTAACCTAAATTTAGTTCTCTTCTCTGTTAATCTATACAATGCCCACAAATATCTATTTAAGTAATTGGATAGTCTCATAAAGATTTGGTTAGGGTTTTATTTTGGCAAATAACAAATTACTTTATTTGCTGAATGATTGATTTTTTTGGTAATAATTTTGCATGTTGTTATGATTGGCTTTGCAGGGAAATGTAATTGCAAGTGCAGTGTCCAGCATCAAAACCTGAGCATTAAAAGTAGATCTTAAGAGGAAAGAAAGGTTTAAAATTGATGAAATGGAAGTATCTGGTGCATTTTCAAGTGATATTATGGAATAACAAGCTTTTTTCTTAAGAACATGAATTTTCATTTTTTTAATTGTACTGATTGTTTTCTGCCATGTTGATTTAGTATTAGTAGATTTTGTACCCTCACCTCTCACCTTTTGTTGACTGGAGGAAGGAAGCAAGCTTTCTGTTTCTGCAGCCTAAAGCATTTCCCAGCTTTGGGTGATCTAGTTATTGTAATCAACTAATTGACTGAACTGAAAGAAGAAAATGTTTTCTCCATATCTGTTACCAGAAGCTTTGCTCTTTGACAGGCTCAGGCTCTAGAGGTAGAACAGTGGGTCTGACTTATTGAATGTGCTTTGGCACTAAGTATTGTGCTTGAGATTTGTCTTTAAAATTATTTTCTGCTATTGTTGTTATACCTGGATATCAATGCACTCTAGTTTCATGTTTCTTAGTTTGTACTAAATGTGAGAAAAAAAACAAACAAACAAACCCCTTAAAATTTCAGTTTTTAAAAGAACTGGCCTGGAAAAATTGTACATGTTGAGACATAATGCTGTGAATGCAGTGCTAGACAGAATATTTTTCTCTTCTCTGTGTATTACCCTCTATACTGCTTTCATTTAATGCTTTAGTGGTGAGCTCCATCTTCAGCCACAGAGTGCTGCAGCAGTGGAAATCAGCTGATGTGAGAGATTCCTCCAGTCTGGCATCCAGGTTTGGCTTTGCAAGCAAGAAGGGGAGCCGTGGTAGCTGCAGCACAGGCTGCTGGTTCCAGATGAGCCAAACCCCTTATGGCAGCAGTTCTTGGGAAGAAAAGGCTCAGAAGAAACAGCTTTTAGCTCATGTCCTGTAGCAGAGGTGTGACACCCAAAAGTCTCCTTTAGCTCCATGAGGGAGGGAGCCAGGACTGTCCTGCTTCACAGATGGGAGCAGTGTGGCTTCCTGGAGTCCCTTGGTGCCCGTGGGCTGCAGCACAGTGACCCAGTGCTCCACCACAGGGCTGTCCCCAGGCCCTCCCTGCTGGCTGGGCAGGTGATGCTCTGCTCCTCCATCGCTCCTGCTGCCTCTTCCTGCTTGGGGTGACAACCTCATGGCCCTGTGCATGTCCCCAGGAGGTGAAGGCTGATGTCACCATCACTTCATCGAGCGGAGTTATAAGGTGAACCTAAATACTGATGAAAGAGAGGTCTGTTTTCCTTCAGTCTAGACTGGGGTTTCATAATTCCCTGTTTCCCATCACTGGTCCACAGAGCACCCTGTCATATGAAAAATACTTGTACAGCTCTGTAGGCTTCAGCCTCCTTTTTGTTGAACGAGAGGAGAAGTCTTTTCCCAAGTAACAGCTGAGATTCTGTAATTTTCTTAGCCTCAGTTAAAAGATGAGCATAGGTAGACCCAGGTTGTTGGCACAGCAGTGAGGAAGGTGTGAAAGCCATAGATTGGAGACATGGAGGTAGCCCCCTCCATGATTTACCTACAGAGGACACTGAATGCTGGCCTGGAGTGAGGTTTAGAGCATATTTACATTTAAACATTACAGTGAATCTATGCATATTTAAATCTCCATCTTCTAAAGAGGGAAAAAATCAGCAAACCCCAAAATAAATTAAGGGATCTAACAGAGTAGAGTAGAGTTGGCTAGAGTGATAGCTTTTGGGGATGGAGAAAGTTGTGTTTTTGGGTTGCTCTCTATGTAACACCTGAGAAACAGAGCCACTTTGCACTGGCTGGTCCTCAGAATGCTTTTAATCAAATTACGTGCTAAAAAAAAAGAAAAAAACAACAACAAAAGAAGTGGTTTCGTTGGTATCTATGCTTCTGGAAATAAATACATCTACTTGAAAAATAGACATTTTTTGTTCAGAATTTGTCCCTGTGGATTTTCTGAGAAAACTTACCACAGTCTTCAAAGTTCCCACACACTGCTCACCTGCATGTTTTTGTAGCCACATGTTGGTGGTGAGAGCCCAGGTGAGCTGTCCTGCACTTCAGGGCTGGAGCTTCTCTCTTGATTTTCAGTGAGGTTCCCAGCCTGTGCTGCTCTCAGCCCACCCACCCTCACAGCCAGACACACAGAAATTTAAAGGTTTTCTGTGGCACTGCTGCAAGGTGAAGCATGGGGAGGCTCTCCACACAATTGTAGAGAGGGAGCTGTTTGAACCAAGCAAAGATCTGATAGCTGTAATCCTGCACACCTACTCTAGGCTGTGGGATTGGAAGTAGTTGAAGTCAGGAAAACAAGAACCAAAGAAGTAGGGTGGGCTTGAAACTGAAGAAATGAGAAGTGAGGATGAAGAGTTTGCTATGATGAGCAGCAAGGCCCATGGCAGACTCCTGTGGGAATCATAAAAAATTCACAAAAATAATTTGCTTTAGTCATGTCAGGGAGAAGCTGAATTGCAAAGGGTTATTTCTCATTGTATGGGAGGATCAGATGGAGGCACCTGGCACTTTAGGAGAGTGGGAAGTCTGTTTTCATACAACATGCAGTGAGGTTCCAAAACTTGCTGCCAGCAGGTGTAATGTAGGGCCAAGCAGGCAATTGTTCTCAGAAGACAGTTCCTAGTACACAGATTTATCCAGGACCATTCACTGCAAAGAGAGCAGCTGTGGTCCTTGGCTCAGAAAGCCCCTAACCTGTGGATTTCTGTGGGTGTGTGCAACAGAGAGTTTATTCCTTGTGCTCTTACCCTGAGCATTTCCTGTTGGGTGTTGCTGGAAATGTGGTATTAGCTTAGACAGACCTTTGAGCTGACCAGGACTACTGTGTTTTTCCATTTTAATTTAGGACTTTCATATTTGGTGCTTGACTCTGTACAGATGCCTCTGACAAGTGGAAAAATAACAGGAAAACCTCTCATGTGAATCAGACCTTCTGCTCTGTTTCTTGATCTTGTTGTGCTATTTCCTTAGCAGAGGTAACCAGACCATCTGAAATTCATGAGAGGAATGTTCTTCAGAGTATGAAATGAATTTTGTTTGGGAAAATTCCTGGGGATTTTCCTATCCTTGACACTCCTCTTGGGCTGTGATGCTATTTATTGGCATAAAGTGCCTTGACCTATTTTATTTCTCGAGGCTTTTCTCAAGGTTTGGCTGACAGAGGGTGGAAAAAAGAATTAGATTGTTAGATAATTCAAATGCTGTGTGCTGTGTCAGGCACACCTCTTCTCATGTCTGATAAGTGAACACAGTTCCTTACATGGAACTTTATTTAGATGGCACAAACATGTAACCACATGATGAACAGGTGTTATACAATACAGGGACAATTCCAGCACTTCAATTGATTTATTCAGTTGGCATGCCTGAAACCTGCATGGAATGACTATCTTGATTTGATAGTTCAATCTTTTTACCTTTCAATCCCTGACTCTTCTTTTCAAATTCCTAAAAGCTGGGAAAATTGAGAAGCAAGTGTTGCTTACTGAGTGCCTGGACTTCATTTTTCTACACACAACTGTTGAAAAATGATCAAGCCAGCAGACAGGACCTTCTTGTGGGGCTGTGTGTGCCCCAAATGTTTTCCTTCAGTGCAAGTTGAGCTGTTTCTCAAATGGTGCTTGTCCTGTGTTGGAACTAGAGGAAGGAGCTGGCTAAAAAGGAAAAAGCTCAACCTGCAGATGCCTCTGTGTCCTTTACAAAGATCCCCATCTGGAGTGGTGTCCTACAGCAGGCAGGCATCCCCACTGTAACAGCCTGCTCTCACACTGTGTGTCATTGCCTGCCTTTAGGCAGGACCGAGTTGTGATGCCTCTGAAGCACAACTTGCTCACCCCTAATTCTCCTGAGGTCCTGTCCCACTGCAGCAGCCTGGAGTCACCTCTGGGACCTTCCTTTGCTGCTCTAGGTGCTGGCTACAGAGCCTCCTCAGTGTCTAAAGACATCCACCTGCTACCAACTCATTAAAACAGAAGCAGAAAGTCCCAAAAGATGCTGATAGCTGAAGAAATTCTGTTTTTCCAGTGTTAAACACAAAGAAGTTAATTTTATCATTCCAAACAAAAGCAAATGGAAGTATGTCTGTGTATCCCATGCAAAGTCTGGACAGGCATTTTCCTAACCCACTGTGCAAGCACAACAGTAACGTGACCAAAGGCTGTGTTATTTGCCAGGTTTCATAGATAAATCTTTCATTTCTAACTCACTGATGTCCTAGCTGTTTGCACCCAGCTCCTGAGCTCCTGAATTTCCCTCTCAGGCTTTGGGCATTGCTGGGTTCATGGTGCTGGAGTGCCATCAGTGACAGTAATGAGCAGTTAGTGGTGCACTCTTTAATGCAAAACTCACTTTAGGCTGGTGAAGCAGGGCTCAGTTTTACCATACCTGCCTTTTCTAGTGCTCAGCCCACCCCTTGCTCACCATTACAAATGGATAGCCCTGCACAGTCATGCTGAATTTTTCTTCAAGTTTGTACCTCAAGTTTTACTTCATCCTTCATACTTTTGAAGCCACAGTCCTTAAAAGGGGTGGTGGTGAGGATACTGGGAAAACACCACCCTGGGAGACTGAAATGTTTGTTCTTCAAGTCACTTGAAATGGGAGCTAAATGATAAGCCTTGTTTTAGAAAGGAGAAGTATTCTATCTGATCTTGTCCTTCCAGTAGGGAAAAAAAAGGTGAGGATTTGATAATTTATATGGCAATAGGGTCCTAAACTTGGACTGATTTAGACTGCTAATGGAAAGTACTTTGACTTTTAAACTGTGTGTCAGATGAAAGGATAATCTTGGACTGTCTGATTTCCCATTGCTACTGGGTTGCACAGCATCTGCCTGAAATGAGAAGGCAGTGTGCAGATACCAGTGTGCAAACATAATGGGCTCACAGGGCCTGCATTCCCTCCATTTCTCAGTCTCAGGTCTCACTGGTGTTCATTGTTAATTATTCTGGCTCTGGACTTGTTAAGAAACCCTGAAACCCAAACATTTTTCCAGGCACAAGTCATTTGTGCTGGGATGTTTGTTTAACTAGTGACTGGCCGTCTCTTGTTTTTCCTCTTACTCATAAGAGGTGAGGATCTTTGAGGATGATGAAAAGAAGAGTCCTGCTCAAAAATATGGTGAGGCATGTGAAAATTGTAACTTCAGCAGGAGTTCTGGGGCTTTGTTCTAGGTTGACTCTGCCAATTCCTGAATTATACAGCGTGGCTGTACAACAGTCACACCATCCTTGCCTGCCCCAGCAGTGTCTCTGAAGGAGTATTTGCTCATATCCAGCTTTGAGTTGATCACTTCTCCATAAATTTTTAACCATTCTTTTAAGGCACTGCAAAAGTGCACCACTGTTATTTCACTGAGGTTAAAGTTTGATGAAGCTCTTAAGGTAAGGTGATGGCACCCTGAAGGATCTTGTTCCACCCTTTCTTCTGCCATGGGCTGGCACAAATGTGGAGATGTGTGCATGGCAGGGCAGCAGGCCTGGGTGAAAATGTGCTTATGCTAGTGCAAGGCATAGCACTGGTGGGAACAAGCAGCTGGGAACATGGGGAGGACAGGGCATGGCTTTTTTGGTGGTGGTGCCAACAGATCTGGGATTAAAGCATTGATGAAACTCTGAATAAACCTTTTTGGCTGGATCTGTTACATGACATCAGAACTGAAGCTTTTAAGGATTCACACCTACTTTCTTTACAAAAGCTGTCCCTTCAAGCTAAGTAGATTAAATATAGGAAAAGTGGTCAGGGGTTCAGGAAAACTTGATGGTTCTTTTGCTGAGACACCATCTCAGCTTAAAAAAAAAAAAAAAAATACACCAGGCATCTGAAGCAGCATGGTTTGCTTTTGTGGTGTGAAGGGTAGAGCTGTTTCCTGGAGGTCTGAATGAGCCTTGTGGTATCAGTGTGAGGCTCTGCCACTGTCACCTGCAGCCTCCCAATCATCTTGTGGCTTGCTCTGTGTTTGAGCACACCATGGCTGAGCTGTTTCAGTTTCATTGCTTTAATAAAAAGAGGCCCTGGCATGTATTGAGTTTTCTAAGATAGACTGAGAACACTGAAAGCCAAACCTCCCTGCATTCATTGCAGATTTGTCTGTTCTGTACCACTGGTGCTGACAGTCTGGACCTGTTTAGCCATGCAGCAAAGCGTGAAGCCTCTCTGGGTCAGGGCAGGAAGCTTGTCCCAGGTGCCTGATCTAGAGGGCATTTCAGAGTTTCAATTACCTCTTGAAATGATGTCCTCAAAGCCTGCAAACATGGCACTGATACGTGCAGTCCTTGGGCTGTGCTCACCACAGCTTTCCTGGGAACTCGGTGCTTGTGCCCACTTTGGTGTGCAAGGTACCTGTGACAGCCTTGGATAGAAAACCAGGCCAGCTCTCAGATCTTGTTTTACATTTCTTGTGTCTTCTGTGCTGGCCTTGCAACATGGTTATAAAATATACCTGTGCATCTACTCCTTATCCTGGACAGGAGGGTAGGCTCAGGTTAAGGTCACTCTGTGGAGGTACAGGAGGTTTTAGTCCAGCCCCTGCTCTGTCATTGTGTTGTCTGTGACCTTGAAGTTACTTAATTTGATTGCCACTTCATAAAGTGTTAACACCTAGCAAAATGAAGTCAGATGAGCGGTAGAAACTGCTTGTGCTTCTGTTATACCGATAATAAATACGATCTTGCCTTAATCTCCTGCTGGAAGATTAATGCTGCAGAATTATTGGTAGTAGGACTCAGGGTTTAATAGCACTGGGGTATGATTTTGGATAGGTCACCCATTCTTTTTTTGTCCCCTCTAATAAAACTCTTGTTGTGAACTCTTACCTGAAAAACTCTGTAGATGCCACTGTGCTGCTGTGTTGGTTAATGCACAAAAGAAGGCCTGAATCACAGCTAGGATAATGAACTTAAAATTTAATGAAAATCAGTATTGAAATCTGCTCTTTTTGGGACTAAGTTACCAATTTGGTATTACACCAAGGTTTTTGATTTGTGTAAATTTTAATGAAATAGTTTCTTCCAGCTGATAGAAGTTTAGATGATGTTGTGGTGAAGACTTGAGAAGTTCTCCTCCCTCCAAAGTTATTTGAAAAGCTAAAGATTCTGCAGCTAAAGGAGAAATGATGTCATTCTTTGTGACACAGAGATTGTAAGGCAATTGTGTTTTATTGGACCTGATCTCTAGCCTTCACTGAATTCAAGAGGATTTGGCTGAAGCCTGTAGTGATAACTGAGCAAGGGATGACTGATAAAGAGAGACTCCTTATTAGTCAGTGGCACTGGTCATAAAGAAAGTTAGGACAAGAGACAGATGTTGTCACACAGGTAACATCAGTAGTTCTAATTCATTTTCTGAAAGCTTGACTATGAGGAAGTTGTGTAGATTCCTAGGGATTTATTAACAGCAAAGTCCACTTGTCTGTTCAATTACTATTGCTTTTATTTTGAGGTGTTCTCATAGAAAGCAGAATGATTCAGCATTTCAGAACTCAAATAATTAATTTGTCTTTTCCTGACTCAGCTTGAAGAAGCTGACTGAAAGAATACCTTTCCCTCCAAATATAGACAGACAATAGGTTGTCTAATAATGATAATTTATGAATAGCAGATGATGAGAGCAGCAGCAGAAATAGGAATTGGTGGTACTTTTTATTTTTCTTTTTTTTTTTCTCCTGAGCCTCTGCACTGCCTACAAAGTTGGAAAACTTAAATAATCTCATGTACTGAGGGAAGGTTTGTATCCCTCCCTCCCAGTAAAATACATTCAGAAGGTTTCTGACAAATAAGAAATTTTTGCAGGATCTACCTCATCAGTTTGGTTGACTGCTGTAAAAGACAGATGTCTTCTATTCCTCTGGCTGTTATTTCATTGTCATCTCCTTGTGGGTACTGTAACAACTGGAAGAAATCTCCAGTTATTAAATCCCTTTCAGGTTTGTTTAGAGTGGTTGTCTCTCTTGGTTTTGTGCCTTGTCCCTTCTCAGAGGTGTGATTTCCTCTTTATTCTGCTGCTCCTTGCTGAACACTTGACACAGCACAAAGAGGTGCCAAGGCAGGAGTGCAGACAAGCAGTGCTGTAGACTTGTTCAGCATGGGCTCAGTGGATATCAGACAGTGACAAGGTTGGATGCTGAATGTTTTTGGTGAGTTTAATTTCAGAAAGGAAAGAGCCTATAACTTAACCTTTCCCTGTAAATAGATAGCCATTAGTTCTTGGGACATTGTAATTAGTAGATAGAGCTAAATATACAAAAGTGAGATTTTAATTTTTTGTGGGGGAAAGGCAGGGGAAGGGGTGAAAACAAATTATGTAAGATTAGAAATCCTTGATTTAGAAATGTATCTTCCACATTTGCCCTGCTGAATGTCCGTGCACTGCCCTCCCTGCTTCTCTGAGTGCTGCCACCCTTCCTGTGTCACTGCTGGTGTGGGCTCAGCTCTGTTCAGGGACAGCAGCTCTGACCTGACAGGCAGCTCCCAGGCTTTATTCCCTTCCTTTGCCTTTCCTAGGCTGAAACAATCCATGTTTGCCACCTTGGCTGAGATCAGGCAGGTTTCCAAGCTGCAGCAGCTGTTTGTATACTCCTCTTAGGTTATTTGAGCTGATGCACAGAAGATTTTGGAGCTGCCCCTGCTGGGCTTACTGAAGTTTCTGAGAGTTGTTTTTGCTGTATCCCTCCTTGAATTAGATCAGCTCAAGCAATGTTATTGTGCAATTTCTGCTCAGGACCAGTACAGCAGACAAGAAAGGTGTGTGTGTATGTGTGTGGGAGGTTTTCAGTCCTGTAAATAATAATAATAATAATAATCTCCAACTCTTCACTGGTCACTTCTTTCCTCTGCCATTACTCCCGAAGAGTGTTCCTGCATGTTTTACTGGTGATACAAGGTTTCCTGTGGAAGTTAGGTGCCAATTTGAGCTTCACTCAGAAGCTTTACATAAAAGTTGTTGAAGTGCTGAGAGAGAGCACCAGCACCCTTTGAGCATCTTGCCTGCCTTTGGGGTATCCCTGTGAAGAGCTGCAGGTTCTTAAATGCTTTGAGAAAGGGCAAGGGGATCAGTTCCTGGAAGAGTTTTCTTTCCCTGGGGGACCTGGAGGAATTTTGCTTGTACTTTATATCCACTTAGCGGTGAGAACAAATGCACCTTGCTCTGCATTTCTTGGAACTGTCTTGCTCACCACTTACATCTCTAGTTGTGGTGCTGTGTGTTTTTGTGTACTCCTGACTCCTGTGATGGTTGTGGATTTTTTGCCTTTTGTGGTTTGAAGCTGAGTTGCTGAGGACTCTGTGTGTGTGTAGGAATAGCAGATTAGAAAATGAGAGGTTGGTAGGCTCAAAGAGCTTCCTGAAAGTGTGGGAGTGCAGGCCAGGGAAAGGAAGAGAAATCTTTTTGAAGCTGTATCAGTGCTTTCTATGGACAAGAATAGCAGGCAGAGAGTATTGACAGGGTGGTGTGAGGGTAAGTGTGGCTGCATAGCAAAGTGTTACTGCTGTAAAAATCACTGCTGTCCACTCATGAAACAAACTCTTCCAGTGTGAGTGCAGTTTTACTGGTCTGGTTGAGTCACAGCACATTCTGCTCACACAGCTGTGTTAATGTCAGTCAGACCTGGTGAGCACTGATAAGTCTGCACGTGTCAGTAGTGTACGTGCAACCCTTAGAAAAATTATGGAGGTGATGTGAGGAGCAGCTCAGATCGTGCCTTGTGGCATGCTCTGCCCCTGGAGGAGATGGCTGGCTGTTCTGCTGCAGGTCTGTAACATGTGTGGTTCATCTCTGCTGCAGTGGTGTTTGTGCCCTCCCTTCAGCTTGTGGAATGTCCTTCCTGAAAACAATTCAACTCTTTACCTGAAAGACTGTAGTGAGTGGTAACCTGGCCCTGTGTCCTTGGTGGAGCAAGGAAACATTTTGTTTTGTGTTTTGGCTGCTGTTTCCAAAGGCTTTACAAGCAAATCAGTGGAATTTCCTGGTTTTCTAATGGGGAACTGAGGCAGAGAGGAGCAGGGGTGAGAAGAGAGCAGCTCATGTTGCACCTACAATCCTGATATGGGAACAGCAACCTGTTTTGCTTTAGCTTGGTGCTTTGGGCACCTGTTCAAGAAAATATTTAAGCAAATGCTTAATTATATGCATGGCAATAGCTCCCTTACATTTCCTCTTTTCAGAGCATCATAAACAGTGCTTCTGTGTGAACCCTTCTGCAGGGCTGTGCCCACTCATGCCAACCCACTGGAATCACCCAAGCTGTCAGCCAGGACACAGCTGGTGTCAACATCTGGCCTGTAGAACCTGTCTTATCATTAAGGATGCAGAAGGTGGAGCAAGGAGTCATCTGAACAGTGAGGAAGTGGTGGTAGTTGGGTTGCAGGAGATGGAAACCAGCTTGTTTGGCAGGTGGCTCTTGGATGCAGTTGACTTGAGAAGAAACTCCTGAACGTCCAGGTGAGCTCAGAACAATCACACAGAGACAGCGCAGGGTCACCAAGCAAACACTTTACTGCAGCAGTGTCATGACCCATGTTAATCATGCATTGAGTGTTTGAGCAGTTCAGAACCTCTGTTTGAAAACAAACACCAGCCTAAACCAGCACCAAACCCCAACCCAAACGAGCAGTGATTGTTCCAATACATCTGCTTGTCTGTCTTCAAAGAGACTTTCAGTCTTTGCAGTTATCCTGGCATAAAATGCTTCGTGGTTGTGCTAACAGGCAGACTTGTGTCAGCCCTGGAAGGTGCTTAATGAGCCCCAAGGTCTGACAGCCAACTTCCCTCTTTTAAGAGCAGCAATTTGTGTGTCTCAAGAAAATTACCTTTTTCAGGGTCTCAGCTCAGGAGATGTTTGCAAGGTTGTGGGATTACAGTGCCTAGAAAGCATTACAACTCCATTTGCTGCTGCATTCTCCTCATGTGTCACATGAGACACCATTCATTTTTCTCCTCTGAGGACCAGCCTCAGTTCACTATATCCCTCTGGGCATGTTGATCATTCTGGGCCTTTGCCACTGATTTTGGAAGGATATGATTCAGAACTTTCATCTGGGTTGGATTTTCTCAGTGAGATTGTTTATGAGAGAACAAATTTCAGGATCATATCCCAGGATTTTATATACTTTTGTTTCTTTCCATCTATAGATACAGGATTTTTGTGAGTGTTGCAATCTTAGCATCAGGACTTAATCCACTCTGATTAGAACCAATGGGAGTTTCCATTAGTAATTGCCACTGACGTAAATTCCAGCTCATAAATTAGGGATCAAAATGTATTATGTTATTGTAATGTGCTGCATTAAGTGCAATATAGATTATATATACATAAAATAATTTTATATGCAATATGTGTTGTTGCTTGCTACATTTACTTTTAAGTAATGTTACTTTCTAAAATTAGAGACTACTGTAGGCTGTCTGAAGAGTTAGTCTGAAGTAGATTTTTTTTTTTTGTCCAATCCCAGAGACAGCTAGATTTTTTATGGGTGAATCCTTGCCTGTGCCTCAGTAATCCCTGCATTTAAGAAAAAAAAAAAATTTAAAAAATACTCCTCTGTTGTCTTGTGCAGCATTCAGCAATCCTCAGACATCTAACACCACAGATCACAGGCACAAGCCAGTAGCAACAATAGACTGATGCTGTCTTTGATATTTGGAACATGCAGATAACTTTGTTTTCACAGAGAAGCAAATTCTGTAAAGGATTGAAGGAATGAATTGATGTCTAAAGATGTGTAAAAAGAGCAACTGTATGGAATGAGAACAAAATTGGTCACTGCCATAAAGGTGCTACCAAATTAGTTGGCATTGAGTTAACATCTAATCCCGTAGCCAGAAGGGTTAAGATTTACGTAAATAACATCTGCATAATTATTTTTTAAATGGCTAAATTATTTAATAAAAGGTTGAATTAAATTTATTAAATGGTTAGTAGAAAGCTAGAGCCACAACACAAGGAATATTTTCTCATTTTTCTCTTTTGTTTTGGGAGATGCACAGGGCAGACAGAACTGGTGGTTCAGAAGGGGATTGCTCATCTCTGCAATATCTCGGAGGGTAGAGTAATAGAGCCCAGCTAAAGAAAGAAAGGAAGAGACCTCTCCCCCTTAGAAACCTGCAATTTGTGATGCAAATCAAAGGGAGGCACATGTACTGATTTCGAAACTTACTCTTAGCTCACCCAGGGAATTGCCATACATGAGAATTGCATCAAAATTTTTGTTAAACTTTCATAAACAGATTACCAGAGTTGTACAAAACTTCTGTGATCTAAGGTTCTGTGGGTCCTGTAAATGTCTACTAAGATTTTCTGGACTTGAACTTGATTTTGGCCAAATATAAGTTGAGCATCTTCATAACTTGAGGGTGAAATAATCGAAAACTTCAGCATTTACAGTGATGATTATAGCTAAAAGACTAGAAGAACAGCTCTCGATCTGAACATTTCCAGATTTGGAAGTCTGAAATTCACATCTGGTTAGAATTTTTAGATGGAAAGATTTTATCCTTAAAAAAAATAAATACATCACTGATGCTGAAACTTAAACAATTGCAAAATACATCCCTCAGGAAATACAAAATATGGTATGGAGGTTGCTTTTTTTTAAGGAATTGATTGCCATGCTTCTCACCTTGATGCTCTCAGTTCACACTGTTAATTCGTATTGATTATGAATATTCATATTAATTCATATTTTATTCAAGTTCTAAAAGAGAATGGTAGCTTAAAGCAAGGTGCAGCTTGTACTGAAACAAGCTTTGGGAGTTTTGGGCTGGCTGTGAGTGGGACAGCCAAGGGTTAATGGTTTGTTGTGTCAGCCCTTGGTGCAGAGATGTGCTGCTCACACACGGGAGCAGTTGTACAAACGCTGTGTCTGAGCGCCTGCAGGCTTGCCGCTCGGTTTTATGTGATTGGGGGGCTTTTTTTAGAATCCTTTTTAAAAATACACAGGAATTAAGCAATTTCCTTTACATGGTGCCTCTGCCAAAGCCCACTGAAGTCACTGGGAAGACTCCCACTGTTTGGAGCTGGCATTCAGATCTCTCTCTACGTGTTCCTTACGGCCTGGGCTGCGGCGAGTGTCTGTGGGGGTGTGCAACCATCTCAGTTCTTGTGGTAGGGCTGTCCTGCTGTACTTCAGTTACCATGGAATAGATTGCCCACATTACTAGCAACATAATTATTCTGGATCAAAAATACTTCAATTCCAGAATTGTCTCCATGTGGAGAGCGACTCTGGAATAAAAATCAGGCAATGGCTTTGTCTGCAATAGCTGTGCTTCTGGCTCTCTTTCTGTAGGCAAGGTGTTTTAAACAGAGGTGAAAGCCACTAAAGTGAATCCCTTTTTACATCAGCACAGCCAGATTCTCTGAATCTTCCCTGAATTGTAGTTGTTGTGATTTTTGAAATGGAACTAAAGCATCCATCCTCCCCAGCCCCAGGTGTGCAGAGGTCCCTACTGTGGGCCCTGGCTGCACTCCTGAGCCCACATTCAGGTCTGTGCAGGTGCAGTTCTGTGCCTGTGGCTCCAGTGGGACACTGTATGTACAGATCTGATGACAGGATTGTGTAAGGAGTAAGGGAGCACAAATGTTACCCTTTGTCAGGGATCAAACCTATCCACTCACATTTTAATGGGAGCCCCATATAGAGATGCTGGAGTAAGCCATGTCATTGCCTTTTCCCACTACAACAGATGAATCAAAGCACTCAGTAAATTAACTTTTTTATAATGTATGTATAGATCCTGTGAGTGGACTTGGAGCAGACTTTAAGGCTGTGATTTTCCAGTTTCTGTTTTTTTTTTATGGATCTAACAAGACCTGCAGGTCTAAGCATTTTGAGCTCATTTTCCAAATTGCCATATTACTCTTGTCTTTTTATCTGTTCCTTTAACATCCCAACTTTTCTATTCATGTGAGTACTGGCAAATTCACTACACAGATGCAATATTAATTCCAGACATTTCACAAGACAGTTTTTAGACATTCACCCACATGATGATGTGTTAACTTTAAAGGATGTACTTCAGAAATAAAGAAGGAGTTAAGCAAAAAAAAAAAGTTGAAATGGAACTTATTCAGTCCCTTCTTTGCAATACATAAATTCATGTACAAATACGGAAATAGCAGGATGAGTTAGTGTGTTTCTGTGCCATTTTTTATAACCACATGTGCTGCTACCTCTCTGTAGTATGTTTGTTACATGGAAATAGAACATGGCATTTCCCATGAAAAATGTCCAAAAAAAGAAGATTTTTTAATAGATCTTTCCTTCATGGTAGAAAAAAAAGTTGGTTTTTAATTTAACTTAATAAAAGGGAAAAAAAATATCTGATTTCAGGAGAAACACTTTTTTTCCCCATAAATATAAGGACATATTTTGTTACCCATCAACAGAAAATTTGCCACTTCTATGTATTACTTCCTATCTTTAGATCTCTGCCATCAATCTGTCCTAAAAGCTCGTATCAATTAAAGCAGATATGGAAGCTTATCATTATTGGACTTGGAGAAATCTGGTTGAAGACCTGGTCAGACATGATGTTCTGCCTACAATTAATCCAAACTGAAGAGGTGCTGCCTCAAGTATGTATCACCATATTATTTGTCCCTTCCACCTCCACTCCACCTGCCTACCAAAGGCTTATTTGCTCAGCTTTGCCTCTCTAGTTGCTTCCTAATCCAGTTCAATCAAAATTATCATTTTGTGTTTTTTTTTCCCTTAATGTATTCTGGATAGCAGATTTATTTTAAGTTAGAACATTTTCATTAAATGGTGAAACTGGGAAGCTGAGATTCCCATCTCAGTGAGATTTAGCTCTCAGTGAACTTGGGGTCTGTTGTGGTTTCCTGAGCCAGATTTTCCCTGTCTCTGAAGCCTACTCTCTTAGTGGCATCTGTATATTGAGGTAAAAATGTTTATTAGAAAGCAAAGGCGTTAGCACTGCAAACAAAATCTGTTTAAAAATAGCAGAGAATGTATTTTTCCATTATAGGAAAAAAATGGAAAGCAGATGGTGGGAATTTTTGACAGTGGGACTTACTTTATTTGTTGGTAGAAGAGGGCTTGTTTTGGAGGGTCCTTTGTTCTGTGAGTAGGTGGGGACAAAGAGACTCCTCTCCTTCATAGCCTAAATTGTGCTGTGACCTTACCCACCCCTGGCATGGGGTTTGGGCTGGGTGCTGTAGGGCTGAGGGGCCATTCCCATCTGCCTGCAGTCTGGGTTCCAGGTTCAGGTAAGTGAAATGAGCCCCATCTGTGATTTCATTGCCATGGTGCATTTTGTGATCCCAGCTCCGCTGGGCAGAGTCACCGTGTGGCTCCCTTCAGACCATGGTCCCTGTGCTGCTCCAGCACATTCTCTGTGTGTTCATGTTCATTACCTTGTGCCTCCCACATCTGCTCAGCTCCCTGTTCAGCCCCTCGCTGCTGCCCTGGAAGTGACTCTGCTTCCTGAAGGGCAGGGGAAGGGAGGGAGGCAAAGAGCAGATGGGCTGCTGCAGAGCAGCCCTTCTTCCAGGCCCTCTCTTTTGTACTAAATTTAGCTGCTGTGGCCGTGAGCAGGCTTGTGCTCGCAGCAGCACAGTGCAGTCCCCAAACCATCTCTGTTTCCTGCTGATTTGATGTTTTGCTGGGAAGGATGTGGTGCAGGACGTGAGGCAGGATTGAGCAAGGAGCACGGGCGTTAGTGGAATGACCCTAGGGAGAGACAGGCTGGTTCTCTCTCAACTCTGTCCAAAGGCAGGTAGCTGTGACCTGTCATGTAACAACAGGCTTTTCCTACACTGCTGGAATCATTCTCTTGTGCCATGCTGTAGTTGCCTCCCAAATTGCCTGATGCTGAACATTTATTAAGGACTCCATGATCAAATGTTTGCGGTTTGACAGAGGCAGCTGACACTGGTTTAAAGGGAAATATGTTGTAATATTACCTCCAGAGAGCCACGGAGGAGAAACTTTGGACAGGATTTATACTTGATAAAATGCTGTTTTGACATAGTTGAGAGAGGCAGGAAATTTCTCCTGTGACTTGTCATTAAAATGTCATCATGAGAGCAGCATCTTTCGCTTCTTGAGAATCTGTCTGTCCTTGCTGCTAATTCCCCACCTGAAATCTTAATTTAACATGGGTGACACACTTCAGCAGCCATGAAGAGAAGTGTGAACAGCCATTCCCATGGTAAGGATATTAAGAAGAGTCCAAGTTGTCTGAAAGGCTGTTTCTTGCATGAAACTTGAAGAAAATGAGGTCAAGGTTCAGTTAGACTTCGGGGATTTACAATGGAGAAGGAAATCTTGCCTCAGTGCAATTAAAATTTAACTGAAGAAATAACTTCTGGTTTGTTTGGTTGGTTTTTTTTTCCTGTAAGATTTCCCCTCTTGGCTTCAAAGGTCTTTGAATAAAGAATTATATTGCTGCAGTCTAGCTGAACAAAAGCAATGAAACAGCACGTGACATTTACAGTTTGTACAATCATCCATAATGTGCTCATGAAATAATCAGGTATGGGTTTTTTATATATATAGACCTGAAGTTTTCTGAAGACAGAGTGGCATTTTGGCCAAAGATTATATAGATGCATCAGAGAATGATAACCTCCAATGCAGAGAGGATCCATGTGGCCTTTCCCAGTCTGCTCTCAAGGTCCAGTCAGGTCCTGCTTCTCAGCCATCAAAGCTTATTTAGGCTTTTTTCTATCTGTGTTGGGATGGCTCAGTGATAGTTAGCAGGGACAAGTACTGCCTTATGTTCAGAAATTAATCCTGTCTTTCTGGATGCTGAGGATTTACTCTTGGCCTAGATTTAGTGTTTGTGTAAGTGAGCAAAGCTTTTTTGTTTGTTCTTCCCTTGCTCTTTGAAACAAATGTCTGAAATGTATAGGTAAAGAAAAAAATAGTTGTGTGGGTAATAATGTTCTTTAATGATACAATTGCCCTGTAAATCTGTGTCAGGGAACTTGCACCAGGGATTACCCTCATTACTGTACAAATTGGCTGGCAGAAGTTCAATAATTTGTGGATATGGGGAACATAGACGTGTCAATTGTGCACATAATGTATGATAATACAGATTGTATCACCTGTGCTAGATTTTTTAGAGTAGGGAAGTGTGGTGTGGGGCTTTTGGTTGTTTTTGAACAGTGGTCTAGATTGCATACCTTACATAGCATCATTTTTTCTCAAGTGAGAAAAACCAAACACCTTGAGAGACTGACCACTAAAGATTTGTCCTCACTCCTCTGTGGATACACCTGGTAACTCCAGTTTTCCCACTGCTCCCTTTCCTGTTTGCACACCCATCCTTACCTCCACTAGAGTGCTGCTTTCTTCTTGAGCTGAAGTGGTTGAAACTCCTTGTTGCCAAAGCTCCAGTTAGGAAAACAGTAGAGTGTAAGCCATGGCAGCTCCATTAACTCAGCATGTGTGTAGCTAATCAAATGCCTCTGCTTAACCTGAGGGCCATTTTTGCCTGGGTTTGAGCCCCAATAGCTTCAGGTGCCTCCTGGACTTTGCTCTGGGGCAGGTAAAGAGCACTCATGCATTCCCTTTTGCCTAAAATGCTTTTGGATTGTAGCTCCTGGTTACAGGGCAGCGAGGAACAGGAGTTAAATCCCTGCAGTTGTTCATTAAACCCAGGGCTTTGGCTAGGTGGGAATTTGTGGTCCAGGGTGAATTGAAAGGATGTGATTACAACTGACTCCCATTTACTAACACAGGAGTAATATTTACCAGCCAGCAGTGCCTTCAGGATGACCTTTCTGGCTGCTTGTCCTAGGCTGATACACCACTGCTGAGATCAGTGCCATGCTGGATGTTTGCTGCAATGTCTGCTCTCATGGGTATTGAGATAAAATGGTTCAGATTAATACAGGACAGAGGAGCTTCTAGATGACCCCTTGCATAGCAATGAGTTTTATAACAAGATTAGTGTTGAGTTGCATCTCTGTAAAGAATGGAGGTGGCTTTATCTAAGTAATTTTTCAGATGCAGCTAGTGTTGGCTAACCAAAAGAAATCTTGCAATTTTGCTTTAATCAAAAGGATTAAAGTTGCTGGGGTGTGAGGGTGAAATAAAATTATTTTCTTTTAGGAAAAAAAAAAAAACCCTCTCTTCATTGTATTAATAGCACCTATATTCTGAATAGTGAAAACTCCATTTCTCCCTCTCATCTCCAGGGCTATTCTTTTGGGCTTGCTGAGGTATTTGGATTTGCAGTTTTTTCTGAAGTCTGCATAGCTAGTGCTCTTAGAATTTGTATTTCCATGGTGGAGGGGGGGAGAGGTGGGTTGGAAGAAGCCCCACCACCTTCAACAAAAACAAGATGTTGATGCTTCCTCTGACATTCACAGCTCTTGAAGGCAAGAGTCATTGCTGCTTCTGCAGACAAGGGGACTTGTGGTGTTTCCTCTCACTTGTTCTCATGGGTTTCTTGTATTTCCTTTCCTCAGTGAGATCTGATTCTTTTTCATGTTCATCTATGAGATAGCATTATTTCCCATTTTTCTTTTCTCCCATGCACTAGAGAATTTGTGCCCCTAAACTTCCACCTGTCTCTTAGTAACAGGATTCCTCATTCTGTCTCCAAACTAGGAGCTCTGGGTACATCTGATAATAATTCTGATGTGCCAAGGGTGGTATGTGCATCTCCCAAGAGGATTGATGTTTTGGGGGTTTTTTGGTGGTGGGTTGTGGGGGTTTTTTTGTTTTTTTGGGTTTTTTTCACCATCTGTTCTGTAATTGCAGGTTTAGCTATGGCCAGGGGTATTACCATGCTGCAAGGTATCACAAACTATGTCATCAGGTATTGCAAGTAATAGGAGCAGGTAGTTCTGCTTCCTAAAAATTCTAGTATCTTTATTTTCCATGTTTACAATTTGCAATGTTAAGCAAAACCCCTAGTTCTTGTCAGTAGGAATGCACATGCTTGCTCACAAGGTTTTCTTCACCTTAGTTCATGGAACAGCAAATATTAAGATTTTGCTTTTATTTTTGCATACATGCAGGTTCAGGTGAGTTTCAGCACAGGTTTCTGATTAATACTGTAATTTTTGGCATTAGGATTAAAATGGAAATAGAGATATGTAGTAATATGCATCTATAGCATAAATGTATGTGCATACACGTGTTGAAAGATAGAAGAGCATTGCTTGAGAGACTGTCCACTATTTCACCTACATCAGTTAAGCCAGTAAAAAATTTTAGGTTTCCATCCAAACCAGGCTTACTCTGCTTTTAAATGTATTAGTAGCTTTAATATTTCCACTCTGGGACCTTGGATCATTGTACTATGATTCCAGTTTGGATGGGGATGGGAAGAGGAGAAGCTAAATAAATTTAAAAATAGGTTTTATTTTTGTTGTGGCTCACAAAGTTATGTAATTTTAGCACTGGATTGAAGGTAGGAGGCAAATAGAATGGTCTGTAGTTGGCTGCATGACAAGTGCAGTTTGCTGCATGGATATCATGCCATCATGTGCCCAGTGTCTAATTCTGATTGGATTCTCCTGGTGTGAAGAATCAACTTGCCATCAGTGGGATGTCCATCTGTCTGAGCCTGAAAGCAGCTCAGATGCAGGCTGTAGAGGAGGAGTCTGTGGGATGGCCTCACTGTGCCTATGAAGTCTGATGCACATGATTTATAAGCATCCAGTCTGTTTTGAGGGATCCTTTCTTGCACCATGAATGCAGATGTTACTGTTGAATTCCTGCATGGTGGCCAGTGAAGGAGCTGGACACTCAGTTTGCAGATATTGGGGGTGTTGTTTCAGTGGGGCTTGCCAGCATTAGGAGGTTATTTTCCTATTTAAGGTGATTTTAAGGACTCTCAATAGTTTTCTGATTTTTTGGTTGCAGGTGTGTAAGGAGTGGTGCCCATTCACTTGCTGTGCACTGGCATTGTCTGTCCCTCACAAATTGTTTGTGAATGACTTTGGGCTCTCTCTGGCTGGTGGGCAGATGCTGTGTGAGCACACCAGCCCTGCAAAGCCCAAGCCTTAGGGAGCTGCCAGAGCAGCAGGTGTGTCAGCTCAGAGTTCCCGAGAGGAGCAGCTGGAGGCTCGAACTTTGCCCGTTTGTTTGCTCAGGGTTTATCTCTCCCTTTATTGTGCAGCCCAGTGAAAATGAGGGTTTGGTTTGCTGTGGGGTTCAGGCGGGGCCGTGGAGCCGCAGCCCTGGCTGCTCTGGGGGAAGCTTCATGTGCTTCATGTGCCACCACAGGACAGGACTGCTTTGGTGCACTCCACTGATTTATTTCTTGCTTTTCTTTTAATTTTTTAAAATGTCTATAAGTTTTTTTGTTATTGTTGTTCTGGGGGTAGATTTTGACATTAAAGCAAGGCAAGAGCGCTCCGAACAGAAAGCTGAACTTGCGTTTTACTTTTAATTTTGCTCCAGGATTGTGCAAGTGGACAGCAAAATTAATATCAAACCAGAAATTTCTTCTTAATCAAAGGCCAAGTGGAAAGTGTACTCTTGAGTACTGCTGCACTCAAGATTGTTATTCTGAAAAAAACAAAAACAAAACAACAATCCTCAACATTAAAAAAAACTGTGTAGCAATTGAAAAGGCTATTTCTGGTGTAACATTTTGATTTTAGCCAGATTGCATGTATTGAGGGAAATGTTTACTAACATTTGTTGCCACTTCTGATCTTCAGACCCCTGGCAGCGCACTTAGAGGCAGGCAATGATGAATAATTTTTTGCCTACTGCCTTATAGGAGGTTAAAGTGGCATCAGTTTCTGGGGTTCAGAACTGTTTGCTATTGGAGTTCAGGCATCCATATCCCAGCACTGGTTGGGAATTAGACATGTGCAATGTGCAAGTGACAAACTGAATATGCAGAAAACTAGCTGGTTGCTCAGAAGACCTGATCTCTGCCTCAGCTTACCTTGAGCAGTTCATTTGACTACTCTGTGTTTCATTTTATTTGTCAATTTATTTTTTCAAACTACTCAGTTTCCCATTTTATCTGCCATGTAACTTACCTTTTTAGCTGTTAAACAATTTAAAATGAGACTGCCACTATTCAAAACAGCTGTTCTACTTCAACACACTCTTAATAATAAATGTAAACAACTATGGTCTTCAGATAGTCCAAATAAATTTAGGAGGATTCTGGTTAATTTTTGATTTTTCAGCTGTGTTACCAAGGGTTGATCTTTGGACTGATATAACCAAACTTTTTCCTTAGTTGCTTTCTGTTATTCTGCCTTTCGAAGGACTTTGTGGAAAAGAAAGCAGTATAAAAATCACACAACCGGTTTGGCAGGTCCTGTATAAACAGGAGAAATGCCAGGAAAAGTCTTATGTCTTTGTTGCCAGCTTAAAAAAAAAAAAGGGGGTTAATTTTCTCCTAATGAAAACTTCAGCTGTTGCTGTGTGTGAGGTGGGCTGTGGGGATGGGCACTGGACGGAACATTCCCTCAGATGCTGGAATATTGTCTCAGTCACCTTCTTGGCTGTAGGAGCAGAAGAAGCATTTTATCATGGTTCTTGTAAGCAGATTTGGTTTTTTTTTTCCTTCCCCCATTTCCTCTGAGGGTCTCACAGCTCAGCTCTGGTGTTAAACACACCCTGCTTGATTACCTGGGGGTGATTGATGTCCCCCTGTTTTGCTTTGCTTGTAGAGGAGAGAGCTGTGCTGGTATTCAAGCTTGTGTAGCTGGGAGTTGGGATGGGTGAGGAAACCTGCCTTCCCAAATGGATCTGTGCCGTTGCATAACCGTGGGAAGGGTTGGAGTGCCTCTGTCCTGATTCTTGTGGCAAAGGAGGGATGTGTTTCTGGAACAGCTTTGAAGCTCCCTTCTGATTTAGGCCATCTCTGCTGCTGCTTGTGAGCTGAGAGATTTCAGTCAATGCGTTGACAAGGAGGAGAGTTGGAAATCAGAAGTTCCCTCCCATGAGGAGGATGTTTAAAATCAATGCTAAAATGCAAAATGAAATGCATTCTGAGAGCTTTTGCAAGTTGTCCATGTCATTTTGCTTCTCTTGTAGTTCATCCTTCTGTTTCTAGAGCAGCAGCATAACCCCAGAACCATGGTTGTGTGGGTAGAGTGTTGAAATGGGATTTAGGTGACTTGCTGCTTCTTCCTGCACCTCTGTTCCTCACTGTAAACTGGGATTCAAACTGGCCCTTCCTGTGGTGCTTCACTATCTTGAGTATTTTGGCTTTGAGCTCATCAGGGCTGTCCTCTGCTCACTATTTCTGGAACACTTTGGGCAATGGTGCAGTGTTAGTTTGCTTCTGAGTGCTGTCACTGTATAAATGTCAAGTCCTAACAGTCAAGTTCATAGCCAAACAGAGTTCTTGGGAGAACATATTGTTTTCTAAGGTGTCAAAGTAGGTTTTTCCTCAGCCTCTGTACCCTGAATGGGTACCTAATCTGTTAATGTTTTGGTCCCTCCACTTGTAAAGGTGAGTGTAATAACACTTCCCTTTCTTGCAAGAAAGTGCTAAAGGTATTACAGGACATATTTAAATAGTGTAGTAATAAGGACTATGAAGAAGCCTTCAGATTGAGTTAAAATAGGCTTAAGACTTGTACTTTACTCTCTTTTTTAAATAAGTCTGAAGTTTACTCTATTTCAGCTGGCTTAGCTCCCAAGCTTCTCACTTGTGTAGTGAGGCAATATTTGCAGGTCAGAGGCAGCCGTATGGTAAGGGTGGGGTGGCTCTCACTGCAGTGTCCATTCAGAGGTGAACCAGCAATGCTTGGTTGTGAAAACAAGCCAAAGATAACCAGAGTGAAAACTTCAGCACTTCTTTTCTGCCAGAAACAACATCATAACCAATGCTTCAGGATTATGAGCTAAAACAAAATAATAATTTGAGGAAGAACAAAAAGTGATGCAGAGGTTGAAAGGAGCAATTAAAACAATTGGGGAACTTAATGAACAGGAAAAGCTATGGCAGAAGGAAAGCAGCTAAACTGAGATTTGTCACAGGACTTGACACACCTGTGGACATCAGCATTTATTCCATTGTCCTGTTGGCACAGCCAAGGCAGTGAGGGCTGTGGTAGTGCCACAAGTTGTTTTGGAGAGTCACAGCAGGTCTGGGAACAGGCAAACTTGTGTCCTCACTGTTTCTCTTCAAACCTCTTCTGTGGAGCTTGTTTTATCCTGGCTTCTGCCACCCAGCCCTGTGCAGCGCCCCTGTACTGGAGCTGATCCACTTCTTGTTCCTCTGCTGAGTGCTGGGAGTGCCCCTGGAATTTCCAGAGTGGAGGAATAAGGTCTGTGTGGGGTGTACCCTGTCACATGGACAGGTCATACCTGGAAGGCATCTCTTGTTTTCAGAGCAGTTGGGAAAGGATTGCTAATAGCTCTCCTTACGCAACACAATATTCACCTGCTTAGTTAATTACTTATTAGCTCCAGGCAGGGACATGGCAGATTTGTTAATAGCAATGGGCAAATCATTAGAGTGTGCAGCATTAATGGAAGAGAAAGCATTTAATAAAGAGCCATCACTTGACCCTGTCATTGTCCATGGAATATTGTTGAATTCAGGCTGTGCTCTTTGCCTGTCATCTACCACTTCTTAGAGGTCATAGATGTCTTGCTCAGGAGCTTCAGCTTCTCTTTAAACACACATGAAAGCACATCTACTCTTTTGGATCAGATGTGCAGTACCATGACCAGCTGTTTCTGTACAAATATGTTTAAAAACTCCCCTGAAGTTCTGCCAATCCTGATGGTCCTGTGCTGGAAGGACCATGTTTTATAGGAAATAAAATATTTTACTGTGCCTCACACTATCCCCCACGTGGCTTGTTTTCTTTTTCTAAGTAGTATTTTGGTGTCTGATGATCAGCAAAAAGTTCAGTTTCTTCTACTTTGCATTCTCATACTATTAGACTGCTGAATGGAGAGACCTTACAAAAGCTGCTAAACAGCTTGTTAAAAAAAAAAAAAAATTTTACAGTCTGACCTGGTGCCAATTTTGTTTCTTTTTTATGTAACTTAGCTTCTTTCAATGGTCTCCCAATACATCTTTATGTTTTGACCACAGCTTCTTACTAGCTTATCCTTCTGCAATATGTCTTCTCTGTTTGTATTTCCTTTTGGATGTTGGGCTGTATCTGTCCTTTCTTCTGTCCAGCTCAGTAGTTCCTGTATTCCTTCCTTACAAGCTGGATTGTTTGACTCTTGTTAAACTTGCCTGTCTTGCATACATAGGGATAGGTGTGTGTATGATGCAGAATGAAGAACCTGCAAATGTGCAGGATGCAATATTTAATTCTAACATTCTGAAATCCTACCAGCTGTTTTTTATATACTCTCCTTTGTCAGCTAGAGCTTCCTTTTCTAGTCACACTGATCTTAATGTTGCTCACGTTGACGTAGTTGGAGTAGGTGAAAGAATAGGGGGAGAGGAAGATTTTAATTTGATGTTTGTTGCATATCAAGTTTCTGTACAGTAGTCAAGATCAGTGCAGGTATGGCCCTTTCTAGGAACTCCCTCTGCATTTAATGTGTTGGGAGTTAAATAATCTGAATCTTTCCGATATTTTATAGTGGCAATCATCCATGATCCCTTGTTTCTGGACTAACTTACTAAGGCAATCTTTGAGAATGGGTATTTTATTTGGCTGTCTTCTCTTGCTGAGGATTCTGTTTAGTTTTACTCAAGTAGATCTGCCCATTTTTCCACCAGCAGCCCTTATTTTAGCTGTCCTATTCCCAGACTGGCCTAGATTCTCTCTGGAAAATTGTTTTTACCTACTTAGAGGTGTTTTGGAACAAGGGGATGTGGCACACTTCCCTGCCATGCTGTGTGTGCTGGGTTACTGTGGCACTACTTGAATTTTCAGGATTATAAAACTGTAAGGTGCAGCACTAGACCTTGGCATGGCACTCCCAGGTTTCTCTGGGCATTTGGCATGTCCTTCTTCATGCAAAGTCTGCCAGAAGCCTGAAGTGTGGTGGGAATGCAGGTGTGCTGTGTATTCCAATATAAGTAAGCTTAAGTTACAGAGAGACTGAGGCCCATATGTGGATTTTACTTCCACCAGTGTAAATCTGGACCAGAAACACTGTTTAAAAATAAATTAATAAAATTCACTGAAGAATTTTGCAGGTACAGATGGGAGCAGATCCAGCTGTGTATTGGGACCAAGAAGGGCAATTTCTTATATTTGTAAGTGGTATTTTAAAATGTGTATTTCAGGATGTTGCAGCTCTGCAGGAATTCTGTCTCCATCAGTGACTGAGGGTTAAAAGAAGCTGTGACTTTTACCTGAATTATTCTCCTGTGATTTTTTCACTACTTAACTGATGGGCAGTTAGATATCCCAGGACAGTGAATAAGTTGACCGGGTCTATGTGACAGTTCTGACCTGTGATTTGTGCACTGTAAATATTTGATATCCTGTTTGGTGAAGGACCCTGTTCACAGTAACTGAGGCTTCAGTAGAAATGTTCAGAAGGCAATGCTCAGCCATGGTAGGAAGATCAGAAATGCTGATTGTCCTTGGATATGTGTTTGAGTGCACAGTAACATTGCAGCTGTGACAGCTCAGTAATGCAACCAAGTAAAAACACTTGTGCCATGCCAGCCCTGGGATGCAGAAGAGGAGCTTTCCCATAACTCCTGAGAGGGCAGCTCCCTGTACACCACGTTTCCCCTTAGTCTTCCCATCTCAGTTTCATGGCCTGCAGGAGCCTTGCCCTGAAATGAGCACATGACAGCAGCAAGAGTGTGCAGGGTGTCAATTCCCACGCACACAGGCAGGCTGGTACAACCACCAAGTGTGACAGAGATGAGGCTTCCCAGCCCTGCCTCTTCTAGAAAAGAGAACACAAAAAGTGCAGTGAAATATCCCTGACGTGCAGCTAAGCCTGGAAAGTTCTTTGCTCTTGCCTTCTCCTTGCCTCCCTGCTGCTTACTCACTGGCCACAGTACTTCAAAGCCTCATGTGGGATTTTTTTTCCCTAGCTATACAATTAACTGTCTCTCTTGAGCCTTCTGTGGTGCTTTTTGTGGAGTGAGTGTACCAACAAATCATGGTACAAATGCCAAAGGGACCCTATGGGTTGCAGTAGTGGCCCAGCTTTTTTCATGCCCTGCTTAAACACAGGTCAGCAGCAAGTTCTGCAGAGGAGCTTTGCAGTGACAACCCCAGGATGCAAATTTTGGAGTTGCATATTGAAAAGGGCTGGGGGCAGATGGTTTCTAATGTTAGGCAGTTGAATCTATGGCTGGCTCCTGCCTTGCAGTAGGTCAGGGGGCCAAGTCCCAGCTTTGCTGCCTCTCCTTGGAGCCTTGCTGCAAGGGTGGGTGTATAGATAAGGCTTTACCCCTGTTTGGACTATGATGATTCTACTTCCAAATTCTGAACCAGAATCTGCCTCTTGTGTGTTTTCTGCTGCCTAGCTGGGATACCTACAGATAAAATTTTTTATTATATATATAAATGATTGATCCTTTGATGAACTGTACTGAGCTTTTTGCCTTAGTTTTATCTTCTAGTTTTACCTGATACTATCTTCACATAACCTGTTCTATGCTCTATTCCCCCATATTAGCAGCAAAAAATACTTTTTAAGCATGTGGTTAAGTTAGTTTTTTTCTGCCATGATACTTGCTAATTTGAAATATTTTGGAGTGCTTGTACAATAATGCAGCTGTATCATGGCATTTCCAATGACAGCATTGACCTCCTCAAGCTGCCTTTTCATAGCACTCAAGTGCATTGGTATTGCTGTCTGTACAATTTTAATTTAATTAGGACAGTGATTGTAATCACTATGGGAGAAGCATGAACTTCCCCAGTGTCTCTTTTCCCCTTCCCTTTGTGATGAAGCATTGCAGCTCTGTGTTTGTTTTTTATTTGCTTGAGTAAGGACTGAGGCATGAGAGGAGAGCCATCACCTGCCCCTGTGCAGGGAGGACAGGCTGGAAGGAGGAGCCAGGGAGGAACTGAACTTGACAAAATTGCTGAGGTTACTGACACAATCTCTGCTTTCTGCCCAGGAAACGAGATGTTAATCTTTCCCAGTGCTGCTTTGCATAAGGTCCATTCCAGAGAGCTGTGTTTGTTTTAATTTCTCTAATTACTGATGGTGTGCTGATTATGCTGCTATAGATTTGACGTGAATTGCTATATTAATGGGATCAAAAATTAGGAGATGTCTGCCATGGAAATTAAGAAGATGATAGCAACTGGGGGAGGGGAGGGAAGTGGAGAGTTGAATTCATCCCCTGCTACTGCAGAGCTCCAGTTGGTTTATTTTGGGGTCTGAGCCTTTGTCCCTGGCAGAAGTTGGAGTATGCAAACTCTAACATTGACCAAGGTCCCCAGATGTGCTATTCAGTCCATTAGAAGCTCAGATTCCTTCCTGCTCCCTAAGTTAGACCATGGAACTAATCTCACAGTGGTCTCTGGACTTTCATATCCAGCTGTGGTACTGCATACAAACCACTGGTGAACAGTGCATCTGTCTTCCTTCCCTTTCCTCTTCTCCTCACTTGCTTCCCTAAGGATTGATTTACTCGAGTCTCTGGCTGTTTTTCCCTGTGGCTGGTTTGCTGTCATTGTCCTGCTGGGTGCCCAGATGTTCAGGGCCTTCTGAATTTTTCCTGCAAACACATCATTTTCCCCAACCACCCTTATCTTTAAGGCCCTTTTCCCCCTCTGCTTTGATTGAGCCACCTACTCCTGTGAGGATCCACAGTGGGAAAACCAGACCCTCACAGGCTGCCCCTGGTCCCTTGGCCTGGCTTTCCATTTCATGGCACAGGAACACAAATGTGTGTCAGCTTTCACTCTCAGTTCCTTTCTCCCTGTGTGGTATCATTATGTGCAGTACAGGAGAAAGCTTTTACTCAGTGATTAAGGTCAGCTGCCTTTTCTGTCCAGCACAAGGTATTTGCAGACCACATTGCCTGTTTTGGTTTCCTGAAAACTGCTGCATAGGTATTGCATTTCTTTGCTTTATCAATTAAAAAAAGTAGTTTTACTATGCCACCTATCCAGCTACTGAAATAATCATTGGGACAACATAAGAGCATGCTTAGCAGACTTTCTTACATATTTTATTTTCATTTCTACAAAAACGTGTGTATTCTTTGTGGCTGCCATATGAGTGAACTTAGTAAAGGGACAAAAAGACTATCAGATTGCAAGCCTGTTGCTTTGGAGTTTAGAAGGGTGCAATTATATCTAAAGCCTGAAGCTATTTTTATTTGCAGCCTTCCTCATCCTTAACTGTTAAACTTTTTTAAATTTAATTTTGTAACTTTGATTTTTTCATTAATATTGTTATTTTAGCAATATGAATTACTTGTGTTCCTGACAGAGGAAATTCTGTTCAGGTAGTTTTTGTCAGTAAAGGATGTGCCCCAATTCTTCAGACTGAGATCAGTGTGTCCTTTGATGGCTTTGGGAGTCCATTCAGCTGTTAGATACATGCCTACTGCATAGTCACAGTCAGTATGGCTTTTGACTTACACAGGATGGCTTTGCCTGTGGCATTCTCAGCCGCTGAATATTTAGTAAAGAGAAAGAACCCCTAGGTTCTCTTGATTTTTAGCCATGTGTTTCAGCCTGTGTCTGCTCAGTTGGGCAGGTGAAAGCATGTCCTGCTCTCAGCAGACCTGGCTGCTTGTCCAGGTGGCCCTGTTGGAGCACCAGCCACCAGAGTGAACCCCAGGGAGGGCTTTCCATGAAAACTGACTCAGTGTGGCTCCTCAATTACTGTAAGCAACGTGAAATTTCATGGTGAAACTTTCTTGACCTCTTTGAGCTGAAGAAACTGATCAAAAATTATGACAGCAAGCAATGTGCCCTCTGTTTTAGTCACGTCTTTGTGGCTACTGGCAAAATGCTCAGGAGTTGCTATTTTGAAATTTCTTAGCTGGTAATTCTTTGGGGCTGAGCATTTGGTCCCTTGTAGGTTTAGGTGTTTATAGAGTCCCCTGGCAGGTGGTGAATAAGGAATGTGGTAGTACCAAGCTCTTTCTTAGCACTCATCACCAAAAATCTCACAGGACCACATCAAATGTGTATTGATTTTTTTTCTTTTACCAGTACATTAAGCTGCAGCAAGGCTGTTTGCTCAGGAACACGCAAGGCTTGTGCAGGTTCTACCAGCACTACCTATCCTTCCTCCCAAGCTGTGGCTTGAACAAGCCTACCATCCTTGGCCTTAATACAAAGGGAAATATTAAACTTGACTAGTTAGGAAATGCATTCAGAAAAATCTTAGTGGCAGAGTATCTGGTTGCATACCTTAGAAGCATGAGACACCAGCCACGTTTTTGTTTGGTGGGTTCCACAGAGAGGAGCACTGGGCAGTCCTGGCGTTGTGGAGATCGATGCAGTCCCTTCTCAGTGGTGTGAGCTCAGGAGGTGCCTCCTGGAAACGTGACTCCAGAAAGCCTCAGGAGGCCTGGAGGAACACCTGTGATCTGTGCATGGACTGTGCAGGCTGAGCCCTGCCTGTGGCTGAGCACAGAGCAGGGCCAGGCTGTAGAACTGGACTGGTGCTCACAGTTCTGCTGCCAGCCACATTACTGCCCCGTGCTGCAAACAGGGATTAAGCTCATTTTTTCCACAAGCCCAGTGTCTTGACCTCCCTGTGCCATTACCATTCCACACCTTTTGGAAATCTGTCCAGGGCAGCTCTTTCAGCATGCAATTGTTAAATGTATTGCCCTTGAGAGGCACATGCTGTCCTTTTTCAGGACAGCTTAACTCTGAAATGACTTAGCTCATTTGAGCTGTGCTCTTGCTGTAACTCAGGTTGTCTGTGTGTCTAATGAAAAGAAAGACTTACCTAATGTCTGTAAATTGCTTTGATATTTAGGCTAAAGGCGCTGACAGAAAAATGCAGGATTAGCAAGAGAGGGCATTTCAAAGGCACTAATAGGAATTGGATAGCTAACTCCCCTTGCTGCCTTGTAAAATGCCTTCTGCCAATAGTAATTCACACAGTACTGTGGATATCCAAGATGTGTGGGAAAAGTAACTGCAGTTCCATATCTTGTTTGGTTTTGGCTGTCCTTTCCTTATGAATACTAGGAAACAATAAATCAAATGCATTTGTTTAAAACAGTAAACCTCAATGAAGCTGCCATGCTATAAATCAAGTTATTGTATGCCTTTAGGAGATTGATCAGTAAAGGCAACACATACTGGAAGCATAATGCCTGAGTTTGATACAGCACCTTCTGGGTCTTGAGGGAAATGGATGGGTTCTGGATTTTATTTCATTTTCCACTTGCTCTTGAGCAGTGAGGAGACCCTTTGAAATCACTTTGTCTTTGCAGTGGTGGTTCAGTGAGCATGCAGTGTGACCTGAGCTTGGACTGTATCCTGCATTCTTCGGGAGGGAGGAAAAGGACTTTGGGTCTCCCACCTATCCCCCAGTGCCCATTAGCAGAGGCAGTATCTGTGTGGCTGTGTTTCAGAAGAGTTCCTCTTTTGTTTATGAATGTCTCCATGATCAAAGTGAGAAGCTGCAGTGTGGTTTGATATCTGCTGTGGATGGCAGCAGGGAATGCTGGAAAGTACCAGGTCTCCCTGCCCTCCAGGGCTGCTGTGCACCAGGGGCAGGGGTGCTGATGGGCACAGCCAGCCACACCTCTGCAACAGGAAGCACAGAGTCAGCCACTTTGGGTCAGGGAGGGAGTTGGGAAAGCTGAAAAATCAAATAATGCCTTGTAGCTCCACAGGTGCATCTTTCATTGCATCACAGTGAACATCCCTGTTTGGTAACTGCACAAAACTGAATTCATGCTAGCTAATGGATTGCTGTTGCCTGGCCAGTGATGAATAGAAAGAAACTGAGTTTGTGGGAGACAGGAACCTAAGATTGAACAATTTCTCTTTAAAAAGTACTGAGCTGACAGACACAGGGGCCATACTTGCAGAAATAACAAAGTGATGGTAGAGTGAAACAAGCTTGCCTTCTCACTCTGTCTAAACCTGTAATAGTGTGTTCTCCACATGCTGTCAGTCTTCTCTGCCATGTGGTTATAGGGTGTTGTGGTGGCACTCCTGATGTTGAGGGTAGACTTCTGATTTTACCTGAGCTCCTGAGCAGCAAACAGCACCTTGCAAAAGATGGAACTGGGCTTGCTTTGAAGCAGTGGCTGCAAGACTTTCTAGGTGTTCCCTTTATTTTTGAGCATCACCTAATCTGCCTGCAGAGTTTTTTGCAAACCTCCCCTTCCCTTTGGTGGCAAGGGTGCTTACATTACATTCTGCAGGTGCCTCTATCAGCCTCAGTCTATTTTCCTGTCATAGTGCTGTGGTTTGTTATGGCAGCAATTAGCTTCTCTTGGTCCAGCACCAAATTTGTCTTTTCCGTTTGCCGGAGATCAAGGTCAGGGTGAGAGGCTGCACTTGTACTGTCCTGCAAATGCTCAGAAATTACAGTACCTCCTCCTGCTTCTGTGTGTGCATGGATGTAAATCCATTCTTGCACTGATGTGTCAGTGTTCTGGAGAATAATGTGCATTACCTTCCAGGAAGCATATCATAATAGTTTTTTAAGTTCTTGTAAAATTGTGGCTATGTTTATTTACAAAGGGTATATTTTGTACTATGATTGGAGGCTTAGAATATGGAAGAATTTTCCCTTTAGATAACGTGAAGTTTCAGTCTTAGGAAAATGCCTGACGAGAAATCTAAGTAAGAACCGAATTGTGACAGTTATGAAACTAATACAACATTCACAAGTTGCTCTTTAACTCTATTTGACTGTACTTGGTTGCAAGTTAAACTACTTCAAAGAAGGTAATAGTAACTAGTTTAGCAAAAACAAGAGTACTCCGTTACTTGATGGTAAATAGAGGAGTCTGGTGATGTGTTTTTCTGCAGCAACGACAAAAGTTACTGATTAATGTCTTTAAAATGGTAGGAAGGGGTATAGTGCTAAACACTTAGCTTGTTCAGATCATGACTGATTTGTTAACATAAGATTAAGTGGTTTTGGCACTTCAGTGGTACTCACGCATGTATCGCGGACTTGCTGTCAGATTTTCACTGGCAAAAGCTCTCGGGGTCTCCCCACTTGCATGTCACTTCCCCGTTCCTCCCTTGGCAAATTTCTGAGAAGGCCCTTGGAAATTTCATGGCTCTCTTGAAAAGTAATCCTGCCACTCTAAAAGGTTCTTAGTCCCTCCTCAGCACTGGCTGCCGGTGTTGTGTGTGTGCTCTGGGGCTCCCTGGGCAGCTGGTGCCCCACTAGTGCACATCACCAGGCACACACTTCCTTCCTTCCACCCACGTCCACCTCCTCTGCCATGCTTTCATACCTCTGTTCCAAAGTTCACGTTGTCCTCTCTCTTTCTCTCCCTCCCCCCCCCCCCCCCCCCCCCCACTTTCTTTTAACAGCAGGAAAGAATTTCGTACACACCTCCCGCGAGCCCGGTACCAAATTACACCTCGTCACCACTACATGTCCCAGTGCCTCAAGCCATCAGGATGGAGGACGACACCGTCAGACTGCCGGCACACCTGCGTGAGTGTCAGCACTGGCTGCTTAAGCTCTTACACTGAGGAGGGGGTGGGACAGGGTGAGGAGTTGCTTCTGGTTTTATGGAGGAGAGCAGGGAAGTCCCTGCCTTTATACTTTTTTGTTGTTGTTTTAATAAGCTTTAGCTGGTTTGGTTTTCCTGGCTGTTGTTTTTAACTGAAGAAAATTACTCTTAAATACAGCATGCTGAATCTCCCCTCCCATCTCCTGCACTCCTTGTCAAGCATTTGGGCTGTTTTTTGTGACAGGCACAAATATGGAGGGTTTGTTCTGATGGGAAGTGCTGTGTTTCCTTCCACTTTATTGGAATTGCTCAGTTACGTTCTGCAGCACAAGGTCAGAGTTTCACCAGCTGTGGCAAGTGGAACGCGTTTGTGCTGTGGCTATTTTCAGGTTCTGAGGGGTCTCAAATCCTTGTGATACCCAGGCTCTCTAGTGTAGAGCATGACTGCTGCCAGAGGCAGTGGGAAAGAAGGAGGAGTGAGCTTAGCTGTGCACAAAAGGATGCTGCAAAGGAGGAAGGACATATCACTGACATTGGAACAAAACCTGGAGCTGAGGGCAAGATCAGAGCCAGGTACTTCCTTGCTGAGGTGATTTAATGTTTGACAAAGAGGAAAGGCCAAGGACTGTTGGCCAGTGAGAGGTGAGTTAGGATGGGGACAAGAAGAGTGGAATTTTCCTTTTTGGAGGGGAAGCAGTTCTGATGGAAGTAAAGATGTTTTAAGTAAACTTTTGTCAGGTGTTACATTCCTGGGGTATTTAAGCAACAATGAACAAGAGGGCCAGGAGCAAACAAAACTTTGTGCTTTGCCCTCTGACAAACGGGTTTGGGATTTTACAGGGGGAAGAGGGGGAAGTCCATGTTTGTCACAAGACACTGTCATTGCTGTCTTCAGCTGTCTTCCACACACACTCCTTTTCTGGATGCAGGCTGTGTTTAAAGCATTTCTCCAGTCCTGTGCTGGCTCCCTTGCTGGCCATGAGTTACTCTGCCCCAAGGTCACTGGTTCCCATGCTGTGTCACATGTCCTGTGTGGCCCAGTTTTCTGTGCTTCCTGGTGGGAATGGGAGCTGCTGCTGCTGCTGCAGTGTTTCTGACTGTGCCTGGTCCCTGCTTGAGCATCCATGAGCTCCCAGGCCTGGCTGCACCTGTGTGTGGCTGCTCAGCTGTTCCCCTGGCCCGGGGAGGACCTGGCTGCCACATTCACAGGGCATTTCTGTGCTTTGCCCAAAGCAGGCACCAAAAAACCCAACACAGAAGCAGTTTTTCTCCAGCAGTTCTTTTCCATACTGGTACTGTTTATCCTCAGATCTTGTGTGTTTTTTCCTCACTGCAATACTTGGTGCTGTTTACTTCTGCTGTGGGAGCCACTGTGTGTCCCCTGCACAGCCAGGACCACAGCTGGGTTTCCAGTTATTACTGTCCTCCCCACTGTGTCTGGCAGGTGCATAAGGCAGGGGGGCAGAGACTCCTGATGCTGACAGTGGTGGTACATGCTGTACCTGCTGCCTTCCCATCCAGCCAGCAGCTTCCTCTCAGTGAAGACTTCTCTCACAGTATTTTTAGAATGTGATCCAACCTTTCACCTTGACTCTTGTTTTGGTTTTTCTGTTCTTTTGGTTGGCACATTTTTAAACTTGCAAGGCTTCTTTCCCTTTAGTATTTCCACACCAGTCTGACTCGTTGCAGTGTAAAAGCACAGATGATTAATCATGAAGTATCTGTGAAATAGCCTTCCATAAAGTTAGTGTCTGAGGTCATAAACAACATGAACACATTTACATAGCCTTACTAATGGTAGTCAGTGGCAGTGTAGTATTTTGTAGCTCGGTGTGCAGTCAGTATTGACACAAAACATTGTGGTCAATTAACAGACCACCCAAACACTGTTAAAACCACTCATACCTTCATAGCTGGGCCAGGAGCAGGCATTGTGAATTTCTAAAACAATCTCTGTTATATCTTTTGTTACAAAACTTCATGCAGTAACTGCTGTGTTTAGGTCCAGCAACTGAGCTACAGCATGTGCAGAAAGATTTCTGCTCTTCATGTAAAAAACTTAAGTGATGAGGAGGATATAAGGTCTCTAGATGTTCTTTTAATGCTTAATTATCTCCTTATTTGCTTTTTTTTAAGTGTCCTATTTATAGTTTGAATTAGTCAGCTTCAGTTTCCAACTATTAGATCTCATTATCGCCTTTCCTGCTAAATATTGTCAAAAGACTCCTCCTGATATAGGTGCTTTTAGATTTTCACTTCTTAACCTTTTCTTGGCTAAACTGGAGAGGAAGAGAGGTCCTTAAGGCTATCAGTCTTCCTGTTAAGCTTTCAGATTTCAAATTCTGTGTATATCACCTCTGTGAACCGATTGCCACTTCAGACATCCTTCTTAAAGTGAAGACAACAGAAGTGAAGATGATATTCCAGTAGTCTTGCTAATACTGTGTATAGAAATAACTCAGTCCCTTTTGGATTCTGTGTCATGAGGTTTTAAGAGGTATTAATATAGGGTTTTTCAGTTCCTGCATGGACTCCTCTCATTTATTTTTTGTTTATTTGTTTATTTTTAAAGATGTGTCTGAGGTACAGCTTTGATCTTAAATCCAAACTGCCTCAGAAGTCAGGCAAAGTAACTAATTTCTAGTTCAGGTTACGTGTAAAGGTTGAGTTTAGATTTGCAAAGTCCAAGGATTTTCTAGGTCTGAGTTTTTGTTATGTTCCATCCCTACAGTTTTTTTGTTGATGGGAGATGTGGTAAATTCCTCCACTCACACACAATCCAATAGGTTGTCAGGCCTGCACTCCTTCTGTTTCCAGGACATTCTGATGGTTCAGTCCCAACCTACACATCTTCATCTACCTGTGCCATAGGTGCAGGTGACCCAAAGACAGACCTAGAGAAAATGTTTCATGTGGAACATGTAGGGCACTCTCTGGATTCAGGCAGTTTTATGCCTTCTGATAAGAAATGTCACTGTTTTTAATGTTCTAGATCACTCTGAGAGCACCAGGCAAAAGTATCAGAACAACAAGTAAAGCAGTTTCCTTTGGTGGCATAAATTATTTCTCACTGCTTAGTGAGCAAATGAGCCTGGGGTAGGCTGTGCTGATTTCATCCATAATACAGAAACTGTCCAGGTATTGTGATGCTGAAAAATTTAGAAATAGGTGGAAGTCTTCTGGAACTATTTACATACCCCTTATCCATGGGGAAACACTCCATTTTGCCACAGAGAAGGTTAGTGGGGTTTTGTGGTAAGGGTCTGTGCTTTTTAAAATTTCTTTTTATTCTTTGTCTCATCTGGTAAAATGTTATTAGCTACTTACTTTATGCTATAGCCTTGTAATAAGCAGCTCTTGGAACTGGATAGAGGATACAGCATGTAAGAGATGGATATTACAACCCTTTTTTCTGTCTATTAATAAGCTTTGAATTATGGAGAAAACAGCTTTTTTCCTTTTTTGTAATACACAAGATTAAAATAAGGTGGTTTGCCTGCTAAAACAGCAACTGTAAATGTGTGCTACGGGCTTCATGGTTTTCTTTTGTTTCCTTCAATATAAAACTCCTTCAGAAAGAGAGACAGAAGAAATCCCAGTGCTGAGAAAGGATTTGTTGCATGCTCTGGTCCTGTGAAACATCATTCCCCCTTGCATGCTTATGTTGATTTGTACAGTTTGATTTTTATCTCTGAAGGGCATCTTCTCTTGGGAACATGTGTGTGTTTGTTTAGGGAGAGTGATCTCATGGGCAAAGATTTCAGAGTTTTCTCTTGATACAAACATAAAAACAAGTTCATTTGTTCCTCTGAACTAATTACTCTTCTCTGCTTAATGTTGGCATCCTTCACATGCCTGCAGCTCATTGTCATAGCAAGACACTCTGCACACTTTTCTGTGCACACAAAGCAATTCTTCTTGGCAAACTAATTTTTCTTGCTGTTGCCTTTTTTCTGAATCCCCAGCAGTCTGCACTGATGTTCAGAGTGCAGTGATACCCTTGAGATGTCACAGTACCTGCACCACCTCATAGGGCAGAACTTTTACTTTGGGACTGCAGTGTTGTCTTGGCTCCACTCTCTTTGGGGTGTAGTGGTGGTAGGGAAAGCAAAAGAACTGTTTGTAAAACCATCTGAGTGCTTTTTGTTTCCAGTGTAGGCTTGGGTTCTGGTCTTTGGTTTTCCAGTGTGTGATAAGTTCCAGGTCACAGCTGATTTGGATAAACTGCATAGAATGCAGGCCTGATCACATACACCTCGTGAGATCACAGTTTTTATTTTGGTATCTGTCCTGTGTTGTTATGGTCTGTTCTACTTCCCTCATTAAGGACAGAAAGCAAATTTGTTTAGTTTTCTGCAAAGATTATATTAAAGACCTTTAAGTTTTTGGTGAGTGTTTCATAGGAATCTTTCTGCATGACTATTTGTATTATTATTTGACACTCTGATTTGGTGAGAGCTAGTCCAGTGCTTCTGTGTTGGTTTGGCATCTTTGTGACCTTGGCTGTACCACATAGTGCAATAAAGTTCTGTGTGGACATGAGTAGTAGGGTAGTTGGGCAGGTAGTTGGGCAGTTTCTTTAAACTGAGGCATTTATTAGACCTGAAGGCAGTTTGTTGCCAGTTTCTTTCTTCTGATCATGCATTGTTGCTTAAATGTATCATTTGTGTTTTAAGGGCACTAGTTTTCTTTTTTTTTTTCTTATTAAAGGAATGCAGGAAACAATTAAGAGAAGGTGGAGGAAACAACAACACTGGGGATTGCCAGGGATTCATTTTTTTCTGTATAGTGTCTATTAATTATGCTACTCCTTTTATTAATCCTTTGGCACCTGTTAATTATTCTACAATTTTGGCTAGCAGCTGGAAAGCCACTTTGAAGCATTAAGCATATTGTTGTTTAGTTACTAGAATATTCAATGCACTGAACTGAAAGTATGCAGTGAGATGGGAAAAAAAGCCCTTTACCCTAAGCCACATTTAGAGCAGCAAGCAATGAAAATATTTGCTTTGGAAGGATCTTTGTGGAACAAAACTGACTGACGCACATACAGGGAAAATAAAATAAAAGCTTCATATGACAAAGGGACTGGGAGAGGTGGCCAGAATGTCAAATTAGTGGCTGAGACTAATCCTGGTCCTGCTGAAATGAGTGGTTAAATTCCCACTGATTTTCGTGGGAGCTGGGCTGGCCTGTTTCTCAAATTATTGGCTTCTCCTGGACCTCTCCTTGCTCTTCTCTGACATTATGGCCACTTAAGCCTTGCTCTTCCCTCTCACTGCCCTTGCCTTTTCTCCTAAGCTGCTTTCCACCTTACATGTATCCAATGCTAGCCCATGACAAAAAAAGAAAAAAAAATTAAGCCTGGCAATGGCACTGCTTGCTAACACCTTATTGCAGTATTTAATCTTGATGTTACATCTTTGTCTTCTGCCATAGGCTACTCTTGCACATTTTATTGTGAGCTATTCAGAGAGGGTCCATGCAGCAGTGCCTCCTGGTCTTTCAGTTCAGAACTGTTTATAACAATCTGCTGGCAGGCTGAGTGGAGTGTGGGAATCCCAGCCAGCCATGCTGTCAGCCTCAGTGCCCCTTACTGTGGTGAACCCCAGCAAAGCTCCTTCAGCACTCTGAGCTGTGCCCAGCTGTTGGGCAGACAGGATGCAGGGCATGAGCTGGGGAGGCACTGATGGTGCCTCTAACCTGAGGCACCCTCTGCTGCTCACCTGAACTGAGCTCATCTGCTCCACCCTGCATCCCAGGGGTTTTACTGGGAATCTCAGGCCAGCCTCATCATCCAAACAGGGAACTGGGATGGGTGGGAAGCCCAGTCTGAGTCACTCTTGTGCCATGGCTGGGGAGGACATTGAGATGTTTGAGTGTGTCCAGAGGGGGCAGTGAGGCTGGAGAGGGGCTTGGAACACAAACCCTGTAAGGAATGGCTGTGGGTGTTTAGCCTGGAGAAAAGGAGACTCAGGGGTGACCTCATCACTCCCCACAACTCCCTGAAAGGTGGCTGCAGTCAGGTGGGGTTGGGCTCTTTCTCCAGGCAGCACTGACAGAACCATTGGACACAGTCTCAGTCTGCATTAAGGTTGGATATTAGGAAAAAGCTTTTCACAGAAAGAGTGATAAAGTTCTGGAATGGCCTGCCTGGGGAGGTGGTGGAGTCACCATCCCTGGGTGTGTTTAAAAAAGCCTGGATGTGGCCCTGGATGCCAGGGTTTAGTTGGGGTGTCAGGGCTGTGTTGGACTCAATGATCTTGAAGGTCTCTTCCAACGTGGTCATTCTGTGAATATAGATGCTGATGTTTTATTTGGACTGTATTGCTCTGGGAAGGGTGAAATACCATTACTGATTCCACTGGGGAAACTCTGGCCTTTGGATCATGAAGATCCTGCTTTGCATTTTTCTGGCATGGTCTTTGTTCATCACCTTTAGGAAACTAACCCCTTGTCACTGGCTTTGCACTGGGGTGACACAGGGCCCTTTCACTTGTCACTTTTGCAAACAGCTGGTAAGGTTAAGCCTTAATCTGTTCACTCCTTACTGGTGCCTGGTGGCTATGGCAAAAGCATCCAGGTTAAGTGTGAAAAAACTTGTAAAGGAAGCTCACTTGCTGTGAGCTGCTTTCTGCTCCCTGAGAGATTCTATAGTCAGGTGGTTTATTTTTCCCAGTGTGCCTGGTTGTTGCCCAGAGTTAGCAGCAGTTTCCTGCTCTGGCCATTCCCAGTGGAAGCGTGGGGAGGGGTAAGAGCCTTCCTGCCTCAGTGGGAGCTTGCAAGGCAGTGCTGATGTGGGAGGTCAGAGAGACCTGTGCTCAGGATCTGGAAGGCTGGCAGTGTGGGTGGGAGTCCCAGTGGTGCTGAGCCAGTCTTTTACCCTTTTGGAGAGCTTCACTGTAGGGTTTTAAATCTCCAAAATACACATTCACCTCTATTCAGAGGGGAAAGGAAGCCATGTCACTTTAATACGGGATTCAAGCTTGATCCCTTGTGGAATTCCCCTGGAAAGTGTGGAGAGGAATAAGAAGCAGAAGCAGCAGGACATTTATGGTATTGCTGGGTTTGAAGCATTTTTAGCTTTGTCTTAAAGGGACATTGTCACGATCAACCTAAAATTAGCTCGCTTTTCTCTTTCCATCCCAAATGTCTGTTTGATTTTTCATTTGTATTATGTTATTAGTGCTTCCATGCTCTTTTTTAAAAATTATTTTAGTAAGAAAAAAAATGAATGCAAAGAATGCAGCATTCATAAACAGCCGTACAAGCAGAGAAAACACAGAAGAGAAACTGTGTGTAAGCCATGACTAACAACTCCACAATAAGAAACCATTGTGTGGTGAGAGCTTTGCAGCAAAACACAAGTGTGGTAAAAAACCCTGCAGAAACAGCAGAGCATCATGATCTTTTAGCAGAGATGAGCTGCTGCCTCTTGGGAGAGAGCAGCTCTGTCCAGCACTGAGAGGGACATGCAGTGTCTAAGGAGAAAGCTGCTGTAGCTTTGAGGTCCCAGGAATTAATGTGGTAGGTCATGTGTATACACACACAGAAAGAAAAGAATTATTTGATGCCCTTTATGAGAAGCTTGATTTCTTTCTGCTGTACTTTTATGTCTTTCCTCTCTGGTGCTGGCACTCCTTCGGGTGCTTAACAAATGCAACTTGGTAAAATATCCATTAAATGGGGTTTTATGCCATTTTTAGAACTCCTCGTTTTACTGCTGGAGCAGAAGGGCTAAATGATTCTTGAGTTTGTTGAAGACATTTTTGGTGAAATGATTCCATCCAGATTTGGAGGCCCAGTCCCAACACCTCAGCCAAGAGCCTCTTTGCAGTATCATTCTCCAGAGGTTCTTGGGAGGGTGGAGCCCTTAATGCATCAGGCATTCCAGCCTTGTGGAATGCTTGTGCACTTTTATGGGATGAATACATTTGAATGTGCTCACTTCTCATGTAAAATGTTTTGTGCACTTCTAGCATGGCCTTGTTAATGTAGCAGTGATCCTTGTTCAAGAAGTTATGAGTTAGTTATAGATTTAATAGGCATATGGTTGGTGATGTTGTGAGTTAATAAACAATCACCACTGATTGGCTTTTGAGAGTCAAAGCATAAGGAAACTTGCTTAACTCCAAATCTTTCCTCATGAGTTTTTGTGCATGGAAGTCATACCCCAGGAATAGCCTGAAGCTCCCTGCTTTATTTACTCCATCTGCCTGTCTGGTTTTGATCTCCCTATGCTTTTGTATCCCACTGAATAAAAGGGTCTGCTCTGCACTGGCAGCATGGTCAGGTAGCTCTGTGGCAATTACACAGACCAGAAAATGAAAATGTTAAATTATACCATGACAAGTAAAAATTAAATTAATGTCTCCAATGATTAACCAAAATGTTCTTCCTGCCTTTGGAGCCCACAGGAACAGTATGGGGTGGAATGGAGAGGAAGGATAAAGGAAAGGATAAAGGAAAATTCTTGGTTATGAGGATTGCTTTGGAGACAGTGGAAGTTTTCCAGTCTTAGAGTTTATTGTGGGGCTCTTTGTAGCTGGAGATTCACTATCCCAAATCCAGAGCTGCTTGTAGCACTGGATCCCATGGGCTGTGAGCACCTGAACCTCCTGCAGGAAAGCATTGTTCTCCCCATGTCCTGCATGGCCCCTGCCCTGCCCTGGTGCTGTGACGTGCAGGAGGGTGTGCTACCCCTGCATGGGCTTTTTCCATCCCCTCTCTAAGCAAGAGTGATAATTTCACTGAATTTTGGACTGTGCACCACTCCTGCCCTGAGGGTGCAGGGGGAACATAGGAACTGAGCCACAGAAGTTCAGTCAGGAGGGGCAGGGAACTTTACAAACACATTTCAGAGGTGGATCCTGTAGCACTGCTAATGAATTTGCACTGTCTCAGCATCCTGATAAAAAGGGTTATTTTCATACTATGTTCTCAGCATTCTCCCTCTTCAAGTTCTCTAGGACCATTTTTTCTTCACGTTTCTCTCAGGTGTCTTAAAGCTTCTTGTTTGCAGAATAAACATCCCAAAGGGGCTGTGAGCTGGTGAGAGCACTGACATTTTATTTTAAAATGCTCACCAGCAGCAAAAAAAACCTACAGAATATTTTTGAAGGGAAATTTCCTTTTTGGGTTTTTGTATCCCTGAAAGAATTTCCGATGCAGGCAGATAGTAATTCCCAGCTACGTACTTCCTGATAAGGAAACAGCTCCAATAAAGGCAGCTATAAATAGCTTCCTTTTTATTTTTAAAAAATGTAGGGAGATCTGTTTAGCTTTTACTTCAAACTACTGAAAGAAAATTATACTCCACAATAAAAGTCTTAGGTTTGGCACCCATTTGCTTTCCAGATAAGTCAAGTTTTTAATCTGCATTTATAGATTTAATTTTGTAAAGTTTGGATGTCTGTTTATTTCTGTTCATCCTTTTCACAACACTGTAAAAGAACAAAAACCACCTTTTTGTATGGTAAACATAAATTGCATTTTGCCTCCCTCATGAAGGGAAAGTGTTACCTGCTTTGTGCAGAATTCTTTGTGCTTTTGCTTTGTGCCTATATTTCAGAGCTTCTCTATGTATAGTTTGTTAAGGTGCTTTGTCATCTCAGAATAAGTAGTGTGATCTTCAGCTGCATTTCTTTCACATTTGCTGTGGATATGCTGTAGCAAATGCATGGTTAGACTGAAATTCCTTTTTTCTAAAAGTAACTTGCTGAGACGATTCTGTGCAGTTAGTTTATAAACCTTCTGAATTTTCTGCATTATCTTCCCCCTTTTTACAGTTGTTTCATGTATTTTTAATTTCACGCTTTCACTTTGGACTTCTGCTAAAATTTTCCCTTGCCAGTCCTACTTTTTTTTGTTCTTTAAAAAGCAAACACCAAACATGCAGTACCTTCAGAGAAACAAATAATTATTTACCCCCTCAAAAATTTACAGAGATGAATAAATTTACTGCAAGAGCTAATGTGAAAATGTCATGGCAGGTTAGATTTCAAGCTAACTATAGCAGTCAGATTACAGTCAGATTTCAGATTACAGCTGAAAATACATACATGTCCACTGCCTTGAGTTGTATAGAGGATGAGTGCTTTGTAAATCATCTTGAGCAGCACTTGGACCTCAGTCAGTCCCTGGTTTCTGTGCTGCAGCAGGAAGGGTGTGTGCAGGCTGGCATGTCCTGCATAGCTCTGATGGATGGGGGTCTCCAGCAAAATTGCCACTGGGGGTGTTGGCAGCTGGGGTATCCCCTTTCCCACTTGCTCCTGTCCTGAGTATTCCCTGGCTTTCCCAGGGGGTGGTGAGGTGGATGTACTGGGCTGGATGTACAGCGCTGCTTGAACCATGGCCAGAGCCCCTGCAAGGCCACACTGCCACATCCTCAGAGAGCTGGGGATCAGCGCAACAGAGATGAGGTGGAATAATCCCCCTTTTCCTCCTCCCCCTTTCTCCTTCCAGCCATTTCACAGGACCTTGTCACTTGTGGCCAAGCCCTGCCCGTGAGTGAGGGCCCTCAGCTGCCATGGGCTGCTCCTCTTGGCCCTCACGGCTGGCCTGGAGCCGAGCGGTTGCACAAGGGCGCAGCTGGTGGCAGATTCCCCCGTGCCCCTCTGGCTCCTTGTTGGCTGCAGAGACATGGCAGGGCTCAGCACGTGCCCCTCCACACTTTGCTTTACACTGTGTTCCTCTGCAGGCACCCAGAGGGGTTTTACCTCCCCTCCTGAGCTCCTCTCTTGGCTGCAGCAGCAAGGTTGATCTGTGTGTGCCCGCCTTGCCACACCTCCCCAACAGGCCCGTGGAACATGCACAATTAATACGGCATTAATTAATTATGGGGAGAACTCGCTGCTGGCACAAGAACCAAGGCTTGCAGCTTATAAAGTGAATCCTTTGATGCTGAGCTTTAAAGAACGTTTCTATCAAGTCAAGCCAGCAGAGAGATTCTGTGATATTTATACCTTCCCTCTGTACAGGCTCCAGAGCGCAGGGTTTGGCCACCCTGGACACCAGCAACAGAGATGGTGCTGCTAAAGGACGAGGGTTCAGAAAGCATAACCAGGGCTTGACCCTCAGCAACAAAATTGCACAAGTCCTGGGTGAAAATGTTGGGGTTGAGACAGCTCAATAGGTGTGAAAAGTGACCTACTGGACTTGAGGAAACAAACAGGAGTTGTCTCACTGTCTCCAGCAGTTCCCACAGTTTTATCTTGAACACGTGTGTGTGCGAGTAAATTTGTAAGCTTGTGCTGTGCTTCTACTTGCTTGGCCAGTGTTTGGGGGAAGAGATGAAAGAATGACTGTGCCTGTATGGTTTGTGCAATACTGAGAATTTCTCCCTTTGTACTTCCTCCTTCTCGGTAGTGCAGAAGGAAGTAGCCCCAGTTCCTGCCGGTCTACAAACCAGTTACTCATTTCAGTTCTGCCACTTGAGTGGGTCCTTGTGTATTTCCTAGTAGGGGAAATCTCCCTTTACGTGTATAAGTTCCTCCTTCCTACTCTCTCTTTTGTTCTGATTTCTTCCAAGCAACCTGTCTCCTTCAATTTTTAACTTCTTTGCTGGCTTTCGCTTCCTCTCCATGATTCAGTGAAGGCATTTTGTCAGAAAAAACTCTGTACAAAATACTTCTTTGTTCCCCTTTTTTTTCTTTTTTTTTGTTTTTCTGTATTGTACTTCTTTGTATCTTGCTTCCCTGGAAAGTTCCTTAGTAGCGTTACTACCTCTGGGTTTTTAGCTTCATTACTCTGGGTAGTCATTACTGTGTTGCCGGGTGTGTAATTGTTCAAAGCACCTTGTTCTTTTTATTAGAGGTTTGGTTTCTTTTACTGCTCTTTAAATACTAATAGGCAGTGGTGACAAATGTTGTTATTAAATACATGGGTTTGTCTCATCGCTGCTGTACAGCTTGCTTGGTGGTTTTTTGCTTGTTGAAAGTGAGCATAACCAACTCAGAGGAGTCATTCTATACTTCCACTTTATGTTCTCAGGGATGCAGTGTGTGGTGTGGAGTAGTGGTGAAACTGGTCACATGCAGTAGGTTTAGTGCAGGATTTGAAGCCTTGGAGCTCAGCAAAATAGAAACAAGGGATAGTACTTAATGTCTGTAAGAGCAAAAACATTATAGATCTTCAATTTTTACACCCCCTCTCAGTTTTAAAATCATGCAGAATGCAAAACAAGCAGAGGAACTGGGAGTGACAGCAGAGGTGACAGTGACAGCGAGCTGAGCTGTGTTTGTGATGGGCAGACCTGGAGCAGCTGGGCTGTTAAAGGAGTCAGTATTTGCTGCTGGCCTCCTGCCACACCATTATCAGTGTGTGCAATAGCAATGGCTGGATCTCACAAGGTTTGGCGCTGATTCAGTTCAACAGAACACCCAGAAGTAAATCCAGATGTCTTTTAAATTGGTTGGATCTGTAGTGTTATGGTGAGTTCTCCATAATTATGATTTTCTTGTGAGAGTCCTGGGAGAATATACCTAGTCCCAAATAATCTTCAGAGCACAGCTTCTCACGCATGGCCTTTCTGGTGCTCCACATTTGCACTGAGAACTGTGTGCACAAAACCTCCACTGGAACTCAGACAAGAGTTAACAATCAAAATTTATTTTAAAGCTGAGAAATTTTGATTTTTTTATTTTTTTGTAGTCTGACACATGTATCTCCATGTGCATGTACATATTTAGATCCTGTGGAAAGAAGGCTTGCTCAAGTACTTAGGTTTTATGCAGAGAGACTGCAACTTTTCCTTTTCCTTTTGAAACTAATTAACACCTAGAATGCATTACAACTATTTCTTTTAGGCAGAGTTGTAAAATTACTGTGTATGATGAAACAAAAAATGGGTGCAGAAAATGATAGAAGGTGCCTTTTGTGTCACAGGAGTTTGTAAGCAAGCTCAGAATTGCTGCCCTCCCCACATCTCAGCAGCAACCAGCAGACACAAGAGGGTTAGGCTGTGTTTGAGTCCAGAGGCTTAGGTTTGAAGGGTCTTTCAGTCTGTTTTTACTGGTTCAAGTAGAGTCAGCAGTATATGTGTGAAATCTCCAAGTTCGCTTAAAACTGTAACTGGGGCTCAGTCAGCTGTTTTTAATGCTTTCTTACTGCATGCACTCCATAGGCCACTTCCTGAGGAGGACTAGTTTGAAGTCTAATCCACAGATAGTCTTGGCACCAGTTTGGAAGCTGAAATAATCAGAGTATTCTAATCTATTGTGAATAAAGGTACTTCACACTGATAATTTTATCCTGAAATGACTTGGCTCCACTCTGAAGCATTTTCACTGCACAGTTTTATAAGTCCATGTAACATCAACAAGAGAAAAGCTGTAAAATTGTCATTTGCTTTACAAACATGTCTCTTGGTCAGCTATAAATTACATATATGCTTTAAATAATTTGAGCATCATGACAGTTGCATTCAGTAAATCCTGACAGTTGTCAAGAAGAGCAGGGACATTTTCAGTAGGAATAAAATGCCCTGCATGTCATTACTACTTGAAGTTATGGTCATCTACTAAATTAACAGTTCAGTTAATTTAGTTAATTTCATTCAGAATTGGGATGAAAATAAACTATTCTTATTTTGGTAATTTTTCTCAGTTTTTCATATGGGACCACAGTACAAGTGAATCTCGTTCAGAAGGATGTTGTGGTTGTTCAGCAGAAAACAATTATTGATGTGAGTAGGTCATGACTTTTTCATGTGGTTTTACAGTAATACCTCTGAATGTCCCTTGACAGTAGATTAAGCAAAAATATTTGTCAAAAATCAGTCACCAGACTCCAACTTGTATAGCAACTGTGCATAGATTCCACAATTTTGCACCAGAATTGTTCAGCAATTGAAGTTCTGACACAGGCTTGTTAAAGCTCATGAATTCCTAGGGAGATGTCTTAATGCTTTGTATTTATTCAAACTCTGTCCCACTGTGGGTGTGGTGGTCTCATCCACGTGGTCATTTTTAGTGTGCTAAGGAACTTAGAGCAGACAACTTCCCCAGTCCTCCTGTTCCTAGGAAATGAGAGGGGAAATAGCACCCTGCAGTTTAAAGAAAAGGTAGTTTTGTAAGTGAATAGGTTTGCAGGGAGAAAGTTATAATGTGGCTATGAAATCATACTTGATATGGAGAAGGTGACCAGGAAATGATTATTCACAGTTCCTGACAGAACAGCAAATCCAGAGATCCAAGATAAGTCATTGGGCAACATGTCTAAAAGAAACAAGAATGAGGATGCATCAGTACATGAAAGAAATCATTGCAAACAAGGAAGATGTTTGCAGGGCTGAAAGTGTGGATGGATCTCTGAAATGAACCAGATAAACCTGTGCAGAGGAATCAGCCATGTGGTCAGTATGGAAACAGTGGCCTGAATGCAACCACAGCTCATGAATGCCTTAAAACACAGATTACCAGAGGCTGAGATAAGTAATCTGTATTATAGTAGAGATTGCTTCATGTTTCCTTGTTCCTTGCACTTTTTGCTTATACATCAACTGCTGTAGATGTTTGGGTAGATGGGTTGGGGATCTTTCCTAGTATGGTAATTTTTATATTTTTCCCCATGTCATAACCATCTCCAGTGATTTGACAGTAGCGTGGATGCCATCCAAGCAGATATATATTCAGTACGCATATGCTACGCCAGAGGGCTCTTTTAGGTGATAACTAACTCATCAGCTAGAGGCCACAGAAAAAAAGTGAAGTGGGGGGATTTGCCTTTAAGCAATTCTGACAAAAGTCTCTTTTACACAACAGCTGACTGGATCGATGAATGTAATGCCAAGGGCAGCAAGAGAGGGGAAAAAAAAAGTCATGTAAATGAGCTGGCGAGGGAACAGGGCAGAGCTATCTGGTGAGGGGGGGAATGGGAGGGAAGGACAGGCAGCCACCTCCTGGAGCTGCAGCTTTAGGGACCAGGTTTGCTCCAAGTGATTGAAAAACAAATTTTTGAAGTTGAAACTGGGAAAATGTGGAGAGCATCTCTCCATAGCATATAAGCCTCCAGTGGATTGTAGTCGTCCCCATATGCAATTCTGTTATCCCTGGCATTTGTTTCTCCCATACACCCTCAAATAATTGCTTTCATTTTTCTGCTGTTGTTCAGTCCAAGATCCAGTTTAACCTCTGCCCCTTTTTATGGGCCTGTCTCAGATCCATGTAAATGTTAACATGAATTTCAGTTCTGCTTTCTCTCTTGCCCCAAACAACAGTTTGTGTTTCTGGGTGTAGTGATTAAAAAAAGTTATCCAGTATTACTTGTGATTTAAAATGGTAAATTAAAAACTAGCTGGAAGCCTGGTAGTGCTTCTGATCTGTATCCCTTTGCTAAGGTGCTTCATAAAATACCGTATGTCGTTATTCACTCTGGCCTGGATGTTCTTGGCTCTCTCCCACTTAGTGATTCACAAGATGTCTGTGAGATTCATTTTTGTAAATGTGGTTCTCCCCTTCCCGCTGTATATCCTCCCCTCCCTTCTCCTTTGTTTTTGAGCTCGTTAAATGGAAGCCACAGTACGTGGAAGGGACAGAGTGCAGTCCCTGACATACCATCGGAAGAGATCTAAAATAGGCTCTAGAATTTTCCCCCTGATTTTCAAGTGAGAGATTACAATAGTTTGCAAAGCTTTTCTACAGCTCCCCCTCCTCTTCCTCTGCTCTTTGGCAGCTCTGTGTGTCCTGTGCCTCTCTCAGGATATTTTTCCTAGTAAAAAAGCAGTGCCTTGTGCCCTGAGAGCACTCCTGGCTGTCCCTGGGGAGAGGGGAGCTGCAGGGCAGAGCTGCAGATCCCAGTGCAGGCAGGGCTCACATGCCACAGCCTCTTCAAACAGCTCTGCTCAAAGGCATGAGCTGGGCTCACTTCTGAGGGAAATTTCCTTTTTGGGGAAGTTGCTGCAAAGGAATTTCCTGTGTGGGCAGACAGAGCTTCCTGACTTGAAGGCTTCTTGGAAGGGAAACCGTTTCATAATGAAATGATAAATTAAAGACATACCAGCCCTGGTTCGCTTCAAAACAGCTATTGAGAGAGCTCAGGCGGTGCACCATTATATTCCTGCACAGAATGAAAATAAATTGCATCCTGACAGGATTCTCCATAGTAGACCATATCCTTCCCCCCAGCCTTCCTCCCTGTAGGTCTCCCTTTCCCCCTCCTTTCCCCTTCCCCTGCTATTTGCTTCACTGTTGTCTGTCCTTTGCAGCCCCCTCTAACCAGCAGGCACAGGGGCAGGAGGTTGGGGAATGTTTGCTAAATGTGTTCCTTCCTCCATGGAGCAGTCAGCTCTGGTTAAGCCCTGCTGGGCTGGCTGGCAGGGGGAGTGCCCTGGGTGGAAGTCACAGGAATGGCACAGGGCTGCCCTCAAAGCTGGGTGCCATTGCTGCTGGTGTAGTTGTGGCACGGAGAAATTTGGGATACCCTCAAAGTTTAAGTCAGTGCCTGTAAGGAATGTCTTGGTGGGGTTATGAAAATATCTGGGAGGAAGTGTTGCAGATAACTGTTTCCTGTTAAATAAGAGGAAAAAAAGGACCTTTGCTCCATCCTGGTCAAGACACAATGGAGGGAGGGCATGGCCAGAGCTGTTTTCAATAGTCACCAACCAGCCCATAGCATTTCCCTGCTCTGCCCTGTCATGGTCTGTGGGGATGGAAAGGCAGTGCTTGTGGGTGTCTGTGCCCTAGGGGATGCCCAGAGCTGTGAGCTCAGCTGGGCTGGATGAAGAGCTTTGATCAGACTGCTGGGGTTGCCAAATATGTGGTACCTGCAGATGGAGGGTATAATTTCAGAGGGCACACGGCTAAGGGGAACAAACAAGTGAGAGTTTCATGTTACCTTTCTTTGTCTCAGCTGTATTGTCTCTGAACTTGATGGGTGATTCTGCCCACAGCACCTAGTTCCACAAAGTGATCTGCCATGCACTGATACAAGTGTGGCATCAGGATTTTCTTTTCTCCCTGGAGAGAAAGCCTTTATTCTCTGCCTCCTATTTGGCTGGCAATTAAAGCTGCTTTAATTCTTTGCGGGACTCCCCAGAATTGATGTGTGTTATGCGCCTTGTTGTTCCAAGGAGGTCTTATCCCTTTCCATTGCTTAGTGAGTTCCTTTGGAGTTTTGAAACTCTAAAAACACTGGCAGAGCACTACATGATTTTATAAGAAGTGCTGTAGTTTTTGGGAAATTTTTCTTAAAATGGCAGAGTTAGCTCCATGACAGTGAAAGTATTTGAGGTTCTATTTTTCAAAGCAAGTTTTTGGCCTATGTAAAGAAAAAGTAGAAAAAGTGGTTCACATGGCTCAGAAGTCAGGTACAAAGGACCTTAAACTGAATAAACACTGGACTTATAACTTTTATGTTGTCACCACCTCTTGGTAGCATTAAATAAATGATTAAAATCAATAAACTACATTCTGTTTGCCTAAATTGTTCTTCTTTTGTCCTTGCTAATGTATCAGCTAATGTCCACCCAAAGAAATGTCATTGGACTTTGTACATTGCCTGCCTTCTTCTTAGATCAGGGTGATGTGCACTTCTCTCTTTGTGTGCTTGACACAGCCTCAGACAGCTGTGGGGTTGTCATCCATCCTTTCCAAACTTGAGTTCCCATTGTCTTACCTTCCCCCCAGACAACATGGTGCTCATTTCTGTCACCTTTCTGAGCAAAAGCTACACAGAATTACTTCTAATCTACTCAGAAATAAAATCCAGGTGGCATCCTGTGATGGTGGCAGCTATAGCCATGCCAGGAGGAAATCTGAGTGAGAGCACAGTGATGAATTGCTTATAAAATAAAACAGTTTCACCAAGGTTTTGTGTGTAACAGGTTTGCATTGTTAATTAGGTGCCACTGCAGTCACTGTTGAGCTTCATGATAGTTCCAGTAAAATGTGGGTGGGAGGACACTTAATTTGTGCTGGTTTTTTACTGCTTTAAATGCACACACTGCTTGTTCTTGGCTTGATATCAAAAGAGTGCTGGAAGGAAATGAGGTAGAAAAGGGACATGAAAATCACAACTGATCTCTAAAGGTATTGTTCCTGCTTCCATGTGGAAATCTCAGAGATTCCTGGTAGACATTCTTGCTGGTGAAGCAGAGGGGGGAAGTCTTACATTTTACTTCTGGAAACAGTGGGTCAATAGGGATTTCTCTAATCAGCTAAAAACCAGCCATGATGAACTTTAAATAAATTGTAGATAATTACTCTTGTCATAGGAATAGCTGTGGAAGACCAATGCAAGGTCTTTGAGGACAGAAAAAGGCTGGAGAAGTGAGGTTGGATGCATCTTAGTGTCCTTACTCTTGCAGATGATGTTTTAAGGCCTTATCTGGAGCTCTGTCCCTCCATGTAGCCTGTATTTCTGCTTGAAATCAGAAAGCTGGGCCATGGTACATGTCCCTGCTCCAGAACAGTTCCTTTTGTTATAATTTTGCTACCAAATATTTGTGGGCATTTCTCTTGCTAAACTGTTTGCTTCTGCTACAGTGCAGCATGAAATATATACAATGTTTGTAAAAGCTCAGCAGGTTTGGTGTTGGAAAAGTTGGAGAAGGAATAGGAAAGGCAAAGATCATTTCCAGGTAGCTGTTCTTCAGATTCTTTTACTGTTCTGAGTTGTGGGTTGTCAGGACAGTAACTGTTCTATCCAGCTGGATTTTGTCCTGATCATTTGAAATGCTTCCTTTTTCACCTCAGTGTAATTTACAATCACAAATCTATTGCAGCAAGAAATGTTAACAGGAAAGAAATGTAAACACTTCAACTGTGTTTTACTTCCTCTAAATATCTATATGTTTGTGTTGAGAGAGTTTTTAAATTAAAAATAAAATAAAGCTTTCCAGGCAGCTCTGGGAGCCGAGATAGGTTCATCTGCTGAGGATCTGGAGAGAGGTGTGCAGCAGTGCTGGTTGGTATGTTGCCCAAGCAGTGACTGTGATGGAAATTCAACATGGAATTTCAACAGAGGCTGTCCTACACCAGCTGCTTTTGCTTCCCATGAGAAAGTTGGATTGGTGTGGAGAGGTTGAAAGAGAAAATTAGGGACATGAGTTTCCTCTCTTGCACAATCCCTATTTAGGCATTTTCAATCACTGTGTCTGACTGTATATGAAAGGGTTTGACTTCTTCACTGCTGAAGGTTGTAATGCTTTTATCCACAAAATTTGTCTCTTGGGATTTGAACAAATGTTACTTGAAGAGAAAGGGTGAAAAAAGATGTGGCTCCTCATGGAACTTACTTTACTAAAAGTTGGATAACATGGTAGTGAAGACCTGAATTAAAATACAGCATAAGGTACAGATAAGACAGGCAAAGTCAAGCTCCTCACAGTCTTTAGTAATTTGCATCTTTTTTTTCCAATGCTACTCTTATAATTTTTTTCCAGGACAGGTTGCAAGCAGAGTTCAACTAAGCGAGGGGTATTGACAGTAGGTTTACTTTTTCAATTATCTTTCAGTCTCTTTGGAAATACTTTGAAAGACTTTCTGAAATCCAAGAACTAGAATTTGAAACGGAAAATATTTGTCCTTTTTACAGAATGTCTTTTCAATTCAGCAATCTCAAATCCATAATTATTTGCATTTCCCTTGACTCTTTTACACATATCAGAGCTTCAGCTCTGCCTAGCTAGACTAATGTGACCATAACTGTCTGGTTGAAATGTTTTTGAGGATAGGCAGTCAGCTTTTTTGAAGTGGGTGAAGGGATGTGATCTCTCTCTTCACACTGACACTAAGATTGTTTGTATCTGTGAAAAACTAAGAAAGACAAAATGATATTTTTCTTAGGGAAATTTCCTTTCTAAGGAAGTTAGTCATATGAAATAACTATTATTATTTTTAAATCCAGTATGAGTTGAGGGAGTGCCCTGATTACACATTTCCTGGAAAAGGCCGTTGGTGATGTACCACTGACTAATGAAAATGGCCCCTCAGAAGGAGCTCTTTTCTATTAACTATCTGAAAAGGAAAGAGTGTTTTAAAAGCACATGTCATTGACATTTCCTTGTTATTTCTCTTTTAACCCACCATCAGTGGGCCTGTTTACATCATTGGCAGCTACAGATTCATGGCCCTGGTTGGAAAACACAAAACCATTCTGATATAACAAAATAAGTAAAGCCAAAGCCTGGTTACTGTTATTTGCCATTAATGAGGGTGTGCAGCTTAATGCCACAGCCTAAAATTCAGAGAGGAAAAAAAGAAGCACAAAGGAGGCACAGCAAGCAGGACAGTAGTAGATGAGTTGGATTTGCCATGAAAATCAGGATAATGCTTTATCTGCTGGTGAGCAGCAGTCTGCAAAGAGCTCTGTGCAGGGGTTAAGGATGGAGTTTTGCACATGTATGAGAAACTCTGGTCAGAAAAGGGATAAGCTGTAGGATAGAGCTTCTGTATTTCATTGTTACTAATTCAAGTTTTTCTAGTATGTGTTAAACTAGTGACCAGGAAATCTGGGAGCTGATGAGCCAGAACTACTAAATACCATTTTAGCTGTTATGTCTAAGACTCTGGGAATTGTGTTGCTTATGCTCAGAAGAGCATGACTTGTGAATGCAATTTGTTCAACTCAAAATGACCTCTGAGCCTTACTGGAAGTCAACTTAAATCACCCCCCCCCCCCCCCCCCCCCCCCCCCCCCCCCCCAAAAAAAAAAAAAAAAAAAAAACCACCACCAAAATAGAAAAGTATAAAAAAATGCCCCCTCTTACTAATACCATAAGAAATTGTTTCGTTTTCAAATTATCATCCTGCAATATTTTGTTTTGAGTTTAACACCAACAACATTGACATGACAGAATTATGCAAACAAGGAAATTTCCATGGGCTGAATTGCACAATTCCAAGAAACAATCTGAGTTACTAAATAAACATGAGCACTGATGCATCAGCATTGAAGGGCTGTGCATTCTCTGTAGCTGTTGGAACAGAGAGAATAAATACACCTTTCTTCTTCCCTGTTCAATGACTTAACACACAGGAGGGTATGAGTAGTACCTGGCTAAGTGTGTGTGCAGTGCCAAACCACAGGAGTTGTTTGGGGGCTGCTGCCTGAGATTCACCATCCAGTCAGAGAAGTAGCACTAAGGGAAAATACTCACAACACTGCTGGTGGTGTTAAAGCTGTGCACTGAAAGTCTAAAGTGTTTCCTTTGTACTTTCATAGGATCCTGTATGGCCTATGACAGCAGCTGCTCTGGGATATAGAAAGAATTTCCAGCTCCACCACAAATATTTCTGTGAAAGGTGCAATGCAGGCACCAACCCAGAAATGATGTACATTTCAGCTTTCAGAAACATGCTGTACTTGAATAACATTGTATTCTTACCTAGAAACCTTAAGCCCACCAGAGTACATCCTAGGTACTCTCCCAGAAGTGAACTACCAGGTTGAATTGTTTTACTGCTGTTTCCACTCTGTAAATTCATCTGAGGCCCTGTTATGCCTGTAAGGGCAGAATACCTTTTTTGTCTTTCAGTGCTACAGCTTCCCTTATTACAAGGGTGCTTGGCTATTGTAGGGATGAGTCTTACAGAAATTAAGATAATTAAGTGATTAAGGTAAGTAAAAATCCAGGAGCAGCCTCTGCCTTTGCATGAGTGAAAACCAAAACCAGCAATGGCCATGAGCACGTTGATGTGGGATATGTCAGATGTGTACCTGTTGGAGGAGTGGGATTCTGGAAGAATCATCCTGCAGGATTAATGGCTGGAGCAGTCCGAGGAGCTGATGGAGCTGGTACAATCTTAAACAGGATTAGTGTAGAGAGGATTCACTTTGGGGATACTTTCTGAAGAGTGATTTTCTAAGGCCCCAGCCTGCTTGATGGTTTTAAGGGAAGATACTTGGATTTACCCTGGGTGGTGCATGGAAGAAACAGCCAAATTCTTAAGAGGGTCAATAACAGGTTTTACTTGTGAACTTTAAAATACTCAAGTAGAATAAAGTACATTTTACAACATCCAGGCAGAGTAAGGCACTCTGCCACCTCAGCAGACTTTAACTTATCCAATCTTGGGCCATTCCTCCAGTCTCCTACAGATCCACTTAGGGGTCTTTTCTAAACCTGGAGGCCCTAAAGCTGTGTGCTGCTCATGTGAATCTGGAGTTCTCAGAAGAGTTTTCCAAGTCAAGGTTTGTGAGAGTGCCTGAGATGTGTGCCAAACCTGAGACTTATTGACTTTCCTATGGTTATAACTTCTCGCAAAAACCTGTGTCCCATGCAGACTGAACGTGTGTATATTTGTGGAAGGGATTAGAGCTCAGACTGAGATGATGAGAGAGAGAGAGAGTTGATAGGAGCAAAAGGATTATGTGAGGAGTTAGGGAATTACAGAGGTGCTTCTGTGAACCCAAGAGTGGAGGGTACACAAGAGACCTTCAGTCTGCTCTGTGAAAAAGAAAAACAAGGATCAAGACATAAACTACCTGCCCTGGGATAGAAAACTGGCATATTTGGCATCATGTGACGTGCAAATGTGTGCAGAACACATTATTCCAGCAGAAACAGTTGATTTTTTTCTGAAGGCTTAGTCAATGAATATAAATGAATCAGTATAGTCTTACATTTTATTGGGTGATTATCAACTGGTGAGACTCCTGAGCAGAATGATGGATGTGGTTTCTTTATCTGACTGTCAAACAGGGACTTTACGTGTCATTCTTCACTTACATGAGTTTGCCCAAGGCTTGCATTATTGGTAAAAACTGTCCTATTTGCTGTATTTAATGATCTACAGGTTATCAAGCCTTCTGCAATCTTTTACTGGCTGTGACAATTTATTGCATGATGCTTCTTACTTTTCCTATTTAGAAGAAGGTCCTTTGCAAGGATAAACACATTAATTTCTAGAAAATATGTTTAAATCCACTAGTGAAAGGTGCTTATTTCCATTATTCCAGGGGTTTAGCAATAATTCTGTCTGAAGAGGATGGAAGAATAGGGAATGTGGGTCAAAAGGCATTGACAAATAGAAGTTTATCTAGCATTTAAAGAGCATTTGGGGAAGGGTAACTGGATGCAGCAATGTGCCTTTGCCCTGAGCAATGCTGAGAGAAGCTGGAGCCCCACAGTGCCTTCTCCCAGCACATCTGAGTTTCCAAAGTCAGCACTGGATGGGTGGAAAGTCTGTAGCACACAACAGTAACTTGGAAAAGCAAAGAGGATGAACAAAACTGAGCTGGGGACACGTTTCCTCATTTGTAGTTATCAGGACTTTGAATATGTTGTGACAAATGAATTCTGCTCCATGGTCCATCCCCCAGATGGTCAGGGGAGTCTGCAAACACTGGCAGACAATGGCTGCATTTTGGTAAAGGTTTCTGGTGCTGCTAGTCTAAACAAAACTAGTTGGTGTGGTTTTTCACTTCAGTGGTTGAATGCACATGCTGGGAACTTCAGAAAGAGCTGCTCTGACTTTGTTTCATCTGTGGGATTTTGCTGCATGTTCCTCTTGAAGCACATGGAAACAACAGCAGATTTTCTGTGGTGTTTCAAGTAGTATGAAAGGCAATGTAATTGTAACTCATTTTGAGAGCCACTGATTCGACTATTTGACGTAAAGGGGTTTTCTGTCTTCCTGATGTCATTTCAGAAGGATCTCAGTGAAAAAGATCTTCAGCAGTGCAAAAGTTGTGTAAAAGGAAAAGAGAATTAAGCTTCAGTATATGAGACCAATAGTGATATTTACCTTTGTCTTATTTTAAAGGCCTTGGCACATGTTACACTTATGTAACAAAAGGGAAGTACTTCACATTAGTGGTGTTTTACTGACCTGGGTGGTTTCTGTCAGTCACACATTTGCAACTATTTACTTTCCAGGTAAATATAAAGATGACTACTAACTATGTAAATATAAAGAGGTGGCTATTAAAAGACAGTAGCTGTCTTTGAAGAAACATGTTCCTTGGCAGTGCCACAGAGGTGTCAGCAACTATAGAGAGGTGAGTTAGGAAGGACATAAAGTTGTTGCTAGTTGAGAGCCAACAAAATTAGTGCAGTAATGCATTACAATTTTCAGCTTAAATAAGCAATTTTAAGTGGAGGACATAAGCTCCTCATAGTCCAGGTATCTTCAAGAGCTTTAGAAAACAAAGAAACAGTGTTGCTGGGGTTGGTTCAGAGCCAGCATTTCCAGTCATTTCTTTCACATGAGGCTCTCTGGTGTTCTTAATGCTAAAGGAAATCAGGAAGTTCAGTCTCAGTCTGTTACTGGTGGCTGTGATTGTTCTGGGCCAGGTTCTGCTTTATCACACTCCATGCTTGTAGTCCAAGAAACAAGGTACTAAAACAGGAATCCTTGCAGAGATAATAAAAAAAGACAGATGAGAGAATCTCATAATAAAAAAGACAGGTGAGGGAATCTCAGGCTGCACTAGAGAAATTGTTCCAGTGAGATGATCCATGTCCTCTGACTCTCAGCCTCTCATGTAGCCACAGACAGAGACATGCAACAACTTCAGCTATGTAAGGCCTGGTTGCAATACATGAATCTGCTCTAACAACTTTCTTCCCTCTCTTCCCAAATCCTCAAACACACCAGAATTCAAATGTTTTGGTGATGGAGCTTGTTATACCTTATATCTCCTGTCTGTTGTGTTTTGGTTTTTTTTTTAACTTTTTAAATTCTGTCCTTTTGGTATAGTCTTTTTTCATACAGCACCACACCATCTTCACTTCTCTAGAACCCACAGGTATGAAAACCATGTAGCATGCTTTAAGCACCCACTAAGCATCAATTTTTGTTTCAGTCACAGAACAGAGTAAGGAGAAGAATGGGTAAAAATGGGCCAGTGAGAAGGGAGGACAGGCTGGATCAAGGGAACATGAAGAGATTTGGTTTGAGTCCAAATCATACAAGCAGTGAGCACAAATAAACACTTGGTGGTGATCCAGTGGTTTTTGCTAAGTGAATGGATGATATCTGCCCTCTCTTTGAAGAACTGTCCATGCACATCCATCTCCTATCATTAAACTGCAGGTGTACCTGTGAGCTCAGGTGTATCTGCCAGGCCTGGAGGAATCAGAGAGCAAAACAGGTTCTCAAAGCTCAGAATGACCTTTGTGTCTCAGGGTTATCCCAGGCCTGAGGCAGAGTCATGTAAAGTGGCTTTTCTGTAGTCTACATAGTAGAGACTTTGTTGGTGGCTGGTGCTTCCTGCTTTCCCAAGCACTGACTTCCCTGCTGATGCAGAAGTGTCATGGAAAGTGATAGAGAAAGCTTAATTGGATGGTGCAGCATCAGAAGGGGGAGGGAAGCCAAGAAAAAACCCACTTGTCAACTGAACAAATTAAAAAATTAGAAAACTCAGCATTTTGTCAGTCACTTCACCCCCCGGCATTTCCTTCACAGTTAGGACTTTAATCATCAGTAAAACAATAATAACAAAACATGTTCAAGGATTCCAACCATCAGCTATTATAATTCTCTTCAACACAGCAAGGAGCTCTTCAGCAAATAACCATTAAGAGATTAAGTCTCTCTTATGAATAAATTGTTTGATATGCTGAAGGCAGTGTATTGGATGTATTTTCACAGGCTTTAGGAGTGGAAGACCTTGACAACATGCTAATTGTCTATACATGCCATAGAGGCAATATGAAAGCCTTGGTAGTGTTCTGTGCCTTGGACCATGTAGCATTCACTGGGGATTGTTTGCTAATGCAGCCCTTGGTTTGGCTGCTGATAAATGTGAGTGTGTGTTATGATGATGCTTTCCCACCAAGATCCTGAAATATCATTTTGCTGAGGGACTTGCAAAACTTTTAGGGTTCCCCCAGAGGAAGGGGGTATTAATGTTATTACCATTGTCTGTTCTGGAGAAGGGGAAATGGAGGCTCCAGTTTCACCAAATACATTAAAATAGGGTCATGTAATGCCCCTGCTGAAATTGCCAGTCTTGCCCTTCTGCAGCTCTGGCTGTTATTCCCACCTGCATGCTGGCTGCTGGCAAAATTTCTGAGGAATTCCTCTGGGTTAAAACTAATGCTGGGAGAAAATGGTCAGGTTTGGTTCTTTTACCTTGCTAATTTCCCTGATCAGAGTGTTTGTACAGCTACTTGAACACTAACAAGTTTCAGGGGAGCTGTGTGAAAACTGGAACACGAGATGGGAGTAGGTAGGACTTCTTTATTGTCACAGTGCCATTTTAAACCAACCCAAAGTGCTCATAAAACTCTGGCCTGAGGTATGGGTAGATGGCCTTTTGAAGTGTTTGTTGACCTCACTCCTGGGGGCTTCCCCAAGTCAGCTTTACTCTGGTTAAGCTAACATGCACAGGGTCCCAGCAAAGGCACTTTTGTGGGGCTGCATCTGAATTTCAGCCAGCCTGCCCAGCACACAGAGGCCACACACAGGTGAGTAGAAAGTGCAGAGGTGGCACCAATAATGCAAGATGCAGAATCTGGTAATCCTCATCTGTGCTCTCCAAAGCAGTGAAAAGACATTCCCCACAGCCTGATAGTAGTACTTAATTGGTTATGCTGGTTTTTTTCCTTTTGTTTTTTTAATGGCTGACTGATCATGGGTGGGAAGCCTCTGCTCCTCAAATGTAAGAGCAGCCAGGGAAAAAAAAAGGACAAGGAAGCAATTTTTCCTGAAGCTTATTTCCTGGCAAGGCACGGTTTTCAGCTTTAAAAAGATGTATGAGGCAGAGAGAAGTCCTGTAAACAGGTTTACATGTGCCAGGGCTCCTTCAGCTTTTGTCTGAATGTCTCCCAGAACACACTGACTGTGGTTCATTGTCCTCTCTTAGGAATTTGCTATTAAATTGTAAATTCCATATACACACAAGACAAAAAGAAAACAAGTGAGGCTGTATCATAGCTCTTAAAAAAACCCTGAGTCTCCATTAATTTCACTCCCTGGTTTCTGAAATGCTTTTAATATGAAAATCATGAAAGGTGTGATCATCCCAATGACAATTAGAATAAAGACAACTGTACAAGGCTCCTTAAGGAGCATTCCAATCACCTGCTGCTGTGCTCCTGCAAAAGCCTTCCACCTTATCTCTGCAGCTGAAAGGGTCTCACCAGAAGAATGGGACTTCACTTTTTTAGAAATATCGTAGGGATCAAAAGAAGTCAAGTGGTAATAAGCTCTGTGTCAGTGATTTGCTTTATGATTTAATGGTCCAGCATCTGCTTTTTAAACTTTTTTTAAAGTGTACTGCAGGAAAACCATTGCTACATGGCTTTATTCAGGCAAGGTCCTTGTTTCATTGCATTATAAAAATACTGGTTGGTGCATGAGGAGTCTTTGCATGTGCAAGGACATGTTTAACTTTGAACATTGAGACACAGTGTTCTGACTTTAGCTGATGATGCCATGTGAATAATGTCACATCCCTCTGAGGTGGGTGCAGAGGCAGATACCACACAGCTGGATAGCACTGGGGATGTCCTCTGAAGCTTCTCAAAGGAAGGAGTTCTCAAAATTCAGAAGCTTCTCAAAATTCACGAGTTCATATCCCTGGTCATCCCTTTAAAGGCAATCTCATCCAAGCTTCTGCCACATAAATGATGGGTGTTATGGATTTTAACTTAGCAAAATGCCATCAGGAGCAGAGACAAAAAAGCTCTAGTATTTTCCTCCTACCAGCTCTGTTTCCTGGTGGTTTCCTTAGGAGGCACATTTTGGTGGTTGCAGGCTGTAATCTCCTGGGGTTTACTCTGCTCCCCTCTCAGAGAGCTTCTTGCAACATGACCACTGCTCACAGCTCTAAGCACACTTAATTATGTCTCAGTTTCTGTTCTGTCTTTCAATTCAGGAGCTGTGCTAAGAAATACTTGGGGTTGTTAATTTTAAGCTTTAACTGTTAGGACTTCGTTCTGAGCATGTGAAGATTTGTTTTCCTGAAACAGGAACAAGGTGCTGAATGAGGTCACCACATCAATAATTCTTCTTACTTATTGATTATCTGCACATGCATTTATCAACAGCTGGTGAATGGGGTTTTGTTGTGGTGTAGATCACAGAGGTCTCAGAGTCAGCCAGCCCATTTTAGTCTGTGAGATCAGATGTGCACCCAGTGCATCCATGTTCTTATCTCACACCTGTGTGTGCTGATGGAATTCATGAGGTCATTCAGTGTGTGTGTGTCTCTGCATCTGCTTTGTCAGCTGATGCTGATTTGCAGAAATTTGTTGCTGCTTTAAAAGATGGATCATGATCAAATAGCCAGTTATCATCCTGGCTACCTGATGTATTTTTTCTTTATGCTATGTACTATGCCTGCTTCAAAACTACAGTCATCCTGTGCTACTTTGCACTAGATTTCTCTTTCTTGGTTAACATGCAGATGGGTGTGTTTAAGCATGTATTTAAATTTCAGTGCTTTTATGTCTCACTGTCTGAGAATGGGAGAGGAAGATGGGGAATTGCCAATGAGGAAATAGTGTCTGAAAGCAAGAAGAATGGAAATAGTGAGAACTCAGGCACATTTTTAGGGAGGTGTAATGGGGAAAATAAAATCCCAATACAAATCTAAATGTCCCTAAAAGTCTTGGAAACCTGAGTGGAAACCAACCCTGGGTACTTGCAAGTCTACAAATGATCTGTGTATAAAATTCCAAGTTCTCTATGGATTGTACAATGCCCACAGCAGATTTCTCAAACTGCATAAGGGTAATGACTTTTACTGGACAGGGTGTAACATTGGCACTTTCAATATAACAAATTATCTGGTTCAGAGAGGAAAACTTTCCAGGAAATGGTGCAATTGTATACTCAAAGTATAATAAATAGATCACTAAAGCTTTCGTGGCATTATTAAATGTTCTGAAGAAAAGTAAGCATTAAACTCACTTGAAGTGTATAACTGGCAGTCCTTGGTGTCATTGCCTAATCTATGCTGTAGGACAATTCTCTGTCACACTGCCTTCCTTGGAAGTGGGAAATGTCTGTTGTAGTACCTGCTGGATTGACTCTGGCACTTCTCCTTCCTGCCTTGGATTGGCTGAGTGAGGAGTGAGCTTCAGCCATCCCCCTGAAGCCTGGGTGCTGTGCTCACACCTGCATGGTCCATCCCTCCATCCCTGGTGGCTTCCTAAAAAAGCTTTGTCTAACAGCAAGGTCAGCTCTGAAGTCTTTTCCTTGCCTTGGGGATTTTTTTGTTTCTCTTTTTGCAAACAACTCCTCTAAAGCACATCACCTCTAAAAAAAAAAGTTGAATTCTTAGTGATCTGTTTTCCTTAAAAACTAAAGGAAAAGCTCTGCCTCTGAACCTACATGTTTGAATTCTTGGTTGACCTGATCTAATGTTTGATGGTAGGATATCATATTTCTGATGGTGGCATAGAAATAAATAATCTTTCTGCCTTACTCTCACAGCTGGACCAGTGCTGCAATGCATTAGGCAGAGCCTTGCCTGCAGGTAGAGAGAGGGGATTCTTTCCCTCTGCTCAGCCCTGAGAGTCTGTACTGCAGTGCTTTGTCCAGTCCTGGTCTCCCCAGCACAGGTAGGAAATGGACATAGGAGGAAGTCCAGTGAAAGCCATGAAGTTTATTTAGGGACTGGAGATCTAACATGGAAGGAGAGGCTGTGAGAGCTGCAGCTGTTTACCCTGGAGAGGAGAAAGCTTGGGTGTGTCTTGTCACTATGTATAAATAGTTGATGGAATGAAGTGAAGAAGACAGAGAAAATGGGCACAAACTGAAATACAGAATATTCCATTTACACTGAAGAGAAACTCCTCTAGTGGTCCATGACCAAACACTGCAACAGGCTCCCCAGAATGGTTCTGGAGCCTCTGGAGATACTAAAAACCCAGGGGATGTGGCTCAGAGCAGCCTGCTCTGGTTGACCCTGTTTTGATCAGGAGTTGGGCTTGGGGAATGCCTTAAGATGGTTCTAACCTCATTTTTCCTGTGATCCTGTGCTGTGTGCAGGCTGACAAACCCCAGGAAAAGCCTGTAGGAAGGAATGTCAGGTTACTGTTGACTGTTCTCCTTAGTCTGCTGTCAGGATAAATAAGCCTAGCAGAGGAGCTGATGTAAGGAGAAGATGACTGAAGAGGCTGTAATTGCTAAGTGAGTTTCAGAACAGTTTGGAATCATAAGCTTTCACTAAATTATTTGAAAAACCTCGTTTACATTATATAATCTGTTCCCCTTTATTTTCACTGATGTTCATTCAACAATTCTGTCTTTTATTTGGGATAGTAAACTCTAACTCTGCTCTCAAGTAGTGTCAAATTAGAACTTAAATGGTAGTGAGCTGCATTTACAGAGAGATTTTAGGACCACACAATAATTCATGTCCAGAGGGACCTTAGGAGGTCTCTACTCCAACCTCCTGCTAAAAGCAGGGTCAGCTCTGAGGCCAAGGTGCCTTTGTGCTTTGTCAGGTTGGATCTTTCCAGCCTCCAAAGATGGGGACTGCACACCTCTAGGCAGCCTGTCCCAGCACTTGGCTGTCCTCGCAGTGAAAAGATTTTCCCATCTGAACCTTTTGCTCTTAGACTTTTTTCCCTTAGATGAATGAAGGTAACAAACAGGTGCCTTTAGGGTTTTTCAGGAATGTATCTGCAGTCTAGATCTCTCACTGTCTTGAACACTTCTAGGAGTTCCCCTATGCCCTTACCTTTATTTTGAAGCATGGAAAGGCATCTGAAAATCTTATCTGATGTCTCCTGGGGTTCATAGCTTTAAGAATTTGCAAGATTGAAACTGAATTCTCTTTCCTTTCTAAAATAATAACATTCTTGTGCTTCTGAGGAATGATTTAGGATTGGGAAAGTCCTTGATTTGCAGCAGGAGGGTGTATCTTATGAAATACAACCAAAGCATTTCTTTTTAAGCATTTCCTTCTGTTAACTCTGCTGATAATGATGTGGTAGAGATCAGAGCTAGGGCCATAATTACATGAAGTTTGCAAAGAGAGGAAAGCTCCAGAATTCCTTTTACACTGCCTAGCGTATTTCTAGGAAAATGCATCAGTAAATGTTCTAAAAGAGAAAGAAAACTTGTGTGTGGAATCTTAAAAACCATTGTATCTGTGTATATCAAAGAGACTTTTTTTCTGAATAATATCTAAGGTAACAAACCTCCCAAGTCAGCTCCAGTGGCATATTTTTTCATGTATGACAGAGGTTAATTTGATCATGCTTGTTACTCTAACCATAGCTGCCTTTTTTTCCTTCTTTGTGGCAGTGTTTGCTTTTTCTTTGTCCATTTCTTGTTGTTCCTAAGAACAGATATTTGCCAAAACAAATGTATGTGAGTGATAAAAGCCAAGAGGAATGTCTGTTGGACCACAGGAAATTTCCTGTGCAGGAAGAGATCTTGGGACTTCCTGTGGAACGGAGCATTGTGGGTCCCTTGGCAGAAGTCCCTTTACCACAGCTGCAATTAACCAGAAGAGGATGGGAAATAGTTGGCACTGCCTTTTGCAGTTACATCGCTCAGAAGAGCCCGAACTAGACACTTAAAAATCCACAGCATAAACAAATGGTAAATCAGAGTGGGTTTGCAGATCATTACTCTCAAAACCAAAGAAAATAAGAATGGTGCAAAATTTCAGGTCACCTCTGCTCCTACTCCCATCCTTCCTGCTGACCTGACAGACTAATTCAGTGTACATGGTACTGTCCCAGTTTGATGCTGCTAGAAGGAGATCTTTTCACTGAAATGTGTCCATGGTACCTGTTCTTTGTAGCCCACTGTACCTTGCAGGATTTACAAGACATTCCCAGTCAGCCTGTACTCTCCAGCAGGGTTTGCCCATGTCCCTGCATGAGGCTTCCCTGTGGGTACTTGCAGGCAAGTCCAAATTGCCAAACAAGCCATGTCCCACATGTGGTATTAAATCTGTGTGATGGCGGAAACTTGTGCTGATTGCCTGAATTTCAGTATGGAAGACCCTTCTTTTTGAGTGACCTTTATTTTTTGTTTGTAGCAGGTGTGCATCTCTTTCCCCAGCCCCCTTAAACAACACTGGCAGGGAGCAGGGGATTTGTTTCTGGAGAGAGGAGTGAGGAGACAAAAAAGGAAGGGCACAGGATACTAACATAAAATGCTGTAGTAAAAAAGAAGGGAAGAGACAACTGGATAATAGAAGGAAATGAGAGTAGTTCAAAGGGCAGAAAGAGTTGAGGCCAAAAGAAAAAAGACACCAGGAGCACAAATTTTATAAAAAAGGAACCTGGCCAGTCTGAAGACAAATATATTTTTTGTAAGAGTGTGTACAGAGCATGATTAGATCCTACACAAGAGGGAATTTGTGATGCAGGGGGTGTCAAACCCATTACTAGGTGATGGCAGAGTGAGCTTGATATGGACATTTGGCACTTTTTGCTAGACTGCAGTCACAGCTTCATCTTTGGGGACAGTTGTGTGCCTGTACCAGTCCTTGACCTCACTGCCACAGAAGAAAACCCAGAAATGGTGCCTGTCTGTGCTCAGTGTGACATTAAGGCTGTTGACTCTTCAGAGAAGTCAAATAGAAGCTGACTATGACATTTAAACTTCAGCCTTGTGAGCCACATTTGACCACAGTGGTCTCACCTGGGAATTTCTGAGCCTCTCAGGTAGCTTGGTGCTCCTCTCAGAGTTTGGGCTGTGACCTGGTGCCCTCGCCTCTGCTGCTTCAGCATTTGGTGTTTTCCTCACAGCTGTGTGCATGTTCACTCTTCTTTTGTAGCAAGGAACTCTTTGTTTGCTTACTGAGTGCTTCCCCACAGGAAATTTCCTGTGATGGAAAACTCTGGGGAAGCTTCCTGTCAGAGGAGAGGCTGCAGGGGGCAGATAAGGGAGGCGCTGGAGGCCGCAGACCGCAGCAGCTGAGGAAGCGCCGTCACCTGGCCAGGGAGGCTGGGGGCAGGAAGAGCCAGCCACTGTCTTTAGTGATCTGGGCTGATAGGACAGGGGAACTGCTCACTGGAGAACCCACAGCTGCTGAAACCCTCACTGAGCTGGGCACTGTAACTTGGTGGTGTTGAGCCCAGGTCTCTGGAAGCTGTGGATGGGTTTTTATCATGGGGACCCCCATGGGTCACTTAGGTCAGCACTTACTGGGCTCTGAAGAAAGTCTCTGATAAAGTGTCCCACTGTGAGCTGGGTGGGCTCTGAAGCTTGCAGTTGAGGAAAAAAATCATTGCCTGATGGGAGAACAGCACATTTTGATAATGTTGCTTGTCTCCTACCAGTTGTTTTCCTAAAGAGGGAGGGACCCCTCTTTAGGTACCGTTATAATTTTTGACCCCTTGGCTGATCCTGGCAGTCTCTGGAGAACCACTTTGTATCACTTACTGGGATTTTGTCTTACTGGGTGCAAAAAGGATGGTCTGATTGTCAAATAACTTACTGTGAATGGCACTCCAGGCTCCATCAGAGATCTCTTGTCATTTTGTGCTGGGCAGCACTGGAGCTTGGTGAGCTCTTAGGAACTGCCTGCAACTGCCAGGAAAGAAGCAAAGAAACAGCTTCAGAGTTAGATGTAGTCATCAGTCCCTGTTTTGTAACTTGCCATGGATTGAAAGTATCTGGGAAAAATTGCAGACTCATTTTCTGGGGTGAGTGGTTGATCCTCTTGTTTTTCAGGTTTCCTGACAGTTGCCAGTGTAAGAACTGGGGTTTGATAGGTTTTCTACTTCTTAGCTGTTGCAGTTGACAATTTCTTTGCCAGGACAGAGATCAGTACATTGATGATGAACTCTCAAAATGTCCAGTGCCACAAGACCTAGAACAAACTTGAAGAAAGAGAGGAATTCTCTCCTGTACCCTCAGTACCCCATGTGGATAGGAGAGAAACCTGCCTTGCAGAGTGAGAAGAGCTCAAGCTTGGGGTGGGGCAGAAGGAAGAGCCTGAACCAGGAGGCTGGTCAGGGAGATCAGCATTGCCCACTGGCACAGCTAGAATTCCAGAGAGAGGGATGTGATGTTGAGCTAGGAGGATGGATTTCCTAATCTCACCTTCCTGGTGCTGCACAACTTGCTGGGAAAATGAGCCACAGTTATGGCAGAGTGTCTGATGCCCTCCTGGAGTGCTGGTTCCTGTAACAAATGACAGTATATTCCTGCTGCTGTCTGTTGTCCCTTTAGCAAAAAAGTGCCAAAGGTCTGAAAGTGGGCTGTAACAGGCCCAACCCATGCTGACCCATGCAGGTTTCACTATGATGCCACAATGGAATTTCTGAGGTGTTTTGTTTTTTTTCACCACTACTCATACTTAAAAGACAAGGGAAAAAATTACACTCAGTCTGTTTATTCTGCATTATAGCTCCTAAGGTTTTAAAGGTGAAGAAATGTCAGAATTAACATTGCCTGTGAGAACCTTGATCCTCCTATTACACAAGCCTTGCATGTGCATCAACACATGCAGGGCTTGCAAAGTGTGGGCTCTAGGGCTGCATGGATAACTTCACTAAATACTGATACAGAGGATGAACCTTAGTCAGTAGAGGGGATAATGACAGGAGAAAGCACTGTATTGTTCATTAAAAAATTGTCATTTTGTTTTAATAATTTGTAATGCTAATAATACACTAGGAAATCTGTGATATAGTGTGTAAACATGATAAAGTATTGGGAAAATTCAAGTTCACTACAGTTTGGCTATTAAATATTTTCAGTGAAGTAAAGTGAAACAGCTCAAGGCTGCAAATAAGTGCTCCAACTGGCAGATTAGTAAACTGAGAATTCACACCCTTAATTTGTAAATATAAATAGTAAAGTTCAGAAGTGAAGTCATTAATAGACCTTATCTGTCAATAAACTTTCTTGACATAAATTTTTAATACTATAAAAGTAGTGTCTTTAAAACAAGTTCTTCCTATGTAACATTTTTACTGTTTTTCTAATATTCTAAATTGAAATAAAGAGCTTTTAGAAATGGCTATCAAACTGGTTCTTGTAACAATTTCTGAAAATTTTGCTTACCTCAAAACCTTTCTTACTCCAAAACTCAAAGTAGAACTTACAGTAAGTGTTACAAAACCAGAACACAAAAGAGAACTTGCATCTTGACTGCAATTGGAATGCAAGTGGTTGGATTAATGCCAACCTTGGAATACTGAAAATTTCTTCCATTTTATTTTTTCAGTGGGTCTGATTTTGTGTATTCAAACAAACTTTGTTGGGGTCTCACCATTCTCCCAAGTATTGTACACTCTCAGTTTTCCTTTTCCCCTCAATACTGCCCATTGAGATCAAAATGCTGCCTTATATAGAAAAATCTATGGTGTTACCCCATCATTTCTGTTTTGTTCAGCTTTCATGAACTGGGGATTTGGGGAAAAATACCAATAAATGACATCCTCTTAATAGCTCTGCATGGAGATTACAATCCAAGGAAGCTCTCATGACAAAAATAGTATTTCTCTCCTGTTTGTGCATTGCCAAGCACACTGTGGGGTCCTGGTTTGTGATTGCAACTGAGACAGTACAATTATGCAGAATAATAATGCAGGCCTGTTGAATTAAATGGTGAAGGTCATTTGATTTCAATTAGGATTAGCATCTCCTGGCCCTTCCCATGGACCAGGGCCTTAGAGAATGAGCTGCTGTAGGTAGGGAAATAACTGTGTCCTGTCTTTCTGTACAAACAGAGCACCAGGCCCACTGGTTTAAAGATTCTTGATATTTTTAAACTGCCATGAAAAATAAGGCAAGGGTTTGTTTTGTTAGGAAGAACTTAAAAATGTGTTCAAATTTCAGCATGGTCCTTTCCAGAGTAAGAAATCTGGAATTAAGGTGACACACAAACACCACAATAAAAATGTGTATTTTTAAGAAAGAATTTGACTAAGAGGAGGACAGGGTTTTCAGCCCTTTCTTTTCCTGAATGGCAGTTATCCAAGTGAGACACCCCACTAAAATCACTGGAACTACTCACAGGAATATGAGTTAAACCATGCAGCTCTCAGTGTCTTGTTTATTACTTAAACAAGACTTAAATTAATGCAATTTGGTATTCATCTTCCTTTCCACTATTTATGAGACTTGCTTTGCAATTTTGCATTTATCTCAATTTTTACAATGTAAGTATGGATATCACTTACACTTTTGTTTAGAATTACTTTTAGTTTCAACAAATGTCAATTCTTCATTAAAAAAAAATAATTAGTATGCTTTCTTTTAAAAACAGAAAGAAAACACACAGACATTTTGACTGAATGTGAAAGAAACCTATACAGAGAAAGCAGAATTCTTTTTGCACTAACAGTACAATTTTCTTTGTTTCACATTGTGTAAGAATAGTTACCAAAATGTACACCAGCTTTTTACAGGAAATGAAAATAAATCAGTAAATGTTTAATAGAATGAATATTAGAATTAGCTAATACAAGGATTTCCCAGTGCTTCTCTGGCACATGGAGACTTACAGAGTAGAGAGAGAAAGAAAAAGAAGAGGAAAAAAATACATGCAAAGTAAGGTTATGCAAATGACCTTATCAGGGCAAGCAAAAGGCCTCTCCACCATGCCTGCCAACTCGGAAATAACAGCTATGGACACACTCAGCTCCCTCTTCCTGAGGACATGCAGCTTTAGCCTGTGATGTTGGCAACCACACCACGAAAGGAGATTAAAAATTGCCTCCTCTTTTATGTCTTTTTAAGAGGTTGGCAGAGGTGTTAAATGAATCCTGGAGAGGGCAAGCACCCTGATGATATCCCAGTAGCATTTTTTCAATTTCATACGGGTTCTAGCAAATGAAAGGAGCAAAGAAACCACTAGGCTTTGACAGGGGCACAGAACTAGTCTCAGGTTTCTTTCAAGGTGTTGATATCCATCCATCCTGATTTCCAGTTTGAAGGGAGAAGGCAAGAAGAACCATTACCATGTTTTTCACAGGAGATGCAGACATGCTTTTCAAGTTTGAAAGCCAGTGTTTTCAAAACCTTGGGCAGGCACTAATTGGTCTGTACTTTAACATTCAGCTGGGTGGATTGAGTTTTTGGTCAATATGACATATTGGTGAGGATTTTTCATAGCTGGGGTTGAACTCAGATGTCAGGAGGCAACCAGAGGGTACAGTCAGATGAAGGGGTTGGCTGAATTGTTGATTTTGGGTTGGGTGCACATGCTGAGGGTACATCCAGTGTGTCATTGCTGCTTTATTCAAGTTGCTGCTTCCAAGGCTTAAAAGGTAAACCATGTGACAAACCTTTAAGCAAAAGGGTAAAGACTGAAAAGAACCAGGGGGCAAAACAGTAACAGTGCCATGATTTTTTTTGTACAATGCATGCTGGTCACTCCTTGTTTTCCTTCTGATAACACCAAGGCATTTACGTGCAAGCAAAAGGTTCCTCTTGCCGAGTCAGCCTCCTCCTCCTCCTCCTCCTCCTCCTCCTCCCCCTCCCACCTGATTCCGTCAGCAGAGTTGCAAAAGCATGACTTGTGACAGTGCTAAATTAATAAGGCTGAGGTTGGGTTGGCAAGAGGAATCTCCTCTTCACACAGTGTGCACACCTCAGGGGTAGTGGGGGGAAGAGGAAGTCCAGAAAAAATCCCAAATGAGATATCACAGAACATTTTGTTAAGAATCAATCACATTGCTTTCTTTTGAGAGTTAATCTTACAGGGAAGTCGTGTTTCAGGACCTAAATCAACAAATTTGGTCACAGCAGGGAAGACACAATATTGAACAGGACCAATGGCCATTCCAGCAGATTTGGAAGAAGATATAAGAAAGAAATGCTGTAATTTATTAAGGAATGAGCCAGCTCACAAATAAACCTTTTCTGAATTTCCACTGTTGGTTTTCCAAACACCTGAATAACAAGGATGTAAATCTTTTGTGAAACTGCATTGATGTCCTCAGAAACTCTGCATGGTCTCAAACACGGAGGACTCCATTTTCATGAACATTCAGTACTTGGGCCCATATGCTCTGTGTTTATTATCTGCCAGAGAGGTGTGAGACATCTAGTTTGCAGATTTTCTCGGGGCTTCACGGGAAATTTTTGACACTTTGCATTCCCTAATGTCATTTTGTGTGAAATTGCTGAAGAAGGCTTCTCCCACTCCTCAAATTGACAATGTGCCCGTGTCTGCATTTCTGCCCCGTGCTGTCAGTGCTAAACTGATTGACCCCAGTCATGGGGGTGGGGGAGAAGGGAATCACATCAGTGAGCAAAGTATTTTAGAAAAGTAGTTTTCTTCTTGAAACTTGTTAAGAAGAAAGAAAAGACGTGGGAATGTCAACTTGCTTTCCACTTATGGGTACCAGTAAGCTTAGTAAGTTTTGTAATGTAGGAATTATAAAAGCAGGCATGAAGGGAGAAGCTCAGGCAACCTGAAAAGTTAGGTTAGAAGATGTCCTTTCTTCAAAATGTAGTTCACCATCCTTTCCTAATGTTTGTGTTTACTTCCAACCTTCTTAATTCTGCAGTCTGTCTTTTTTAAAAATGATGTTCCAAGCTTTGCAAGTTGGTTGTGAGTCAGTCTTCCCAGGAGAGCAAAAACTTGAGATGATTTGGAAGTTATGATACAAAAGAATGAAGCAAAACTGGTTTGGACTTTGTAAACTAAGCAAGTTGTGAATCATTGGAAAAATAGAAGAGAAATTACTTCATGGAGACACCTCTGTAGCTCTCCTGCCTTCAGTGTCATTGTGATTGTCTGAGTTTTTGTGAGTACAAGTGGTGTGTGAACAGACAGACCTACAAATCTGGATTTCTGCAACAGATAAGATAAAATAATCAGACAAATGTCCTTCACAGAGCTGACTAAAACTTGCCAATATACGGGGGAGCACAGCTAAGACAATTTTAATTAGACAGCTTGGTGATAAAGCATTTCAACTTTGTTTTCTCAATATCCACTTAATGAAATGTATGAGGTCTCCAGTAGTTTCCTGGGGTTGCTTATTCTGAATCCCTTCCCTCTCCTGTCTGCCCATATTGTAATGTCCTCCAGGCAGGTGGTTCTCCTGCCTCAGTGTTTTATGCTACCTGGCACAGCTGTCATGTAAAGAAGCCATTAGATGTTGTAAAATATTTCTGACAAGTGATACAATTTGATTCTCTTTCCCAGTACTTATTTAACCTTATTTACCCTCGCCCCTCCAAAAGCAGTGGCCCTGTGAGTGGGGCTGAGGGATGGGTTCCTCACTCCTCCCTGCTGTCACAGCTGCCCAGCCCAGCCCTGGGGGCTGACAGCACACAGAGCCCCTCTCCAAGGACAGGTGTCCCCTTGCCCCTGGCACGTTTGCTGTAGTTCTTTGATCATAGCAAGCACAGGGATGGTCATGCTTGCTGTGGGAAAGGAAGGGTGGGAAGGACAGAAGTCCTGGAGATAGATTCATGGTGTCAAGGTCGCTGAGTGTCTGTACCAGCACAATAGGATTATGTGGCACTAGGAATTGTGATTTTGGGATGATCCCAGTTACCCATCATTACCAGGTGTCTGCAGCCTCTTTCACTGCACTTTTGCAGTGGCAAGAAACCCTAAAAGCAGGATGAGACACAGCCTTCTTGTGATTTAGCTCATCCATTTGTTTTTCCTTTTCATTCAAAGCTTGATCCTTTACTGGAACTGCATAGGTAAATCATTTGCCTCTATTGACATTGCAATCATTTTTCCACTCCTGGAAGCAAGCCTTTCTCAGTGACATCATCCAGATTAAACTCAAGTGATGCAGCAAACCCATACATTATTTTTCAGTGGAATGACATGTTCTGTAACAATACCAGCTGAAGCATTTTCTCAATTTTCTGTTACCACATCCAGCTGTTATTTTTGCAATTTGCCACCTCCCTGCCAGTTGTGTTGGCCTAACTGTTAGTGCAGTTGTGCTCTTAATCGTGTTCAGAAAGCTGATCTGGCAAAAAACAGTGTACAGATATACATGAACACAGATTCTCTCTCTCATCAAGAACACAGCATAGTTCCTCCACCAAATGCACTGGCACATCAATGTAGTGGCCAGAAAACATGACAAAGTCAGCACAGTCACTAAACACTACATATTGTCCAAGCTGTCACCTGGGATGAGCTTGTTTGAAGGACACTGCAGTTACCACAGGCACCCCAGCACTGAGATAGAAATTATCCCAAACAGGATCTTGTCCTGAATGATAAAGTTCATTTCTTATTCCTTGTAACAGTATTTTCAAGTGGTCCTCAGTAGAAATACTAATGCTTCAACTTTGTATGACTTCCATAGAAATAATAAATGCAAGCCAGTTCTTTTGGGGCCCCAATATGAGAAGTTAGTGGGTATGCTGACTAGCTTCAGAGGAAGGAGGAGTTAAATGCTGGAGAGGAAGCAATTCTCAAGATGCAGCAAAGATAATCATGATAATTTATCATCTGATAATCAAAGAGCACACACTTAATTCGTTCTCATTATCAATGTATTTCAAGCACAAGTACCTCAGTACAAGAGGCCTTTCTGAGCACAAGTTGCACTGGAAGGTTAAAGGGCCCCATGGAATTGTAATGCAGTTACTTCTCCTGCATGGCTGATGGGTTGTAGTGCAGCTTGGAGTCCATCTCAGTGGCCTCTCTGTCCCCTGAATGTGGAAAAGGATCTCTGGCATCTGGAGCTGTTCTTCGAAGCTCTTCACCTTTCTCTAGGACAGCAATGTCTTCTTGGAGAAATGACTGACATTTGTAAGAGCTGTAGGGATTTAGTTCATTAAAGAACCTTCATTAAAGAAATGAAGCTGAATCTGGACTTTTTAATCATGTCAGAACTTTAGTTTGTAGCATCTTGGGAGCAAGAGATGTATGCAGCATGCTAAGAGTGGGCTTTTACCTTCAAAGATGTGGTTCAGAACTAAGTACACTGTGCAGTGTCCAAAGTTGGAATTTGTACAGTTTCCACCAGTCATTTAATATTTAATCTCACCTGAGGGCAGGTCTTTGCATAAAGCACAGAAGAACTGGTGTATTGAAGCAGGCTGTCATAGCCCTCCTGCATTAGGACTCCACAAAGCCTGAATGAGCGAGACATCCAAAAGCAAAATCACTTACAGTAAAAGTAGGACATACTTTTACCACATGCTGATGGTAATTTTTTTTTTCTAGGGTGATTTGCTTAATGGTTACAGGCAAAGTAAGCCATGGTTCTGGGCTGTGCTGCCAAAATCTGCTTTTACAGTAGCAGCATGAGTGCAGCTGCAGCTCAGGAGCCCCAGTGCAGAGGAAGCCAGCAGATGACATCTCGCCGTTACGGCATGGACTGTTCTCTGGTGGAGCTGGCCCCATGTTCCCTGGAAACAGCCTGGAAAACATGCTCCTTGTGTACACACTCACCCCTCCCCAGCTCTCACAGTCACACTTGAGTTAGGAAACAAAGTCCCAGCCAAAATTCCTCAAGGGAAAGGGACCCAACTTCTTCAGGATGTGAGCCTCTGAGAACAAAATCTCCCTGTGAGAAAGAGGCAGCTTCTTAATACGGAGGATTATAATGTTGGTGGGGGTGTTCTGTTGATATGTGAAACTGAGATTTCAAAACTTTCCACTTGATTTCAGCTGTACAAAAAGGACTCCTGACCCCTCTCTTACCAAACTCCAGGATATCTCTAAATTTGCATCCACCAGATCAAGGTGGTGTAGCTGATGGTAGGTTAAAGTGATAAATTGCTGAAAGGAACCATCTTAATTTTAGGCAGCTGTATTTATTGCAGCTTGCAACTATTTCTTCAGTTTTTCCAATCTTTCAGCAGTGTTGATCAGGTTCCTAAACCTGGAGCTTCCAGTTTGGTTACCAGCATTACTGCCACATAGTGTAAGCATGGTAATAATCTGAGCACTCTGCTGCACTGTACAGCAATTAGGTAGCAAGCAAAAGACTTAAATAAAACCACATGTCGGTCAAGACTACCCAAATCAATTTATTTCTGATTACTTTAAAATTTTCAACCCCTCAGCCAGAGATCAAGGCCATATTGTGTTAAAAGAAAGAAACAGCATGTATTGACAGTTCCTTCTAATACAGGGTTGGGTTGTTTACCTTAAAATTACTGTTGCGAGGATGCATCAAATAATTGATACAAGAAGTGGGAAGGTAAAGTAAGTGTAAAGAATGTAAAGATGCTCTCCATGTGTCCAGTTTTAAAGAGGAGCAGAATAGAGTTCCTGGATTTGATCCCTCTGTGTATGGGCAGGCATCCAGTGCCTTTGTGCCTCACATCTGTAAAACAGATATAACAATCTAATTTGTCTGCAGTTGAAAGGCCCTGTGTAGTATAAAAGTGCAAGTGTTACTTAATATCAGCAGTGGCCATAGCCAGTGAAGAAAAAATGTAAAGAATGCTTTTTTAGACATGGAATTTTGACCTGGATGAAGATAAAATTGGTTTGAAACAATAAAGAGTTGCTGAGAAGAAAATGAAAGTTTTTATAATCCCTTGACTTCTACTGGCAAAACTGTTTGCTTCTGGCAGCATTGTCTCTTGAGCTAGCTACCCTGTGACATTGTCAGGGCTCAGCTGCTCTTGTTTAGGATATAGTTTTTGCACATACAAGGAAAAAACCGACAGACAACATTTCTTTCAGCTCCTTTTGGAAGGGAGCAGTAGGAGAGCAATGTCTGCTCCATGGACAACAGCCAAAAATGGGTTGAGAAGAAGTCAGGAGTAGATGAAGGCTGTAACAGGGAGGGGATCCAAGTCAGCATTTCCCCCCTCCCCATCCCACTGCCCCTGCTGGTGCTGCCCTGGCTGCTGTGGCAGGAATGCTGTGCTGGGGCAGCTGTGGAACCAGGCAGTGCCCTGCTGCCCATGGCTCACTGACCCCTGCTGCACTCTGGCCTTCTCTGACCGTGCTGCCCAGATGGAAAATCCAGCCTTCCCCCTGCCCTGCAAGGAAAGCTCTTGTCAGGCTCCTAGGAAGGCTTTGCAAACAACATGAAAGGAAGCTGGAGCTGTCTGCAGAGTACTTAAAAGCTCTTGGACATGGCTCATGGAATGAGTGCCTAGAAAACCCACTGGTCTTTTCATCACCTCTGTGGTTGCTCACTTCTTTGGTAGCTTTTCCCGTTCAGACCTAAAATCCAACTTCAACACACAAACCAATACCATTATCTAGACTGGATTGTCCTGGCTGGGTGAATTCTGGCACAAACTGCCTGTCATTGTAATATTTTCTGTTTTTGACTAATCCCAAAGTGGGGCAGCTCACAGAGGACATCCTGATATCCACTTATTCTATAGGTTCACTCTGGATGATGCAGTGGAGACACAAGGGAGACCTAGTGGCTGCTGTGGGTCAAATGTGGATCTCAGTTGTAAGAAACACAGCACAGCTGGCCACATTAAACCACTGTGGTTGCACTGGAAGCTTTAGTCTGACATCAGGTACAACTCCAAGGACTTCAGGAATTGGTCAACAGTGTTTGGGGACTTTTCTGACTTGCTGGAGCTGGGGGTCTTAGACATAATTGAGTAATTTTGTCTGGGAGAGTTACTTCATTTACTGAGTTGTCTCTACATAGAAAAGGGCTTGGGCACAGAGTGAGAAAGAATATATTCTTCATTTTGAATTCTGTAGTGTGGCTTCAAATTTGGTGGGGTTTTGTATCGGTGACTTCATCTGCCATCGTTAATCAGTGAGCTGTCTCAGCCCAGCAGGCTGATTTAGAGTCCTGCTTGTGCATTTGATCAGCAAATGCAAACCATGTGTAGTGTCAGCAGGTCAGGCGAGGTGATGGAACATGGGATTTTCACCTCAGTTCCAGAAAGGGCCATGGTTGCTTCCAGGAAGCTGAGCTTGGCACAGGGTGTGGGCAATTGAAAAGATTTATTTCCCTGTATGAGAGCTCGTTCTAATCGAGCATTTTCCAATCAATATGTTTCTTACAGACTTTCCAAAGGCTGCATTAGGAAAGCAATTTTATTTATTTTATGAGCCCGAAGCCCTGAGGGATTCAGATGTGTCAGCTTCCCAGGGTCTCTGTAGAGACAGTGAAAGGAGAAGGGCTGGGTCACAGGGCACCACACCAGCAAAGTCAGCGTGGCAGAAACCCATGGCAGAGCTTTGCTGGGTTGGTTTCTGCAGATGTCTGCACACATGGAGGCCCCAGAGCAGGCACAGTGCACAGAGCATTACCTGCACTTGTGCTCTACCTCTAATTCCTTGTTCAACAGGACACCAGGAGAAATAAGCCTCTGCTTTTTATTTCAGATTACTACTGAAAAAAGCTGGTTTGCCCTCTGTTCCCAGCAGCGTAGGAGATTCCTCAAAGCCTTGTCATTCTGATTACAGGCACTTTCAGACCTTCTTAAAGAATGTGCAAGCCTCACTTGTGGTCTCTCTTCCTGACACAGCTGTGTTCCCTATCCAATCATTTTTTCCCTCAACAAGACCTGTAAAGGGCCATTTTTATCTGCTGCCATGCATTTCCTTTGTACCACTTCATACTCACCTCCCAAATAATTCTCTCTGAGGATTAGCCAGGATTAACCTTTTCTTCATTTTCTACCTTTGCTTATCTCTGGGCCTGGGAAGTGCAGAGGCAGCTCTCTGCTGTGGGATGAGGCAGTCCCTGCAAGCCACCAGCAATGAGTGGCCACTGCTTCTCCACTGCCTGGGTCAAGAGCACCTGCTGCAAAGAGCAAGGGCTCAGGCACATCACTGCACTCAGATTTCTGTCCCCTGCTCCTGACAGCAAGTGCACAGAGCAGCAGCAGTGCAGGAGTTACCCTGTGGCAGGACTGCATCTCCCACATGTGTGCTAACCCCAGAGCAGTCCCCGAGGGCACCTAATTTACACTCTCCATCTGCATGGGAATAGCTAGGCATGCCACAGATCCCTGTTACCTCTGAGGAACTGGAAAGGCTTCCTGAGAAAGCAAGATCTTTGCCCTTCCTGCCTTTACCTTCCACAGAAGTGATAATTCTGAAGAGCAGCCCGTGGGTGCTGGGTGCTTTGGGGAGGTCACTTGGGTTCAGAGATGGATGCAGCAGCCCCAGCAGAGAAAGCACAGAATTGCTGCCTCAGTTTGGAAAGCCCTTCAGCATGATCCTACACTGCTGTTGAGCTCAGCACTGCCCTGCTGGGCAGCAGTGTGGTGGTGATGGTGGCTCTGTCATGTGTCCAAGCTTGTACCAGAACAGGGCCCCTGGTCTGCACCAAGCATCAGTGTTTCCAAACAGGGAACCAGAGAGCAGCACACACAGCACCATGGCAATGCTGAAACAGGGTCTTTGAAGCAGCTGTGCAGCAGTTTGCACTTCAGAGCATTTTGGATGTTAACTGGCAAAGCACTATGACACCTCTTTGCATTTTGGCAGTCCAGCATTCCAAAGAAAGATGTGAGATGGGAAGGGACTTTAAAAAGTTGCTCTGGCAGAACCTGAGAGAAGGATTTAAGTCTAATCATATGCTTTTCTTCCAGACTGTGTTGCCTTTATACAGAAATTAAGACCAAAACACAACCTCGTCCACCTCTCCTGCTTGACATACACCATCACATGCAGAGGCACATATTATACTTTACAGCTAACAAGGAAAAATTTTGTTAATCAGTAACAAAGAAAGAGAGCATCAGTTCCTAAAGAGTTACTTTATAGGAGACATTCAAGTGTTCTGAACTTCTCCAACATCATTTTCCCACTAAAGGCTCACAGTAGCTACAGACTTGAGCTGGCTTCTCTATGCTGCCAGTGATGATGCATCTGTCCCTGGGTGTTTGGAAACCAGCTGCTGATTTGCATGCACTGGCCCTTTGCTGTTTGCCCAACCATGCTAAGTAGTTTTTGGCGTGGGAGTGTGAACAATTCTGTCTGCCCTGCAGAAAGCAGGGATAAATGAGAGGTCTGTCTTTAGCCCCTTCTCACACCATCATCCTGCCTGCCAGGGGGAGGATGGAGAGCAGAGCTGAAGTGGAACAAAAAGTGAGACAGAACTTGCTGTGAATGCTGTTTTCCATGTGCGTGCTGTCCTGTGCCTGTGTCCTCATCTCGAAACTAAAGCAGAGCAGCAGCTCTCGGTGGCACAGTGCATCACATTTTGCATTGGATTCGTGTCCTCAGATTGTTCCAAAATGAGTCAAGGTGAGAACAGCCTGTGGTACTTTATACTTCACATTTTAGGTGGATCTGTTGCATTCGCTGAACACAGCAACTCATACTGTAAAATGCATACTCTGTCTTCCAAACCGAAGAAGGGGTTGCTGAGTGCAAGTGCTTTGCCTGATTTAAGATTGGCTACATCTGTTCAAAAAACAAAGTTGTAAGCCTACCAGAAGTCTGTGGTCAGGTGAAAATATTGCTGGCTGTGTAGTTCTAAGTGCAGAGGTTATACTGCCTGAGCAGAGCACTCTGTTTTTCTGTCCTCAAAGCCTGACCATGCTTCAGTTTCTTGAGGGGCTCTCTGTCAGAAGTGAACTCTTCAGAGACCATCAGCCTAAACTGTCCAACAGACCAGTACATTCCTGTTGGTGCTTAACAGGTTTATTGGCTACTCCAGAGTGTAAATTACCCCATCAGTCCCTCTCCATTGTACTTTGCTTTGCTGCTTGGGAATAGAAAGGAGCAAAGAGTGGATTTCTCCTGCTCTCAGGCTGGTTACCAGCTTGTGCCCTGCACTGTGAGAATTTATTGTCCTCATCATTTATAAGGTCACCAGAGTAGCAGGTGTGAGAGCCAGGACTTCAGGTGAGGAGTATCTGCAGAAGTAGATAATCTATTGAGACACCAGTGCATCAGCCTGCAGCGTTAGAAAGGTGAGCACGGATTTTGCTCCCTGTTTAATGCATCTAAAGCTGTCAGTTGATAAACATGTCAGTAAATTACTGTTTTACTCTGCTGGAGGTGGTGCTTGGAAACTGACAGAAGACAGAGAATACATTGGATCTCATAGAGTCAGATTTTGATGGTTTGCTTGACTTTGTCTAACCTGCTTTCAGCAGTTGAGTCCAGGAAGTTTTTTTGTTGTTTATTTTTGCACTACACAGATAGGGAGACCATGATGGGGGCTGCTTGCCAGATTTCAACCAGAGGTGCAAAGGCAGAGATGGGAGCAGAGCCAGGTCTGACTCTCAGGTCAGAAATCACCCTGGGAAGTCCATGGGCACCAAGAGGGCAGGCTGGTGGGAAGGCAGCATCTCCCATGCCTGATATGCACCTAGTGAAAGCAGCAAAAACTTCACACTGATTTCAGCCATTGGTTCAGCAGGCAAAACTCTGCTCTCTTTTTGCAACACAGCTCTTGTTTTCCTCACTTTATTCTCCTTGGTAAATATCTTTGTTAGTTAAAGACAGTGCTGTTAGCTTCTACAGAGAATAAAACCAGAGAGATAAAAAGAGCCCATTTTCCTCCACTGTGGGCATGACAATAAAAGAGGATGGAGAGAGGAAAATAAGAAACAGCAGAGAAGAAAAATAGTATAAGTGGGATTAGGTTTTCTTCCATGGACAGTACAGGAAAGCATTTTCATTACCTACTGATAGCAGTGCACACTGTGCTGTAAAATCCCTTCAGCTGCAAAGCCAACCATCTCATGACCTTGTTTTCACAAAACCAACTACTTCTTCTTAAGAAGGGTCAAAGAAGGTGGCATTCAAGTTTAGTAGACACTGTACTGCTCATGTAAGAATTATTTTTTGAATGACAGTTTCTGAGGCACTTTTTAGCAACACTGCTGTGCACCCCTAGAAAAGCCTCCTGTGACTGAACTGGTTCAGCCTCACAAAACAAACGGGCATGTGGTAGGGGCATGTTTTTTTGAGAAACTAACTTCCCAGGAAAGCAGCAGGGCTGGAAGGGAGGGAAGTGAGAGAATAAGAAATCCATCTAGGGAAAAGCAGTTTACTTATTTTATGGCACCTTATGTTTTCCAAACACAATGTAAGTATTTTAATTATGGGATCACCCCAGGGGTGGAGTGATGTGGCACATCCACCTACTCAGTTTAGCCATAGCCAAACTGAATTAGACTGGCTGCTTGCTGATTTCTCAGTAATTTCAAGCCAAGTGGTCCTAGGTCATATTACTTTGGGGCTTTTCTCACAAGTTTCAGAGGTGCTACTGAAACCCAGCAGAGACCTCATTTGCAGTGTGAAGTGTTGGGTCTGTTTCAGAGCTGCCAGCACAGCTCATGGGGCTGCTCCCAGTCTGTGTAACTTATTTGGATGTTCTGGGTCTAGCACTCATCAATCTAAAGCTCTCTTTGGACACAGTACTTTTGTACTAATTGAACAGAAGGCAAAAATGTGCTGTCACCTGCAGGTGGGAAGTGTTGATCTGTGTTTGTACAGGGAGTGATTTATTTATTACATTGTTATCTGTAAGGGAGCACACACCTCTTGTTGAAGTTATGGTACAGCTCTGTCCTTGTCAGCCTGATTTTCACAGTGATGTTCTCTTTTGTTTAATGCCTCATCAGGTGAAGTGCACATCAGAAAGCCAGTTAGATTTCCACACAACAATTCTCCTTTGTGCAATTTATTGCTTGCATGGCATGGCAGAGAGGGAGGCAAAAGAAATCATACACAAGCATTTCAAGCACTCCTCAGATGATCTTGTAAAACCCTTTCATATGTTGTGGTCTGCCTGCATCATGTCTCACCTTTCTCTGTTAGCTACAGCAACAGCCTGGGGTCTGGAGTGTATTTTCTGCAGGAACTGCCCTTAATTCAGCAGAAGATGAGCCTCACTCTGGCATTTTAGATGACAGTTTCCATGTCTCTGAGCAAATCTGCACCTCATCCCAGTCCCTTCAAAAATAAAAGTCCTGCAGAAAACTCTGACCTCACTAAGCAGACCCTAATTCATAGGGGGAAGAGAATTTGCTTCATAAATAATGAAAGGCTACTACTTGTTTCTGTAGTACAATAGTATGCCACAGTTGAGAGCTAATGGCAATTCTTGCTATGGCCATGCAGGCATCCCTTCCCTAGGTCAGCTCTGACCCTTTCTCAGGCACAATCTCAATTCCTCTTCTGACAGAGATTCAGTTCTGTATGCAGCTGTGGCTCTGGGACTTTCCAAAGCCGTTGTCTGGGAATCTGGCAAAGCAGCAGAATGCAATTCACTTCATGTTACCTCTTGCTAAAACAGAAATAAAAGGGTTGCCTATCTGTTAAAGAAGTAAAAACCAAACCAAAACAAGAGTGGTACAACTCTGTCAGGCTTCTTTTAGTGCTTGGTAGGAGGAGGGTAATCAGATCTCAGAGGATGGTGTGCCAGGAAGGAAATTTCTTGCCATGTGCAGTGTACAATCAGCCAGGTGCAATATAAGGAAGGGAGGTTCGTCTTCCTCTGAAGCAGAAGGTATTGGCTCCTGCCAGAGGCTGTGTACCAGAGATCTGATCAGATATGGCAAATTTTATGTTCCTATGCACAGTGGGTAAGCTTTGTAGCAAGTCAAACAATGAGTCATCTCACGAGGGGGAAAGGAAAATAAAGCTTTTATCGCCCATTGGATTGGAGATAATCTCTCAACTTGGGTATAAACAGCTCTTCACTGTGCTGCCTTCTCTCCAGGGGAAGGAAGCTATTTTAAATTTGTGTGTAGAACAGATATTGAATTGTCATACCTCCCAAGCTTCTCTGCCTGGGCCCAATAAAGGTAGCAGGCAAAATGTCTTTGATAGTAATGTGGTTGGGCCTCTGAGTAAACACAATAGCCTAGGCTGTATAAACTGTACGGGCTGGCTGGCAAAAAGGGAGTGCCAGATTCTTCTTGGCACCTTGGAAAATCTGTCCCCAAACCAAATATCCCTACTATTTTACTAAAAAATGGTCTACCCTCTTACATGGACCTAGTTCCATTGGTAATATTTGATTGCTATGCAGGAAACACAGGCTAAAGCAGTGCCAAGGGAGGCACAATCTTGGCCTTGGCTTTCCTGTCCATTGTGGGAATGGCACCTGCTCACATAATGGCACCTGGAGAAGGGGTGGGCCTGTGTGAGTACACCTCTCTCCACAATACATGTGCTGATAATCACTCTGTTGCAGGGGCTGTATTCAGGCTGCCCTTCCTTACAGACCCCACCCCAGCCACCTGGAGAGAAGCCATGGCTGTCTTGCCTTTGACAAATTTTCCTTTTCATTATTCTTGATCCATGAATGTGCAAGGCTGTGAAGAGAGAGCTTTCTGTAAAAGGAGGAGAGGATGTGCACACCAAGGATGGATGGCACCAAGGACTTTTCCTGCTGCTTGTTCTGCACATCAGAAGGAGCATGTGGAGGAAAATCCTTTAGCACAGTGGAAGCCTGGAATGAAATAGTGTCCTGTGAGTTTTCTTCAGGCTGCTGAGTCAGTTCTTGGTTCTCAGTACGTCTCAGATAAACCAAAGTTCCAAAGTATTTCGCAGCCCAGTGCTTGGAGTAATCCTGTACCAACATGGCATTTCTCTCATACCCTTTCCCCTGAGACTCTGTAGGTTATGCTGTGGGGAGAAAGGGGGGATTCAGTGATGTCTGCCTGTTCCTGTGCCTTATCTCAGTTTGGTAACAGAAGTGTGCTCTCTTTCTGCCCAGGTTTGCAGCCAGTTTACTGGAGCAGGGAAGATGTGGCCCAGTGGCTCCGGTGGGCAGAGAAGGAGTTTTCCTTGAGGCCCATTGAGAGCAGCACCTTCGAGATGAACGGCAAAGCTCTGCTGCTCCTGACCAAAGAGGACTTTCGATACAGGTCCCCTCATTCAGGTGAGGATGACTTACAGAAGCTGTCATTGCAAAGAGAGAGGAAGCTGCAGCAAAAGCTGGAGAGGATCAGAGGAGGAAATGGTCACATTTGCTGAGGTGGACTGGGAAAGGGAGGGGAAAGGGAAGACAGACACTTGTATGAGGCAAGGACAAAAAGGACAAAGAGAAAAGGCAATCCTGATACACCTGAGTTGTAGGCATATTTGAATGCAAATCCAAACCCAAACATCCAACCTGTTTATAGTTAAAACTCCCTGCAGAGCTCCCAGAAAGTGAGCTGCTCTGGCAGCATTTTGTGACTTCCAGCTCATCCTGTAAAGGCTTATCTGTTCACAGACCCAACTACAGCAGCAAGTCAATCAAGTGCTCCAGCCTCTTTAAGCAGCCCATATTAGCATTTTGCCTCCCAGTTGTCTTGGCTGAGATGCTGCTAAAAGTGACTGCGAAACTCCTTCCTTGGGGACTTTGCCTCTGTTTAACAGCCCCTATGGGTTTTGCTTTACTTTACCATATTCTCACATGTGCTGGAGTCCAGCCCTCAGCACAGCACAGACAGGTGTGTGAATCAGCCTGCCCATTGCTCAAATTATGTCTTCATTTGTTCACAAAGGAGATTTAGAAATGTGTGTGTTGCCTGCCTGTATTTGTATCCCCTGTGGTCTGTCTGCTCCAGTTGCACAGTCAGAGTAAGCCTCTGCCCTCCTTTGTCAGGGATGTTTAAATATGAGTTGTGAGCTTTGTTTTTTGTGACCACACGAGGTACTCCTGTTAAATAGAAAGGCTTGCACTTCAATCACTGTAGGTGATTAAAGAGCTTGGACCAAGTGGTGACAGAATTGCTGTGAGGAGGCTTCCAGTGCAAGGCTCACAGGGTGCAGGAGTACAGCTGGTGCTGCTGGGATCCAGCTGTAATCAAACTGTGGGGCTGATTCTGCACCAACCTGCTTGGCCACTCTCCACAACCATCCTCCTGCAGAATCTGCCTCACAAACTGTTGCTTATGTTTCATATATATGAAGTTTTTTAAGGATGTGCTTCAAATCCTTAATTTTGTGGATTAATTTTGTATTAATTTTGTATGGAAGAAGAGCACAAACATTAATGTCTATTGTCACTGTAATACATTAGTGAGAACTAATGCCTAAAAAGTCTCCTTTTTTGTCCTTTTTTTTTTTTTTTTTTTTAATCTGGTACACCACTTGGAGTGTAAAAACTAGCCCTGCTTGAAGCAAAAAGAGTATTGAAAGCAGGGATGTGGGCAAGGACAGCAAGGGACACCTTTATATGTTGTCTGCAACTCCCCTTCCTGCCTGCAAGTTATGTTCCTATTCTTCCCCTTGTGTGCTGTGAGGGCACTTGAAATAAGCAGGATTAAAAATGTTTCTAGGCTGGAAATAGAGTGTTCCCAGAGAAGAGCCTTTGACTTGCAAAATCTCACTTTATTCAGAAGGTTAAGCTGAATTTGGAACGAAATAACCCAGCTAAAGGCCTCCTCTCTTGCATTTTGTCTCTTCCTTCCCTCCAGGTATTCCCCACTGATAATAAACCTCATGGAGGTTATCTGAGTCAGTCCCTAAAAGTTGAGATAACTGTAGGTAAAGGGACATTAGCTCAGCATTTCCCAGAATTAACTGTACGTGAAATTGAAGAGCTGTGAAATAATGTTTGCCACAGAGGCATTAAGTTTTTCCTGACTGAGGCCACATGAAAGCTGGATCATTTCCCCTGATGGTTGAAGCAGGAGAAGGGCATCACTCCCACAGTCTTGCCAAGAAAGGGGCTCAACACTCCTCTGTTCAGGGCTGCCCAGGGAGGGAGGGAGTACAGAACATTTTTCACCATCTTAACACTGCTGCACCTGGGTAATGCAGAAATCTCAGCTATTTCATTAGGTAAAAAAAAACCCAAAAACACAGATAGCTTTATGATGTTTTTGCTGGTCTGTCCAGCCAATCAAAAGAGGCACAAATTTGCTACCTTATTGCTCTGAGTCTTACAGCACTAGTTATTTATGATGATGCCACTGTTGTATCCAATGATGGAAATTATGTGGTAAAATCACTTTTTAAACTTTCATGTAACTGAATGCTCAAGGCTTTATTTTTAATTAGGCTTTCAGATATTGCAATCACCTTTTAAAAATGCCCTAAAGTCACTGCTGAGACAGTGGCTTTAACTGTTTCACAGCAAGAAACTCAAGTTGCCCACAAATTAGAAAATTGGCAATTTATAGAGACAAGGTACTAGTGATACAATCTCATAGAAACTACTCAAACTACTAAAAAAACCCCCATGTTTGAGAAAACTCTCCCAGAAAAAATCTAAGGTTTCCTAAATGAAGCTTCACTAATTTGGTTTTCAGATAATATGTAATTGTTGCAGCCTGTTCCTCTGTAATATGAGCAGTGACAAACAAAAGAGCTGGCAGAGTGAAAAGTCAAGAGACTTCCCATCCTGTGATGTGCTATTTCACTTTGAAATGCACAACCAGTTACACCAGACCAAATGCACAAGTACCTTATGTGTTTGGTGTAGATGTTGGAATAAGGTCATCCATGCAAGATGAAATTTATAAAAGGCACAAAATAAGCAGTTAGTCCACTGGTCTCCTGGATATTGTGGTGTTATGTGCCATTAAGGAAAGATACAGCAATGATGGTGCCAGGGAGTGTCGTTCTGTTTTGCCACGGTCACACTCAGAGGTGTGATGTGCCTTTTTTCCCCTTCACAGGAGGACTTTGCATAGCAGTGAAATGCAGGATTTTACTGCTAGCATTTTTGGGTCTGAAAATAGCACCCAGGAGCCATGAATTCATGCATCAGATGGCTAAATGAGTCTTCTCATCAGTTATTTACATTTTCATTTCCTTTTTCCTGCTGTTTGTCTTTCAGGTGATGTTTTATATGAACTCCTTCAGCAAATCCTGAAGCAAAGGAAAGCTCGGATGCTCTTCACACCCTTCTTCCACCCTGGGAACTCTATCCATGCTCAGCCAGAGGTCATATTGCACCAGAATCATGATGAAGGTAACTCTGTCTCATTCTTACAGGAGCTGCCTTTACAGGGGCAAATAGAAATTATGTCATTTTCTTGCTCCAAAGTTACTTAAATAAAGCTGCTCTCCTCTCTCTGACTCCACAGCTTTGGAACAATCAAATGCTCTAGTGAGTCAACAAGCCCTTCTCCATTTATCTCCTATTATTTTGTTCTGTTTCCAAAGCACCTTTAAAAGCTATGTCAGATACAGATTAAAAAGCAGAGCATTTTATTGACCCTATTGATTCATTTTTTCCTCACACCCAGTTAGGTAGACAAAGTTGCTTTGTGGACTTTTAGTATCCTGGAGATGCAGCTAAATGCAGTTGTTGGCAGGGCAGGGGAGGGCAGGCTCAGAGGGGAATATCCAGCTCCCATCACTTCACTGGCAGTCTGTCAGGACAGCATGCCAGAGCTCCTGGCACTGAGCCCATCACATGGCTCAGCTGTTGGCCTGGTTGAGCAATTCCTAGTGGGAGAAGTGGGCTTCTGCAGGTTTGCTCTCATTTTTACTATCAGAATTACTTGCTTAGGTCTAGTAGTGTGCACACATACCATGATTATCAGAGGTGATGAAAAAAGAAAGGTTAAGTTCATGGAATTGCATATTTGGGCTTCTTCTTCTGGCAAAATGGAAGTGTGCTTCTTTTCACTGGAAAATTGAGGTTTTAATTTCTTTAAATACACACATACTGAAGTACTTGGATTTCTTGGGTATATCATAGAAAACATAAAACTTAAGCTTTTTCAGAGGTCCTTTCCAGGAAAGCATCAGGCAGAAGTAAATTTTTTCAATTAAAAATGAATTCAGTTTTCAATTTAAAAATCTAGGAAAAAGTAGTGTTACTCTGTTTTTGAGTAAACAGGAGAAGAGAATGTGAATTAGGATGTCACCCTGGTCTCTGCTAACTGGAGAAAAGGTGTGTTTATCCTATTTGACATGAATCTATTTCAGGATTCAACATGGGATTGCAAGAGAAGATTCAGGGGGGCTGTCAGACCTGTACAAGTTGCCTGTGGCCAGTCTGAGGTAGCCAGAGTCAAATGGCACCAGCAAAACCCTGAGACTGAGCCAAGAGCAGGACAGCAGCAGGTGGAAGAAGGACACTCCAAAGTGTTTCCACACAGCTGTGTAAATATTCCAGGTTAGCTGAGGTTCACTTGGCAGAGCTGAGCCAGAGACAGTTGCCCACTGTATTCAGACCATTAGTAAAATCTGTATTTTCCTCAAGCTTGGCCTTCACCCATGAGTGTTCCCACTCTAAATTTCAAACAGAAATACTAGCTGCTCTCTCAGACACTCCTACATTTAACATGTGGAGCAACTTTGGCTAGAGAGGATTTCACAGGGATGATCAGTTGGTTTCTCATGTGTGTCATTTAAAAAATATGTATTTTACAATCTAGTGATTAGGAAACAACTTAGATTTCTTCCTTACAATACTCTGGCTGCTGATAGCAGCACTGCTTTTCTCAGAGAACTCTGTGCTATTATTTAAAACTTCTCTTTATAATGACAAAAATTAGTTCTTGGTTTGCTGTGAGAGGAACTTCAAAATAAGCAAGAGAAACTACAGCTTGCCTGCCACAGAACTGAGCAATTAAAAATCTCTATGCCAAAATTTTACAGGCAGGTGAATTTGTTTATTTTGACATTACTTCTTCCTGTTTCACAAAGTCACTTGGGAGAAACTATCACAATTGAGTTTTCATTTTGCCTCAGCAAAATGCAACTTAAAAAGGAGAATGAATGTGAGGAGCAGAACTTAACCCAGGCTAACTCACAGACTGTGACATTGGGGACAGATTTTACCCTGGCCCCATTTTGAGTGGTGAAACTTCCCAGGTGATGTGTCTTTATTACAATCTCTCCTTACTGCAGTGATCTTTTCCATCTTCTGGCTCTTTTGCCTGTTTCCTAATGGATTATACTTATGATCCTGCTTTTAAATGCTTTCCCTCTAGTGGTTTCTTACTAGGCTTAAACAAAGGGGGTTTGGCTGTTAGAAATCAATTGAATGCAGTTCAGGATATTGGCTTGGAATGGGCTCTGTCCCTGCAGAGGGATGAGCAATGGAAAGTGAATTACCTTCATCTCCAGTGGTCCCTCTGACAGAGCTCTGAGTCACTGGATGGGATGCCATGCAGGAAGCTTACACTGTCATTCCCTGCACTTCTTTCATGGCTAAGCAGAGTGCCAATCTTTGGGACTGTCCTGCCAGCAATTGCTCACTCCCAAAGTGCAGCCCCACCCATCCCTGCATGGATAGGTCAGCAAATTTCCTGGGAGGTGAATTTCCTTTCACAGCTTTGTCTTCAAGAAAAATGTTGTTCATTTGGAATGAGGATCCAGAGTGAATCCAGTGCTGCCTGAAATTATATACCATATGTGCTCAGCTTACAATCACCAGATGTGCCAAGGAATGAATGTGATGAGGATTTTATTCTGTTCAGGGTCATTTGTAGCAGTGCTGCTTAGAGCAGAGTTGAAATTGTTTTATGGCAAACAGCATCTTTAGCCATGAGGGGGTTCTTTTGTTAAGTACTTTAAGAAAAAGATCTTGAAGGAAAGTGAACCATTAGTGTGTATCCATTTGTGGTGTTTCCTCTTCCTGCTTTTCCAAGAGTTCCTTGGTCTCTACGTTCTGTCCTCTCTGTCCAGGTTCAGCATCACCATGGTTTGGAAGCAGACAGGTAGGAACACCTCTGTTTGGAGTTTGCCAGCTAATGTGTCCAGAGAGCTTGGTGAAAAGCACAGCAGAGCATTCCTTTCTACTTTAAAGTTAGCTGCTCCCTTCAGCCAAGGCATTAAATAAATAGGACAAACAACAGAATATTCTGGTCTGTATTTACAGGCCAAGAATGAGCACAGTGCATTTGAATGTACAGTGATGGGGGTGGATGGTCTGTAGAAGATAGGACACCAAGTAAAATTTGGGAGTTGATTTTCTTTCTCTTGTGGCAAAGAAAGGGGAATTTAAGGAAAGACAGCCACAGAGAGTGGTACAGTAGTAAATTTTCCCTCTTTGATCTTCATTTGGGCCATCCCACATTTGCTGGCCAGATTGTGTTTAAAACTCTTTGGGTTTAAGCAAGAGCAATATATAGCTCTGGAGTTTCTTGTCCTCCAGCTGTTCCACTGTGTCTTGAACAGCCCTACACATGCATTTTTCTTGTCTGGGACCACAGATGTGTTTAATAAGTATTCTAGAGCAATGTAGGTTCTGCTTAACATTCCAGGTTTTCCTGTGTTCTGGTACAGGTGCTATGTCACTGCCTGGCACTACATTTTCTCAGGACTTTTCCTGTTCAGGCCTTTCTCTGGGTAGGTGCTGATCCATCTCCTGATGCCTGCCTGGCTTCCAGAGCAGCAGAAACCCTTCAGTCTTCACCTCAACAGGGTTTCAAACAGGTATCACTGCCTTGGCAAGACAGCAAGAGAATAATTTCATATTCAGAGAAAATGGAGTGAACAAACAGGCAGCCTCAAATAGGCAGCTACTTGTTTCAGTTGTTGACACGTACCCAGAAGTTTCCTTCTCTTATCACCCAAGGCTTTCAACAAACAGCCCTGAAATTTGATCTTTGTTTTTTCTGATAAAAACCTGTTAGTCACTGTAGCTCTGATGGTACTTTCCTCTTTGTCAGTAGTTTCCCAAGTCAAAATTGATGGCCTTAGCTAACCTGAAAGTCTGCACTGGCAAAAATTTTAATTTTGTGAGAGGATTGTTCGTGATTTATCTCCTTACTAGTGTTAAGCATCACAGCTGGGAAAGTGTGTTCATGCAAAAGTGTTGCTAGAAGTCCTCCTGCTGAAGATGTGTAAGTGCTTATATGGGGAATTCCATCAGTAGACACTACAGACTAAATAAAAGGAGATGAAAATGTCCTTATGAAGATGTAACATGCTCTTAAAATTAAGGCAGGGATCAAACATAGGGTTTCCTAAAGAGCTTCCTACCAGTAGGGTTTTTTTAAACCTCGTTCACATTTCAAGCTGAGTTACTCTCTACCTTGACCTAAGCCTCTACCATCTAAAACTTAATACCCAGTATTTTCCTGGAGACGTTTTCCCTTTTTTTCTATCCCTTCTACCTTAAAGTGCTCATTATGGTAGTAAGAGCTATGACACAGAGAGGCATGAATGGCAGGAGAAAAATTTCAAGAAAATTGTGCAGAAACACACTTTCTTCACAAGTGTTCGGTCAGCTACTCAAAATGGGATTTCTCTTAGTGTGTTTCCCAAGAAACTGTTTTAACATGGTGGTGGAGGGAGATGTTTTCACTGTTTTCATTCTGTGTAGAAATAATAACTATCTGCATTTATGCAGAACTTTACTGATCACATAAATAAAAAACATTTACAAGCTGTCAGCAGTAGATCCTACACCTTGATCACAACAGACAATCTGTATTTTGGGGCTGTTTTTTTCCTCCACAGATAGCTTTGTGCAGAGAACCCCGAGGCCATCTGCAGAAGCAGTCCACCACAACCCCCCAACCATTGAACTGTTGCATCGCTCGCGGTCGCCCATCACCAACAACCACCGTCCGTCGCCAGACCCCGAGCAGTGCCCGCTCAAGTCCCCCATGGACAGCACCCTGCGCCGCCTGTCCCCGGCCGACAGGATGCCAGGGACAAGGCACCAGCATGAGAACAGCCAGCAGGAGCCCTATCCTCTCTCAGTGTCCCCAGTAGAAAACAACCACTGCCCGCTTCCTTCCGAGATGCTCCAGAAGCCCTCCAGCCCTCGCCAGGAGAACACCAGGGTCATCCAGCTGATGCCCAGCCCAATCATGCATCCTTTGATACTGAACCCCAGGCACTCCGATTTCAAACCGCCGAGGTTGTCTGAGGATGGGCTGCACAGGGATGTGAAGCCCATCAACCTGTCCCACCGAGAAGAGTTAGCTTATATGAACCACATCATGGTGTCTGTCTCCCCTCCCGAGGACCACGCCATGCCCATCGGCAGGATAGCAGGTAAGGGACATTGTTCTACAGGCTACACCAAAGCTGGGGCTCTTCATTCATAACTAACCATGCTTTGTTTTAAGGGTTTCTTCTTTGCTTTTGCTACTCTGTGACATCAAGAGTTTACTGGCATTGTGCAAGTTTCACTACATCTGTGGCTTAGGCAGTGCAGTATTAATAAATGAGTTTCATGACAGGTAAGCAGAGGTGCGAAGTGACTTGCCTGTGACCACAGAATGTGTAATTGCTATTGAAACATTTGCATCCTGACACTTGCTACCTCTCCACCCACTAGCAATCCATTCATTTCCCAAGATACCTATCTCTGAAGCCTTGCTCTGCAAAGAGAGAATTTTCCAAGAGTTCCATTCACATTAGTGTCCAGCCCTGTGGAAATGAAGAAACCCTCTGTCAGTGGCTTTTGAAATAATGCAGTGTCAAGGCCATTATGAAGCTGGCAGGACTAATGAAATACCACCTCAGAGTCCTACTTCATAGCCTTTCCTGGGCTTCTCACATCAGGACTGTCCCTTTTCACAGAAACGAGGCTGGCTTTGTCCCACACAAACCACAGGCATTGTCTCACTTTTGTTATCGTAAATAACTGACATCACAACCACTGAATCAGGAAGCTGAGGTTACAGAAAATGTTTCTTGTGCTCCAAAGGGAACTGTAAACAGGGAGAGGGGGAAGAGGAATCCAACCACTTCAGAAATACGCTGAATACCCCAGTAACCAATTTCTTTTGAGAGATGCAAATACACACCACACCCAGAAAGATTCCATGCAGTTGTGTCAGCAGTGACCTGATGTGATCCCCAGCTCCTGTGAGGTATTACACATGTCCACAAAGCTACAAACACCTTGTTCTTTTTTGTCCTTACATGCCTTAAATTTGTTACAGATGTGGTGCTGCCTCAGTTTTAATGAGGAAGATTTTCTGTTTTCTTAAGATTTGCCACTTTAAATTCCAAAGATACATATCTTACTATCTAGTCAAGATCAAGCACAGCAAGGACCATGTTCCTTTCACTAACAGAAAGATGAGTTACAGAAATTAATCCTTTGACATTTTTGCCAGGCTGACATTTGTCTCTCTCCTTTTGATTTTTATTACCCGCAAAATTCTCAGCAAGTTAATAAATATACTTAAAGTTATGGCAGAGAAAATACCCTACTGGTCTCATCACTGGAGATTTCCTTCCCAGAAGGTGTTATTGGGAGATCAAGGCAGTTAATTTTTATTTTCCAGAGGAAAACATTCTTTAAGAATAAACCCTAGTCTGAAATAAATGTAGGAAAAAATATGGGGAGTATGTGGTGGTGTAATTTTTCTACTTTACTCTTAGGAATTTTCTTACATGGTTGGGAATCTTTGGTTTCTGCACGTTGTGCCGTGGGTCCAGTGACACCAGCCCCAGTAATTCCCATATCCTTTCTATCCCTATGTTGTTTGCAGGTCAACAGAGCCCAAGCCCTTGGAAATCTGGCCTAACACAGTTGCTTGGGAAGTATGTGTAGGCATGAAAAATGTTTTCCAAAAGCTAAACCTGTAGATTTAGGTGCTTTCACCTTCAGGCCTATGTTTTGGCTGAGACCCACAAGCAAGGGTGGCATACCTGAAATAGCTGGTGAATTATTTAATGCCAGAAAAACCTGGAGTGTGTTCAAGCATTTGGTTCAGATGAGGGCAGTGTTTTATGGCCCAGGGTTGGGGAATTAACAGAGCTCATGGTTAGATTGATTAGATTTCTGCTGATAAATTGGCCAGTGTACTTCCATCAGTGCCCAAGTCCTTTAATTGCAAAAGCTCACATGGCTCATTTGCTGTACAGGTACCAGCTACTGCTTCTCTGGTTGGATTGTAATGGCCCCTGAACTGTAGAGACACCCTCCAAAGAGCTCACAGCTAATTTAAAGGTGATAAAAACTCGATTACTACCAAGCATTTAGACAGCCCGTGCTTCGTGCCTGATGTTAACTTCACTGGAGCTGTTGAATTCAATACTCAGGCCCCCTAGAAAGAAAATAGCTTTCTACCTGCTTCCCACCCATCTCTCAGCTCTTGCCAATAAGTGTTTTATTTTTTATGTCATCATCATTAAGTGTTTTATTTTTTATGTCATCATAAATGTATTTTTCATCTCAGTGTCCTCACCTTTACTGCCATAATTAACATGGAGGTGCTTGACCAGCCATGCTTGCCACTTCAGTGTGAGAGACTGTGAAAGGTGTGAGATGTGCCTCTTAAACTACAGATGTACATCAATGCAGATAAATTCATCAAAGGGGCTTTTTAGAGATCGCTGGCATTACTTCCATTTGCTTGATGAGGATGACTGATGTTTTGGGCAGTGAAAAGATTTACCAATAGTCCAGTGCCAGAGCTGAGTACTCAACTGTTTAGCCTGGTGAGAAGAGCCTTGACTTCCTATGGCTTAACCACTTGGATGCAGGTGATTTTCAGTGGAGATAGTCATGAGGAGCTGCTAGGGAGGCCAGGTAGGCTGCTGACTAAAACCTTAGGCTGTGCTCCAGAACATCTTCTATCCCAGTTCAGATGTTTTATATTCTACAAATTTTTTTCCTGGACTTAAGACACCTAACAGCCTCATGAATCTATTTAGTTGTAGAGTGAATGTGTTTTTAAATGCAGCATGCGATTAGTTGGTGCTGAGAAAGAAAATAATGGTTTTGCTTGCTGCTATACAGAAATGCTCTCTTTTCAGGAGGTCAATCAATAAAGCTCTGGACTTTGTGTCAGACAAAACAATGACCTCTACTCACTGGCTGACTAATCTTTCCTACCTTTTTATGTAATACCATTTTTCAAAATATTAATTTTACTGGTAAAGCACTTTCCCTTTTAGAGCAAAGGATTTCAAGTTGAAGGTCTTATTATCTTTTCATCTAAGGCCATTTAACACTTTTCTAGCAAAGCCAGAGGCATAAAGTATCTTTATATTACTCATTAAGGTCACATATATTATTCATTATTGGCTAGAGTTGATTTTGAAAATTGTGGTTAGCTATCTTCTCAACACAATATGCACAAGCCTTTTGCATAACTTTGTCAGAACTGGAGGTCACCATGTCGAGATGACCAAGAGCAGGTTTGCATTCCCTGTAAATACACCAGTCAAGGGATAAACAAAGTAACTCAGGCATCAGTAGTCATCTACTTAACAGCATGTGAAAATATGAAAACTATTAAAAACTCCTTTCAAAAGGGGAGTTCAGCAGAGCAGTGTGATGGAGAGTTTTCCCTACTGGAACTGCTAATTCAAAGCACAACACTTTTGGTAGTCAAGTCCTAACTTGGACTCTAGCAAGCAGGATTCTATATATGGCTTACTATTTTTCAGTAGTCAATCTTGGTTCCCCACAAACTATCTCCAAGGATATCTCTCCCTGTGGCATGAAAATAGATACCTTTTTTCTTTTTTTTTTTTTTTACACAATTGCAGTTTAAATCAAGATTAAATTAGCCCTCCTGCAGTTTGGAAATTCTACTCCCCATGAACCTCAGACTGTGAAGGTTTTGTTATCAAGGATTTAGGGCTTTGATACCTTGTAAAAGGTACTTCCCCAAGGTGCAAGAGGCAGTTATGGGACTATCCAACTATAACAGGATTGGTTTCATCGTAACCTTTATCACATAGAGGTTGTCTTAGAAACATCCAAATTAAGGTAATGACACGGTGGTATTTATCTCACTTTTGATTTCTTAAAACTCACTAATACAATTCTTGATATTTCTTGTGAGGGGGAATGCATTGCTGAGCAGGTCCCTGAGATTTCCAGCTCCCATTGTCTTTTCTGTAGCAGGTCTAGGACTGAAAGACTTGTTCACTAATCCACAGCATGAAATCTGAAGGCAGTTGAGTCCTGTGCCTGGTGTTATCTATCAGCTGCTCTTATCAGCTGGGTTACCTTAGCAACTGGGCTGTATCTGACTTTATGAGCTGCTGGATTTGTTTCTTCCCCTTCAGGAGTGTGAGGAAAAGCCAGGCAATGTTTAAACTGTTGGGAGCACATTGTCTGCCACTGTATTGGTTAGGCCCATAAAGCCATTGGCTGCAGTTGGAATGAGGATGGACAGGATTCCTGCCCTGCTGAAGTCGTGACAGAGGGCTGCCTCCAGATTTGCTCCTGGTTTACCTCAGCCTCTCAGTGTGCCACACATCCTGAGAGTTCAGGGGTGTAGCATGAGCCCCATGGACCTGTGGCAAGGCATGTGTAAGTGGCATCTCAATAAAAACAGTCTGATGGCCAAAACCAAAAATGCAGTCCCATGGTAAGAGCCCATCAGCCATGAATGACTCACAATGTGCTGACAATTACAGAACAGCACCTGGGATGGGTGTAGGCTCTGAGCATGGGGAGGCCTTCCAAAGGGGTTTGATTGTTTTGTGTGGGGATAGAGTTTGGAGGGGGAACAGAATCATGGATTCTCCTGCTTTGTTGGAAAAAATTACTTGTGTGGGAGGGGAAGAGACAGGAGGGGACACTGGAATACCCCTCTCACAAATATAGTGTTTTAAAAAGTGCAAATCAACTGTTAAATTTTTCTGTTTATGCTCTGGAGTTGGGCTGGAAAGCTTTTAAATGAGGATAAGAAAAACTCAGCTGACTGAGCTGTCAGATTTGTAACAATAGACATTTAGAGTTTAAAAATGAAAAGACACCAAACTTAAACCACTGCACCTCAGCAGCGTCTCCTCACTACTTAGCTACTAGGACCAGAGCCCCAGTGCCCATGGCTGCTCCAGATGTGTCCAAGGGACATTTACAACTGTGTCACATCATAGGATAATCTTCTGGGGTGTTTTTAACTCATACACCAGCAAAATCCTTTGTGCAAATGCACCACATTAGTTTATTGTTTATAATGTGTTACAACACATTAATTTCTTTTTCTTTCTGTACAAAACAGCTGTACAGGTACAGTTTGCAGTGGCATGTGCTGGATGGTAGGGAGGGAGGGGGTGTGGGAGAGGAGGCAAAGGACAGTTCTGCCTCGTTAGTGAAGAGGGTAAAAACCAGCATCAATCACAACTTAGTTACAGGTTTTGTAACTGATACCATTAGCTCTCACAGAAGGGCTGGAAAAAATGATGAGAAAGTTAATATTGGGTACTTTGGAAAGATATTTAAAGAATAATGCAGACATCAGGCACAGACAGCCACAAAGGTAACTTTTAACTTATTTGCTATCTTGGTATGAAACCTAGTGGATTGAGGGAAGGTGGTGGGTATAGTTGTTCTGCATTTTAAGGAAGGCTTTTGGTGCTGCCCCTCACAGCAGGGTTGAGTTGCATGGCTGTGGGATGAGCAGGTTCCCAGTGCACTGAGCAAAGAACTGTCTGAGGGCAGGGCTCAGGGGGCTGTAGGGCATAGGGCCACATCTGGCTGGCAGTGTTCCACAGAGCTGTTCCACAGAGCTGTTCCACAGCGCTCACTTCTGGGGACAGTCCTGTTCAAGGTATTTATCAGTGATCTGGATGCAGAACTTGAACACACCTTTAGCAATTTTACTGATGGTACCAAAATGGGGAGATGCTGTTGGCTCTCTTGAGGGACAAGGTGCCTTGGAGAGGGGTCTGTATAGATTGGAGCATTGGGCTGTGATTGATGGGATGAAATCTGACAACTCCAGCTGAAAGATTCTGCACCTTGGGTGGAGCAGTGCTGGGTACAAATAGAAATGGGGAGAGCAATGTCTGGGGAGCATCCCTGCACAGGAGGGTCTGGGAGTACTGGTCAACACCAGGCTCACCATGAGTCAGCAGGAGGGCAAACCACATCTGGGGTGTATCAAACACACAGCACACAGCATTGCTAATACCATTGGAGCCTACCTGTGTACCTACCTGAGACTGCCAAGGCTATCCTCTCCACTGTCCTGAGTGATGAACTCAGCAGGGTGACAGCCCAGAAGTGGCTGGTGGGGCTCTGGTGACACACAGACTTTGGGGGCCAGCTTTGACAGGATGGTTACAGCAGCTGAGCAATTTCAAGTTACAGACTGGCAGCCTGGAGAAAGCCAAAGCATTGGTTCACGTTGGCAGTTCTGAGTTGTAAGTGGTAGAGTTCTGGTAGTAGCTGTTTCCCAGGGAACTGACCTTCCTTCCTGTAGGGCAGCAGCTCATGCAAACAGATTGGAGCCCTGCAAGAACATGAAAATCCTGGTGTAATGCTGACCTGTCACTTCCATTTGGATATGACAATGATAATGTATACTTTTACATTTCCATTACATGCCATGTCTCTTGGAGCCCCTGAGGAAAGCCAGACTGCTGAAGAGACTGAAGTGTGCATGACAGTCAAGCTCATAGAGCTCATATTCATAGGAGTTTTCATTATAACCTTGAGAGTCTTCTTAACCTGGCATTAACAATTAATTTGGGCCTGAAAGTGGGCCTTCCCTGCCAATTTAACTAATGACACTCAAGCTCCAACAATGGCTGAATAGCAATGGCTTGGATAGGTGGTTGTAGATCTTCTGTGAGGTGTGTTGCTTCACAGCTGTCTCATTCCTACTGCACAGTTACAGGAGCAGAAATTGCAGTCTGGGCTTGTTAGATATACTCAAAAGCCAGGACTGACCAAGCCAGAGGAAAGCTAAGGCATTTAGATTTCATTCTTCTCATTACTGTACTGTAGTAGCCATTTGCATCCCATGGCTAGACAGATAAGTGCCTTTAGAGTACCCTAAGCATCCCTTGGGGTCAGCAGGATGTTACACTCTCTTTTAAGAAATTTGGCTTTTAATGGAAACAGGTCCATTATTTTCCCTGTGTACTGCACACTTCCTTCAGGCTAGAGTTGTTTCAGTAATTCAGATTTTCTTCTACAAAGCAAACTTGGATCACTTTGAATCCTCTTAGTTAAACCAGGAGAGAATACTGTTTGTTTACATTTCACTGTCTCCAGAGACAGGCTTGTTTAAATCTGGCTTTAATACCAATCACTTACAAGAACACACATCAGTTTATGTTCCTTCAAATGCAAACATTAAACTGGTAAGGCTGTTCTCCATGGAAGGGAAGGGAAGGGAAGGGAAGGGAAGGGAAGGGAAGGGAAGGGAAGGGAAGGGAAGGGAAGGGAAGGGAAGGGAAGGGAAGGGAAGGGAAGGGAAGGGAAGGGAAGGGAAGGGAAGATAGTAGAGATTCTCACATTGTGAGGTTAAAAATTATTACCCTTGTTGGGAATGCCTTTGCCGCAATTAAGTAATTCCTGCTTTTGCCAGCTTCTCTAAAGTACAATTCTGAAGGTAAAACATCATTCTTAATTGTTAAATTCCCATCATTAATGTGTTTGGCTGATTTTCTGATGTCAAAGAGGTTGTGAGGTGTTTGTAAGAAGCGCATATGCAAAGGCAGAGGTTGAATTTCTTTTCCAGTCATTGCCTTTCATGAGCAGTAAAGCTGAGGAAAAGCCACAGGAGAATCAGAGAATCAGGTTTCTTTAGCAGGAGTCTTTTCTGCCATTGTGGTGGAGCAGGAAAATAACAGTACTTGAAGATAACACTGAAAATGCCCATCTGTTTGGTGGGGATGGGGAGATGGAGCAGAAGAAGAGGAGAGGAAGAAAAAATACAAAAATACAGTATTTTTTGTAAAGATAGGTACAACTGTCTTTAGCTTTCAAAGCCTTCATCTATCCAATGGTCTGTGATCCATCTATTACACATTCCTTGTGATTTCAGTGCTCTTTTCTACAACCATGAGGTATATTTTGGATCCTCCTTCCCTGTACAAGTTTTTATTGCCAGAGACAGAGCTTGGCCTCATCTTGCTCTGTTATTTTTACAACCTCACAGTACAACTGTTAGCAGCATGACTGTCTCAGGTTTCCTCTCTCCTTCTGCCTGATCTCCCACTTAGTGTTTGGGTACAAGACAGAAGCAACATGTAACTGTTGTATTGTGTGATCTGGCAACCTCTTTGCTCAGCCCCAGCTTGAATTTACTGAGCTGAACAAACAGTTGTCTGTCAGGAGGTTTCTCCACACAAAAACATTGGCTTTGCTATACCAGCTTACCATCCTGCTTCCAGCAGCAACATTCACAGAAAGAAAACTGTTTTCCCTCAGTGACCTGGACATGGATTAACAGACATTGATGACCAGGATGCTCCATCTCAGGAGTGGTCAGTGCTTCCCCAGGCCTCAGAGCCTTTTGAATCCTTAACCATGAGACTTGGTTACTATTTTCTTTTGGTTTTCTCTGCTAAAATGATAGATCTTGAGGCTGGACTGTATCTCAGCACAATGCTCCTGCAGCATGTCTATTAAGGAAACTCCCCAGTCAGACCATTCCTGAGACTCTGACAGCGGCATTCCCAAGGTCAGAGACTTTCTGGGACTGAAAGCCCTTCTCCAGCTCCAGTGACTGTGAATTACATCAGTTCATCATTCTCAAACCATGAGCATCACCAAGTTGTCTTCACACACACTTCAGGTGTACTTAGAGAAACTAAAGTGCCAGAGAACTTCCAGGGTTCTGTTCATGAGTTTCAGTTGTGAACAGCCATTGTTTGCTTCACTCTGAACAAATACAGCTGAAGCACAAATCAGCTTGTAAAATAAATGGGGCTGAGCTTGGGGAACTCTTCAGCTGGTAGAAATCACAGAACCATTAAAGTCAAATGATATCATGCTGGAGAGATTTTAGGCTAACCTACACAGCAAGGGGTAAGGCCTCAGCTGATGTCAGAGGGAGTGTGACAACATTCCTTTGGCATCTCTTCCTGTGTGGAGCCATGTTGGGCTCCAGTGCAGTCATCAGCCAGATCAAACACTTTTTATATAATACTCTCCAGTGCAAGATGTGGGTGGGTCTCACAAAACATTTCTGTGGTTACAGAGGGTTTTGGTAGTTACTACATGAAAAGGGCCAGCTCTGCACCACGGGTCCCATTTAAACAACAGAGGGCTCAGATAGAGAGTGTGCTTTAAGGAATATTTCAGTGATGGGGAATGTTATATCCTGAACAAAAGAGCCTATGTCTATATTGTTAACAGCATTATTTAGTCCTAGAGAGCACAGATGTGAGACCTCTCACTACTGCAACATGAAGATGACCTTGGCCAAATGATACTGGAGAAGTCATTTGTAATGGCTGGACAAATATCAAAATTAGAGGAACCTAAGATCCATAATGTTTCATTTACAGATCATTCTGAGATGGTATTTCAATTCTAAGGGATATTTATTACTATCATATAGCTATTAGGAAGTATTTATGTGCTGGTATTCTTTAAGTGTGTATTCAGAAGACTCTGCCTGATCAATTAATAATAACATGTTTTTTATTAGCAGGAGTGGGAAACTGCTGCCTCTTGCACATGTAGGGCAGTGCTTATGGCAGACAATCTGAGAACCAGCTAAGTACTCTACACCTGATCACTACCTTGTACATAACTGTAAAAGTCCCTCTGGAAGCATTAGGAAGGTTGTAGCCATACCTCTCCATTTGAAGCTGCAGTTTGCCCTAATTCCCAGCTAATTACACAGCTCAGACTTGCTCAGTATTACAGCTGAGAAAATGGTAGGGCATGGAAGTGTTTAGGAGCCCTTTCCACGTTGATGAGGCCATTCACCACTCCCAGCTACATCACCTTAAAGCCTCTCAGTCCCAGCTCTATCTGCAGCTAAACCTCTGTAGCTGCAGAATGTGCAAAGTTCAACCATCTGAGTTCACTTTAAAAAAGAAGTTTGTGTGTGCTAGGGGGAAATGATGTTTCCCTGTACTAGGGAGGCATAGTTGCTTTCTAAGTAAGCTTATTTTAGCCAAAAGGCAGGAAATCACAGCATGCTCAAACAATTTAGGTACCAGCCCTGACTCAACTCCTTGATTGAATCTCCCACACTTTTAAACTTGCTTGGCCTCAGCAGCATCCATGTGCTTTTTGCTATTACTAGCCAGCACACACCCCTCATGTAGCAGCTTCTTCAGAGGCCTTCTGACAGCCAAGGAGGAGATTGAATCTTCATGGAGTCATTTCCACCATCCAGACTTCCCTCATACAAGTGATTGACATTTACAAAACAACCAGCCACGTACAAGTCCTTCTCTCCGTTTCCTCTGTCCTCCCTAAAAATACACATCACACTTTTGACCTTCCTGGAAAATGCAACTTTCTGTATAACAGAATCATAGAGAATCCTGAGCTGGAAGGCACCCACAAGGATCTTCAAAGTCCAACTGCTGGCCCAGCACAGGGCAGCCCAAGAGTCCCACCCTGTGCCTGAGCACGTTGTCTGTCATCTCCAGCAGCCTTTTGTGGAGGTGCCTCTTTCCTAGCAGAGAAGTTTCTTTTAAAAGCATTTTCTAGCATCACCTCTTCTTGGGTTTTTACCAATTTCAGAGGCTTGCAGATGGACTCTGCTATAATCCAAGCTCCAAGAGTTCCCAGGTAGCCTGGACTCATTGTCTCTAATGTCCTATTAAAGATGGTCTCTGCTGGTAAATTATTTAATTAGTGATCCTCTGTCAGTCAGGGAGAACCCTCCACACCTCATATTTTTTACTGTGCAATCTGAATAAAGATATGTATGGCAACCATTTGTGGTTAAAAACAAATGAAAAGCCCTTGAGTGCCTGTTCTCAGGCTCATAAAGGTTTCCCAAGTGAAACTAGAAGGAAGGAAGCTGCTTTGTCCTATGCAAGCAGAGCTCATACACAGCTAACTTGTGCTGGAAAGCATCAGCTGCTCCAAGATAACTAACTTGTGCTTGGAGCTCTCAGCTCTGGGGAGAAGAAATGCAGTGAGCCTGAATCTTTCCTACTTTCCTACTAGTGTTTAATGCCTTTAGTTTCCTATTTCCTTGAGACACAGTTACCACAGTTGCCCTGATGCTCAGTAAATGACTGCAACTGAGTCATATATCTGAATTTGCTGATAGACAGCCATATGGTTTGAAATCAAGTTTTTAAGTGGTTGTAGGAACCAAGCAGAGTTTTCAAGGATTTTTACTTTTATTGTTGAAGCAAACAGCAGTCTCAGATACTTGGGTGGTTGGGGTTTTTTGTGAATTCCACCAGTCTGCTAAATACATCTACAAGTCTGAGCAGCTCAGTCAGTTGAGAATATGGGATGGGGCCCTTGATCACTTAGGATTTTTCTTGTGAAGATCTCAAGATGCAGATCTGTTTGTCTTATTTGAGGTGTATTTATATTCAAGCTTTGCCTGAATCCATCCTAAAAACTAACTGAACAGTAAATAAACCAAATATGCACTTGAATCCTAGCTCTTCTTAGCATCTGAAGCTCTCCTTATTTCCACCTGGACATCTCAGGTTGATTTTTTTTGTGCTTCTTTGGTTTTGTGCAGAAGGGGGCCCAGGGTGTGTGTTTGAATGTGAGAGAGATTAAAAATAACAGTGCCTATTGCAAATGATGAGGTGAAAGTAAAGAGGAGTGTAAATTATATCTCTGCAGAACTGTAAATGAGATCTGTACTATGCTGTAATTGGGGATTGTCTGCCCTGGGTTGAACATTCAAGAATATGACAAAGCCTGACATTGACTTGCTGCTTCAGGAGAACCATCCCTCCAGCTGATTCCAAGGATTCTTGCACTAAAAAAGACATTTTTCTGTACACTTCTTGCATTGAAAAAGTTCTGGAATGAATTGCACATGTGTCAAAGAACCATTTAAGCAGGATCTTACTACCCTTTTATCTGAAAACCTCCCACAGTATTAAAAGGCACAAACCAGAAGAGCAATATAATCTCCCTTGTCTTGAATCATAAATGAAGTGTAAAAAATAAGCTTTTTCTTCTCTGTGAGTGTATGCAAAAACACTGACAGAAAGGCTATGTAAGAATTGTGTTTTGTGGATTTTTGAGAGGGGGGATGACAGAAATTCAAGTGGTAGAATTCAACTTCAGTTTTCAGACCTCTCACTTAGTCCAGGGAAACTTGTGCCCAGATTTCATTTTTTAAATTAAAACCTAGAAAAATCCCAAATTTTTAGGGATGGACATTTTTCTGTGGAAAATGTTTTTCTATGAAAAATGATAATGAAAAGAAGGTTTTTCCAAGCAAAAAGGTTTTTCTCTTGCCTTTCACGTTTCTCCTCTTGTAGATGTCAGGGATGAGGTGACCATTCAGCCAGAATGGGAACCTGTGATTTTTGCCAGATGCCATCTCTTCAAAACAAAATGCTTTATTCTTTGTAGGACTGGCAGGGAGAGAATAAAGCAAGGGCAAACTAAACTCTGGTTTTAGAGACAGTACTGGTGCCAGAGATACTCTTTGCAGTTTGGAAGTGGGAAAATAATAACTTTAAAATCTCTATCCATTTGAGGTGTGATCATTAAATGTGTGTGTTATTCATATCCTTTCTCAAAAAGTATTTTACATTCCCATGTCATCATGCCCATTATAACACATGCCATCCCCAGACCAACCAACAGGAATAGAAAGACAGGCTGACAAAAATCCATTTTAGCATTTAGATGCTGGATGTCTTTGGTTGGCAGCCCTTGAACAACTTTAACAATCCATTTCTCAGAGGCTAGTATTGCTTTCAGAGTAAAATGCAACCCCATAGCCACCTCAGAAATCTGGACAGCTGAGCTGTGAAAACCCTGTTGTTTCTGACAGCAGCAGTACCCCCAGCTCTGTACAATTCAATTCCATATTCCATATTCCCAGTTATTCTGTTCTGCACACACACATTGCAAACAGGAAGTAGGAGCAGCTCAGTTCTTGGCTTCCTCAGTCTCAAGAGACTGCCATGAAACTGAAAAACACTAAACTAAAACTTAAGTGTCTGTTAGACCTTTAATTAGCGACCTAAGGAGTGTTTGCCAAGAGGAAATTTGAATTCAATTATCCAAATAGAAAGTATTTAACCTCTCAATAGCACTCAAGTAATTATAATACTTAGGTGTTGTTTCTTTTCAGGAACCTTAAAAAGTAAAACAAAAAATGAAATTTAAAATGGGAGAAGCTCAGTTTTATATTACATGGAGCCTACAAAGGAAGGCTGTAATATTGCCCATGCTTTAGACTCACAGGTTAGCACAGAAAGGGGCAGCCTCAAGCAGGGAGAGCAGATTGCAGGATTTGTGATTTCTCCACTAAAACAGCCAGCAACAGCATCAGGGCCAACATGTGAGCTTTATGTGCTTCAGTACAACCATAAACACACAACTAAGAGCAGCAGGTCACCTCACACAGCTTTTGATGAGATGGAGATGCTCTCTCAGTGTCAGGAGAAGTGGGATGCATCAGAAGGGGCTGAATATTCCAGTCCATTTTGCAAACATTTCTCAATACCAGCCAAGCCATTTTCATTTTAGGTCACAGCAGCTGTTCCAGCCCTGATCCCCACTGTCCTTTCACTATACATCCATCCACCCAAAAACATTCCAGAATTAATCACAAGGAAAAACAATAAGGAAAAGTAATTCTTTTCTTGCTTCTCTCTCCACAGACTGTAGGTTGCTTTGGGATTATGTTTATCAGCTGCTTTCTGACAGCCGGTACGAAAATTTCATCCGATGGGAAGATAAGGAATCCAAAATCTTTCGGATAGTGGATCCCAATGGGCTGGCCCGGCTGTGGGGAAACCACAAGGTAAGGAAGCAATGCCACTTTGCCTCTTGTAGCATCACAGGATTCAGTTTTAAGCAGGGGGCAAGAAGAAAAGATGGCATATAAATTACTACTGGAAAACTGGAATCTTTTATTCTATGTACATTAGATATATAAAGCATCCATCTTGAAGCACTAAAGCCTATTCTTCATATAAACCAACTTGTTGGTTTGGTTTAAAGGCCTTTAGTTATAAATGCATGTAATTACAAAATTATAAGGAGTGCAAGAATGAACAATCCTTCCCTCTCAAGGCATCTGACTTCTTCTCAAAACCTGATGCTGAGGATATTCTGGTGAGATGTAGTTTACAAGGAGCTCTGTACTACAGAGCAGGAGCTTTCTGTGTTCCTGTCTGCAGCAGCTCCCAGATTCCAGAAGCTGCCCTGTGACAGATGCCAAATGCTGCAGGATTATATATTTCCTTCTAAGAGGGCAGGTCCTGGTTTGTTCTCTGGAAAGCCATTACTGATTTTTATGTTTTGGGGCTGGGTAATGTATAGATATTTCTGTATATGTATATAAGTATATTCATATGAATGTATGAATAGTCAGCATGGATTTACAAAAGGGAAATCATGCTTGGCCACTGTGATATCCATTTACAACAAAATGATTGGCTCAGTGGATTCAGGGAGAATGGTGAGTATAGCTTATCTTGATTTTAGAAAGGCTTTTGAAACTCTCATAACAGCTTCAAAGACAGACTAATTAACGACCTAGACAAGAATACAGTGAGGTAGATTGAAAACTGGCTGATCTACTGGGCTGCAAAGATGGTGATCCATGGCACAGAATCCTCTCACTAGTCATTTTACCCCAGGGATTGATTCTGGGGGCAGTGCTGTATGTCTGTTAATGACCTGGATGATGGGACAGATTCTCAGAAACACAAAACTTGGAGAAGAGGCTGACACCCCAGAGGGTTGTGTTGTCACCTGTGTGGTTCTGAACATGCTGGACATATGAGCTAATGGGAATTTTAATGAAACTTACCAACTTACCCAACCTGCACATTAATAATTGGGCCATCAGGTCTCATGCTGGGTGTCTAAAACTGAAGCTCCTTCAGACCATTGGCCACATGGGCAACACAGTGGCCTTTCAGCATATAAGGAATGGAAGAAGCACAAACAGTATTTGAGGGAGTTTCCCAATGAGCAGTCTAGGAGATTTTGCAGGGAAAACTTTGTCCCTGTCAGTGTTCCATTGCCTCAGGAGTTCTTGATGGCCTCCCATTGCAGAGTTATTGTAGTCAGGGCAAGCAGAGGGGTCTGCTCTTACTGGGTGTTTTAGGCAGGTGGATCAGTCTCCTTTGATGAAGCCAAACTCCTGACATGGAGACTCCCAGAGCAAGAACGTGCTTCTCCTGATCCAGCGTGTCCTGCCCATGGCAGGAATTAAAATTAAGACACAACTTTGCCAGCAGAGTTGTGTCTGCTGGGAGTCTCTGCCAGACAGCAACCACAGCTCCTTGGTGTAGACATAGCCTAAGGGGCTCATCCTGCTCTTGCAAGTCCCTAATTTGGGGACAGTTCTGCTGCCAGTGCCTATCACTTCTTCCTTGTGACTCTCAGCTTCAGCAGAGCCATCTCCTCTGGGGGCTGAGGAGGGTTTTAATGAATCATCTCACACTTGAGTATACCTCAGTGCTCTGGCCATGGCCTTTGGGGCCAGCAGCTCCCAGAATGAAGGGGAGATCTGTCACAGAAGCAGATGTACAACCCAACTGGTTTCTTGGTTTACACCTGTGTAACAAGAGGAGAAACAGGCTCAGTCCCCACAGTGCTCTGTGAGCATTAACTGGTTAATGCAGGGGAATCCCAGAGGAACAGTGCTCCAAGCAGGGATTGCTGACAGATTCAGCCTATTAGCCACTACTCCCAGGCTCTTACAAAAGGTGTTTTCATTAAGAACAGGCCTGTCACATCCCACTTGGCATGAGCATCTCCCTCCACCTAATGTCTTCTCTTGTAGTTAATTAAGTCTTTTGTTAGCTGTGTTCCAAGAAACTGTAGAAAAGCCTTGCTTGGAATTCTTGTTAAACTCCTTGCTTAAATTGCTCTGTGTGGAAAGAGACTCACAAAACTTAGGTGATGAGGGCTGTGGGGGCAGAATGGGCCTGCAAGCAGCAAAAAATGGTACATGTAATTTCTTGGACTGTCTTGGTTACTTTAGGCAGCTGTGATAGTTCTGGCACTCATTTTGGGCCTTAGGAAGGTTTTAATGAATCATCTCATCACTTTTTTTCCTTTTTTCTTTTGAAAAAAACAGAACAGAACAAATATGACTTATGAGAAAATGTCCAGAGCCCTACGCCACTACTACAAATTAAATATTATCCGGAAGGAGCCAGGACAAAGGCTTTTGTTCAGGTAATTTTCTTTCTTTGCCATTTCTTTCTGTGGACAGTTAGTTTCTGAGGATGGAAGATGGGATTGTGTGTGGGATACCTCATTGCCACAGGTATAACACAGGTGAACTTGGCCATACATTTGTAAAAGCTGTATAGAGCAGTGCTTCCCAGCTTTTAAGGCAGCCCCACCAATTTACAAAAAACACAGGCTTGTCTGAATGATCAGTGGACACTATAGAAGTCTTTTCACTGCTTTGTGCCATTGTTTAAGACCTTAGATAAAAGGATTCAGTCAAACTGCTGGAAAACCTACTCCAAATGGACTTGTCAAACACAGCTGCCTGTGAAAGCTGAGCAGGGATCAGGCATTTCCTCAAGGGCATTGCAGAAGAGAAGCTCTCAATGACCACGTCTTTGGTGCTGCCTGAAGGAAGAGAGGGAGCTGCAAGAGCTGTTCATAAATCAGCACAGCTACAACCAAGAATTTAGTAAATAGAGCTTGAAACAGCATTAAAGCAGGGAGCTACTTGTACAAGCTTGAGAGTGAGAGCACTCCACTCCTCAGACAACACCAGCAAATCCTAGTGCACATCTGACCCTCAGAGAACTGAACTCAGACCGAAGACTGTTTTGCTGTCAGTGGCCTGGATCTAACAGTGTGTTTGGACATGATAACAATAGGAAGGCAGTCTTGGAATTTGTTTTCTTAAATAGCTAACAGAACTGCATTGACACTCAAACTCCCTTCAGTTCTCTGGAATGACTTGTTTATGTCAGCTCTTAGAAGGAAACAGAGATGCAGAAAGGAGAGTGAAGGAAAGAAGCAGCCATGGGCAAAATTAAGTGTTCAGTAGTAAATTTTTTTTCTGGTGGAAAGTTAAAACAAGGTTGTTCCATCAGTACCAAGGGTACCTGTATCTCTGTGGCCTTGTGTGAAGACTGCTTTGCCCTGGGGGAATTCCTGATGCTGAACATTGAATGTGCTTCTCTTGAAGCCTTCCCTTCAGTGGGGGCATACACAAAACAGGAGTCCATCTCTTCTCAACCAGGCTGCCTGTTTTCTCAAAACCATCATAACTTTAATGACCTTGGAGACCTCAGTTGCTCTGTCAGACTTGGCCAGTTTGACCAACAGATTCAAAGGTCACCAGAGAGCATAAAACATGAGCTATATAAACTTCATTTCCTTTGGAAACTGGGAAAAAAAACCCAGCAAAACATTTCTTTGCACAATTCCCAATAAAAACTTTTTGATGTTGTTTTCTTAAACCTATTTATATCTGAAGAGAAAAAGAACAGCTGCAAAAAATCAAGTTATTAATGTGCCTTTCTTGGCTATTCCTTGCAAGCAGAGAAATAATAGGAAATGTGACTTTACATGCAGGCAGTAGTCATCTGTATGGAGCTTTAAGTAAGATGGAGTCAGAAAAGGATTTCTAACAGGTTGGCTGGGTGTCTTCTGCAACAAAATAGATCACAGATAGTGTGTCTTAATTTTCATGCAGTTCTGGGTTGGGTTGGTTTTTGTTTGTTTTTTTTAATGTAATCAAATACTCTTAGAAATGCCCACAGTGTGGTTTCCTTGACGTGGCGCAAAGCACAGACCAGAAGGAATATCCAGAATCCTGTGGTGCAGCTCACATCAGCCCATGCCCCACATGGAAAGGGTCCCATGGCAGTGGGACCACTCTGTGTTTTGATTTCATTGTCATGCAAGATCAGCAGGACAGTCACAGGGTTTAAATCAGTGCACAGTCTGGCCGTGGGCTTTGGTGCACTGTGTAGCCAGGCACTGATTCACCACTCCTGCATACAAGTTTTTCACCACTGTAACACTGTTTGTTGCAGCAGCATTTTTCCAGCAGTGACACAGCAGTGAGTCATAGCCCTTTTTTTTCCCCTAAATGCATATATGCACATGATTTCCAAAATTAGAAGGGAAGGCAAAAGGTTAGTTCCAGGCTATGCTGTGTTTGCTAAGAGGCTCTAGCAGTGACCATTCTGAGTCAGTGCTAGTAACCAGGCTCCTGCTGGTTGTTTTTGTTTTCACTGGGGCAAGGACACTGAGCATATCATCAACCTGAAATAAAATCAGCTCTTACAATTAACACATTTCATACTGCTGCATGTTAACCAGTACGTTGTTAATGAAAGACTGTGAAATTTTGTACCACTTCCAGCATAAACATCTTTCATCCTAATTTTTCCAGAAGTACTTGGGAGTTGGGAAACTGATTTGTGTTGAAACCAGTGTTTCATCCTTCCTGTGCCACTCTCTCTTCCTACATCATAAGACTGAAAATGAGAAAGCAGAGCCTTTCTGTGCTACCTCTGTGCAGTAGTACACAATAGTGTCCTGGCAAAAGCAAGACTGCAGACCTGAACTGCAGCCTGGTGGATGTCCTTTCTCATTCCCTGCTGCTGCCATGCCTCCCCAGAGGCAGTTTCTGTCCCAGCACCCTGCAGACTTACTGCCTTGAGACACTGGAGCTGGGAGCCATGGCATTCATCACAGAGGATGCTGCCTCACTGCAGCCACACTTTGTACAAGCACACAGGAAGAGACTCTCTGCTTACAGTTCTCTAGCCCTAAACCTTTTTCCTTCAGGGCTTTTTCCATTCCTGGAGCTTGTTCTGAGTTGGACCTTGGCTTTTCCCCCCTCTTTTTGTTTGTTCTCACTCACCTACACGCAGGCCTGCACAAACCAGTAACCCTGTGCCTCCCCACACCTTGTAGGGGCTTGTGCTTTGAAATATGCTGATCATCACCACCTTTCATGTCTCTGTCACCAGACACCGCACATGGGCCAAGCTGCTATCTGACATGAAAACAGCAAACAATATGAGGGAGAAGGAATAAATATAATTCTTGGGGAAAATCTATGGGTTTGGTTCAGATTTAGGCTCTCAAGAATCCAGGGCTGGTTATTTCTTTGTTTCCTTTCAAGGTATGGAGGAGGGAAGCCACCTGGGGAGAAGCTGGGAAATACCAAGGCTTTGGGAGTATACAGCAAAGATTATCTTGGGAGTTGGAGAGCTCAGGGGTCTCAACAAGCTGCTGAAGATAAAAGCTGAGAGCCCTGAGAAATGCACTGGTTTCTGTGTTTTGCAGGTTCATGAAGACCCCAGACGAGATCATGAGCGGCCGGACAGACCGCCTGGAGCACCTTGAATCCCAGGAACTGGATGAACAAATATACCAAGAGGATGAGTGCTGAAGGAAGCAGGTGCAGCCCCTCTGTGGGTCCAGGGGAGGAACATCAGCCTGATGGTCGGCACGGTTTGGGAGGGGAAGCAACAGCACAGGAGCAGTACTTGAGGTCACTGCTGAGCTCGAAGACCACGCAGGACCTGAAGCACCTTAACAAAACAAACTCACCGGCAGAAGTGGTGCTGGCAGGAAAGCCAAGGGGAGAAAGCCTGGACTTATGCACTACTTCACTGTTCCTACAAAGTCTCCCTTGAGTTTTTTCTTTCTTTTTGGTTTGTTTCAGTTTTGGGGTTTTTTTGTCATTTTTTTTCCCTAATAAACATGCAGTTTGACTTTCCTTATCTCACATAGGATAAGACATCAGATTATGCTTCTTTTTTTTTCTTTTTTTTTCTTTCTTTCTTTCTTTCTTTTTTTGTTTGTTTGTGGAAGGCTTTCCTATGGAAATAGAGTGCTCTTATTTTCTGTGCAAGTCTCGTGACACAACACTGCATAAACAATAGCAACACAGAAGGGATTTGCTCAAGGCTTCCAGTTTGCTTGGATCAATTTATATGTGCTGCCACTGGGAAATGTGTTGAAGCTACCAAAAGAATTTCTCACACATACCTGTCCAATGAAGAGGAGACACCCTTGACATGTAGACTGGGCTGTCATCCCAGCATAGCTTGGGCTCACAGAGAGCGCTCCGAGTGGCTGTTAACTGCTGGAATATGGACCAAAACCAATCACCTAAGTGCTCCAGAGAGGAGAAAAATAAATGTGACAAACCTCTGCAAGTGACTATCAGTTAACATTTTCCCTCCTTCTAGCAAAGAAGTGGTAGAATGGAGGAGGGGGAAGGGAGGGTGGGGACAAATACATATATATGTGTGTATATATATCTAAAAGTTCCATATATATATAAAAATATATATGTAATTCCCCCCAGTATATTCACAATGCAGAGTTGTGAATTTCAGTTCAGAGTTTTCTATAAAAAGAAAGACTGAAGTCTCTGTAATTACAGAAGGAAGGGGTGTTTCTCATACCTGCCAGCAGTTTTGGGGTGAAAGGTGAAGGACTGTTCCTTACATCATAGGGAGAAAGCAAAGGGACTCATCACATGGTTTGTATTACTCAGAGGCCTCTCCAGGATCATTTTGTGCTGCTGGAGAGGTAGATGATTCACCACTCCAAAATCTGATGTTAGAGAACTAGAGACCAAATAGCTATACTTATATCTTGTAATTGATTTTGGCTTTGTTTCGGGATTTGGTTTTTTTTTATGCCTCCCACTGCCCTCCCCCATCCTACAGCTCTGCCATCAAGGAAGCTTGTCCCAGCTTGCCTGTTTTTAACATGATTTAAGACAAGAGAAAAACAAACCCTACAGCTGTGTTCCTTTCTTGGTTTGGGGTTTCATTCTGGTTGCAAGGTGCCTCCATTTGGTTTGTTTGGCATGGGGCAGAGCTATGCCTAGTTTGGTCACAGAAAGCTCAGCAGTCCTTGATGCCCAAACAAGAGAAACTGCTGGCCTGTTTCATTTCACAGCTTGGACCACCAGGACTGAAATGTCTGTGGTGTCCAGTGATCCATCAGCAGGGGTCCTTGGAATGGAAGGAAGATCTAGCAGCAGAAATGATGCTTGCAGAGGGAGAAGGTTGATAGGAAAACTGCAGGAATCACATGGTGCCTGAAAGAAAGCACGTCCACAGCAGTGCATTAAAAGCAGAAAGCCTCTTTAATGGAAACATAAAAGAAACTAGATCTGGAAAAAAATCAAAAGGCTAATCTAATCAATTTCAACCAAAAAACAAGGTACATTCCCATGATAGAGCTTTTATCAGCTATTAAACCAACACGACATTTGCTCTTTCCATGTATTTAACAAGAGGGTTAATCTATCCAGGAAAAAATGGCACTCTGCAATGAACAGTGTCCCCTGTGTTTAAACAGAGATAGGCCAATCTCACCAAAGACTGAATATTGAGTCACAGGTCGTAGAAGGAACAGCTTTGTTAAGGGTGTAGATAAGCATCGTACAACAAGGAGAGATTTTTCTGAGCCAGTATCTGATGGGGAATGACAGGGTGTACATTTCTCCCTGAGCTTTTCCCAGCCACCTTTCTCTATAAAATCACAGTCAGTAAGTTACAGGTCCCAGCACACCACGTACTTGATCTCCTCTGCCTCAAAATAATGGACAGGGGAGTGTTTTTTAGCAATGTGTCACCTGTCTGTGGCGTGACTCTGAAGTCCTTGGAGCTCATGAGGTGTGAGATTGGGAGACACTGTGGGACTTCAGTAGTGACAGATCTGAAACCCAAGGTCCGTTGAGACCAAGGGCCCAAGGAGTGGCTCTGTCACATTCCTCAAGGGCCCCAAGTTGCAGTCAGGTCTCAGGAGCTGGAGTGAAGTGGTGAATTTGACAGATGGAGTGTGATCAGAAGTACCAATGTAAGGAAAGGCTCTAGCTGGGTCCTTGGGTGTCCAGTGGTAGAAAGAGAAAGATTTTGCAGAGGATGATTCATCCTCTTTACTGCTCTGGTCTAGACAACTGCATAACTGCATTATTTTCTTCAGCCTGCTGTTACAAGATGGTGAGAGATCAAAAAAAACCCAATAGAGACTTTCTGCATAAAGTGCTCTGATGAGTCACAGCTTTTTGTCATGGCCAAGATGCACACTGTAGAGTACAGAGAACCAGAGACAATCCACCCATTTCCTCACCATTACCTACCAAATTAAGTCCATCCTCAGCACTGGGTAAGACAGGAAAATCACACATTGTCCAGTAGGGAAGCTTTATAGTGGACATGTTCACCTTTACAAAGAAATGCAATCATTCCACTGGCACAATCTAAGTCAAAGGGTAAAAATGTTTGTGGCTGTTGGAAACTCTTCCCAGTTCACACATAAAAGACATCTTAAGGTCATCACAACCACAGAGGAGTTCTCTCAAGGCTGATGCTAGTTGGAATGAAAGCAGCCTTTGACCTTGGAACAGGCCAGTCCCACAGAGGCCCTCCCTGTCTCCTGCCAGGTCTCCAGGTGCCAAAGGAACGGTGTGGGTGACACTGGAGCTGCCAGGACTGCAGGGCCTGGGGGCCTGTTGTGGGAACTGCAGGATTTGAACTGCTCTAGGGGTCTTGAAGTGAGTTTATTAGGTATGACCAAAAATCAAAAAGAAGTGGCAGGCTAGAGCAGCTGCAGGAGGGAGATTCCCATTGACCTCACATCCACTGGCAGATCCATGGGAATGCAAAGACAGCATTAACATCCTGAGCCATAGGAATGCATCGCTGCCTGCCAGGGCTAGCAAAGGTAACTCTGTCTTTCCACCAACACTGACACCTGCCTTCCTCCCCTCCCCCAGTTTCTGATCTCCCAGTGTAGAATTTGCCAGCAGCAAAACAGCCAAACTTTCTGCCTTTGCCACCAGAGCAAGTGGGGAAAGGGAGAAAACATTTCATCCTTGGAGACACACAAAAGTCACCTGGACACAGTCCTGGCCATTGTGCCTGGCTGGCCCTACCTGACCGGGGGGGTTTGGCCAGATCCCTGCCAGGCTCAGCACCCAGCAAAGGCTCTGAGTGGTTATGCAAAGGTTAAGTGGGACCTTCATTGTCATCACCTTGCTACAAGCCTCAGCAAGCCGCAGGTCAGTCAGGCAGGACACGCTGCAGTTCCACAGCAGAATATTTTCTGGATTAAAGTTTGAAGCCTGTTGACTGCCTCTCCATCCAGAGAACACTACTGGGGCCCTTTCTGTGAACACTAAGTTGCTGCCATCCTCCCCATATTTCCAACTCCACATATGCATTCTCCAGATCTTTTTTGTCAGACTGCAACTGTATGCGAATCCAGAGTTTGAGGTCTTTTTTAAGAAAAAAATAAAATTCTAGTGTTTTTATTGATGATGGCTTTTGTTTTTTTAAGGTGTGGGGCTAAGGGACTGAATCAAATGAATGTAACAAAACAAAAACAAACCTATTCTCAGGGCCAGTGAGTTGCAAATAATTTTTTAAATGCTTGTAATTACATCATCTCAATAAAAAAATTTAATATAAAAGCAGGAATGCCAAATTTGTTGGTGCAATCATTGCTACAAGGCTATTTCTTTTTAAGAGCCATGGTACCTAAGAGTATAGCACACAGCAGCTCTTTTCAGTCAGGAAATGAAACCTGCAGGCTCCCCCTGCCCAAACACATACATGAGCAGTGCCTTGATCTTCCCTGGGAAGTGTTGTTCAGAAAAGTTAAGGCTGTCCCTTGAAATATTTACTTGGCTGTCTGTCCTGAGAGATAAGCCAAGTACTCCTCTAATGACTGGATGTGTGTACCTGGTTCTCCTTTCTTCCCTTGGAGTGGACATAGAAGAAAAAAGAAAAACCAAAAATGAGTTCCTGTGATGACTGATGCATCTTTTTAGCCTGCTTAACAGGCTGGAGCAAAGACTGTGAGAGAAAGATGTTTGAAAGAATATTCATCTTTGCAAACCAGTCTAGAAACCCAGCCCCTCTCTTCCAGCATAGCAGGACTGTATTTTCAAGTGGTCATCCCTAACCAGGAGGTGAGGGGAGAGCCAGATGGGGTGGCACAAACTGCTCCCCGCTGTCCCTGTCTCCTGCATGGTGGGGGGCCTGCTGCTCTGGACAGCGTGAGGCCTCTGGAGGGTTTTTGAACATCCCTGCTCCTGAGAGATGCCACCAAAAGCCACACCAAACAAACACATCCCTTCTCCAGAAGGGTGCCACCAAATGCCACAGCAAATAAACAAACAAACACAGCCCTGCTTGAGAGAGGTGCCACCAAATGCCACAGCAAACACATCTTGTCAGTGGCACACAGCCCACAGCCAGTGCTCTGCTGGGAACAACTCAAAGGATCACAGAACGGTTTGGGTTGGAAGGGACCTTGAAACTCATCTCATTCCACCCCTGCCATGGACAGGAATATTTTCCCCTATCCCAGGTTGCACCAAGCTCTGTTCACCCTGGCCTTGGACACTTCCAGGGCTGGGACAGCCACAGCTTCTCCAGCATACTGTGCCAGGGTCTCACCATCCTCCAGGAAAGAATTTCTTCCTAGTATCTAATAAAAACCTATGCTCCTTACGCTTAAAGTCATTCCATCTTGTCCCATCACCTCCATGCCCTTGTAAAAACTTGAACTTTCATGTAGACTTCCTTCAGACAAAATCAAGTCTTTTTAAGGTCTCCCTGAAGCCTCCTCCAGGCTGAACAACCCCACTCTCATCCTGTCCTCTTAGGAGAGATGCTCCAGCCCTCTGATCATCTTTGTGGCCCTCCTCTGATCTCATTCAACAGATCCTTATCTTCATGGCAGGTTAAAATGTTTGGATCCCATCTACAGCTCAGGATGACCCAGGACAGTCTGGCTGATGTGTGAGCTAGGAGCACTCAGCTGCTCCTTGCTCAGTATTTGTTTATTTTTTGTTTCCTTTCACTGGTGTTTTTAAAACACAAAGGCAAAGAGTAAGCAGTAAGCCAAGACATCAAGCAAGAAGGAAACAAGGTGTGTTCCACCATAATTCAGTCCCTTAAGGCCATTTTCCTTTAATTTTAGAAGAGGAAATAGATGTATCCTACACCTTGGCACAGCTTTCTTTTGCACTCTGAACAATAGCAAATGCTGCAGGTCAAAGTATAGTGGAAGAAGTTCTCAGTGGTTTTGGGTATTGTCCCAGTGAGGATTGATCTCAGTTCAAGAACTAGTCCTGAGTCCAGAGAACATCCTCTGGATGCTCTGGGACAGAAGAGGCACAGCAGTGCATGTTCAGCGTATCTTCCTTCCCATTTCCAAAACTGACTGAGGAAAGCAAAGGAAAACTCCCAGGCCAACACCAGCACAGGGAGCATGGACAATGCAGAGGTTTGCAGACTACAGCTGCCACAAGCATGGTGGTGCACGATTCCTCCATCTGGCTCCCCAGCACTCACCAGGAGAGATTTTGCAAGGCTGTCAAGAAGACCTCAGTGACTGTCCACACACCCTGAGGACCTACAGAGGCGGCTGACAGCATTTTTTAATTATGTAGGAAGAAAGGTTTTCACTTCTCCCAGATGGGACGCCACCTCTGAGACACAAGCAAACAAGAAAACGCTGACCTCAGTTTGAAACCCAAGCAGCTTCCAAGCAAAGCAGAAAGAGCCACTTAGGCAAGATGTGAGGAAAGAAAGATGGACTGCCACAGCATGAAGCCCAAAACCAAACGTGCTTCATTAATCACCTGAAGGAAAAGGTTGGTGTGTCAGGGTAATATTCCAACAGCACAGGAGCAGGTGGATCTACCACATGTCAGGTCTGTCCATCCTGGATTCCCAAGCACCCAGGGGTCTCCTGGTTACACTGGGTCACCACAGGCACACCCTTGCTCAGCTCTGCTGCAGCCTCCTCACCATGCAGAACTGCAAGCTGAGCTAAATTATATGTACCTGATGAGAGAAAGATGCAACTTCATGAGCTACTTCAGAAGAAATGTCCCACTGCACATTGCCATCCTGCCGTGCCCAGCCAGGAGGAGGCTGCAGAGGGAGGAAGGGAAGGTTTGCAGCCTGGTTCAAGCTCTCACCACCCTGAGCAGCTCCTAAGAGCCCAACAGAGAGCCAGGTGAGTGAATAAAATTTTATTTTATTCCAAAATAAAATTTCTTCACATGAGGTGTGAAGAAATTAATGCCAGGGCAGCCAGAACTCCAGCACAAAATGTAAGACAGGACTGTGCGAATGGGGAACAAAATCACATCTGTTTCTTCATTGTAGGTGTCCCTAACTGTTTTCCCCAATCAATGGAAAAGTTTTATGTCATTTTGAAGTCAGAACAGAAAAAGAGGGGCAAGAGCCTGTCTTCCCACCTTCATCCCTCCACGCTCTTTCCTCACCTTGTTGCCTTGAAAAAAGGGGAGTGGATGCTCAGCAACCAGCTCAGCCTGAGCTGTGTCCAACAGTGTCAATGACACCAGTTAATGAAACAGCCTTTTTCCTCCTCCCCTGTGCAGTACTGTTGTATCCCTGCTGTAGCAGCCCTCATTTGCTCAAAAGGACAGCACTTACAGTGCTTAATGACCATCTCCCAGGGTTAGTCATCATAACTCGGGGAGCCTGTCTATTACTGACCATCTCTCCACCCCTGGCTAGATGTCCAGTGAAGGGTAAGGCTTAGGTTGTCACTCTGCAGGACACCCATTTCTTGTGATTCTTGGCAGACTAAATGTACAAATGGGAAAGAAATAATCTGGCAGTTGCTACAGAGAATTGGAGCAGTACACCTGTTTTCTTCAGTGTTGTCCATTTGTCAACAAGTGTGTGCATCTCCTCCATCCTCAGTGCCAGCACAGGAACCAGGCTGAGACATCAATTTAAAACCAGGCAGACCCTCTTTGTGTGACTGCTGCCACAAACTACAACCAACATTTAGGGGGAAAAAAGGAAAACACAGTGCCCTCCCATAAGACAGTAGAGGTCGTTATGGCCGATAGGATCAGTTGTAAAACCTGCAGGGACACATCAATCCCCCTGCCTCCTGCAAACACCTGCATAAAGTTTCCCAGCATCTCAAAGTGCTGGAGAACAGCCACAACAGGAAGAATGATAACTGTTCAGGAATTAGAATTGATCTCCTACTGCCTGATAAACACTGTTAGCCTGGGGTTGTTGACTTGAAGCCAAGTTCCGCTAAATGGACAAAGTTTCCAAGCCAACCCTTCCTGGTGTTTGACAAGGTGAAGGGAAGGAACTGAAGACAGCTCAAACAAAGCAGGTATTGTTCCCAGTAGGCTGCGGAGAGATGTGAGTGCACGACCCGTCAGAAGAAAGTGAGGAAAAGAAGCAGGGGTTGCGTGAAAGCTGAGGCAAGCCAAGAGTCGGTTTGGATGATCCGACAAGGAAAGCAGGGAGTGTTCACCACAGGAAGGGCCAAGGTCAGTAACTTTCACTTGGCCAATGTGTGCGTGCAGGATCTGAGCAGGCCTCTGTTCAAAGCCCTGCAAAATGAGGACTCCACCTCCTCTGTACCAAAGGTTAGTCATTTCCTGCATTAAAATGTGTCCCTTTTTTTCCCCATTTAACTCCATCTTAATTCTGCTTCCAACCATTAGCTTTCACTGCGCTTCTCTTCTCTAACTTCTGTAAACCACAGTATTCTCACATGGAGATCCTTACTCCATGTAAGGGTCCTTACTCTGTGTAGATCAGTGCAACTCTTACTCTTTTTTCCAGCTAAGTGTCTTAGGTTGCAATGCAAGATGTAACCAAAAGTATGTATTCTATTAGCATCTGTTAAAACCAGGTGAGGCAGTTTTCTTTATCTCTTCCACAAACATCCTCCCTCCAAGGGATATCTTCTGTTCATGGGCCATTGAGTCTCACTGCATGACTTATAAAATTCCACCATCCCATTGTGAGATGCTCTGCCCAGGAGGAGGAGGAGCCAAGCATTCCTACCTGGATAGAATCTGAGATTTGGAACACCAGAGACAGCCTTTTTCCATTGGATTCAGAGAAGAGCAACTTTCTTTTCCACTGGATTCCCAGAGGAAGACCAAACCCATCTACACCACCACAGGACCTTCAGAGGAAAACTCCACCCTTCTACAGGATCACTGTTCCAACAGAACCACCCCTATCACTGCAGGAGGGCTGCAGCCACAATTCCAATGGGACTGCTACCAACACCCTGACCCACAGGGTGTCAGGTTGTATTCTGACTCTGTCAGTGCTTTGGGTTCTTTTGTACTACTGCATTTGTATTTTAATTTTCCTAGTAAAGAACTCTTATTCCTATTCTTGTATCTTTTCCTGAGAACCCCTTAATTTCAAAATTATAATAACTCGGAGGGAGGGGGTTTACATTTTCCATTTCAAGAGAGGCTCCTGCCTTCCTTAGCAGACACCTGTCTTTTCAAACCAAGTCAGTAAACAAGGGAGGAACTGAAGCTCCTTAGTGGTTTCCTGGAGGGGCTGCTCCTGGCCCAGAGAGCTGCAGGACACAGGCACAGCTGTTTCTTGGGTGAGAGGTTCTCTCTCCACTTGGGAATGACCTGGGGAGATTCCCTGCAAATACAGTAGCAAACATATCAGCAAAAGAGGCTGCTTGTGCCTTTATTTCTTTTCAAATATTCTTAGTGTTGGTGAATGCTCTTTGGAACCTGCTGCCTCACAGATTCTTCCTCCTCAGCTCACATTCTAGATCACTCCTAAAATTTCCATGAAATCATCAAGCAAGAATAATTAATGGGCAGACAAATTTCACATGGCCAGGACTTCACCCAGTAGTTAATTCACATAATCTGAGCCACCACTGAAATTTCCTCAAACTTACACAGAACAGGAGGAAAATGTGCCGGAGAGATCTGCCATCCCACAGTAACAATTTCATGCATGAGGTGACACCTTTGCTCTGCTAAAGCCAATGGAAATTAGAGCTGTATAAAGTCTGCGCAACATAGAGATCTGAGCAGTGTCCATAAAATATCCCCTACCCAGGAAAAATTGTGGGTTTGCTACGAAAGTAAAACTTAACCCTCACAGCAACCTTCTCAACCAAGTCAACTCCCACTCTGGAGTGAAAACCACAACAATTTATTTTGATGGTTCTTTGCAGAGACCTGCATTCAGTTTTGACATCCATCAAATCCCAACACAGATGGAATGACAGTACAAAATCAGCCTCAGACCTCTCAAGGACTGAGCATCCAGTGTTGTCAAGTCATGTATTTCCCAACTGGAAGAGCTTCAATAAAGATAATTTCACAGCAAAAGGCTGTTTTTCAAAACAAAAGACCCACTTCAAACAAACAAGCCAAGTCCATCTCAAGACTCAGGAAACTACGGTCCAACTTCCTAAAGGACTGATTAACATACAGTTTTCATTGAAGCCAACAAAAACCATGGATTTTGCATGGGAAGGGGCAGAGGAGAGATGCTCAGTCCCTGCTGAAAGGCCAGCAACAGAACATGGCTGCAGGTGTAAGAGGCAATTGCGAAAGAGAAAATGGTTATCCAAGAGAATTTCACAAAGAAGGAAACCTTTTTCATTCAGCCATAAGTCTTTCAGGAAATTATTTGTTTTCCAAATGAAAACATTTTCTTTAAATTCAAAACAACTGTTTTTGCCCCAGCTTTTGTTTACAGAAGACTGAAGTGTTTCACCTCTGTCCTGTTTCATCCTTCCTCCACAAAATGTCAACCAAGCCTTGTGTCTTGGGTTGGAAGTCAATTTTCAAAAAAAAAGAAAAAAGAAGTGCTGTGAGGCTTTGCTGAACAGCTGTAGCTGCTGCAGAGGGGAAGGGGAAGGAAGATAAATTCTGCTCCTCTTCACCTGTTAGTGATGGGCACAAGGCTATTTGTAATGAGCTCGTTAGACCCCAAGGCTTACAGCCAGAAAAACAAAGGGAGAAATCAATTCATTCACCTCTTCAAGAGCCATTTAAGCAGTCATAATCAGAAAACAAGCATCCAGTTCACTTCTGCTTCTTCCACCTTGATTCTTTTTATGTAAGACAGATGCCTCCTGTGGGTCACAGCCACATGTGGTCTGTGTGCAATGAGTGAGCAATTTCCAATCCACAAAATAAATGTCCTGTTGTCTTTTGCTCTTTTGATCTCTTGTTTCAGTGCAGCGTTGCCAGCATCCCTAGGAAGCCACATGAAAATTTCACAGGCTTTGTGGTAAAACTGAGTCTCCAGCTAAGCCCAGTTTTGCCAGGAGTGGGGACATCTCAGAGGTAACATCTGCTCCTGTCCTCCACCAAACTATGAGCTGTGGTAATAATGTGACCAATCAGGCAAATGATTTGCTTGTAATTTAAATCTTGTGGATGCTCAAACAAACCAAAATTGAATAAAAATCACAGGCCATGGACACAGGAACCGTCTCTGAGTGTGCTGGCTGCCTTTTGCCTCCGTGAAAATTGACAATGTCTTAATATGTAACCAAATTGAGAACATATTGGTAAATCCATCCAATTACAGGAATGGATGTGCCTGTGTGGGGAAGAAGAGGTGTCAGCCCAGGGGCAACCGTGAGGAGTTGTTACAAAGCAGCAGGAGACAATACACTGCTTCCAGGAGCACCTGCAGGAAGCAGAGGAACACACAGCTCCATCTGAGACTAACAAGGGGGGAAAAGGATAAAAACATAGTAAAGAACCAGCTCCCCAGTTTTTTCTGCTCCTGTTACACATCCTTGGGAGCAGCCAACACAATCTGCCTCACCTAATCTACAATAAGGAGTCTCTCTCTGCAGCCTCAGATGTTAGTCTGATAGAGCCAGGTCCTCCTATGTACTCTCACACCCCTCCTGGTGCCAGCCCCAGCCCCTTGGCAGCCTCCAGACACACTGACCTGGTGAAAATAACCTGCACAGAAGGAAGAGGCTGGTTTTCAGCTCCTTGGTCTGACTCCCTGCCCAACCACACAGCAGCAGTGCTGCTTTAAGATGGATATTGGGAAAAAGCATCCCAAAGTGGGGAGAGGAGTGGGAAACCACAGCCCAGCTGGATCCCACTTGGGCCAGCTCTCCGTGGCCATCTGCCTCCCATGGTGCTCCATGCTGCCATTCCCTTTTTGCTTTCTGACATCTAACCCCACACACCCACAACTGTTTTCACTGTCGAGCAAACCACGCTGGAAAACTGAATTCCTGGGGCAGCCCTTGCACACAGTCAGACAGTGTGGCTGTTCTGCTGTCTGTGCTTCAGAAGATCTCTTGTGTGCACAGCTCTCTGAGGCTTTCAGCTGCAGCCCTCACACTTTCTACCTTTCAATTGTGACCTCCCCAGCTGCTCTGTGCAGCCACCTGAGAGTGACCCAACAGTTTTGTTTCAAAGGAGTCTGTAGCTCCTTTGTTGGAGGGGTTCATGGGGTGCAGAGGAACAAGAGTTGGGTAGAGGAACATGGAAGACAAGAAGCACTTCCATGATTCATGGGGACACTCAAGTCACCAGAGCCAGACCCTGTCTTTCATTGGTGCTGCCCCTTTATTCAGCCAGGAGCACCATGTGTCTCCAAACAATACAACAGGGCTGCTACTGCTGGCCTCCTGTGTCAAGACCACCCTGTGTGCAGGCTTCAGAGAGAAGCCCCATCCTTTTCAAGATAAAAATCCACTGGAGAGAAAGTTAACTTCAGTACCCATTATATCTGATTATCCAAAACACAGCACAGCTCCTGGATGCTTCCTTGGCAGTGTGGCACACACTTCCAGAGCCATCTCGTCTTTGATGAGGAGCTGGCCACAGGAGAAACCACCTCCACACAAGACTGCTGAAATTTCCAGGCTCTGAAATCCCCATGATATTCACTTGCCAGCTCACACCAGTATTTTGATCTTCACAGCCTCAGTGAAGATGAGCTGGGGGAAGATGATGCAAGGCAGGTGGGTGTTGCTCTATTCACAGAGGCAGCAGGTACTTTCCTAATGTCCCTGATTGCCCCTGAGACTTTTCCCCTCACCTTGAACCTTCTGGTCCTTTGCTGCCTGGTAAAGTCCAAGAAAGACACTGAGGGGATTTTGGGGGTTCAGTTTTGTCATTTAGCAGCATGTGAGGAGTCATTAATTAATTTAACTCTGTGAGCTGCTTTTATTTTTATTTTTTTTACATCTTTCCACAAGTATGACACTAGGTGTGCAGATCTTTGTTTGCATTGATAGTCAACAACTTCAGAGCCCTACAGAAAAGCACAAATGCCTGCCAAAGACAAATTGCTTTCGTTCTCTTCATTCCCCCTACAAGGAGGCAAGAAGGATAATTGCAGTAGGTGTTGTATTCCCCACCCACATTTTTTTCTCACTGCCAAACACATTGCATCAGGAACAATTAGAAACTTTTTCCTTGTGTGGGCCCTTAGCCTATATATAAAATGCACAAACATTTTTCTTCTTTAAAACTAAGCAAAACAAAATTCCATCTCCTATATGGACTCACTTTCAGGGAGCCAGTTCAGCTGATAGGTAAGGAACTCAGTGGGACAGCTACAGCCACAGAGGCAAAGCTGATCTCCCATCCTTAGGAAGGGAGAAAAGGATGCTCAGGGACTGTTCATTCCATCAAGGACACAAAGATAAGATGAGAAAGCTTTCTGAAAGTTACAGCTGCACACACTCACCGCAGAAGGATTGCAGAAAAAACAGCTTAGATCTGCAGCTACCTCTGCTTCTGCCAGTGATGGTGTGCTGTTCCCCAAAGGAGCTTCCCAGCAAGCAGGGGTCTCTAACTCACTGTGATAAACTGGCACAGCACGACTGATGGACAGTAACCACCTGACCCCAGATGGGAACTGAACATCCATTACCAACCCTGAATGCAGAAGCACCAGCCCAGCAGCCATCACCAGCATGAGAGCCCAGCTAGGACCAGTGCTTGGCACTGACCAGACTGACAGCAATAGGTGATGCTTCATGTTTAGACATTAAGGCAGGTGCAGGCAGTGCCTGTCCAAAGCAACATCCTCATCTAGAGGAGGTGCTTCAATCTCAGCTGTGTCTTGGGATGTCCAGTCCAGACAAAAAAAACCCACAATGCATAATCCTTCATGAGCAGTTGCAGTAAATATTTCAAACAACTACTTCATTTTGTTTCATGCAGTCACTTTTTAATGCTGGTTAGTGCTCATGCCTGATCCCATTACCCCCTGTCCACCACACAGCAGGAAAATTGCAACTGGTGTGCTGACCCACGTCAGGTTTTGTTCAGGATCAAATAAGTGTGATATCTATATTCCAGGGCTACAATTGTGATGAGGTGGAGCAGAGCAGGGCAGAAGCCCTTGCTGGCTGGTCATGTGCACCTTGAACCCAGCAGCCTTCCCCACCAAGCTGCTGTGCCTGCCCCAGGCTGTGTTCCCCTCACCAAGGGTTCTCTGGGGTCTCCTGCATCTCCAGTCCCCACCCTCCCACCCAGCACTGCTGGCAGCAGTGGTGGCCCCAGCAAGAAGCACCAATCTATCACACTGGATTATCACTTTCTCTCCTCTGACACAAAATAAAATGATCCCCACCTTGCTGCCAGCAGCCTTAACCACATCACAAACAAGGAGGAATCTACAGAAGTATTCAAAACATCTGGATGTTGTGCCACCACGGCAATTAAATCCATGCTCACTTTCTCACACAGTGCCTGGGGGGAAACCGACAGCACAGCAGGGCAGAGGAGGACATGCCGTGGTAATTTTGGCTTCCTCAAAGCCCAGATCTTTTGTTGCAACCTCTGAAAACACCCCTAGTGGCAGGCCTTGTCCCAGGAGCTTTGTCCTCGCTGTACAGGGGTCTCCCTGTCTTTGGAGGACAATCCATGTGCCCATGAGGGACTGCAATGCCCAGGGCTGCCTCTCCAGTGCTGCCTTGAGCAGCCCCTGTGGAGCTGGAGAGAGCAGCAGCCGAGCACGGCAGAGGAACGGGGACGTCCTCCTGCTCATGACCAGCAGAATCATAGAATCATGGAATATCTTGAGTTGGGAGAGGCCCACAAGGATCATTGAGTCCAACCTCTGGCCCTGCACAGACACCCCAACAATCCCTGCACGGACACACCAACAATCCCTGCACAGACACCCCAACAATCCCTGCACGGACACCCCAACAATCCCACCCTGTGCATCCCTGAGAGCGCTGTCCAAACGCTCCCGCAGCTCTGGCAGCCTTGGGGCCGTGACCATTCCCTGGGGAGCCTGGGCAGTGCCCGACACCCTCTGGGGCCAGAACCTTTCCCTGATCTCCAGCCTGACCCTCCCCTGACCCAGCTCCAGCCGTTCCCAGAGAGCAGAGCTCAGGGCCTGCCCCTCCTGCTCCCCTCAGCACAAGCTGTGACTGCCATGGCTGCCCTCAGCCTCCTCCAGCTGAACAGACCAAGTGCCCTCAGCTGCTCCTCACACGCTTCCCCTCAAGGCCCTTCTTTGGACACTGTCTAATGGCTTTATGTCTTTCTTACATTGTGGCATACAAAACTTCACACAATATTCGAGCTGAGGCTGCCCCAGAGCAGAGAAGAGCAGAGCGAGACCATCCCTCTGTGGGCCCCAGGACATGGTGCTTTCATGCCAGGCCAGGCTCCTCTCCCTGCTCCGGAGCTGTGGCTGGAGGAGGAGGCCGGGCAGGGATCCACAGTGGGTGGGCGAGGAGAGTGGCGCAGCTGGGGCGCTGCCAGCGCTCTCCCCTCACAGCCTGCCACAACAGGCCTGCCTGCTCCCTCCTTCCCCCTCTGCACCCTCCTTCCCCCTCTGTTCCCTCCTTCCCCCCCTGCTCCCTCCTTCCCCGAGTCCACCAACCTGCCTGCACTCTGCCCCATGGGAGCCTTCTCATGGATCTCTAGTCCATCAGAAAAAGCTGAGTTTTTGTCACAACACAATGGCAGCAGTGTCTCGGATTGTTGGCATCTCAGAGGGTGCGAGGTGGGTTTCCCCCAGCCCCTGGGGCAGCCCAGGTGAGCTGCCTGGGTCACCCCTCCTTGCACAACCCTCAGGTGCAGCGTGGCCAGCCTGGAGGAGCAGCTGGGCTGTCCAATGCCCAGACTTTCCAACCCTCATCCCATGGACCTGTCTAAAATAATCCTCTTGGAAATTCCTGATCATGACCACCAATATTGACTTTTATTTTCTGCATCAGGCACACAACAGAAAAGAAACTGTAAAAGTTTAAGTAATTTAATTGGCCACATTTTGACATCCAATCTTTTCTATCACCAGCACCAAGTTTCCAGTGAGGAAGTTGAGCAGAATAATAACACCACCTTGAAGTCAGGTAGGAGATTCCTGCTGGAAGGTTCCACAGGAACTCCCCAGCAGTTACTGCCTGTTATCCTTGAAGAAAATCCCAAACCAGCATCCATACCTAGCTCATGTTACCTCCTAGTCTCTCACCTTAGGCTCTTGTTGCTTTCATTGCCTTTGGACAAGGCACATGCTCTCTCAATTATCTTTTCAGCAGAAGCTTCTAGTTTATTTGCAGCCTTCAAATACCTTTTTGTTCCAGCTGATTTCATTACCTGGTGGAAACATGCTCTTTGCAGCATGGGTGAGCTTGGCTTTTCATGGATGTGTGCTGCCTAATGAAACAGGGCCCTGCTTACTCACTGCAGTTCCTAGAAGTTCATTCAGCAGAAATAAAGAACAATTTAACAACTTGGCTACCAGGCTACAGGCTGCTGGCTAGTTTACAAATCAGTAACCAACCAGATGAGACTAAAATCCTCTGCCTGGGTTCAGCTATTTTTGTGAACAGTGTATTTTCTGGGAAAAAGCCATTTCAGATGGATTGTCAAGAACTGCAAGTTCAGGTCAAGTGAAGCAGAGTTCCAGCTGAAAACAAGCAGAAAAAAAATTGTAGCATTGAAAAAGTTTAGTCTGGCATCCCTGAAAATTATTTGTTCCAGAAATGTCAAATGGAAACTTTTTGCTTTTTCACTTCAGGATGGAAATTTTCACTAACATATTGACCTAAATTTCTATGAGGAAGATATTAATTAACAGGAATAAGAAGGAGACTATATCACTCTGGATCATGTATAGCATTTCAAGATCATAAGAAATGCTTGGGTTTTTTTTTTTATTTTTCAAGAGGAAAAAAATCCCAATCTTTGCCTTGAACCAGCACTTCTCCCAAAAACATTCACCTTAGCCACTGAGCAAAACTATGACCACCTCCCTACTGGGTGTTGCAGACACTAAGAAGAGCTCATAGCATGTCTTCAAGGCTACTATTTTTGGTGTGCACAACAAGGACCACAGAGAATTTACTGAATATATCCAGGGACATAGGATGGGCAAGGAGAATAAGAAGAAAACTTTCGATCTTTTGATACACATTTTCCTGTAATACAGTAAGTATGGCTGTCACTGGCAGGGATCCTTTTTCTCCAGCTAAATGAAGCTTATCTCTCATCCCAGGGTCCACTTGAGGAACATTTTAGAGTCACAGTATTACCAACAAGGGCAAATTAAATGCAGAGAGGTTTTTGAGCTGTGATTATGTAATAAACAGCTTGAAAATTCGGGGCGCCTGTGCTTTTGGCTGCCCGACTTCAGATACCTGCAGCCTGATTTGCATGAGCATTAACGCACCCAGAACTCCTACTGAGATCAAAAAAACAGCTCAGTGCCTCTGCAAAAACAGGTTGCTGGCATCCAAAAGCAGAGGCACGTGCATTTTTCCAAAATCTGGGTCTGCACCTCTCATCTGACGTGACCTCTGAGCCAAAAGCAGATTTCAGACTCTGAAGATCCTGACAGAATTCAACCCAATTTCTACCTCCACAAAAATCCTACAAAGCCCCTCTTAGAACTGCAGAGAGAAAATTTACTCTGCTGTCCTCTCTCTTTTGTTTTGGGTAGTTTTTTGTTTTGTTTTGTTTTTTTTTTTTTTTAAATCATTCTGATTTGGGCCATTTCTTCTAGAGCCTAGAGGTACTACAATAGATCCACACCCATTGCAGGCCACTTACATGTGCATACACATACCCAAACACAAAAGCAGTCAGCAGTTTACAGGATACAACCAGAAGTCTCACTGATGAGCAGACAGGCACAGAAGTTTGACAAGAACCCATTCTGTCCACAGGTAGGTGCTGACCATCCACATTCTGCAGCCCTGGGGTTATCACTGCCAGAAAGCCACAGCAGAAGGGGGTAAATGCATCAATGTGCCATCAATCTGTGGCCAAAAGAAGGGGGGAAAAAGCACTTCCTGCTTTTCTCACAGCAAGATGGACTCCAGAACTTTCTGCACCAACTGTGTGCTGTGTCTACCTGTGGAGTTTTGCATTTTGGAGGGATTTTTTCAAGTGGATGGAGCCATCTCTATTTGGCTTGGAGAAGGAGCACACATTGCCAGAGCTTGGAAAGGGCAATGTCATGCCCAGGGATGCTGATAGCCTGACAGTGACTCCATCCAGCTGTGACAGGCTGCTGGGTGCCTGCATTCATGTGCTTTTTGTTTCATGTTTATCACCCTGGCATCAGAGCAGGGTGATGCATCTCAGTTCAGCAAGTGCTCTCTTCTCAGGAGGAGGGCAAAGGGTGAGAGGCTGAGTGCTTACAGAGGGTGAGGTAGGTACACAAATTAGCCAAGCAGATTTCATCTAGCCTTGTTTTCTGCTCTGATCTTCATCAAACACTGCTTGATAGCAGGCAAATTACTGCAGCCCAGAGAAAAGTCATCACACTGGGACAGCAGCGCCTGGGGCAGCAGTGCCAGGTGCTGCTGATGCTGCAGAGGGACCATTTCTGAAGATGCTCAGCAGATTTGCACCCTTTGTCTTTCTCAAGGCAGCATGAAAAGCCACACTTCCCCATGGAAGAGCAATGATGGACAGAAAGCCAGTAAGGGGTGTGGAGCAGAGAAATCTAATAATTTATAAGAGCAGCTTAGCCCAGGTGGCCACAGGTACTCTGAAAATCTGTTCTGGGCAAGAACTGTGTTCTGTGAGTGCTTTCATTTTGTCAGTCTGTGTTTCAAATCGACTTTGACACAACCTCAGTGACAATGGCTTTGAAGTCTGAACTAAATGTGCTATGGAGAACATTATTCATAACCACTCAGATGGAGAGGGAATATTTTCCCTTTGAAAGGTCCTGCCAAACCTGTCCTGTGCTTTGTTTATTTTCAGAGGCACTGTGGTCATTCCTTAGGAGGAAAGGGGATGAAGGAAAGAAAGGGCAAAAGCAATCTGGCAGAGAACAGCCTTCCAAAATCACAGATCAGAAATTCAGTAAAAAAATACAGGGAGGATTCCAGCTGGAAACAGCTGCTTTGTGTGGACACAAAGCCAGAAGTCTTGGGTCCACCTCTGTGACACCTTGGATCTGTATCCATTTTACAGAGAGTTAAGCTGCTGTACTTTGTAGGTCAGTGGTTCTATTTGCAGTGGCAAGGTGCAACCCAAAGAGCAAGTGTTTACATACCAAAGACCTCAAATCCTATTCAGTCCCCAGAGGGTGCAGCAATCATCTAGGATTTTACAGTGCAGGAATTGGCAGGGTTGGGGTTGCATACATACAGATCCACAAAAGCTTTGAAGATACACAATTTTTACATAGGAGTTATGAGAATGAGCTCTGGCTAAAGTCTGTGCAACAGTCATTTTAAATGCTTCAGGCCCAAATCTGCTCCCACTAAAGTCCCTGGAAAGAATCCAAGACAGCAAGCCAAGACCCTTGGTTTCTGTGCCTACTCTACTTTTAGTGCCTTTCCTCTGTTCATTTGTCCTCCACTTATAGCTCCTTTTTTTTTTTTTTTTTTTTTTCTTTCCTGTCTGACCATTTCTGTCATTAGATTCAACCAAGCCTTCCTCTGGCACAGTGTCCTTCCTTTAAAGTTTGTATGAATTTGTTTCCTGAACTCACTATCTTTCATTCCCCTTCCTCTTCCCTTTCCCTTTCCTTTTCCCCTTTCCTTCCCTTCTCAGGCTTTTTAGTATCACAGCTGGCCCTTCTACCCCAGACTCACATTTGGTCTCTTTGAATGTATCTTTCCTTCCTGGTGGCTGCTTCCTTCCTGCCCACTCCCAAACACTCTGATAAGCATCATATTGCCTCCTGCTGCTCACTTCTCTTTTCCTTCCATGACTCTTCTGCAGTTATCTTTCCTCCATTCCATCTTTTAAGTTTATTTCTTCCTGAGGATCCTTTCAACTACCTCATCTCATTTCCTGTTCTTCCTTTCACATCACCCCAGTCTTGCATTCTCATCTCCCCTCAGTTTCTCTGCTCCTTCCTCCCTGTGCCTGCCTTTCCTTACCACACACATAATTCCCCAACACTTTCTTTCTCAGAGAAGAAGCTGGGCATAGAGAGGAAGGGTGATCTTTTTATTATTATTATCAGGGGGATGTATTTGTTACCTAAGTTAGATAAATAAGCTCCTTATGCAATTGGTGAAAAAGGGCAGGACAACTTAGGAGGTTTATTAGATGTTGTCTTCCTTTATTGACTCTGTAGGGAACCTAACTAACTCCACCTGATTTAGTAGCCTGAAATTAATGAAGTCACATGAATATCCTCTGCACAATCTCACTTTTGTTTAGGTTCATGTGAAGAAGAGAGAGAAGGACAAAATTTCAATACCACAAGGACAATATTTGGCACTGACCAGGCAGCCTCAGCTCCTGACATACCTGGTAGGCGCTGGTGGAGTGTGGGGAGTGGCAGCTTTTCAGAGATCCAAAGGAAAGGAAAATGTTTCTGCAGACACCTGGGAGGAATGTGTCCCAGCCAGAATGGGGTTTTGGGGTGTGACAGCCAGGTCACCTTTGCAAAAGTCCCCTGGGGGATAGGTTTGTTTCACATGAAGGGTAGGGCCAGCAAAAGTGGGAAGGAGTCATCCAGCAAAGTAAGCAAAGAGATGAGCAATGTAATGGTCAGAGCAAGGAGTTAAAAAGAGGTTGTTGTTTAGGAGACTTGAGAAGATCAATGTTTCTGACACCCAGGATGGTTCAGTAAAAGGGTGGCCATACCAAGGTCATACCATGGTCTAGGTTTTCACTGTGTTGGCAGACAGACAGGAGATGCTGTATTTGAGAGATGATACACAGAAACCTCAGGAATGGAACACAGTTTGGATGCTGGAGTCCAGTGAGAATGCTGAATCAAAGATGAACAGCTTGCTATTTCAGTTCCTCACTCTGGGGACCTCCACAGACCATCTGCAGACCTGGGTACACCTCTGATATTTGCTCTGCTTGATTTTCTATGTCCCCACCAGGTCCTGGGCTACAACTGCTCTTGTAACACTTAGTATGTGCTCACTGAGGACAGAGCTCAAAGGAGCAAGATCCTGCATCCACTTCAGAGTCATAAAACATTGCTCTAAATAGAATAATGGTTAGAAACCTACTGTTTAGCTTCCCATGTTTTCCATCTCATTTGCCTTGACAAGCCCACTGAAAACCAAGCTGGTGGGTGAGTGAAAAGGAATATTAGTCTGGGACAACACAAAAGCTGGTGGACAAGAGGGTAGGAAGCTCAAAGGCTGTGCACCCTTCCACAGCTGATGTCTCCATTCTTACTGCTATATCTTTAGATGACTTCCAAAGCTGTTAGACAATACTCTCTTACCAAATCCATACCTATTAAATAATATTAGACAAACCCCATACCTATATTAGACAATATTCTCCTACCAAACTCTTACCTATGCTTCACTGAGAACCACTTGCATCTCAATTCATTTCACCCACACAGAAGTGTTAGATTTTCCTTTTTCTTTTAATGAAAAAGAATTTGCTAAGTCCAGCTTTTTCCTGAGATCTGATAATATGCAGGGTAAGAATGGTGGTGGGAGGGCTCTCAGGACTCTCATAGTGAATAAACATGGGAATTTTTCAAACCAATTAAGAGCCAAAGAGGTGCAAGAAGACAAATACCATGGAACTATGGACATTTCAAGATAAATCAGCCTTTGATCTGAGACACAAAACAAAACTTTGAAGTTTCTCAAGGTAAGTGTTTTTCCTCCAATCCCACTATTTTCCCTCTCCCTCAGCAATGTTACACAAGCACCTTGCTTTGTCAGAAGTACAAAGCACTTGGGAGAGGACAATGCATCCCAAGTGACTCCAGAATAAAACAAGAAAAACCTTTCAGCACAAGGATTTGTGTAGGCGGGGGCAGAACACTAAGCACAAACAAATGCCCTGTGAGAGCCTGAAGGAGAAGCTGCTTTCAATGTGCAGAGAGGAGCCCTCACCCTTTCTAGGGCTTTCTCAATGTAGCTGCAAAGCTCATCTCTGACTTCCAGCCCTGTGAATTTCCACTCCAGCCTCGCTTTTACAACCAGTACACAAAGCCCTTATCTCCCAAGCACAGCTTTAGATTATAGAGAGGGCACGCTGTCAAGAGAGGCTGTCAAGGCTGATGAGCACCGGGCTAACCCAGTGCTGCAGCAAAGGGACACCTCTGCAGCAGCTGCTCCAGGCTGGTTTGCAGCACAGCCAGATGCACATTTCTGTCTTTTTCCACTCCCTGGTTAGCTGCTATTGCTCTGAAGCTATGGCTCCAGCCCCTGATCTCCCAGTACCCAGGGAACACTGAGAGCCTTCAGAGCCCACAGGGATGCCCCACTTGCTGTGCACCCAGCGGGATGCTGTGGCACTTCCACAAATGGGACTAGTATGCTCTGCAAAAGATCCTGGCTGTAAACTCTTTTTTGTTGCATGTACAACTTTCTGTTTGTCTTTTTGTAGGCATAACATGGCTTTTAAGCATTCCAGTCAAACAATCAGGGTGACTCATTCTGGTGGCCAATTTTAATGGCAAGTGGCTCCTGACCCATGTGGGAACTGATAAAAGCCAGGAAAAATCCTCTCCGTGAAGAACACAAGCTGCTTCCCAGGGAAGGAACATCATACTGAGGTGACACCCACTAAGTCAACATGACCACCTTCTGCCCTATGTTTTGGCATCACCCACCCAGAAAATGAGATGTTCTGACAAAACTATTGCTTATTCTGAGAAAAGCCTCCCAGTCCTCTGTGCTCTAAGGTGATTGCTTCACAGCACAAATTAGGAAAAGTACAGTTGGAAGAGTGGAAAAAAGAGGAACCTTTTGGGAATAAATTGGTCTCTCGTTACTATAAATGAAAGGCAGCTTAAGCCTGTTGAATGTGGAAATCACAAACATCCTGGTACATATTTTCCCATTCATATCATACATTCAGATAAATTGAAAGTGATCTTTTGTATCATACCTCCCCCGCCATCCAATGCAGTCATTTCCCCTAATAAACTTCCTAGTGCTTTGTGTGGTCAAGTGTTAGATGTCCCCAAGGAATGAAGTTTCCACCACTTCCTTGCAAGGCATTGCACATCTCTCCATCAAGGAGATTCCTGAAATTCAGTTCAGTGTTCCTTTTATAGGAACACTCCCATTACTCCTGATTATCCCCCTGCATACATCCTTAAGTAAATCTGTTTAGCATTTACTTTTTTCCAACACTGGCGACAGTTACCACATTCCCTCTTTGTCATCTTCTGACTACTTCATGAAGAAAAATTTAGGGATGGGATATTCACAGACAACATCCCCCCTGTTTTTTGGTTGTTGTTCTTGAATCCCCTCCAACATGCCTCTGTCTGCCTAGAAGTGGAATACACAGAGCTCAGAGCAATATTCCACATGCTCTGCCTTCCCACATGTAAGAGGGTGCCTTCCCACACATAGCCCACTTCTGCAGCTTAAGAAATACCACTTCCAATCAGCTAGCTGCTATCATTCCTAGATCTCCTCAACACAATTTATTCCTGCTGCATATTTGAGTTTCAAGTTGTTCTTCTCCAGTTTGCATTTTTCCAAGTTGGAACTTGTACTGTTGTTTTCCAGACATTCTTTAATCTCTCTTGAATTGCTTCATATCACTTTCCTGTTTATAAGGGTGTTCACAGTCTTTCCCAGAGCAGCATTGATGTTTTTCAGTTCTTACCAAAAAAAAAAAAAAGGTAAAAAAAAAAGCATCAGAACACTTCGATATCTGCAGTGGAAGACTACATTTGCACGACACACAATGCTCTGCTCTACCTCTATTCCTCCTCTACCGCTCTGCTTGTTTTCTAAATTTCAAACCACCACTACAGGGCTCTTGCAGTGTTAAGTGAATGCACCACAACCACAAGATCACCCATGGATTTCATGGAGTGCTGCTTACTCTGTTTCACAGTGGAAAGAGGCACCACCTTCAATCACTAGTTCCAACAGCACAAGGATACTTATGTTGGTAGAACTCATTCCCAAAAACTGACAATACCAAGTTTAGGAATAAAGCTTGGGTGTTCCCTGCAGAACATGGTAAGTCAGCCTGACTTTGTCCCTGAGCCCTGTAAGCTCTGTGCTTATACACCTACCCCACACCAGCCTGTTGCCAGAGCACCACACTCCCAGGCCTGGTGTTGCAGGCTGGCCTTGACTTCAGGGCTGATCTGGAGGTAATCTGAATGGGGATGGTGTGAATTCCTCACCTGATGAGAGCCAAGACTCTTCAAAGGAGAGGTCATGTGTGGCTGCACAGAGCCTGCACAGTGACTTCAACATCATCTGTGTGTGTGTAGGGCTTGCTGCAGCACCAGTTGTGCAAAGCACTTGAGGCAAAATGAGAGCAGCTTGCCTTCCACCACTCTCACCAAAAAAATCTCAGCATTTTCTTCTCTTAAAACATATAGACAACCTTAATCATGCCACTTTCCTTTTGGGATCAGTATCTTGAGGTCTTCTCAGCACCTCTGCCGAGGGATGACACCAACTATCAAAGTGTTCAGTGAAGGATCTTGCATATCCAGGGAAGGAAATTGCATATCCATTTCTGTATATTCATTTCTGGAGCACCAGCTGACCAATACAGACCCATTTGGCACATGTAAGCTCATCTCTGTTTGGCAAACCTTTGTGCTCAGCACCTTCACTTGTAGAGACCATGCTTCAGGATAATATCTAGACACTAGATCTCTGGCCTTAAAACTCCACCTCAGTGGCTGCTGCCTGGCAGAGGCTGGGAAAGGTCCATGGATAGTTTGCCCAGAAGAAGCAACTCAATTTTAGTGTTCACAGCAATGCACTTCCAGTGGAAAATATCTAGATATTCACCCCCTCACGTTAAAACCACTGCCCGAAATAGATCTGTACTTGTGTCATAGATGACAATAAGAAACCCTGGGTGGGTGAGCAAAGTAAGAGATTTTTGAGTAAGCAGTTTCAGAGTTAGCTGCTTCCCTAACTGGCAGACACAGAGGAATTTTTGCTGCTTTGCCTTACAGTAGTCTGTTTGATGAGCATTGTTACTCACAGCTGGCCACTCACCTTTATCACTTCCCAGGGTCCTGTGAACATCACCTTGGCAATTATTCTTCAGAAAGAAGCACAAAATAGTGTTGAGGGGTTTTGGGTTTTTGGGATTTTTGTTTTGTTGTTTTTGTGTTTTTTTTTTTTTTTTAAGAAAGCATCTGTGAAAAATGTGTATTCCCTTCTGTTGTGCAAGCCTTGGAGCTGGGGAGACTGGGCTTGCAGGAGGCTCTCTTTCCATGCGCTTCCTGATGGCAAGCACAACAGGTTTTTAAAGGGAGATGACTACTGCCAGCAGCAGTTTCAGAAATGACACCACTTTCAGTTAAGTTCCACAGGCACACTTTGGAATTGGATCCCAAGGATGTGAGATTAACAGGAGCTTTCTCCTTCTCTTCCCCCATGGCTACCAGGGCCCTCTCTAGGCTGCTGTCCTGCTGTCCCTGCTTTCACATTCTTTTCTTCTCAGTGATCTCTGCAGTGCCCTTGCTGCCTGAGGAGTTGATGGAGGAGATTCAGTGTGATGAATGTGCCATCCCACAGGGCCTGGGAAAGCTGTCCTGGCTGTTTGTGAAGCAGTCACGCCTTCCAGGGGACAGGTTTTATGTTGGAGGTAGTGGGGGTTGTTTGCTTATTTACTTTTTCTCTATCTTTCCCTCCTCTTTTTCCATTTCCTATTTATCTTTCCTTCCAGAAACCTTCAAACCTTTCCCTCATTAGAGAAGGCCTCTTGGAGTAGGAAATAACAGCTGAAGAGCAATATTACCAACAGTTTGGAGCCAAGGTTGAAGAGAAATACATTGTCCAGCAGGAAGAAACAAAGCAAATACAGACAACCATCCTGGGACTTGGGCAGGACAGTACCTTTGGACTCATGCTCCTACGTTTGTTTGGGGTTTTTGTTTGGGTTTGGTTAGTTGGTTGGTTTTGTTGTTGGGTTTTGGGGGTTTGTTTTGTTTTTGGGGTTTTTTTTGCTGTTGGTTTGTTTTACTTTGTTTTGGTTTTGATTTTGGGGTTTTTTTCCCTAAAGAAAACTGCCGGGACATGTTTTGTTAACGTGCTTAAGGCAACAACAGCTTGCACCCAGGCAAGCAGCCTCCAGCAGCACTGCAGCATGGCATGGGGTCCTGTGGCAGAGCACACCACCTCCTGCTTAACAGCATCACTGCCTGCCATGGGTTCAGGGGCAGTCTGTCCTTGGAGGCCTCCTGTCCACACTCTGATCCAGCCCAGCAAGGATCACAGCACAGGGACACACGTGCCTGCAGGCAAATCATCACACCAGAGGCTGTGACATGACAGGGCCGGGAGTTAACCCAAGCACCACGGGGCCTGCCGTGGGTGCAGCTCTGTGCCATCAGAATTAATGAAGTGTCTGCAGCACAGCTGGCACGTAAAGGGGATCATTCACACCCTCCTCACATCCACAGCAAGGCAAACCCAAGCAGCCTGCTGTGCAGAGGTGCTGGTGCCCATCTGCCAGCCTACCTGCCACAGGCAGCACAGAGAGCAGCAGCGCAGCCAAGTGTGAACCAGGAGACCAAGGCTACACCAAAATGGAAGACAGCACATTAACAATGCAGCACTGATCCTCCTGAGCTGCTGCTGCTGATTTATAGAGCCAGCACAATTCATTTATCCAGGCTGCCTTCATTTTATTGTTATTAATTGTTACGAGGTTTTGTTGGCAGGGATGGAGAAGCTTGTCTGATTAAAAATAGCTTTGGGGACAGCAGCTGGCAGAGTCACAATGGGAGAAGGATCCAGCTCCAGATCTTTCTTCAAAGAATATGTTCCTAGCAAGTAATTGGGTGCAATCAAATGCAGAGATAAACACTAACACTTCCCAAGGTGTAGCTCAAGGTTCTGACACTCACTGTTTGCTGGCAAACGTTCAGAAGGGTCAAAGACCTGCTCAAGTGTCTCAGACTTTCTGGCAGGACCAGTGTCCTACTGCTTTGCAAGGCTGGAGAGAAGAGAGCATTCTACAGAAACCAGGATGCCTGAGCATGGTGGGATTTCAGCTGCACAAAATACATCATAACAGTATGATGTATTTTGTGCAGCTGAAATATGCACAAAATACATCATACTGTATATGCAGCCTTAAGGGCTGAGAATCTGATTTCATGCATGTGCATCTTCCCTCTGTGGATGGTGCACGTGTGCTTCTGCAGAGCCCCTGTCCACATGCTCCAAGCAGTTTCCACTGCATTTCTCACCTTGCATTCTGTATTAAGCAGCTTTCCACAACTGCAAAAATAAGCAGGATGCTGAAGAATGGACACTCTAAGTGAACAGTGAGTGTGCTGAGAACTACAACTACACTTCCCCCATTTTTGATGCCAACAGTTTAACTGCAGATCCTTACTCCCCATTTCCAGTAGACATCAGACCCACCTGAACACAAATATGAGCTTGTTCCTATGTTGTACACATTTTTATTTTCTCTGCCTAAGCTACCAGTGTGGTGCTGCAAGAATGGCTTTCAAACACTTTGAGTGAGCCAGTGTTTCAGCTGCAGGAGAGCTGTGCTGGTAGGTTCTGGCTGATGGAATCCAAGATCCTTGCTGCAGGACTGAGCAAGCCAGCTTTCCAGCATCCAAGTGCTCACCCCATCATCCAGCTTCACTTCCAGCCAAGCCTGAGAACAGCAGGACTTCTGGAGAGCTGCCCTCATCCATAGCCTTTGAACTCCTCATGAAGGACTCTGCTGCTGCCACCACTCACTGGCTCTCTGAAGAATTTGCTTCTTGTGGCTCTTGGGCTCAGGAAAATCATGTTTTGCAGCCCCACAGATCAGGAGAGCTGGTATGCCTTTAATGTGTTGCTTTCTAATGTGTTTTTGTGCTCACTTCCAGGAAAGTTTTGGCAGTCTGTGAGGTTCATTCTTTGGAAAACATCTCACACTATGTCATTAGGTGAAAATGGCCTCTGGAACAGCTGAAAAATCAAAGTGCTTGCCCACATATCCTATTTGCAGGAGGAAACTGCCATGCTGCATCTTTTTGTTGGCTTTTTTTTTTTTTTTACTCCAGCATGTATGAGGAAAACATCTGAAACTCTTAGAATTTATATAGGCAGATCTGACAGCCTTTTGAATTTTAGTTGAACTGTACACGACCACTGAATTTCTGAGCTTTCTTGCTTGCTTCTTGAATATGCACTCAGCAATCAGACCAAGTTTTAGCAGCTCCCACAGAAAGCACGGCTGCCGTGGTGACAACAGGCTGTAAACCAAAATCCAGTGCAGCAACACGGAAATCAATAACCCACAGCAATTCATCATCATTGCTGAAGTTCCGGCCCTGTCTTTTGATTTTTATTTTTTTTAACGGTTTTCTTCCTTTGCCACTTCGGCACGTTTGCTCAGGACTGCCTGGATTAAAGGCAGCAGCACATCGTGCCCGGGAGAGCTGAGCCCTGATCAGGGCAGCGAGTGCCACCTACTGAAACACGAGTTTTCCATCAGCGGCTGCTCCCCCACCCCGCTTCCCCCCCAGCTTCCTCCAGCCCTGGGATACACTTCCAAAAAATACAAAAGAGCAGGAAAGAGGATTTAAGTTGTTTGTAAGGCCATAACCCCAATTTTAGCAGGCAAAACCTGGGGGGTGGAAGGGGGAAGAAGGGGATTTGTTTTCCAGGTTTTTGGTCTGCCTTAAGCAGAAATGTACACAAAGAGAGGAAAAAAGTCCCTGCTTGAAAAACATTTCCTTTTAAATGGCATGATATGCCTTTAAGGGGTAAGTAGTAGGCAATGATCCATCTTCACCACATACAGACTTGCCTTGTTCTTCCATTTCTGGCTGAGTGATAAAACGTTAAATGTCATTTCCTGTATCAGTGGTTAACCACTAGATGCTGGATCAGAGATTTACCAGAAGTGCAATATTCAAAAGTGGACCTGCTGCTTTCAATAACCCTTTCTTGCACCCTGTGGGAACCGTTTAACCTTTGAGAGAGAGGAGAAGAAAAAAAACATAAAGGGAAAACAAAACAAAAATACCCTGGATTTTGGTAGGGAGAAAATTCTTGAGCTTAGCATCAAGGGCTCACACTTCATACAGGCACAGGGAGAAATCCTTCCCCAGCCCAAAACCCAAAGTTTATGAGAAAGGGAAGCAACTGGGCTGTGCCTGAGCCCATGGTTCTGTGGCAGCAGCTGGAGATCAGGCACTGGGGGATGCGGCTCTTTGTTTTGCACTGATTTTCCTCCACAAAAAGCCATCATATTTAGCAAACAGACCGATACTGGCATCTAAAACATGCACTCCCTACCAGCCCTTACTTTCTTTACCAGCCTTACATTTTACATGCAGAGGAGAGCAGTTTATCTGCCCAGGCTGTCTTCATCTTATCACAGTCAGTTTTGGGGTTGCAGGGATGAAAATTCATTTTGGGAAGAGCAGCTGGGAGAGTTAGGAGCAGATAAGGAAATTTCAGTTGAGGCTGCATTTCTGAAGGCTGAATTTTGAACATGTGGTTGTGCAATTGCCTGCGCAAATAGAGGGTTATTTTCCTAATTACATAATATTTGTAAAGCACTTAGAACATGAAATGGCTGAGCACACATCAAGAAATACCAGTTAGAGAAAGTCGTGGCCAAATAGTGGTGGACAAGAATACAGAAATAATAGCAGCAGGTGTTTGGACACACACCTGATGTCCAAACTGCCTGTGTGTGGCACTTGGCTGCAGCAGCACCCCTTGCTTCACACTCCAGCCCCTGACTCCCTGCTCTCAAAGGGCTCAAACAACTTGCCTCAGTTGGAGAACACTTTTTTTCAGGGTGGGGAATGGCTCTGCCTTTGCTGTGTGCATGTACCTTGCACAACACAGCCCTTGCCCCTGAAGGCAGCCCGCAGGGAGTATTGCAATGGAAATAATAAATAGCAATAACTTCAGAGTTGAGGTACCTCACTCCTTTCTACCTCTGCCAACAGGAAACCCCCACATTTCTTCTGTCATTCCTATTTACTCATTTGCACGGCAGCAGCAGCCAGCTGACTCAGCCATGAACCTGACCCCAGCCATGGTAGGTGCTGTGCAAACACTCTGTGGCCACACAGTCCCTCCCTGGCAGGGCTGATGCTCTCAGACATGAAAGGGAAGCACTCCCAGCATCCCAGGCCAGGCACAGCCTGACCACAGGTACCCGTGCCCTACGTGGAGTTTGGCTCCTGAAGCAGACTCAAGGAGGCAACAGGAATTGCACCAATCTGATCCTGGGCTGTCCAGGCAAACAAGGGCAGAGCTCAGTGTTTGCATAGCACAGCTCGTGCTGCTGCCACAAACAAAGCTGAGCCCAGGGAGGAGGCTTCTGTGCCACTCAGGGAAAAACTGGGATAGTGGAAGATCCAGGAAGATTCCCCCAAAAGGCAAAGTGTTTTTATTCCTCGCTCCAAAAGTAACAGGAAATCTCCAGATTACTCATCCTTTCCCAGGAACCCTGGCTGGAAAAAAATCCAGGGGCCTTGCTATTTTCCTCTACACACACACAGAGAGACACACACACAAAGGAGCCCTGCAAAGACCTTAACACCAGCTGTGCTTGCCCTTGCCAGAACTTCCTGAATCCACCCCCGGTTATACCCTTGCTTGCCAAGCAATGCAAATATTTGAGAGGCCACCTCAATTCTGCAGTGCCTGGTGTAAAAATCCTCATCAAACCCAAGCAGTAAAAGCTGAGGCTCACAGCAACTTGGCAGCCAGAAGTCTTGTCAGGCAGGCCAAGGTTTTATATAGCAGGAGGTCACTGGAACACACTCTGGCTCACCTATCTCATCGATCAAAAGAGTGCAACTGCTTAGAAACATCTCCTGCTCGCCTTCCCTTTTTAAAGTCCAGTGCTAAAAAGCTGCTTCCTAGTGGGCAGAGAACAAGATGACACAGATACAGGATCTCAGGGAAAGAAAAAGTAGTTTCATCTCAGCAACTGCTGAAACTCACAGCACAAATGAATTCTGCTGTGCAACCCAGAGGCTGTAGCCAAGAGAAACTTGAGTCAGAGGAGCTGATTTCAGTTCCTGCCTCTGCTAGTGACCCACTGTTTGATCTTGGGTTAGTCACTTAACTGCCCCTGGAAATAAAGACTTCCTTTGATGACTACTGCTTGGGAACAGCCTGGACACTGTCAAGGACAGGGAAGGGCTAGGTGACATCTGCAGCTGAGGCACAGACTGGCCTCTTGCTGCAAGGTATATGTGGAAGGTGAGTGGTGAGGAAGGACTAAGGTAGAATCATGTGTGTGCAAAGCTTTTGAGGTGTTAAAAAAAGAATTCACAAAATGGGGACACCTCTCCTCTCCACATACATTGGGAACATGGAGTTTCTGGGCTTCCAGTGTGCAGCACAAGCAAGACAAGCCTCATCACAGAGCCAGGAGATGACTTGCCTGTCATGCTCCAAGGGTCAAATCTCTGACCACTTCAGCAATCCCACACATTCAGGAACTGTGAATCCGGGCTTCAGAAACTGCAAGTCTGACCCAACTTCCCAAAGTTTCCAAAGCATACCCTTGCTTACTGCTTCTTTTTTTATATGAGTACACAGATTATTTTCCATATTTAATTGACTCCAGAAGCTGGAATTAATGATCTGTTTGTCAGCATGTAACGCTCAGCACAGTATGGCCACCCCTTCATGCTTCATATTTGAAAAGCTTTTTCTGTTCCTCTGTAGTTCTGTAATGGACCACACCTACTGCACAGAGGAAATAATTTCTGACTAAAGGCTAAGAAGAGACATAATCTCTTAAGAATTTTGTTTTCTTTTTATTTTAAGTCTGGTTTATACCTCAGAATTGTATTGATTTTAAGTCAGTTCATGTCAAACTGAGGACACACAGATTCATTAAACCACGTCAAATCAAATATCTCAGTTTTAAGAACCAGGAGTGGCAAATTTAGCCCTCAACACCTACATCTGCATACACAACCTTTCAAGGTGGTCTCTCCATTTCTCTGCAGCTCCAGGCTGCAGCTTCAAGCCTGGCTTCCCTCTTTGCTCATAGAAATGATACACAGATCTGTCTCAGAGGTGAATATGCAGCCTCTGTCCCACGTGTGTGCTGCCTCGCAGCAGCTTAGCTGTATTCTGACCCAGCCCCACTTCTCCACGCCTTCACATCTCTCTTTTCAAATATCCCCTGCCAGCTGCAGGAAGGGCTGGTGTTGCCCTCTGAAGGTGTGTGGAGGCTGAGGCCAAGGAACCCAAGAGAAGCACAAGGTGAGGCTGCCACACCCCTGGGGCTATCACAAGTAAACAACCCTTTGAGCTGGCTTAAAGCAGGGAATAAAGGAACACAGAGCTGCCCTGTCCACAGGTTGTTTCCACAGCTATAGTCATAACAATCCCCACAGCAAAAGCAGGGAAAACCCAACAACATTATGTTTATTCATGAAGACTTGTGTTGGTGTCCTCCTGCAAGGCCCCAAGCTGAGCTGTGGTGGTTTTCTATCCAGCAAAAAGCAGCAGGAGAAAGCAGCCTGGTGTGTGTGTGCCTTCTACATTATGCACTGTGTGTAAAATTTAGGTTTATACTCAAAGCTTCAACAAAAGCCTTGAGGGCATAACATGGACGCAAAAGACCCATTTCCATGGCCAAGACTTCCAGGAAGTCCAAAGTGTAGCTATGGTCACCCCTGAAATAGAAATTAGTTTCTTGGTCAACAGTTTCTGATGTACAGAGATTTTAGCACCAGAAGATGACAGTTTTGGCTGTCTTGAGGTTATTAAACTAAGGGCTGAAATGGGTGAGCAGCTGAGTTATGCTTGACAGTTTTTAATTTGCCAAAGGAATGTAAAGATAGTGTTATGGGGGAAAACACAGAACTAGGTTTTTTTAAAGAAAAATGTCTTGCAGAAGGGACTCAAAATTAGGAGCTGATACTTTCAGAGATTCTGAGAAACTTAATTTTCCATTATACTCTCTATAAAGGGCAATATTAGTGTCATTTTTCTTTTAAATCCAGATTCTTCTTTATTGCTGCAGACCATGCTTTGCAGCATGCCCATTCTTATCACTGAGCATGGATTCAACAAGAAGTTTGGAAAGCACTGCAGGCTGTGACCTAAGCAGGGAGAAATGTGCTGAAATGTAAACTATTACATTTGGTAGCATCTCTCTTAAGAGAATGGGCTGAGCTGGGGCTGTCCAGGCTGGAGAAGAGCCCCAGCTGAGAGGGGCCCTCAGCCCTGGGTGTCCCTGTGCGCAGGGAGGCTCAGAGCAGGGCCCAGGCTCTGCTCCAGGGCCCGGCAATGGCACCAGAGCCACGGGCAGGGACTGAGCCCAGGAGGTTCCACCTGGACATGAGGCAGAACTTCTTCCCTGGGCAGGGCCCAGGCACTGAGCAGATTGTCCAGAGAGGGTGTGGAGTCTCCTCACTGGAGATATTCCAGACCCTCTGGACACAATCCTGTGCTCTGGGATGGCCCTGCTGGAACAGGGAGGTGGGACCACTGTGGTCCCTTCCAAACTGACCCATCCTGGGATTGTGTGTAACACAAGAAGAGTTATAGAAGTTATTATAATTTTGCAGAGAAGCAGTTCCTTCCATGATAGTGCAAACTCTTAGAGCTTATACATCATGGCTCCAAAAACTAAACCACAAAAATAATTCACATAATATTTTTTAAATTCACTTGCTACAGTTTACAATTTGAAGATTTTCTCTTCAAGCACAAGAGTTACGAGTTTGCATTGAAAATAAAGTGGTAGTTTAACTGGGTGATTGCAGGAACAAGGGTGTCATGGGGAAAAATCCCCACACTTTTCCAGTATGTAGCTCATACAAGACAAGCACCAATACTTCAAAAGCAAGAGATGGGCAGACACAAACAAGAAGTAAACTGTGGAAACTGGCTGTTTGGGGAAAGGAGGTGTACTGGGCAAAACTGGGAGGGTTTCACTGTCAGGGGCTCATTGTGGGGTGATCTGTGGGGCCCATGAAGTGCCTTGGGCCAGGCACAGCCTTGAAACAGATGGGACCAGTCCACAGTGAGCAAGTGCCCAACCAAAGCAGAACATGGCACCTCCACTCAAACATATTTTAGCATGAGTTACAGCTGTTAGGAGGGAAGTGAGGAGATGTTCTTGGATTCAGGTGAGGAGATACAGGAAAAACACAGAGAAGATTTGTGTAGAAGAGCAACAGAAGGACATGGAGGGTGAAAATGTTGAGGGCATGGCTGGAGACTCACTTTCCAAGAAGGCAATTTTCACTGAGTCACAGCTACCCCTGAGTGAGTGCCTTCAGTGGAGGTCCCACCCCACAGCAGCAATCATAGGAGGGCAGGAGGAACTCTGCCTGGGAAGCAAAGAGCAGCAGATAAAAGCCATTAAGCATTGAACTCCAGTGCTGTGTGCCACTGTCCCCTCACTGGAAGGACTGGGACTGTAACCTGAAATGAAATGAAAACTCAAAGGCAGCTGAGCCTTTGGACCAGTGAGGAAAAATCTTTGGCAGAAGATCAGCTTGGGGAAGGAGAAAGAAAGGTGAATGACAACAGGGGACAACTTCTTTTCTCTGTTCCTAAAAACAGCAATAGCTCATAGCTTATTACAAGAGCTGGGAAACTGTTTCATCCTGCTCCCTGACTCAAGCTGCTGTAAAATGCAATTATCTATGATGCCTTTCTAGGTCTAGTGCTCTAAACTTGGTAAGGCAACCATCTATTCCCTTATAAGGTTCATTTTGCAACTACCCACTTCTTGCAATGTCTCCCTGCCTTCCAGCTGTTTTATTTTCCCCAAACTTTCCTTACTTCTTTCCAGCAAATAGGGTAAAGTCTCTCAAGTAGCTTCACTTCTCTGAATTCGTCACTCATTCCCTCACAGACCTGAAATTATAAACAGCTGTCTACAAAAACACAATTGCTTCTAGAGTAACCAGTGTTAAGGACTCCTGGAGAGGGTTATGACTTCAGCCTGTGTGCAGGGAGAGGGACGGGGTGCCGGAAACAAAGATCCTGTTGCAGTGAAGTTTCCCTCAGCCTGAACAATAGAGGGACACGTGGGATGGACAGAGAATTCCTTATAAAGAAAACGCCTCTGGGTTTACTCAGGAAGCTCCAGGAAACCAAAGGGGAATAAAAAGCCCAGCAAAGCAGGTCCCCCACTGTGTCCCCCAGGTATTTGTGACAGCAAGGAGAGTGACCCATGCAGATGGGTCCAGGGAGCCTGCCAAGGAGGAGATGCCTGGGGCACTGAATCAGCCTCTCTGGGGCCAAGTGACTCCATCCAAAAATGCTGAGGTGAGGGGAACAGGGTCACTGGCACCGAGCATCCTCAGAGGAGCACCTGGCCACTGTCAGCTATTTGGGCAAGAAATGTTGTTGCATTTACCCACATTAATTGCTCAGGAGTCGAGATTTTCCAGACTTACGCATGAGCAAGTAGAAGCACAAAGGTTATTTTTGTTAGCAGAAATTAGCTCCAAATAAAACCCAAAGCTACTTCCCTGCAAACTGTCAGGAACTTCCTGTGGAGAAACCCAAGTGCTGAATGAGAAAACAAGATTGACTGTTAGTGTGAATGCTTTCAAGGTTCAACTTCTGCATAACTGTTTACGTGAGTGTATTAAGGTAGAGTTGAATTTTTCCTACTCGGTGGCTGATGACTCTGGCCAAGCAAGACTCAGTGCTTCCAAAGTGCCAATGTGTAGGTGACCTCAGCATTCCTATTCACAAAACCACTGGCCACTCTGGTACTCCTACCTGCCCAAAGACAGCCTGCAAACAGAGCATTCCAGCTTACAAACAATTGTAATAAAATCAGCAGCAAACATCACCATAAAAAACAAAGTCTGTTGCCTGCTTTCACACTTTAAAAACTCTTTCTCTTTATATTTTTGGTCATGAGACAAAGCACTTAATCTTGTGCAAAAGGTATTCCCTAAATGCAAACCACTGCCTGGTAGACAGATCTCTAGCAAATTATTTTTCTGAAACAAATGAGCATTCATTTGTTTTGCATGCAGGCATGAATCTGGATGCAGAGTTCATCACACTATCCATCACAGCACCACTGCCTCACTATAAAGATGATTCCAGCCCTGGAGCGCAGCGCCATCTGCAGAAGTGCTGTTTTCCTTGGGCTTAGACAGGCCATGCAGTGTCTTGTGAAGAGAAGAAACATCTGTTTTCAAAAGCAATATCTTCACAAGAATCAACACCAAAGAGCACCTTTCCCCCCTGCCCCTCTCTTAAGGTCCATCTGTATTAGGGTCCTTCTGTATTTTGCCACAGGAAGAGGAGAGGGGAAAGGGAAATAGAAAAGGCTTCTCCATTCAATGGTGCAGCACTAGAAAAACAATCTAGGAATAGAACAAGCATATTTTTAAAACTGAGGATTTTGGTTTTTATCCTTCCTTCCTTCCTTCCTTCCTTCCTTCCTTCCTTCCTTCCTTCCTTCCTTCCTTCCTTCCTTCCTTCCTTCCTTCCTTCCTTCCTTCCTTCCTTCCTTCCTTCCTTCCTTCCTTCCTTCCTTCCTTCCTTCCTTCCTTCCTTCCTTCCTTCCTCCCTTCCTCCCTCCCTCCCTTCCTCCCTCCCTCCCGTTGTATTCCAGGGAAAAAATGCCACCTTTTGAAGACATTGATACCACCACTGCCAGCTCCTCTACTTTCAGCTCAGTGGGTAAGATCAGGAATGTCTAGGTGTGGAAGATTATGTCTCAACTACCTTCATGTCAAGAGCCCTTGGGGTATCTTTTGACACACAAGTTAGCAGTACCAGTTTTAGCTGATAAGGACCCTGTGTTCCCTCTGTGCCCACGCTGTTTGTTCCTGTGCCCAGGCCAAGTCCTCTGTTTCACTTATGCAAGTGTTTGGAGCATAGAATTGATCCCACTGAAGACAAACTTCCCCCCTCCCTGCCCCCCTGCACTTTCTGGTTTTTCCTGGCTCTCAGCTGGAACCGATCACTTTGTGTGCAATCACACAAGGGGTGGTACCAGCAAGTAAAGGCTGGAAGCAAGGAAGGGGTTGCTCCTCTTGATGGCAGTGGCAGCACCTGGACTGACAGTGACACTAGGGGCACACACAAACCACTGCTCAAGAGCAGGAGAAAAAACATTGCTCATTGTTCACTCACGCTGAGGGACATCCAGCTCCATGCAAACACCCATAGCAGAGGAAACTGTATCACATAAACACATTAGAGTAAATAAAACAGTTTTTAAATAGACTGACAGAGGACACTTCAGCAGCACTGTTCAGCCTCGGACAGAGGAGGGAAGGGCATGCTCAGTTGTGAGCTGGGATGGAACTGTGCAAACCCCTCTGGGCCCGCTCTGCTCCAAGGCTCCTCTGCTGCACCATCCCACAAGGAAGGCCCTTAATATTTGGTGATGGATCAGCTCCTCCAGCTGGGTAGAAACTGCCCCCTGGGGAGTGAGAGGTGTGAGGAAGGCAGACTTTGATCCTAGGAATTCTGTGGAGTGAGGCTTTAAACTAAAATTGGTAAGGAAACAGCAAAGCACAAGGCCTGAACAGATAAACAGACAGCAGGCAATGGCAGCCACAACTATGGTGTGTGAGGCAGGAGCAGGGAGGCTGGAAAAGCTGCCCGTGGCTAGGCACACACATGAAACAAGGCAAGGTTTCCTTTCCAATGTAGAAAAATAAAAATACCTGTTCTCCCCTTCACAAAAATGGTTAGCAGCAAGGACTGTCTCCCTAAAGCACACCTACCATACCTTGTCTCCCACAGCTTCACCACGACGCAGCCCAGCGTGAGGGGGAAATGTCACAGGTTTGTGTTCTCCAGACAGAGGATGGGATCCTATGGGAGCATGGAGGGAACTTGGGGGTGCTGAGGAGGGTGCACAGGACCCATGAGGCCTGGGGCAGACATGCTTGTGTGCAACTGAGGGGCAGAGCCACATTCAGGGTGACCAACACCCCCGGAGCCAGCCTGCTCCCCAACACCGCGCTGTGGCACTGCTGTCCCTCACAGCCACCGCCCCGGGATGGCCCGCAGGGAGGCTGGAAAAGCTGCCCCTGGCTAAGCACATACATGAAACAAAGCAAGGTTTCCTTTCCAATGTAGAAAAATAAAAACTGCTGTTCTCCCATTCACAAAAATGGTTAGCAGCAAGGACTGTCTCCCTAAAGCACACCCACCATACCTTGTCTCCCACAGCTTCACCACGACACAGCCCAGCGTGATGGGGAAATGTCACGGGGGTTTGTGTTCTCCAGACAGAGGATGGGATCCTATGAGAGCATGGAGGGAACTTGGGGGTGCTGAGGAGGGTGCACAGGACCCATGAGGACAGACGTGCCTGTGTGCAGCTGAGGGGCAGAGCCATACTCAGGGTGATCAACACGCCCGGAGCCGGCCTGCTCCCCAACACCGCGCTGTGGCACCGCCGTCCCTCACGGCCACTGCCCCAGGATGGCCCACAGGGAGGCTGGAAAAGCTGCCCCTGGCTAGGCACACACATGAAACAAGGCAAGGTTTCCTTTCCAATGTAGAAAAAATAAAAACACCTGTTCTCCTCTTTCTCTCCCCCCTCACAAAAATGATTAGCAGCAAAATCTGTCTCCCTAAAGCACACCCACCATACCTTGTCTCCCACAGCTTCACCGCCGCTTTTGAACTGATGCAGCCCATGAGAGGGAAATGTCACGGGTGTGTGTTCTCCAGAATGAGGATGGGATCCTATGGGAGGACAGAGGGAATTTGGGGGGTGCTGAGGAGGGTGCACAGGATCCTGGGGTGTGCCTGTGTGCAGCTGAGGGGCAGAGCCACACTCAAGGTGACCAACACCCCTGGAGCCGGCCTGCTCCAAAAACTGCGCTGTGGCACCGCTGTCCCTCACGGCCACCGCCCCGGGATGGCCCGGGTGTACCCAGGCGGTTTCCCGGGACTGGCCCGGGTGTACCCGGGGTATCCCAGCACTGTTCCGAGCGTGTTCCAAGGTTACCCCGGAGTGTCCCAGGACTGTTCCGAGGGTATCTCAAGGATACCCCGGGGTGTCCCAGCACTGTTCCGAGCGTGTCCCAAGGGTATCCCAGCAGTATCCCGGGTGTATCTCGGGATATCCCGGCACTGGTCCTATCACGCTTCCATGGCGCCATCTGGCGCCGCCGCGGGAAGGGGCGGCCTGGCCGGGGGCCTCTCCGGAGTAAATTTAAATTTAAAAAGTAATTAAAACGAAATTAAAACAAAATTTTGACATTCAGTTAAAAAATAATAAAAGTTAAGCAAATCCTTGGCCTGTGTCCTGGCTTTTGCTGAGTCCTCCTGACTGTCAGCCAGATGTCAAAGCAGCCGTGTCACCTTGGCAAGTGGTGGATTAAAGCAACTAAAAGAGATCTTGGTCTTACTAGGAATTTTCCCATTAAGAAAGACACTGCTGTCACATGAGGGTGGGTAATACCCCAAATCCACAGAAGAAAGCCCCAAAGAAAGGGGCTTATTATAAACCTCCCATCCCAAAGCCTTCTGGTGGGAACTGCACTGTTGCCTTCTATGTCAGAGCGTCTCTTCCTCGGGAACACCCACCAAGCCCTGCCTGTTCAGCTGTGTTTGCAATATTGTCCACCTTAATATTCAGCTAAGAATTTCCTTTTCCTAAAACATGATTTTAAAGCCATGGTGTCTTTGGAACCATCAGTATCCAGTTATGGAGCTTCCTAAGCTGAATTCTAGGCTGCAGCTGAGACTTCAGTGGAGGAAACACTGCATGAATTTCTGCCTGTGGTGGCACCTAAATAAATACCCCAGATCTGAGAATGACAGGGACACTTGCAACTCCCATGTAAATAAATCATTGATTGATGTATGGCCCTGTGATCTGTACAAGGCTGGCTATTGCTACACACTGTGCTGCCAGTTTCTATGGAAAACCAGAGAAATAGAGCTCATAAAGCAAGAATTTATGTATATATATATTTATGTGTATATATATATATATGTGTATGTATATACCATTTTCTGGAGAAGAAATTATTTCTTCTACTGTCTCTGTACTGCTCTCTTCTGGCTTTCCAAGATGCATATGAAGGAAGAGAGAAGTTACGGAATTTCCTCAGGCATCAGTGCTTCATGACACCAAAATGTTAATTTGCTCAGCACACATTGATTCTACACTCACAAGCATCCAAAGCGCTGCTCACCTCCCCAAACTCCCTCCAGTTCCTGAGCAGAGGGCACAACAAGGCAGCTGAGACTGGTCCTGCCTTGAGTCATCACAACACATTCCCTTACAGCCCTCAGGAGGTTACAACACTGGCTCTAGGGCAAATTAAAGTAAGTTAGGACCCAGTTAGAATTTTACTGCCTCACCCTCATTTTTCAGTGAGACAGAGATCTTTGGGTGGTGCTAGAGCTGGTTGAAGAAGGGGAAAATCCCAATGAATTTTGTGAGGAAAAAGGGATGAGAAATTGAATGGCTCATGAATGTTCAGAGTGCTTATATGGAATTTGTGAGGGGAAAATCAATTTTTACTTGTCAAATTGCTGGCAAAGAGAAGTGCCCCTTGAACATGCAGGTTTCAGTCGCAAGCTCCGGGCAAGTGTGCTGTCCTGGCACAGTTTCTCCTGACTAGGCATAGTCGAAAAGCTTTTCTGTAGAACGAAGCCACAAAGCACTGGGCTGTTGTTGGGGAATTTTCTTCAGACACGGCTTATTGAGAGAGGCC